>OZ007582.1:23718223-24918223 GCA_963931925.1 Onchidella celtica
ATCTAACTACCCAGCAGTGCCAGTCCGCTGGCCCAATTAGTTCAGCTATCTCATTGGCCGAAACCTCCCACCATTTTAATTGTAGTAATACGTCTGCACTATTCTACCAGCCAGTTAACGTGCAAAAAGTTGTCTAGTCATACTTAACAATGTCAACTATCCCCACCTTGTTTCACCCCTACTCCATTACTTATTAATCACGAACATTAAAACCGACAAGCGTGAATCTAACAGTTTAACTTTACATTTATTTACTCACCAACTATAATTCGCGAGGGCCGTTCAAGGCCACCAGCCAATTTCTCATGGCCCTGGTAAAACAACAACAACTCACTCTCTGCGTGAGTTTTAACAACATCCGAATCATGACACTTTGTCCATAGATATTTCCAGTCAAGAGAGAATTGAAACATTCTAGTTGAGGTGAAACCAGATAATTCACCCAAAAACGTTGCGATCTTTGTGGATGCGATCTGTGTACATTGTACATTGCTGACTTTGACTGGACATAGACAAATCAGCATCTAAATAGACGACGAGATTTTTAGCATTTTAAAAGAATTTTGCCAAATTTCCATCACTGTTCATTTACATTCTGACTTCTTCTCTGAAAGTAATGCCCCGCCTAACAAGATTGCTTGTTTTTTTCTTCATTCAATACTGTTTCCAGTCACACAGTCCTTTGCAGACGCTATGAACTTCTAGCATGTACAGACATGTTCATCGATGCGAATGGGGGTCTTTGGGCCATAACATTGGGTAGTGTCTGCATAAAAGTGATTTTTAAGATTAGATGAACAGATAGTAGTTGAATAACAGCAAAAACAAAAATGACAACAAAAGGAACTGGTACAAGACCTCATATTGGGCATGTGTAAATTCGGTAAATGAACGGTTTTCTCGAAGTGAGGAATCTTGTACTTCGAACCCAGAACATTATTGAGCAATAGCATCATCACTATTTCATTACAGTGCTAACATCACAATGCCGTCCATAATAATGAAACACAACTACTAACGCAGTTTCATATATTTCATGATTGAAAAGAATAATAGCAATTATATTATGTTTGGAAACCAGCCAGAATAGATTTCTGTTTTTTTTGTTCCTCAGGCACGAGCGGAGTTCAAGCCCAGACTGTTGGCCAGTGCTATAATAATCTGATAAGCAGCTTGACAGCCGGTAATGGCGCACCATGTGATCTTTTTGAGGAGTACATGAAATGTCTGCTCAGAATAGACGTCAGGAACATCGGAGCCCAAAACATCCCGGTTGCTCAGGTGCAGCGTGAATTGGACCTAGCACTTTCGAGCTCTGGCCTGTCTTGCAGCTTGAACGTTCAAGATCTTATTGACGAAGTTCTCCAGGAAATGACTACGCAGAGCCCAGTTAACACACCTCGGAGTATGTTTATTTATTTATTATTTATATTATTAAATACTCAGTGTGATTCATATAAAGTGCATGGAGATGTAGATTTTATTTTTGACCAATTTAAGCCAACATTGTTTAACTTTGTATCTTGTGACATAAGCCTACCTACCTGCCTGCCTGCCTACTTACCTACCTACCTACCTACCTACCTACCTACCTACCTACCTACCTACCTACCTACCTACCTACCTACCTACCTACCTACCTACCTACCTACCTACCTACTTACCTACCTATCTACTCACCTGCCTACTTACCTACCTGCCGATCTACCTACCTACATACCTACTTACCTGAAGATACACTCTCCTCTTTAGTTCTCTGTATACGTATCTGCTAGAATTCTGACACTTCACTCACATCCTCAATAATTGTCTGCACATCGGCCTTAATTTTGATCTTACTTACTCTAAACTCATCGTGCTTTATTTTCTTACCTGTCAAGCCTCTGTTTCCTGTATGACAATGTCCCGCTCTTGCTTTTCCTTGGTAAATTAATGCGATTATGCTTTTCTAGAAATGCGGGGATTTATCATGAACTTTAAGCATATAATAAATATATCATTTCTGAAAGTTAATTTTACGTGTTACAGACCAGTATGTAGTTTTTAGCTGAGCGACAGAACCCATAGCTTTTATCCATATTAATTATAACTATGAAAATCTAACTTTCAGGTTGCTTTTATTTCCAATAATAATAATGTTCCACTAAGAAACCGGAAAAAAAAACCTGCAATAAATTACAGAGAGATTAAATTGGAAGAAATTTATGTCAGGCCATGTTGGGAAACAATTTAGTCCATGAAGTCATTAACCAATCAATTATCCCTAAAAACCAAACAAATATTTGTCGATCAATCCACTGATCGATCAAAAGAGGCATGAAAGGAGATCCCTACAAGAACATGATTAAATGCCTGACAGAAAGAAATAATGTTTTGAATTATTGCATTTAGAAGACAAAAATGTATATCTAATTTAACCTCCTTTGAACACAGGTAAATTAATGAACTAGTTTTGATTACTTTTAGAATATGAACTGGTTGTCCCCCCCCCCCCCCTCAAACCCTCTCCCTTTTTTTCTTTTTCTTTGGCTAATCTTTGAAAAAATAAATAAAATGTTCAAGCTCTTTCATCCTCGCTAAGATATTTGGTAACGAAAACTGACTTGTCCAAGCATGTAAAGAGCTAACTGTCCTGTCAGATAATTGACTTAATAGGAGATCCACAGATTCATGCCATACAAATTAATGCTTATAAATACGTAAGTCACAGATAACCATCTAAAGTAGCTTATTTTGTGTTTTCTCTCCTCAGGATTCGATTATGCCAAGGTTGTTGGTGGGTGTCTTGATGTAGTGACTTACCAAGTTTCTCAGGGTACGAGAAATATCTGCGACTTGGCTCAAGAATACTTGAAATGTGTGCTTCGAGTTACCGACGTGTTCAAACAGAACTTGACACGTCAGCAAATCCAGAATTTTGAAAATACAGCAGAGACTTCACTTCGTAATGCAGGTTTTTCATGTGTTTTGGACGCTGACAAAGCACTTCGTGAACTACGAAATACTGGTTCTCAACAGCCAACAACTGTTTCCCAACAGCCAACAACTGTTTCCCGACAGTCACCAAGTTCACGTAAGTCCTATCGACCTCTGGGGATGCTAACAAGATTACTTCTGTTTTTTCTTCTTTCAACATTGTTTCTATTCATCCAGTTCTACAGATGCTATGCAGTTGTCGTATCCATAGCCATGCTTGTCAACACTAATGAGGGTAGCTCTAGTATAGCTGAGCCATTAGGTTTGGCAGCATGTGCATAAAAGTGATTTTTACGACTAGATGAGGAGATTTCGTTTCATAACAGAGCAAAAAAAAAAAAAAAACATCAACAATAATAATGACCACAAAACAAAGGGTTGCATAATAATATCTAGCACTTTGTAAATTCCGTAAATGAACTATTTTCTCGAAGTGAGGAATCTAATACTTCGAACCCGGTTTATTTTTTGAATTACACTTCATTTAATATTGGTAAACTGCATGGAAATGTATATTTTATTCTTGACCAACTAATTCAAACAGTGCTCTAACTTCCTACTTTGTGACATAAATATGTGTACTCTAAATACCTACGGGCCTGCATGTCTGCCTGCCTGTCTGCCTGCCCGTCTGCCTGCCTGCCTGCCTTCCTTCCTACCTACCTATCTACCCACTCACTCTCCTCTATACTTTCCGACATACATATCTGCCAGAATTCCAACATTTCACTCACATCCCCAATTATCTGCACGTCGGCCTTACTTTATACCTCACTAACCATGAACTCAGCGTGCTTTATTTTGTTACCTGCCGCTCCTTTGTCTCACCATCTGACGATTTTGGAAATGTGTTTTAATCTCTTATAAGATATGGCCCCACTTCCAGCTACCCCTATCTTAGTAAACGTGTTTATGGTTTATGAAATGCCGGGGAGGTTTCATGAAATTAAAGTTATTCATAATAAATATCACTTTCTAAAACACAGTTTGACATGTTACAAAATGGATTTCCCAGCCCAGTGACATAGATCTAAGTCAATTATCTAGGATGATTTTTGAGTTAGAGTCGGCGTCCAGTCAGAATAATCTTTAGAACTGCCCAGTGTCAAATCGCATCAAATTTGACTCATCAAACCTCTGCTTAAACGGACCATGCTTGAGTAGGCTTTGGTTTTAAGCCGGTCCTTTGTTTAACCGTCTGAAAGGGGTGGAGGGTAGTGGCTGGCGTCGGAAAGGGGAATGAAGCAGGTTTATCTTCGTCAAAGCCGGGGATTACTATGTTTGTCAATGATAACTATCCCTTGCAGCTGTCTCAGACATTTTGTTTGTTTGTATAATTCTTTAATCCCATTTTGGGAAATTTGCCTTTGTGCCATTGCAGCCCAGTTATAACTGGAGCAGGCACGTCGTCGCCACAGTGCAGCGCCGGTCGGGTTTTTTTTTTGGGGGGGGGGGGGGGAGAAGGATGAGGGAGGAGCTGAGGGAATGGTAGGGATGAATTTTTATTTACTTTTGTCCGGGCAGCGGCCTGCTCGGCCTGCTCTTTTCGATTTCCAACTGCCGAGGTATCTTTAACGTGCGCAACGTGCACACGGGCCCTCCGAATTTTTTCGTCCTTATCCGAGAAGACTAGGTGCTCGATCCTACCCCTAATAGGATCAGGGACACGAAAATATGAGAAAAATCCCAAACTTCCAACATGCCTGCACCGGCCGGGTTTAGAACCCGGGACCCTTGGCATGAGAGGCGAGCACCTTGCCTCTAGACCACCTTGTCCCCGGAACATGGCGGAATGAGGAGCGGCCCAGTGATTTCAACCACATAGATATTACAGTAGTTCTAAAATATGGAAAGGAAAGGAGAGAGAGGGAGAGAGAGAGAGATAGAGAGAGAGACAGAAAGAGAGAGAGAGAGAGAGAGAGAGAGAGAGAGACAGAGAGAGAGGGGGGGGGCGGGGGGGGGGGAGAAAGGAAAGAGAGAGGATGGGCATGTTTGTGGAGGTTATGGGGAGGACCAATTGAAATATGTGCTGATGTTTACCAGTAAATAAGAAAGTTTCAAACATGTGCAAGAAAGCTTCCTTTTTAATTTCATGACCTTTGGTACGGTATAAAACAAGCCAGCATGACTAGGAACGCACTAATTATTATAAGCAGTTTGAACGTTAGCGCGCTGTCGTGAAGGCGACTTATTAGTAAATCAAAAACAAACCAGTAAAGGTTATGTAAAAGCCCTGTTCATCCACGAGGAGTTTTTTTTTCTGGGGGGGTTGGCTATCTGAAATCCCTTCCGGCTTGCCTATGTTAATTTTCACACTAATTTTGACCACATATCTTAGAAATTAAGTGTACCCATTTCTAACTTCTTCACCTTTGGATGTTAGGCAGATTTAAAATGCTGTGGCGTGTCGAGTTTCGGGTGAAAAGGGATAAAAAAAACGCGTTGAAAACTTTTATGTTAGATCTAAAAAATAATTTCTATCAATGTGTTTTGTTCTTGCTGTTTTTTGTACTAGCATACTTCACTTCAACCTACTTTCTTCAACAAAAATTCTTAAACACATAAACTTTATCAGATGTCTTCCTTTTAAAAAATGAGCACAATTTCAGTCGTCCATACTTATAGGTCTCCAACCGATTGCCAATACCTCTCAAAGTCATAGTTTGAAAAAACATTGTTTTTTTTCTTTCAGTTTGTGTCAACAATGTACCAGGAGGTTGTCGGGGTCTCATCACAAGGGACTATCCAGCCTGCTCCCCATTGTGTGCTGAGGGTGTTTACATTTCTTGTGTCCATGGTAATCTCTTGACCAGGTAAGCCCGAAGTAAAATAATCCACTGGTTCTCAAGTTGATCAGAAATTTAACTTTTAAAAAAAGAAATAAATCTCAACCGCTTGTGTCGATGTTTTGGCTTAGCAGATTGGATTACAGAAGAAATAATATTAGTGTTTTGTGATGCTGCTCCACATACAAGTTACTGCCTAATGGCATACATGTGATTTTAATATCTTTTTCTCATATGTTGTTAATTACTTTCTTTCATTGTTTACGAAATTTTATTATCTAGCGTATACGGCGGTTGATTTTCATTATATTGGCAGGATGCCTAACTCCGATTTCTAATCATTTCCCCCCCTTTTCAGGGAATGCCCCCTTGGGTGGTACGTGAGTGCCTCAGGAGATTTCTTCACTGCAAAATTAGTCTACGACCCAGCTGTAGAACAATGTGTGAACCGGACCTCATTCTGTCCCCGCGACCTGGACAATCAATCCACTGTCTAACGGGTCAATATCTTGATACTTACAATTAATTCATGAAATTAATTAAATATCCAACAATAACGACAACGAACAAGCACGGAAACAGCGTTTAATTGATGTAAATGATTTGATAATTTGCCGAATAGAAGGTACTGACAAAGTTATTGTTATGTTTCCATAGAAAGGTGACTTTGCTAGAGACAGAAAAGAATGATTGAGTATGTGGTAAACATTTTTGTGCACAAGCATAGTCAAATGACCAAATGGTTAAAATAGCTGTAAGACAGGAGTCATTTGCCTCTTGCGATTTTCATTTCTAGGAGATATTAAAAAATAATCAGTAAGAAAAAAATATCAAAGCTAAGTAACAATCATATAAATCGTATACGTTTTCAAGAGAATTTCAGCGGATTAATGATAATCTTTACCGAATACAATAACACTGCTAGGTTTACATAGCTATAGATGAAAATTTATACGACAGGATAGCTTGACAGGAGATAGAGATTTTCGTCTCCCAGAGACTTCAACAATGTTGCGTTTTTGTGTTGTTTTTTTCACTAGAAAAGAAAGAAAGATTAAGCTCAAAGTCTAACCCGGCATTATCAAATACTCAGAGTGGACACATTTCTTACTGTTCGAAATAATAACTGGTTTGGTCTATTTTACTTAAATGTGTCAATGAATATTATTATACACAGGCTTGTCAAAAGATAATTATTTAGTCTAAAAATGAAAGTTGAATGAGTGTTTCATTATCTGGGATTTAAAAATTCACCCACACTTTGCAATGTAATGTAATTATATCACATCTGGAGATTTACGTTTAAGTATTGTGTTAGTCCGATAAAGAGTTTTGTCCTTAAAAATTGACTAGTGTTGTAGTTATTTGATGTTTTCGAGCTTGTTGTACACAAGTGCATCAGCTCATTTATCTGACTATAATTGAGCTAAAGGGTGGACGTGCAAGCAGCTAAACCCGCGACTACACCATCAGAAACCAGGAAACTTGACGTACTGCATCACTTTTTGTCAAAGAGTTACGTGGAGACATTAAATTTGAACAAAAATCAGTCTTTACTATTATTTATATTTACTTTTTGTGAGCCGTAAAAACCGACGCATTCTCATCGGATAGAACCGAAAAGTGTGACCGGAAATTGCGCTCTCCGTTATTATTTACATATTGCCGGTCGAACGTCAACGTATCACATCGGTGTATTCTGCAAAGAATTGTGGAGTAACAATACATGTATTAGCCTTTGCATCAAACCTAAGTGCTGTTATAAATGCGATCTAAATCTGGATATACAGTTGTATGTGGTACAAGGAAATGTTGCAAGGTTTATCTTACCAGGGTCATCTAGTATTAGGAAAGAGAAATAAATGGTTTGAGGCATATTAAGACCAAGTTCATAGGTCGACATCATTGTTGAGAGGAATTTCTAACTCCAACTATGTATGGGGATGATAATGTTGACAGACAATAATGTTGATGAAATAAGAATGATAGAATTATGATCTCAAAATGGAACAATTACTAGTGATTGAATTTTAAAGTTTACCAATTAGAAAGCCTGAATTTTAGGCCTCATTGTACTTTTATTTTATTTATTATAGATCTGGTTCGTCACTATAATCATGACGTATAATCTTTTGAAGGCACTTTTTAATTATCCGATTTTTATTCTTACATCCACTGGCTTCTGGTAAATATGTTTTTATTTGCATATTATGCCATTTTATGTCCACTTTCTGTAATAAACACTGCTGTTGAAAAAAAAATATTAAGAATGGTGTATTAGTTTTTTATGGCCTTTTATGTGATAAAGATTTGTGCTATCGATTTTTAAAATTTTAATGTTCATGCATACGTTGGTCTGTACTGTTAAGACAGCATCCGTCGTTGCTCTTCAACATTGTCACTCTGCAACATCCAACCATGACATCTTTGTCTGATACAACAATTTACTCACTGATAAGGCAAAAACCTAGAATGAAAGCCAGTAGGTGAAGAATTATCTTTACTGACACATCAATAAAATAGCGTTGAGACCAACCACCTTTAATTTAACGATTTTGATGCCTTTAGTCAATTGCACCAGGCACTTTCTTTTTCCAGCAATGGGCTATCAAAACCAACGAAGTCGGCTTACCAGAAATGTAAACATTCTTGGAATTTTCAGTCAAACTTAATTCCAAGTACCAAATTCATCAATACCAATATAATCGTCTTTCCAGAAATGTAAACATCTTTGCCATTTCCAGTCAAAATTAGTTCAAAATACCAAATTTATCAAAACCAATGAAATCAGCTTGTCAGAATTCTCGGGATTTCCAGGTCGAAGTACGCTCCAATACTAAATTTATAAGATTACCACATAATGCTTTCCAAAGACCCATGGCAATTTCTATCAATAGTAGGCTTGCGTTTATCTGCTAAACCCAGGAATATTTTTCATTTGGCGATGACAACCACCCTTTTAAGAAAAATTACCCGACCCGTGAATATAAAAGTGGCAAAAATTTATAATTGCTGTGCATAATACGGTTGGGATCATTCGTTCCTCTTTTTTTCTGTTTATGTTGTGTATATTAAATTAAAATCCTGGTAACAATGATCTTAGAGTATTTTGTATTTTTCTAATACATGTAATGCTCTCTTCGTCATTATCATTTCTGTTCACATCGGCTGTTTTTAGTTTTTGTTGATTTATCTTTTTTGGTTTTGTATTTCCCTTTTTCAATAAGTGGCCCTGGAAACTTATTGTCTATTCCTTACACACCGCAAGACAAAAAAGACAGAATCTACGCTTTACTGGTGCAAGAGATTTGTGTGTTTTTAATTCACAGTTGGTGCATTATTAGGTTGACAATAAGCTCTGTCTATAAACTTTTAGCTTTTTCCTTTTACGATATTATGAGATGCGTTTCAGTTCAGTTCGACTTGCTTGTGGTCCCTTTTCTCTTGAATGACACTGTTTTTCTGCCCGCTTTCACGTATGTTCTATGACATATTTCCCACAAAAGAAGGGCTATACAGTATGACCTGGCATTCCTAATTCACAGAAAGACGTAAATCTCGATGTAATGAATGCGAGAAAATAGAGAAAAGCATTGAAATAAAAAAAATAACCCAGAAATTTCAGACGTGGAAGAAACTGGAGACAGAAAAAAAAACAACCCAAAAATACAACTGTGTCTTCTGACAGTAGTGCTATGGAACTTTCGCGTTCTGTTTGTTTTTATTATAAGTACATATGGTCCCTAACAGATTAAAAACCACTTATTTCTTAGAAATTATATCATGTTCATTGGAATATAGAGCGTTATCGGCTGTTTTCAAAGTCTGTTAAAAAAGAGAAGGAAAGTAAGCAAGAGCAAAGACAGAAAACTGTCTATGTATTTTCTGTTCCTCAGCACACCCTCAAAACTCCATGTTGAAACGTAATACACCTTGGGTCATTTGACACTGGGAATGATGGGGTTGGGACCTGCGGCAGGGAGCCCTTCAGCATATTTGTCCGGGTAACCGGTTTTGTTTGTTCTTTAGTCCTTTCTTTAAGTTGCAATTTCTGGGGGGAAATCCGTCAACAACACTTTATGTATCTTCTGTCAATTGAAACGATCTTTTCTGGACACTTTATGCTGCTGCACAACAGTAGTATGCTTCCTTGTTACGGGCAAATAGTGTATAGTCGAAAAAGACAATTTAGCAGGAGTCGCAGAAAGTATCCCGCGTCGAGCTCCGTTGTGTTTTTTAACGCCCATTTTCTGGTGACCAAAAGAAACGTTTAAATTCGCCTTTCACCTAGGTGTTGTCCATCCACTGCAGGATGTTTGCCCTCCGGCAATGACTTTCATTCTTTTCCGTCTGATGCTTTCCTCATCCATGTTGTTCCCCGTCTCTGTGTAATGTCCTCCTTGCCATCTTCTTCCTGGTTGTCCTCTTGTTCTTTTCCCTCCTCTTTGGTTGCCATTCAGTGCAGCGTTTTGTCCATCTATTAAGTGTCATTCATCCTTTCCACATGACCAATCCATTTCCGCTTTTATTGTAGCATCAATTTTATTATGTCTCTTAGAGTAATTTGTTGGCGTATTTCAGCTTCAGTGATTTTATCTTGCAGTTGAGCATTTTTCTTTCCATTGCCCTTTGGGCGGTTCTTAGTCTGTTCGTAAGTTGTTTTGTCACAGGCACATTTGGCAGCCGTAAGTAATCTTTGGAACAAGGCGCTGATTGAATACTAAACTTGCCTCTCAATGGACATGGGCAGTTTGTGATCCAGGAATATCTCTCTGGATATATTAGTCACTCAAAATTATAACCCAGATAAAAGAAAAAAAAAATCGAGTATAGTTCGTTCTATAAAATGTTTAAAATGTGAATTTTTGGGTAGATTTACACATGCTGTATTTTCCCCTAACGTGGAAGTATGCTCGACAGACACATACATTTTGTTGTTTCTTTATCTTGTGGCTTTGACCTTGACATTTCTTTATATCTATAAATGAATGGAGGACAGCGATGTGTTATCACCAAATAGATGTTGTCGATGCAAACAGCTGCATTTCTTTATTTATTGTTTATTCATTATTTACTGAATCACTAATCATTTAATATTTATTTATTAGTCCCATTCTTCGAACAGTACATAATAAAAGCGTCACTTCTTCAGACCAAAAGGGATCCCCACAGAAAGATAGCTTATCGTGTCATAAATGTTAAGATGCAAAGGGTCATCCATAAACCTCACTGAGTTAGCTACAAGGTGTGCAGTTGTGCGCATCGAGAATTTAGCAAGAAATGATGATGCCATGGGCTCATGCTTTCGTGAGAAAAAAGGATGGGAGATGATCAATCAGCCACACAAAGCAATGTAAAAAAAACATACTCCCCCACCATTTCAAGTCTTTAAATGTAAACAAAAAAACTTCTGTAGGTCGAAAAGTATTTCACGCCAGTCCGAGATGTATGAGCGGCGGTAGGTCTTGTTAAAAATCGGGAGTGTTTTTTTGTGTGTTATAGTATAGATTATTTTTATTTTTTGGATTTAATCATGGGCCATTTCTCATTCAGACATTCAGACACAATTCATTTTATTAAAAGAAAAGAAAAAAGAAAACAGACAAAATTAATAAGGTTTTTACTTTATACTAAGTATTATTTTGTCAGTGTGTCAGTCTGTTTGTTTGTTACCTCCAGACGCAGTTATCTCTAGACCCATGTTTACCAAATTCGGCAACTCATAAAAAAAATATGGGATTTGTATAATCACCGAAGGATCTATTGGTTTGCCTTTTTCCCGCTTTTCACTTGCGTGCACTTTCAGCTTTATTTCGTCTTTCTTCGGAGTTCCTGGCGTCCTGGGCACATGGAGATATTTGAATATTGAGATACAATACCAAGCAATACAACTGATGATAGGCCACAAAACGATTTGGCAGCATTGAATTGCATTTTCCCGAAAGAAAAAAGGCCCCGCCATTTTCTCCCACATCAGGAAACTGTTTCAAGGCATTTAAGAGTCACAGATATGTAAATAGCCCAATGGTAGGAGTCAATGCTAGTTTGGTGTAGTTTAGAGAATTCCATTATTTTACCGTGTCATAAAAGAAACGGGTTGGTTTTTTTCCCTCTGGACTTCATTTATTACAAGTTCCAAAGAGAGCCATATCACTATGGGCATAAAACAGTACTGATAATATTTGATATTTGAATTATTTTGGCTATTTCACTATTTTTTTCTTTTGCACGATAACAATGGTGGTTGTATCAGGTCAAATGTGTGCCCAGGCGGCTTTCTGACTCAACAAATTTGAAGAAAACGTTACCATATACATAATATATAATGGATTACGGTAAGTTTTCTTTTTTTTTTCATTGTAGAGAACGTAATGATCAGAATTTTAATTCCCACAATTTAAAACGACATTGGCATAATGTAACAACAATATACAGGCATGGAAATAATTGCCCTGAATAATAATTGTAGTGGTCAGGGTCACACTGTCAAACTATCCATTAAAGATGGTTCCCACATCTAAATCTCTAAACTCTGTAAAATCGTATTATAGAACTTTTGTTCAAATATTTTGCAAAAGGTTTGGCTCCTTCTGTGTTCGATCACTTACTTTGTTGGATCACTTGGAAACCTACAATGTACATTTCCAAGACTTTGAGCGGGGCCAGAATAAAATCAGAGACCTTATAATAGTGAGACAGGTAACTGCCGGGGCCGCTCCATACGTTTGCACTGCAGTGCAGTGTGACAGGCCCAGCGTGACCCAGATACAAATAACGGCGGTCGCCCAGTCAGCTGGGAGGCTGACAATAGTGGAATAAGAGGCGATGATGGGCACTATTTCTTTCAATTTACTGACGTTTAGATAAAGATGATAAATAGTTTTATGAGTGTGATAAAAGGAGGAAAGACTATGGATAGGACTGGGGAAGGAGAGGGTAGCAGCTATAAAAGAACTGATATTAATTGATTGACTTACTCAGTAAAAGTGTGTTATCCTAACGATAAATGAATGTCCTCTTTCAGTTGTTACTTGTTATCAAAGATTGTTGCCTTCCTCTTTGCACACGTTGTCCCGACCTTAGGCTGAATTTGTTCCAGGTTCTTACATTTGATCAGATGATGCAGTCGAATGTTGACAAAAAGATTAATAATCAGGAATGTTTTATCACAAGAGTCACATTGGAGAGCCTCTTCTGTTTCGTTTCCGTATGTTGCTTCTGTAATCTTTCGAACGATTGAGCACCGCAATCCTGAAGTGTGAAGTCTGACTGGTGCAACGGTTCGGAATACCTTTTCTGCACATCTTAAAAATTCCTGGAAATTGGATGAAGGGAATCGCAAGCCACCCCCCTGGCATTGGTCAAAATTCTTGGACCATATGAACTGATGGCTTGGATTGGTGATGTCTTTGTCTACAGATAGCTGACCCCTACAGTTATCGCAGATGACAGTGTCAATTTTTGAAATGATGTAGCCTGCAATGTAGGAAATAATGTTTTCTTCCTTGTCTGAAAGTAATGGAACGTCTGGCACTTTTTTCATGACAGCCTGGAGCACTCTGGGTACATCTTGCTGCAGTCTTGACCTAATCGCTTTGGTGCCACCTGTTGGTTCGACGTTCTCCAGACTGAACAAAAAGGCATCAATGTCATCTTTACAGTTCTTCCTCTCCCCTGTCACAAGCAGTGAATCTACCATTGTCTGTCGAAGTGATGATCTGAATTCTGTGACATCCGGATTAAATCGATGCCCACCCTTTCCTCGAATGACAGAGAATAAATTCTCCAGACAATCCTGGTTGAGGCGATGTGTAAGGAGGAAACTGAAAGAGAAGTTGGTTTTAAGATCTTCCCACAACTGCAAGAGACAGCTGATAGATAACTTCCATCCCTCCAGGGAGGGAAGTGTAGACCCTTCACACGTGATGCCATCAAGCCATTTTAGACAATCTTCTAAATACTTTGAATGGCCAGACTTGGGTGTAACGGCATGATTCATATTGGCTTTGCTGTGAAGGCTCCTGCTGTTGAAGCAATTGAACAGTCTATCCCACTGTTCCACGAACTCTGCTGTTGCCAGTGCTTCGAAAGGTAAGGCCTTGAGGGTAACCATAGTTGATATGCCAGCAGCTACTGTATGGCTTAAGACCTGCACAGCAAGGCTGACACGAAGGTGCGCAAAAGCAGGTACTTCTATATGTCTCTTCGTCAGTTTTGGGGCCATCCTGATAGGCATCGAAGAGTCCATTAAAAAAAATTTAACGATGTGCTCCCACCATACACTCCGTCCTTGCATGGAAAAGCCACTTTTCTTCAGATTGTTTCGAATATTTTTCATCAAGTGTTGAGGGTCGTACATGACAAAAATCTTGTGCTCCTGCACACAAAAGAAAGGCTTGTCATTTGTAACTCCCAACTTTTTCACAACAGCTCTATTGTTGGTCCCTTGGTCACAAATCATCACCTTAGGAATCAGTCCCAGCTGTAACAGTTGCTCCACGGCATCCAGCAGTATCAGCTCCAGTATGTTCGATCCTACTGAATTATGTGATAGGACATAGGTGAAAGGCTGTTTCCATTTGGTGTAAATTCCTCTGACCATCACAACGAGCGCCTGGTTAGCTTGCTTCTGAGACCGACCCCAAATACCGTAGTCTTCAAAACCCTCAACTTTGTCATGAGTTGGGTCGTAACGAATACCATACTTGATGGCCATGTCATCAAATATAATGGCACATAATCTTTCCTTCTCTGCCATGGCCTTTACTTTAATTTTGAACATATTCAGAATATTCTGACATAGACCCGGTTGTATGTGAACATTTTTCATGGACAAAGACAGAGTTCTGGGTGACGGAGAATCGAGGAGCTTACACCATTATACGGTATAACAATGTAAGCTTCTTGCCGAGAATAAAGACTTGTCTTCTGTTACCGCCGTTAATGCCAACACGGATGCCTGACCCAGTGTGATGTTTCCACTTTCTCTCACTAACTTTCTTCTGACACCAGCCGTGATGGGCACGGCACAAACACACTAAATAATCGACTATCTCTCTTCTATAAGTTATAACAAACGATATCTGTATTGCTTACATATATACAATAATTATTAATTCATTCAATAATAATAGGAACATAGGTCATACAATTTCATGTGAATTTCGATGGAATGAAGTTGATGCAAATCAGTACATGCTAATTAAATGGCTTCGTAATATTCAATCTCTAGCACATTTTATAAAACACATGGGAACATTCAGCATAAGGAAACCTCTCCTTTAGGGGTGTATGGCGCTATCTGGGCACTGGTTCTTCCTCTCTACCCTGGCTTGACTGCGCAGTTAGATCAACAGGTATCGGCAGGTACCAATAGGTCGGGAAGCCAAGAAGCCACGATGTCGTTAATCAAAGTACAAGAAGTTGAGAAGCCAAGAAGCCACGATGTCGTAAATCAAAGTACAAGAAGTTGAGACCAAGAAGGTGTTGTTCTTCCTCCTCTGTAGAAAAACAATCGCAAAGTCCTAATCTACTGCTGGAAGGCATGACTTCCATACTTACTCCATGACGGATATTCATCATTAACACTTTTAACCGCTGACACTGTTATAAGTCAGGCTGCAGCTCACATACTCCATAGGCTCCCATATAGGCAATAGAATAAACGATCAATACAGTTTTAATGATATCTACACGTTCCCCACGAAGAATAACGCTCTCTCTAACGGACCCCATCCTATAAGGTTTCGTAACATATATATAACGGCGTTTCCGTGACTCTCTCAGAGGCAGTAGTTATACCAAAGTAAACCCACTAGATTTAGGTTCTACAATCATGAACATTAAGTAAAATACACATACATCGTACAATTAACTTACCACTCAGCAACAGCCCAAATGCCGACAAGATACCAAAGATACCACGCTCTGACAAAGGATGTTTGCGGGTTCCCTGACCTTCCCCACTCACAAGACTAGTACAAAGTTACAGTTGCAGTTGTGGTCTCCTCTTCGGCACGAAGCTGGTGAGTGCTCTCAGCGGTCTGAAGTTGGAAGGAGCGTTCGGGGATTTATACCCAGTCAGGTAGCGTCCCAAGACGCCCACCGAGTGTGCATTAGTTATCCTAATAGCCACCCCCGTCGGCTCCACGTCAAATACTATTGAAACAGCTCTACCCCCCAAGCAATTCCCAGGTGATCTGATCGACAAGTACGGCGGTCAAGTAAACACTACCCTTTTCGGGTGTCAAAGCGCTTCAGTTGCATCGGCTACTTTCCCCCTCTGGCCTACAATAACTCTGTCTCCCCGCCGTTAGCTATCTTCCCACGCTAGCTATACCTTGCCTGTCTGTCGCCCTGTTACAATCGCCCCCACTTAAGTCGATTTTCCCTGGCAAAATCGGCTAATAAAATTATTAATCTACTGGTAATCTAGATAGAGTGTCGGCCCATAGAGCGTCTCGCCCCCTGATGTTGCTGACTCGAAAGTTATATGGTTGCAGCGCCAGGTTCCATCTAGTTACCCTCGCGTTCTTCTGGTCTTTAGTTCGCATCCAAGTTAGAGGTCGGTGGTCCGTCTCTAACACGAAGTTTCTCCCATACAGATACGCCTGCAACTTACTAACGGCGAAAACTATGGCCAGGCATTCCTTTTCAATTGTTGAGTAGTTCTTCTCCGCGGGTTTCAACTTTCTGCTCACGTATACGACTGGATACTTCGTACCCTCGTCTTCTTGGAGTAGGCAGCCACTCACTCCAAGGTTAGATGCGTCTGTCTGGAGAATCAGTTCCTTGTTCCAGTCTGGCATCCGTAGTATCGGCTCGGAACTCAAACAAATTTTTAGGGCATTGAACGCGTTCTCCTGCGCGTGTCCCCACGCGAACTTTGTGCCCTGGGACTTCTTTGTGAGGTCTGACAACGGCGCCGAGATTGCACTGTAATTTGGTACAAACCTCCGATAGTACCCCGTTAGCCCCAGGAAACTCCTCACTTGTGTCTTGGTCGTCGGTCGGTCACAGTCGACAATGGCTCGCACCTTACTCTCCTGCGGTCTTACAGTCCCCTGTCCCAGCTTATGGCCTAAGTACTCGACTTCTGTCATCCCTATTAGCGTCTTGGTAGGTCTAGCTTTTAAATTTGCCCGTCTCAGTCGCTCGAAGACATTCCGACAACGTTCCAAGTGGTCAGGCCAATTTGCACTGTGTATAAGACAGTCGTCTACAAATGCATCTACCCCTTCGCCAGCATCTTTTAATACTTTCCTCATGAGCCTGTTAAATGTGGCGGGGGATCCCTTCAACCCGAACGGCATGACCCTGTACTGGTATAGCCCAAACGGTGTGGCGAACGCCGTCAGGTGTTTATCTTCCTCGGCCATCGGAACTTGATAAAAGCCCTTTGTCAAGTCCAGCTTGGTGAAATATTTTGCCTCCGCTAGATTGGAAATAATGGCTTCTACCTCAGGCATCGGTTCGGCGTCATCGGCAGTCACAACATTTAGCCGCCTGTAGTCGTTGCAGAAACGATGTTGACCATCGGGCTTCTTAACTAATACAATTGGACTATTGTACGGGGACTCGGACGGTTCGATGATTCTGGCCGCAAGCATCTTGCCTACCTCAGCATTGACAGCTTCTCTAGTTGAGTACGGTAGTTGGTAGGGTCTTACCTTCACAGGTTTTTGATCTAGCAATGGGATTTTGTGCTTGATCAGGTCAGTGAGCCCCGGTACATCGGTAAATATATCTTTGTATTCTTCCATGAGCTCTTGCATCTGTTCTCTCTGATCCTGATCTAGCGTGTCCCCTAACTGTACATCCCTGAAGGTTTCGGTCTGTTCTAGCTTAGGCATGACTGTCTCCAGAGGCATCGAAGTCGCTTCCTCTCCTTCATCGGTCTCGTCAATTATAGCTGCAGCTATTGCCTCTGTGTTTTCCTGTTCGTCTTCCCTCTCAATATACTTCTTCAGCATATTCGCGTGATACAGTCGTCTCTTCCCCTTGACGTTCACCATGTAGTTCACTGACCCTCTCTGCTCTTCTACTTTGTAAGGCCCTTTCCAAGTCATCTGTAGTTTCGATCCGTCACTTGGGAGAAGTATGAGGACGGAATCGCCCACTTGGAATTTCCTCTGTTTGGCCCCCCTATCGTAGTATTTCTTCTGCCTGTGTTTTTCGACGCTGCTGTTCTCGGCTACGACTTTCATGGCATCCTCCAATCGTTCCCTCATATCTACCACGTATTCGTACGATGACCTCGTTTCTGACTCCGCTTCCCCAGTCCACAGATTCTTCAGTATTGCAAGTGGTCCTCTCACAGGGTGACCGAACACTAGTTCAAACGGCGAAAAACCTGTACTGGCCTGTGGGGTTTCGCGATACGCGAACAGCAGTGGACACAACATTCTGTCCCAGTCCTTGGGTCTGTCATGAGCTACTCGGCGAAGCATATTCTTCAGCACTCCGTTAAATCTTTCACACAGACCATTGGCCATCGCGTGGTAGGGCGAGCAGAATATCTGTTTCGTTTTGAGAAGTGCACTGACCTCTCTCATCAGCTCACCGGTAAACTGTGATCCCCTATCTGAAACTATTTCCTTTGGTATGCCTAACCGAGAAAATATTTCCATTAACGCTTCACTGACCTGCTCAGCTGATATCCCCCTTAAGGCTACGGCATCCGGGAAACGCGTGGCAGAATCTACTAGCGTCAAAATATAACGCGATCTCCCATGTTCCGTACGCGGAAGTGGACCAACCAAATCTATGGCGACGCGCGAAAAGGGCGTGTCGATCAGGGGTGTCGGCACTAGGGGTACCTTTGTCACCCTACCTTTATTGGATGTCCTTTGACACGCGTCACACGATCGACAGAAACGACCTACGTCCGCACCTATCCCAGGCCAAAAGAACGACTGCATTATTCTGTCCTGTGTGCGCGAAATTCCTAAGTGTCCCCCGAACACTCCTTCGTGAGCTATCTTCATCAGCTCACTTCGGTACTGCTTAGGTACCAACAACTGCTCCACATCAGCACGTCCAGCCCCGGCCTTCTTTACCCGATAGTAAATTCCCTTACTCTCCTTTATGTGAGTACCTACCTCAGCCGATTGCTCCAACGTGGCTCTCTCCCTTAAAACTCTCAAAGTTTCGTCCTCTCTCTGGGCCCGGGCTATCTCACCTGGTGTGAGTTCCCCTATCTTGGCCCCTACCCTTACCTCCTCCGTTGAGTTGCCCTTGGCCTCCTCATTATCTGTGGTCTGACTCACTTTCGCACTCGCATTCTCACACTCATGCTCTTCCTTGTCAATCTCCACCTTGCGAGATCGCGTGAGTACCACACTTATCTTCTCAAGAGACGCCCCCTTTATGTTTCCTATAATCAAATCGGCCACTGGGTCTTCCACTACTAGCGCTTTGAGAAGCCCAGTATAAAATGGGGTTTCTACCCACATTTCCGCGACAGGAGCAGACCTTCTCGTCCCGTCCATCAGGACATAACTCCTGTTCTTCCCAGTTAAGCTGTTAGGAGGCAGTTTGTCCCTTTTTATAATCGCACACGTGCATCCCGTGTCACGAAGGATAGTAATCTCTTTATCCCCTATCCTCCCCTTCTCCAAAAATGGAGCGGATAAATCATTCTCCGGAACATCGTCTTCGGGCTCATGTTCTGTCGAACCTTCTAACTCAATACTCTTACCTTCCGTCTCCCAAGAAATGAAGGTCTGTGGCCCAACACTCTGCTCAGCCCCTGGTTGAGTATTCGCCCTGCCCGATGACTCCCACTGACTGTCATCGGCTTCCTCATCGCTGGTTAGTACGACTGCGGTCGTCTCTTTCTGTCTCTTCCTACAGAATCTCGCAATATGGAGAAGTGACCCACACACAAAACAACCACGCCCACTCTCACGCTGGGACTTACCTCGGTTGTCCTCGACAGTGGCAGCAGCACCCTTCTTCGTCCTGCCCTGGTCACACTGCCTACTCAGGTGATTGGGAGAGCCACAGTTGAAGCATACCGGTTTACTCACTCCTAAACCCTTACTTCTGCTCTCCTCAACCCTCTTACCTGACTTCTGCTGTTGCTCCAGCCCTCGCTTCGACTGATGAGCCTCACTATACAAGTCCGCCATCTCAACTAACTCATGCACGGACTTGGGGTCCCTCTCTTTCAAATATATGGAAAGATTACAGTCGACAATCTTCAACATCTGCTCCCTGACTAACAGATCCGTAATCCCTTCCATAGTTCTCTCTGCCTCTGAGAGGTCTACCCACCTCTCAAAATATCTCTGCAATCTCACGGACAGCTGCGTATAAGTTTCGTCCTTATCTAGACGACTCTCCCTAAACTTACGCCTATAACCCTCTGCCGTGAGGTGATACTTCTTGAACAACACCTTCTTTACCTTCTCGTAATCCCTACTGTCTTCATCGCTGAGACCGGAATAAACATCCAACGCCCTGCCAGTTAACAATGCCCCTAACATGTCTGCCCAGGTGTCTTCTTCCCAATCATTTGCCTGCGCGAGCCTTTCAAATCTTTTCAAATACGAGTCGAGATCCTCGCGCGAGTCATCAAAAATGGCAATTTTAGGTACCTTCGGGGCAGCAGATTTTCCATTCCCTTTACCATTGTGACACCCGTTTTTGGCTAGTTCCCGTTCGCATTCCATTCTCTCCCTTTCAAATTGTCTTTCCTTCTCCTTTTCTTCTCGTTCGCTAGCCCTTTGTTCTCGGTTTTGGGCTTTCTCTTCGTCCCACCTAATTTTGAATTCCTCATCACTAATGCCTTCTTGTCTGGCAAGCTTCAGTGCGCCCAGATAGTCCATCAGCAATTGACCTGTAAACAAAGCTAACAATAAAGCGTGGATCGTAACTGTGAAGTTAACAACAATATTCCTGCAATAGCAAACAACAATTTTCTCTGTGACAAAAGATAAAATTGAACAGTCAATGCACAGGTAAAATCAGAGCATGTCGCAGGCACTAAATGTCAATCTCTCTCACTCGCCTCAGGGCAGATGACCTGTCCACACAATCACACAATAGCCCCTTGACACGACCCAGATCAAAATTAAATGTTATTTACTAGCAGGATCCCACTTCTGACACCATTGTGATGTTTCCACTTTCTCTCACTAACTTTCTTCTGACACCAGCCGTGATGGGCACGGCACAAACACACTAAATAATCGACTATCTCTCTTCTATAAGTTATAACAAACGATATCTGTATTGCTTACATATATACAATAATTATTAATTCATTCAATAATAATAGGAACATAGGTCATACAATTTCATGTGAATTTCGATGGAATGAAGTTGATGCAAATCAGTACATGCTAATTAAATGGCTTCGTAATATTCAATCTCTAGCACATTTTATAAAACACATGGGAACATTCAGCATAAGGAAACCTCTCCTTTAGGGGTGTATGGCGCTATCTGGGCACTGGTTCTTCCTCTCTACCCTGGCTTGACTGCGCAGTTAGATCAACAGGTATCGGCAGGTACCAATAGGTCGGGAAGCCAAGAAGCCACGATGTCGTTAATCAAAGTACAAGAAGTTGAGAAGCCAAGAAGCCACGATGTCGTAAATCAAAGTACAAGAAGTTGAGACCAAGAAGGTGTTGTTCTTCCTCCTCTGTAGAAAAACAATCGCAAAGTCCTAATCTACTGCTGGAAGGCATGACTTCCATACTTACTCCATGACGGATATTCATCATTAACACTTTTAACCGCTGACACTGTTATAAGTCAGGCTGCAGCTCACATACTCCATAGGCTCCCATATAGGCAATAGAATAAACGATCAATACAGTTTTAATGATATCTACACGTTCCCCACGAAGAATAACGCTCTCTCTAACGGACCCCATCCTATAAGGTTTCGTAACATATATATAACGGCGTTTCCGTGACTCTCTCAGAGGCAGTAGTTATACCAAAGTAAACCCACTAGATTTAGGTTCTACAATCATGAACATTAAGTAAAATACACATACATCGTACAATTAACTTACCACTCAGCAACAGCCCAAATGCCGACAAGATACCAAAGATACCACGCTCTGACAAAGGATGTTTGCGGGTTCCCTGACCTTCCCCACTCACAAGACTAGTACAAAGTTACAGTTGCAGTTGTGGTCTCCTCTTCGGCACGAAGCTGGTGAGTGCTCTCAGCGGTCTGAAGTTGGAAGGAGCGTTCGGGGATTTATACCCAGTCAGGTAGCGTCCCAAGACGCCCACCGAGTGTGCATTAGTTATCCTAATAGCCACCCCCGTCGGCTCCACGTCAAATACTATTGAAACAGCTCTACCCCCCAAGCAATTCCCAGGTGATCTGATCGACAAGTACGGCGGTCAAGTAAACACTACCCTTTTCGGGTGTCAAAGCGCTTCAGTTGCATCGGCTACTTTCCCCCTCTGGCCTACAATAACTCTGTCTCCCCGCCGTTAGCTATCTTCCCACGCTAGCTATACCTTGCCTGTCTGTCGCCCTGTTACACCCAGATACGCGGATCCAGCCACAGTTACGTGTCTCGCTATATAAGGTCTCTGATAAAATAATGCATGTATAAATCGCGACTGAACACTCCGCACGGACGTAACCACGAATAAAATGAATTAATGTCACCTCCCTTGCTTTCATCAGGGGAGATAACAGTTAAATACAAACCGTCACTACACTAAGAAGAGGGAGCGGAATAAGAACTGAATTCCCTGAGGTAAGTAAGAACACAGGACGGCCAATGTCCGAAATCATGACCTTGCCGATATCTTATAAAATACGAATAAACCACCACCCCGCCCCTTCTCTCAACCAAGCCACCTTCATCCTTGCCTATATTTGTGACTCTATCATTAGAAGCAGCCCGAAATGGCTTTAAGCAGATATTCCTTTTATGGCTAACAAATGTCCCGACCAGGGGCTGGGAAAAAAACCGAGGCGGGAAACTAGAGGGAACAACAAAAACTGAACAAGGAAAGCGAGGTCAATGCAAACGGCCAGGACAGCGAGCCTCTTAAAAGACTGACATCTGTACACACATTTTCAAGACTGCCAAAAATGTGAGCAATTATATTTTCATACACTTTTGTTGATTTCTTGGGATAGTAGGAAATATTTATTAAATTGCTGTGCTGTTATAGGACAATCGTAGGGAGAAACACAAACCTCTTCCGTTTTTCTTTCACGTTCTTGTATCAGCCCCCGTGTTGCCTGACTAGGTCTCATCTGAGGTCTTTGTTTTAGGGGGGGGGGGGGGTCACTACTGTTAGTTTTGCACCTCGCTTTTCTTGTTGTTGTTTCTCTTTTCTTTCGTTTCTTTTGCCTTGCTATGTCTCCCATGGTCACGGCTGTTTATAGCCATCTTTGAGACAAACCATCGCTACTTGGGAGCGACCGCTCAGAGCAGCAGTATTACTGGCCACTGTATTAAAAGTTCGAGACGCTCTTATCTCCAGGATGTAATCCGCTCATTTTGCCAGGAATTCTTTTTCTTGATATAAAACACGACTCAGATGGAGAGTAGTCAGTGTCTTAATGCAGAATAACTTGGGTGGTTTAAATACTGTAATGCAGACCAAAACAGAGGGCGAGTCTAAGTGAGTCAGTTGGCATTGTGTATAATAGTTTTAAGGTGTCTACTCCCCATGGTAGAGGCAAAGGAGGCGGTGGCTTGGTAAATACGTCGATATTGTAAAGTGTCAACGTTCAGGGCAATATGATATTCATATTTTTAAGATGTATTCAATATATAAAATGCAGATGAATAAACTAATTTTATAATTAGCGCTAATTATAAAACTTCTTAATAATGGTTTGAAATGGGGCTTACATTTCCCATTTCACCCGGCTCTTATACGAGCATTGGACGGGCCTGCGAATTATTACATAAATATGTATCATAACTATATACAGAAAATTAATACACGCACAGACTGGGGAGATGAATATTGTCATGATCACATTAGGATCATAAATGCCGTGCTAGGTCACGACGTCAGTGAGTTAATTTTTACGATCTTGTTGATTATAACCAGCGTAATTTGTCCTTGAGCTGTTCTTGTGAACAGTTTGTTTTGAAACACCTTTTTTCTGATAGATGGAGAGAAGGAGGGGCGAGACAGAATAAATGTATAGCTAGGAATGACAGAGCAGTTCTCGACCCCGTGATTTTGATTAACATAGATAAGGGGCGAGTAAAGGTAGTTTATTTAGACGCTTAGTTGGCGTTTGGAAATTCGTGCATAAGAGTAGAAAGCACGGGGGTTTGAAGATTTTAGTAGTTAATGTTTCGCATTTTAAATTTTGTCTAGACCGTAAAATTGACCTTGATTTTGGCGCAAGGCCATGACAAGCATAAATTAATATTGCAGGCTGAGCTGAAGCGACTGCACCAATCAAATGTATGAATCTGGACGGAAGGTCGAGACATAGCTTTAGTATTTAAACCCGTGCAGAGCTTAGATAGAGGCCACATGTAGACAATCCATTTACGAGGTGGACGGCGATAGTCCTCAGCCAGATGAGAGACATAGAGACGCAGTTGAGCAGTCCATATTGTGAGGAGCGCCATGATTTAAAGCTCCAGAGCCTAAGCTACTTGGTTTGATATAAACCCACAGCGTTTACATCCAGCGCTCTCACTCCCAGTGAGGGCCTAATGGTGAGAGTTCATACTAATTTGTAATGATGAAAGTGAACCGTTCTACTTACTTTTGAAGACAGTTTCAGAGCTACCGCCAGACAACGCATGGTTGTACAAGCATTCTCCATGGCGTGTCTAGAGGAAATGTCCACATCATAACATGTCTCATTGAATTAATAGAATTTAAACTGTTATATCCGTCGCCACGTGCGCGGATTCCATTTGGCATATAACTCATATGACCTGCAAGTAGTTAAGAGTGAATAAGTTAGTCTTTATAGAAAGCTGTAGTTTCATTAGTTAGATTCAGTTGCCTTTGAATTGATATTTATATTTATAATTATATTTGTTACATTAATTCCTGTAATTAAACTGCCCTACAGTTCTGCTAAAAATCAAAGCAATTGATTTATTTAGTTTTTAGAGTGCAAGTATTTTTTTTGTGTGTTCGTCGATTGTGGGAGCGGACCTCGAAAGAATGTCAGTCGAATTCTCCCCATCTAACCCACATCGCGACAAATATGAGATAGGAAAGAAATAGTAATTTCATTTGTACGTATAATGTCATGAAAGAAACTACAAAATAAGCCAAGATAAGATAAACATCACTTTATTATCCCATGAGGGAAACTCTCCGTCACAGAGAGTTTACGAGCACATACATGGTACACATATCTTACTCATCAGAACATAAACATAATTATATCATAGTCTAGTAACTCAATAACAGGCATACATGAACTGACATGATAAGGAACCTTCGTGAAATAATGGCACACAACTAGCTATGTGTCTTGTTGGGGCGAAATGCGGATGGCAAAAACGATATTCTGCATCTTTCTCTGTTTCCTTTTATGTGTATTGTTCTGTTGTTTCTGGGTGGTCTTGATATCCCATGAAACAGGGGATGGTGACTGTCATTTAAGGTTGATATGAATTTCTTTACACAAGCATTTGAGTATAGATGGTCAAAACTGAAAATTGAATTTATTTGTCGTCTTGTACGTTCTCACAGTTCGGCAGAAATGATTTCCAATAGAACGTTGTTACAAGTACGTACGCCCCTCTTCCAGTTTTCTTCGCTGGGAGTACGTATTTTAAAGCCTTTTGTGACTCCAGAGCTAGAGAGCTCCTCCCGAAATAACCTCACAACATCCTTAATTAATTATTCTTCCAGATTTTCTTTTTATGATTTGTTTTCCAAGTGTTGGTTGGTTGAAAGAGTAGGGGGCAGAGTTAGAGATTCGACAAGATTTAGGATTGAGGTTAAGGACAGGTTTAGGGATAGGCACGTATGTGTACGTGTCCCTTGTACAAAACGCTTGGGGTGAGTACGTACAAGTAACAACAGCCTTTCCAATAGTCTCTTTTGTCCGACCCAGTCACACTCCAGGGGATATGACGTTTGGCGAGTCTTGGACGAGAAAATGCATTCATCGGTGGCTTGAGCAAAGTGAAACCTATAGTTCAAAGAAAAATAAAATAAATCACCTTCAGGCACAGAATGAGCTGCGACTGCACATCATTCTAAGCATGTTTAATTGTTATTGGAAGCATACTAAGAACATCGATTGAAAGAAACAATGTGAACTGCATATTTCCGTCGCATTAATTAAATTATTTAGACCGATTAATGAAACATTATATAATACATTATAATGAGAGAGAGAGAGAGAGAGAGAGAGAGAGAGAGGATATCAGCCTATGCTTTCATTTATTTTTGTGGTGACCCGAGGTTCTGATTTGGTATCCATCTTTGTGACACTTTCTGATGTCACTTTCCACGTTCTAAGAAAGGGCTTCAAGGCTTTATATTATGGGTTAGGGCCTCGTTAGAACTAGATTTGGTACTGCTCAATTATTTAATCTGTCAAACGGCACTTAGTCTGATGTACATATTAACTGGCTTCTCCTAGCTTTCAGCATCACGGCAAGAAAACGGACGCACCCACAAGCACCTCAAAGTAAAAGAAAAACAAGATGAGGAAACTGAACATTAATTTTGTTGCACAGAATACATCCAGCTCAGCAATGCAGTCACAAACCTAACAAAGCAGTCCCGTTAATTTTAGATGTCACGTTCCTAAATAATATTAAAATTATGCCTTCTATCAAGATCAGACGGTGCCACAACCGAGGCACCATGGACAGCGGTGTGCGACAACAAAAACAACAACAATAACATTTTAAATGATAATTATAATATACTTACCGAGGGCTACCAGTTGTGGTTTTGACAGGAATTTATGGTTCGAATCCCAAAAGGTCGCCGCCTAGAGGAACATCAAGGCATAGTATTTATCTATTTTAAGAATGCAAAACAATTTAAGAAAAACCACAGAAACTTGTACATTTCTGGTTTTAAATGACAATGGCAAACACATTTTACGATACCGAATGATTGCATGTTCTATGAAATATGAGCCTATGACCAAATGATTAGCGTATTAGTTAGCGCAATTACTCCATAAATAATCAATTAATCAACATCAATAATTTACCAGGAATACTGTCATTTAAAATCTATTAAATTTCGTTCTGCATAATTATTAGTAAATAACTTAATTTTGTCCTAAAACAGAGCTAAAATCAGCCCTGTATCGAAAATATCAGCACTGACTGACTGATGACACCAGAGAGAGACAGAGAGAGAGACAGAGAGAGAGATAAAGAGAAAGACAGAGAGAGAAAGAGAGAGAGAGAGAGAAAGAGAGAAAGAAAGAGGGAGAGAGAGAGAGAGAGAGAAAGAGAGAGAAAGAGAGAGAAAGAGAGAAAGAAAGAGGGAGAGAGAGAGAGAGAGAGGCTCTGATAAAGATAACAATGTCACCGTCCCCTGAAACTGTAGCAACTGGTTTTGACAACTTTTCAGGAGAAGCAAAAAAAAAGCTTTTACTTTAACACAACTGGTCTGGCGTCGATAGTTTTTTGAAAGCTTACTACTGACTATTGTTCGGCTCAGGAGTCTAGAACCAAGATCATTGATGCGACTTTGAATGTAATGAAACCTACAGATAAAACTGATTTTTCAAATTTTCGAGTTACTTCAGTCTTAGAGAACGGTGACGCATTGTAAATAGAATCAAATCTGAACCTGGAACAGAGGGGATATAGTTATCCCGCCTGAGCTCATCAATGGCATCCTGAACTCCCAGGTCACAAAGAATGCCGCTCGCACTCAGTTGTGTTTCTGTGCTGTTTTCGATTTGTGCAATCGCTTCGGACGAAATATTCTGTCTGTACATTTCGGTATTTCTCAGTATGCACTTGACGTACCCTTGGAGTGTGCCACAGTTAAACGAAGTCGCCTGAGAATATTCCAGTTCAGCAACCGATCTACAGTCATCAGTGGTATCAGCTTGTGCAAAACCTGACAAAAGAAGAGGGTAACAGAATAGAGAAAAGTTTCGGCCATTTAACAACAAAATTAATTGAGGGTAACAAAATCATATCATGCATTTATCAGTATCTCAAACAGTTCATATAATGGAGTCTAAGACAACATAAGAAATTGTTGCGACTCAATGACAATGTAATCAGTCTTTTAAACCACCACGGGGTAAAACAGGGTAAACTTGCTTCCCCAAGTTTACCAAAACTTCTCACGGACAGTAAACTTTAGGCAAACATTGTTCTTTGGACTTCTAGCCAGTTGACACGATTGTCCAGGTTTTTTTTGTTTTTTGTTTCGCTTACCTGTTTGCTCCCATATCCATTTTTTTATAAATTCCTGAAATAAGGCAATGTTTTCTTTTTTTTTTGCTGTAACCACTACACCTTGACCGAGAGGCTGTTTCCAGATCTGGAACTACCATAAGATAAGTGTCCGCATTTCTGAGAATTTTACATTTTCTTTATCAGTTTACCTTTCATAATGTTCCAATTTTTAAATATTAAATTTTTTTTTTTTTCTAAGAAGGTCGTCTGGCCGAAAGTTAGTTTTGTTTTTCCTTTTTCTCTGGCATTTTACCCTACCGTTTCTGTATGTCACAAATCCCAGACTGGGAGATGTAATAAGTTATGACAGGACAACAATCACGAACAAACAAGTTTAACACTTAACAGAACAACCCATCAGACTCACACATTTATTAAACATAATTATACATATAATAGCGCAATTACATACATTATATTATTGAAATGCACTGCCGTACAACGGCCTTATTCTCACACACACTCTCCCTCGGATCCACAATCCGGTAGTTACTCCTAAAGGCACTTCGGCCTCAGCCTCTCCCTCAGGGTCTTAATAGCACATTAATATTTTACTGGCACCGCAGTCTCTCAATATCACCTTCCTATTGTCATACACCTTAGCACTCCCCTAGCACCTCAGCAGGGCAATAACACATTATTATTTCCATAGCCATCAACATGGCAACAACATAATATCAGTTCACTAGCCTATCAACATGGCAACAATATAGTATCTCATTCACTCTCATATCTACGTCCCTGTCCGCGGCCTGACTGCCACGACTTTATGTGCCTCTACTGTCCTGCACTGACAGCCTCACTTCTGGCCTATGTGTGGCCTCCGGCCCTATGCTGGCCTATCCCCTGTGCTCATCGAGGTGGCTCTGCGGCCCGTCCCCGACACCTACAAGAATAACATTACATTGGTATAATACCCTACCATTTCTATTCACTCCACCTCTCCTTACAACCCATGAAGCGTACACACACTAGTTCACCTTTCACTCACCACACATCTTACGGTAACACACTTCCATCGGAGTACACACTACTCACTCGCGCTACAAATCCATGAACTCACTTTCATCTATCGCTCATGGCGCACATTGCTATATCCAATATCAAGGACTTCCACATTCCTCACATATACTTATTTACATCATGGTAATAGACGAATATAATATAATACATCAATCATAATAATCAATCAACGTTCTACATACCAGTCATTACTGGAAAGACTCTCTCCCTAGTCTTCTC
Source organism: Onchidella celtica (assembly GCA_963931925.1). NCBI lineage: Eukaryota > Metazoa > Mollusca > Gastropoda > Systellommatophora > Onchidiidae > Onchidella > Onchidella celtica. Next base: position 23,747,601 of record OZ007582.1, read on the forward strand.
GACTGCTTCCCTTATGTCCGCCCGATGGGCTCTTATTCACAGGTCCGCTCCGTAGGACCTTCTAACTTGCAGTGATAGTAATACATCGCTTTCGCCTCATTCAGACCCCCCCACTACTCACAACAGCACGCTTAACTTGCTGTCTACTGTGAGCCCTTCTTACTCTACACCCGCTCTGTAGCAATCCCCTTAATTGCACTCACTCCACTCGTGACACTGTATTACTGCCTGGCCTTTTACTGTATCGTTTCTGTATTACTGCCTGGCATTTTACTGTATCCTTTCTGTATTACTGAGTGCCATTTTACTGTACCGATTCTGTATTACTGCTTGGCATTTTACTGTATCCTTTCTGTATTACGGGCCTGGCATTTTACTGTACCGTTTCTGTATTACTGCCTGGCATTTTGCCGTATCCTTTCTGTATTACTGCCTGGCATTTTACCGCATCCTTTCTGTATTACTGCCTGGCATTTTACTGTACCGATTCTGTATTACTGCCTGACATTTTACTGTACAGTTTCTGTATTACTGAGTGGCATTTTACTGTATCGTTTCTGTATTACTGCCTGGCATTTTACTGTATTGTTTCTGTGTTACTGTCTGGCATCTTACTGTATCCTTTCTGTATTCCTGTCTGACATCGTACTGTATCCTTTCTGTTTTACTCCTTACACACAACTTTGCAACGTACAACTTGTTCTTTTTGCTACATTTTGACTTTGATCATGTCAGACATCCATCAGGGATGTTCACGATTTGACGACTATTATCGTGGAGATCTATGTTGCTGAGAATGTCTTCCCCCTGCCAATTTGGCCAGACATTCCAACTCAAAAGAAGAAAACGACAAATAAACCACAAACCTTCCATGTCCACTTCAGCGAGCAGTTTTCAAGCCATTACGCAAACGTTTCTACGAAAATAACATAATTCATTACATTGGACAGGATGAGGATGGATGAAGTTTTCACTCTTACGTAATTCTTCTATGATGCCGTCAATATTCACGTCACAATCAAGACCCAGTCTGGTGAGAGCAGCTTCTAAGCGGTTTTCATATAACTGGACAAACTGGTTGGACAGGTTACGGAGGTGGACATCCTGGACTCGGAGAGCACACTTGATGAACTCTTGTGCGATTGGACAGGTATAAGCTCTAAATTTGAGAATATCCTTTAGGTTCTCAGTGCAGTTATCAAGGGTGGTGGCTCGGTCGAAACCTGATACCCACAAAAAAAGGACAGTGTCATAATAACAAATAGGAAGAAGGCAGGAGGACATAATACACGAGTGGCAGTATAAAAGGAAAGTGTACATAACATGCTTGAATACTATAGTTTCAGGCAGACACATAAAACTATTCTCCGTAATGCTTAAGTTCCCCTCCACTCCCCCCCCCCCAAACCCACCCTTTCTATGAGTATAGGGCCATTAGAATCCCTAAGATACGGTGAATTTCCAGGACAAAACCTTAAAGTTCTTAAACTTTATGCGGGATTTTCTAAGGACTACGTAACTATTTGACCTTTTGCCCAGCTCTCTGTATTGCCGACCTACGTTTCTTCTTCTGACCCCTCCCGCATAAAGCCCCCCTCCCCACAACCTCCTTTAAAAAAATACATAATTAATAACCACAATAATAGAACAGTACACATATGCGCCCATACTCTTCATTCTCTTATCATTAACGCACACTGTCACCCAGACACAATTAATTATTCATGATATAAGTAAAGGAGGACTGTTCGCAGAACTGCTCTTGAACTGCTGGCCAACCAAGAACAAGAGTACCCACGGACATGATCTACTGTTCCGACATCAAATAAAGATATACCACAAACTATTAACTCGATGGCAGATTATGATCGTAACATTAACACCACAGCACCATTTCTTTTTTTTATGTTTCGTATGCACAGCTGTTAAGTTTAACATAGAATTAAATACATTCTTATAATTTTAACACATTAGTAAAATTCTAAAAAATGTGTGAATGCATAGATCTGGAAAAAAGTTTTGTTAACGAGTATAAATGTTATTAAATCACGTCTATTATTTTTCTATGAAATACAAAACAGAATGATATTTTTTTTCACAACACCCTTTCCTTTGTTTACCGATATGTTATTAACGATCTCTTTTTTTTTTGTATTGACCTACAGGTATTAATATTTGACTACCTTTCAAGAGAGTTCTTTTCGATGCGCTTTTCCCTCATAACAGCGTATGTAGTGCACTAATGCGCATGGGATACCGTATTTGACAGACGTTCGGTTGGTGCGATTTCCCGGCAAGAATGATTGTGTAGTGAATTGGTTCACATGAGATCTGTAGCAATGTTGCAGATTCTGGGAAGCTTCGTGAATTAGAGGGAGAAACGACAGGGGGGAGAGACGCAGAGAGACTACGGAAAGATAGCGATGAGCGATATTAAGTTTATCAACGAGAGAACCGCCATTTAATTCGTTGGCGTTTTATAATACCAAACACACAGAACGCATCTCTCTCATCTTAGCTGACATGTGACAGTAATTACAAAACGCTTCGTTTCCCCAGAGCTGTCTTTTGAAATCTGACCGAACAAGGTAACCCCAAAAACGCCACTATTCAAACCAGTTAAACTTTCAACATTGACGACACTGCTTCCTGTATTTTAATTAACATTCTTTTGTTTGAACTTTGCGATCGTTTTTATCGAATTAGTGCAGAAAAGAACCCGCCACAAATTTTTATTTTGTTATAAACGCAGTTGGATTTTTTAAGGGGGGTTTAACGCATTTTTTATCTACAACTTTTACAAATCACTGGTTTTGTAGATCATCCATTTCAATAACAATAACTGTTGACAACCGCTGGAGAACTCCAGGGACAAAAGCCAGGCTTGCAATGGCTGTTTCGGGACTATTGGCTTTTTAAAACAATGTGACAAGAGATTGAAGGGCAGTCCTTTGAAGCAGTTACGTTTATAAATCTTTTTCAATTTTTTTTTCTCATTCACTCTGGTTTGTTTGTTTCTTTGACGACGTATTTCTTGAATACCGACTGTTTACCTGTACATTGTATGTCTAAACTTATTCTCGTCCATCGTTATTAAAGACAGGTACAAACCTTAATGAACCACTGATTGGAACCCTGTTTTGTTTCTATTAACCAGACAAGCTTGTAAAGACCTCCCCCCCCCCTCCCAAACACACACACACACACACACACACACACAACATACAAGAAGAAACAACTCAACTCATCACCAGTTTTCTCTGACAATAGTAAAAATGTGCATTTACCCAAGCCGGGTGTTTCTTGCCTTTCTTGTAATAGTGAAGCACTCTCCCTTTTCACTCGAAACATGGGCATTAACGATTCGAAATCGAAGTCACATCCAGGACATTCCTTTTTATCTGCTTCACTGTCAAAGTCTGAGGATTCACATAGGATAAGATAGACACCGTCCGTTCCCTCAAGACTGTCGTAATTTAAAAAAATTGGAGAAGTTGGTTGTTGTTAGGGGAGCGTGGTCTAGTTACAATACTAAATAGAGAAAATACTGAGTTGACTTTACTGCTCAGTTATAGCTCTCTATGTAAAATACCACGTGCCAGTAGCAACAGCCTTTTTCTATTTTTGAGTTACTACAGTCCTAGGGAATGGTGACGAAATAAGCTAAGCTAAGATGAGACAAGAATCACTTTTCACCATCTCATGAAAAGAAATTCATTTTCAGAGAGCGCGTAGGACACATACGTTTTTACCTTATATTATTACACGAATATGTCATAACTCAGGGACAGACACATTCAACACTTGGAGTAAACGTATGGAACCTTTATAACATAATGTGAAGTATGACTATGCGGGATACATTGGAATAATTAACTCAAATGGACCCATTTACGTTAAAGAAACGAAGACAAATACCAACGACATGGCGCCTACGGCGAAAAAAAAAGAAAAAAAAAAGATATATTGATGATACATAGGTTAATTTCAATTGCGTATATTGAAAGCATGTTGGCATTACCAAAGGAAAAATGAGTTTACCTGTATCTGAAATCTCTCTCTTGGTCCGAGATGCATGGTCTTCATGATCCCATACAGATGTATCTGCCAATAGCTGTACATTGCTTTCACACTCTGGACATTGCGGAAGGACATAGCTGACTGCCAAGGCTTGACATGACATGGATAGTGATAAGAATGGATAGACAACAGTTTTCAAATTATTAGAGATAAGGATGTAAAATTAAATAACTTAGTCATTTCTTACTGACCCTTTTATGGTGAGCCCAAAACTCCCCTTTAAAGGGCCCACAAAGAGTCCATTCGAAAACCCACAATAAGCCATTTTGAGGGCTAAGAAAACAATGACTAAGGATGACAACCAGACAAGAAGAAAAAACTCAGCTCAACACAACACAAGAAAGCAGAAGGAAAAATAAAAACAGGTGCAAGTGCCGAGAGTAGGGCTCCTCCTTCAACAAAGATCTTCCAGCGTATTGTGTAACAGGCCGATCTGAAATTTAAGACAAAGCTTAATATGAAGGTACGGTATCCAGAAATCGGTCACTGGCGTCAGAACACCGTACTTGTGTGGAAAAGTAAAAGCCTTGATATCCCGGAAGCCATTTGAGACTTGGCCGTGGAGAATGTTGCTGGAGCACGAGAGACCAAGCAGATCTGGACATATCACTGATGGCAAATGCTGTAACAACAAGAGCTCGGCCTCAGAATGAGGTGAAGTCCAAAGTGCTGGAAGCGTCTGGTGGTGGTGAGGGGAATCTGGTGGACGACACGAGGGTGCCAAAGAGGAATCTAGTGGACGACACGAGGGAAGCAGAGGGGAATCTGGTGGACGACACGAGGGTGCCAAAGAGGAATCTAGTGGACGACACGAGGGAAGCAGAGCGGGAGCTGGTGGACGACACGGGGGTGCCAGAGAGGAATCTAGTGGACGACACATGGGAACCAAAGGGGAATATAGTGGACGACACGATGGGCCAGAGAACAACCTGGTGGACAAGAATAGGGACCAAATGAGAATTTGGTAAAAGACGAAGAAAGGAATCCACGAACCAGGCAGGTTAAGTTACATCCACTGTGCTGGCAAAGAACACATTTCAAACCAAAACGAACTGCAGGACGAGAAGACCACCGGATAGATCTGCAGCGGACGACCACGGTAGATGATTTGGATTGGTCTGTCCAGCCAATGAGTACAATCACAGTGGGATCACTATTTCAAGGACTGACTGACGTTGATGCAAATGGCACACTTGATATGATACCCAGACTATCGATGCTCATTGTAGGGCGTGGGGAACGAAGCAGGAGAACATTTTCTAAACTGGATTTGCAGGCACCTACTACGATAAATAGCAATTCAAGCGGCCCGGATCAGAAGCCACAGATTGCTGACAGGATAGAACAAGGTGGTGCACGTAGAAAATCCAAGATTACTTCGAGTGAGACCACAGACGCCAGTGAATACACTTAACGAAAATCAAGTCACCTGAAAATCACTCTGTTTGAAGACACAGTCACTACTATTTCTGAGAAAGATCTTAGAGTTAGTAGGAAACGATTGTATTTATTCCATCATCACCAATAAAATTGTGAATTCATGTACCACCGATGAAATTTTTTTGTTTTATATAAGTAGTAAGTAATTGAAGTCGTCGAGTTGAGCTGTCATGATGAGCTGTTGATCAAGTTTTTGCTTGTTGAAGAGATAATTTTCTTGTTGTTCAACCACACTTGCATGCACACCATTTCGAATTGTGAGCGAGCCTCACAAACCTCAACGGAAGTCGCATTTTTCAGTTTTGAGTTATGAATATCACCATAAAGTATAAAATATCATCTTTAATTTGGTGTAAAAATTATTGCAGTGCTCCTTTTCATCGCAAAGTTATGGCTTTTTAAAGACACCAACCCCCTCGGTCAAAAACGGAAGTAACTTCCGAGAAAATCGCCATTAAAGATGGCGGAGTGAATTTCGCTCGGCGAGGTGGGTGGCCTTACTATCTCCCTAGCATCGGGTGCTTGTAATTAACCTACAGCTTTGAAATTTTCCATGTCTATGCCAACATAATGATGCATGCCGTGTGAAAATTTTGTGACAATAGGTTTATTAATTTTGAAGTTATCGGGAGTTCAATAAACCTCATTACTGAAGTGATATTCAACGACAAAAGCAAAATTAAAGGCATTAAAAGCAATATTTAGAAGCTGCTTTGAGACCTAATATTTTCAAAGAATGCAGAAAAATAGTAAAACTTCAAGTATCGGCCAAAATATAAAAATCGTTAAAAAATCGCATATTTGTGTTTCATCGCGATTTTCTCCGTTTGGTCCAGTGCGACTTCCGTTGAGGTTTGTGGGGCTCGCTCACAATTCGTAATATCTTGGTTCAGGAAATGCATAAACACAATGATAAGTTAATGATTACGTATTCTTATATTGGGACTCTATAAATATTGCACCACACATTATTTACAATGAACTGATATGCGCTTGAATTAATGGTGAGGCACAATGAAAAAACAAAAGTTAGTTTATTCCCTCTTGCCAGACCTAACAGGTTTGTAGAATAAGCAGTATAACTAAAGCCGTTTTCACATGTGTACCAAATCGGAAAAAAGCAACGTAAACGTTAGAAATTCATCAAGTAGTAAAACGAAAGAGTGTTTCCATGTGGAAGGAAACGGCTTCCGAGTACAAATGAAAACATTCTTTCAGTTTCACTGTCTAGATAATTTTGACGTTTCTGACTCCCTATCCTTTCCCGTACACATGAAAAGCCATCCTTATTTGATAAGAAGTGTGGAAACGCCATTTCCGTACACCTGAGATAATCTTTCTTTTACTGTATGACGGATTTCTACAGTTTCCGTTTCCCCACAAATGAAAGCTTAGATTTAGGCTGTATAACGCTTGGCGGCTCCTTGCTGAAGAGTAAGGCGCATAACGCAACACGCCACAAAACCACAGAACATTTAGGGATGGGACATAAATGTATACGGTGCGTGTTTAAAGTTGTGATTAAAAACGTGTAAAGACTTCACACATTTTTAAAAGCCAAACAAATTTTCTGACAGCGTGTGAGGCCCTGAGCTGTGGCTTACTTAGCTTATCCCAAATCTGGGCACTGTATTTCTGAAATGGATTAACAATAATTAAAATAACTTGCTACTTACCAACCAGTGTCAGTAAAGCACACATTTCCTGAAATCTTGTTGAAACCATAGTTATACGCCGTGTGTTTTTAATGTTAACTACCACCCATTTAAAAAAGACTTGAAGTTCTCCACGGACAAATGCCAGGCTGCACTAGCTACTTTTTGGCTTTTGGTTTTTAAACATGTTGCATAGACTGAAATACAGTGGTTTAGAGATATTGCTTTCGTAAGTCCTCTTCATCATAATTTTCTTTTGTTTCTTTGATCACGTATTTCAGAACAGTCTTTCATGCGTTACATTTTTTAAATACCGACTGTATCCGTGTCGAAAATGACTCATATCCATATTTGTTAAATCAGAAACAAAAGTCAATGAACTGGGTCCTAGTTTTGTTTTCATCAAGAACCTCTTACCTCCTCTCGCTCCCCCCCCCCCATTCCAAGCCCGCTCGTGTGTCCCCCTCCGCCTAACCTCCTGCCCACCCACCCACATATACACACAACATACCAACATACATTATTGTGGTCATCACTATGGGGGCTTTGAGGAAGAAAAGATATAGGGCAAGAGCAGAGAATAATCAAGAGTTAGGAGAGAGGTGGGAACTGGACAAACTTAAAGAAGTGAAGAGTTCGATGGGAAATACGAGCAAAGGGTGAGGGTTGAGGAGGAATCAAGAATAAAATAGAGGCTGAAAAAGAGAGAGACAAAGGATGACAAAGACGGAAAGAAAAAATGGGAGGGAGAGAGAGAGAGAGAGAGAGAGAGAGAGAGAGAGAGAGAGAGAGAGAGAGAGAGAGAGAGAGAGAGAGAGAGAGAGAAAGTAGGAGACAAAGAAATTTAATTTGATTATGGATGAGCAGACTGCTATCTGACAAAAAAGACAGACATCTAAACAAACAGACAGGCGGACAGACAGATAGATAGATAGATAGATAGATAGATAGATAGATAGATAGATAGATAGATAGATAGATAGATAGATAGATAGATAGATAGATAGATAGATAGATAGATAGATAGATAGATATAGACAGACATAATGATATGTATAGAGAAATGGATGGATGGGTGGCTTGATAGATAGATAGGCAGATAGATAGACAGACATTATGAAAGAAGGCTAAATTCATTACCTTTTATCTTTTCATCTGAGTGTTATATAAAATCGTCATTCGAGAAATCCAGTTGTTCAACATTAATAAAAACATCAACATGAGTTATATTATATGTGCTGTTGACGAAGTTGTCAAACAACTCACGGATGAGTGACTTGAAACATGGTTTACATAAGGCCATCTACACGTTACAGCACACGTTTTGTAATTGCAAGCATGATCTAGCAAGATTTTTAATATGATAGAGGTGGAATGGAGGGTTATGACTTTGTGGTGGTAGCTCTGGTGGTGATGGTAGTGGTTGTGTGGATGGTGCTGGTGCTGATGCTGATGGTGATGGTAGTAGTGGTGGCGGTGATGGTGATTGTCGTGATGGTGGTGATGGTGGTGGTGGTTGTGATGTGGTTGAAGTGGTGGTGGTGGTGGTAGTGGTGATGGTGGTGTTGGTTGTGGTGGCGGTGGTAATGGTGCTGGGGGTGGTTGTGGTAGTGGTGATGGTAGTGGTGGTGGTAGTGGTGAAGGTGGTAGTTTTGATGGCGGTGGTGGCAATGGTGGTGGTGGTGGTGGTGGTGGTAGTTGTCGTTGTGATGATGGTGGTGATGGTCATGATGGCGATGGTGGTGTTGATGGTGAATGAGGAAGCCCGGTACCGCTACAATGACGTGTTTTATGACGCGGAAATGTGGCTATTACCTGCACGAAGAGCAAACAAAACAAAAACAAAAATACTATAAAACATTTCAAAATTAAAATGTAAGAAATAGTGCAAATCATTCGTCAAGTTTTTTCCGGTAGGGAAAAAAAAAGAACATGAAAAGGAAAAACAAAAGTCTGTAAATCTCGCTCCCCAAGAGTTTTTTTTTTTTTTCTGTTGTTTTCAGAAGTGAGATTTGCAACATCCTGACGGTATTCTTACGTTTTAAATTGTCACTAAAGTTTGTAGACCGAAAATAATTTTTTCAAAGAAAGTTTCAGTACGAATCCATCAATTAATGGAGATGGCTCTTCTTTGAATACTAATGACAATCATTTGGTTAGGTCGGAATTTGGCTTTTACGGCGCGACTAAAGTCCACTTTGAGCCCTTCACAGACTATTATGGGTACACATTCTTCATTTATGTTTTGTATTCAGAACTGTTAAGTTTAACACAGAATTAAATACATTCATAATTATGATTTTAACACATTGGTAAAATTCAAAAACAGTTGCAATGTATAGATCTGGAAAAAAGTTTTTTAGACAAGTATATTAAACGTTATTAAATCAATTTCTAGAGCGTGGCCTCTCCCAGAAAGGAGAAGATGCGCTGCTGGTCCATGTCAGAAAATAATTTTTCCATGGATCCGCAGGCATAGTGCTTTCTTCGGATATGCATCTTGTCTAAACATTCAGCTAAAATATGTTTTATTGATAGTTGGCAATTGCATGCCAGTTTTGATACCGGTGCCTGTTTCTGTCCGTCTATCACGTGGACATTATCGTAATATTGTTCCGAGTCCCTTTAAAACTTCTGTACACGGCATGGGGCAACGTATTACTTTACATTAATACTCTGTTTGAGAAGTGCCAGCTCTGTTAAAGGGTTTAAGGAAGTAATTTTGACCAATTGCTCTAGCTTGATTTTAAATTTTTCTTGATGTACGCATTATTTAGTTTAAATACAATTGATGTGGTTTCTATTTTGCTGAAATATAACAGTGTTAATTAGATGTTAATATAAAGAAACTTTTGGCCCACCCTGTATTAATGAATGGGCAAAATTTTATTAGATATTATATAGATTCTCATTTTGATCGGGGGTGGGGGGGGGGCGGAGAAGCGAGGAGGTGTAGACAAGATGGGCCGAGCGGGTTTCGTCAGGCGGAAGGGGGGGGGGGCTTCCAGACGCTACACAAACGAACCAAGAAATCAGTCAACCGATCAACCAACCAACCAACTACCAAACCAAGCAGGCCACCGACCGACCGATCGGCCTGTCAACCAACCAACCAACCAATACATTTTCTAACCAACCAATCAACCAACCAACCAACCAACCAACCAAACCAATACATTTTTGAACCAACCAATCAACCAACCAACCAAACCAATACATTTTCCGTCCCTCTTCATTCGTTCATCTGAGCAACCTGTATGACATCAATAGTGACAACATGTCGTTTATGAAAACTGCAGGAGCACTATTTTTTTTAAATATTATTTTCACTGCAAAAGTTTTGCTGCAGAGACAGTTTGTTTTTAGCTGTTTCTTTTCATGTATAAATCACCATAATCAAATTAAATTTCTGCCGAAACTGTCTGTCTGTCTGTCCAGTCCGCCTGACCCTTTTCGCACGTGTCTTTGTCTCCTACTTCCTCTCTCGCTCTCTCTCTCTCTCTCTCTCTCACACACACACACACACTCGCTCTCTCTCTTTGTCTTTCTCTCTCCCTCTCTCTCTCTCTCTTTTATATCTAGATATTGTCACGGAATACAACAAGAAGAGGGTCATCTTCTCTTTCTAGTCTTCTTTTGTTTAAAAAAAAAAAAATCACCTCAGCTTTACACTTGCCTCTTTATACCATGAAAACCACAGAAAATCTGTGGGGTCGCCATCAAGGCTTGAAGTAAAGTCAAAATAATGGCAAAAAAGAAGAGATTGTAGGCAGCAGAGCGTGGTGTATGAGAAACGTGAGCCTTTGATACCAACAATGTTTTTTTTTTTTTTTGCCCCGCCATATTTTGACTCTGTGCATGTTGCCGGCCCTGTTATGAAACCTAACAAAAGCCAAGGACGGAGTTTTATATTTGTATTCTTTTTTTTTTTCTAAAAATCTTCGGGTTCATTGGGTGAAATTCATTAATTTTGATTTTAAACAGTTGATACATTGTACTCCGCCTCAGTCAATAGAAAAAGTATAAAAATCCTTCAAAGCATAAGTAAAATATCTGGTAAAAAGAACTTTCATAATAATGCAGTTGTGCGAATACATCTGCAATGTTTTATAATAGGCCTGGCGATAGGCCATCCGTTGTGTGGATTATGAAGCGCACTCAACAGGCGCTGGAGTAAGAAAGAAACTTTGTTGTTTTGAACCCTAGCACACTAATTTGATCGGCATGGGTGGTTTTCCAACTGCAGGTTTTAACCACTTTAATGTTATCGTGGACGGGGCTGGTTAACAGAGAAGTAAGGTTCATAATTTAATTTCAAGTTTAACACTTTGCTCTGAACAAGTGGTACATTTCACTGATTCAATCTTTTGGTAATCTTTTGTAATGGAATAGTCTATTTAGTGTCCGGTAGGCAAATAAAGACAATTTAAGTGGAAAGATACCCGAGGGAAATCAGCAGGCATAGTAGGGGTATTAGAACAAGTAGTAGTTTTAAGTAGTAGAAGTTTTCAAGGTAGTAGAAATAGTTGTAAGTGCATTGGCAGGGGTAATGTGACGACTTGCTACTTTACAAAATTAACACACAGTAGCAGTAATAACAGTAGCAGCAGTAACAATGGTTGGCTAAGGGGTCAAAGTACTGCTACCGGTCATAGTACTGCTACCAGTCATAGTGGTAGTAATAATAGTAGTAGTAGTAGTTCTGGGAGTAGTAGCACTAATAGTAGTAGTAGTAGTAGATCTAAGTCAAAAATTGGCAAAAGGAAAAAGAAATGTAGGCCATTTTCTGTCTTCTCTTTTAGTTTGCGTTTCATTGTATCGTTTGGGTACAATTTCTTAGGTAAGGCTTTGCTACATAGAACGTTTTCTTTTTGCCAATTTTTGACTTTGCATATAGCCTATGGTGTGACCTCACAGTTTTTTTCTGTTATTTTTATAATAGTAGTAGTTCTAGTAGTAGTAGTAGTAGTAGTAGTAGTGGTAGTGGCTGTAGTAGTAATAGTAGTAATGGTAGAAGTAATAGTGACAGTGGTAGTAGCAACAGCAGTTCTAGTAGTGGTAGAAGTAGTAGTTGTAGTGGTGGTAGTAGTACTAGTAGTAGTAGTAGTAGTAGTACTCATAGCAACAGTAGTAGTAGTAGTAGCATTAGTAGTAGTAGTTGTAATAGTAAAAGTAATGGTAATTGTCGTAATGGTAGTGACAGTAGTAGTAATGGTGGTAGTAATAGTAGTAGTAGTAGCAGCAGTAGTAGTAGTGGTAGAAGAAGTAGTAGTAGTGATAGTAGTAGTAGTAGTAGCGGTAGTACTAGTAGTAGTAGAAGCAGTACTAGTCGTAAACTTGTGGTAGTAGTAGTGACTGACGTAGTAATAGTATTGGTAGTAGCAGAAGTAGTAGTATTGGTAGTAATTATTGTAGTAGCAGTAGTGATAGAACAAGTAGTAATCTTAAAAGTAGCAGTATTAGTAGTTGCAGTATCAGCAGTAATAGTCGTAGCAGTTGTAGTGGTATTAGTAGTAGCAGCAATAGCTGCGGCATTGTTATTGTTGTTGTTATTATTATTATTATTATTATTATTACTATTATATTGTTATTTTTATTAATAGTAGTAGTAGTAGTAGTAGTAGTAGTAGTAGTAGTAGTAGTAGTAGTAGTAGTAGTAGTAGTAGTAGTAGTAGTAGTAGTAGTAGTAGTAGTAGTAGTAGTAGTAGTAGTAGTAGTAGTAGTAGTAGTAGTAGTAGTAGTAGTAGTAGTAGTAGTAGTAGTAGTAGTAGTAGTAGTAGTAGTAGTAGTAGTAGTAGTAGTAGTAGTAGTAGTAGTAGTAGTAGTAGTAGTAGTAGTAGTAGTAGTAGTAGTAGTAGTAGTAGTAGTAGTAGTAGTAGTAGTAGTAGTAGTAGTAGTAGTAGTAGTAGTAGTAGTAGTAGTAGTAGTAGTAGTAGTAGTAGTAGTAGTAGTAGTAGTAGTAGTAGTAGTAGTAGTAGTAGTAGTAGTAGTAGTAGTAGTAGTAGTAGTAGTAGTAGTAGTAGTAGTAGTAGTAGTAGTAGTAGTAGTAGTAGTAGTAGTAGTAGTAGTAGTAGTAGTAGTAGTAGTAGTAGTAGTAGTAGTAGTAGTAGTAGTAGTAGTGGTAGTAGTAGTAGTAGTTAATAGTTTCAGTAATCGTAGCTGATGTCACTGTCCCAGAAATAATAATGTGTTTGTGGTCTTAGTGTCAGCAGCAACAGCTGTGATAGTAGAAGTAGTTGTAAGTGCAGTGGTAGGGGTAATGTGACGTCTAGGTACTTTACAACATTAACACACACACGCACAAACACACACACACACATACGCGTGCACATGCAAAGAAAATCAATGGGGTCCCAAACTCAAAACATTAATTTGATAAAAGCGATGGAGGGAGAAACGGTTGGAAAGGAAGTTGAACAAGAAATTGTTGTTGCTCTCTTCTATTTACTTGTTTATTTATTATGGGACATTTAAAACCAAATTCGCAACCACCATTTTGTTGAAAGTCCATCATGACTATTATAAACCTTCATCCATTCTCTTCTCTCAAATGCGAGTACAATGTCCAATGAGCAATATTGCGCCACACATGTTCCATTTCGGGAAAAGTACATCGAATTAAAAGTTTTTGAAAGACAGTCAAATAAAAGCCACAAAAGGCAAAACAGGACATCAGCATACGAGGACGAAATGATTTGAAAAAATATATTTTTTTGAAAAACACACCCCTTCATTTCGGTAATTATCAATGGTAGTATTATGATCTGGGTATCAATTTTACCTTGTATAAAAACTTTTAGCTTGTACTGTTTGAGGTTTAATTTAGGAAGAATAATGTTTCAGAATGAGATAAAACATGTCTCGTGAAAATCGACTGGTTGATCGACGGGAACATAACGTAATAGTTAGATAAAGGCTAATGATTATCAATAAGTATAATTATTTATTAGTTATTAGATATTTTAGTTTATTATAACTCGTTGCGCACACATTTAACTTCCTTTGTGCACTGGACGCACAGTGCTGAGGGAACACTGCCAGGTGTACCCACTTGTGGCTTAAATCCCACAAAGTGTCTTTAAATATAATATTTTTCCAGTTTGCTAATGGACCGCACCGCAGATGTTCACTGGATCCACTAACTAAGATCGGTAAACCTGAAAGCAAGAAAGCCATCAGTTCTATGTATTATTTCCCCTTTCGAGCACTGGCAGGCGAGACTCCAGAAATAGTTCACAGCTATGGAGAGGCCCAATATCAGCGGGATTCAGTGGCTGAATGTTCGGATGGAGGATCTGTTACCCAAGATAATAATAATAATAGACAACTGGGGCCAAGGTATGGATTAGTTTACTTAACTATTACAACAGTCATGATAATTATTATAAAAAATGCAATTTTTATAATAATTTAATCTCTGAGTCAAGGACATAACGGATAAAGATGCCACTGGAATTAACTCTGAGCCCCTCTCCCTCTCCTCTTGCTGAGATCTGGACAAAGAAATGACGGCGGAGGAGGCATAAACTCCGTCCGTCTATCTATCTATCTATCTATCTATCTATCTATCTATCTATCTATCTATCTATCTATCTATCTATCTATCTATCTATCTATCTATCTATCTATCTATCTATCTATCTATCTATCTATCTATCTATCTATCTATCTATCTATCTATCTATCTATCTATTCATCTATCTATCTGTATGTATGTATGTATGTATGTATGTATGTATGTATGTATGTATGTATGTGTGTATGTATGTATGTATGTATGTATGTATGTATGTATGTATGAGTTTCGTTGAAAGAGTCAAATTCGCGACCAGAAAGGCTCTTTCAAGTGGTGGAATTCGGAAAGTGTTAGATAAGATCGAGTTCGAAGGTTTCCATCACCGTGCCAACATGGCGGATAATGTAAACAATTCTTTTCTACACACAACGATCGACCCAATGGACTTAGACTCGTACGCCAGGTTTGATGCTCCACTAAATGACACCGGGTGGAGTGATTTCTTACGTCTAGAGTCCAGCTTTAGAAACATGATAGCTACTAAGCCTTTTTCTTCTTCTACCCGATATGTGCACCCTAACCCCACAGCCTGGTTGTCCCTCTTCTCCATCATAAGCAACCACTACCACCAACGTAACGAAGCACACCAATTCAGTGATTGTCAACTCAAATTTATGCTACGAATGTTGAATAAATTCCCAATTGAACTTTCTCACAACGAACACAGTGACAAACCAGAAAGGGAAAGGTTAGAAGAGACAGTAAAAGAAGCTATCTTCTACATAACAACCGTTATCCGACCGTCTCTACTCGCTCAACGAAAACCGTCTCACGATAACACCGACAACACAGGCAGGCGCATTCAGAAAGGACAACTTAAAAAACTGTGGGCTGAGAACAGGCGCCGTGCTACTGACGTGATAGAAAACGACTGTGTAGTCAACACGCCAGACATGTGTAAGATCCCCGTCGACACAATCACGCAGTTCTACAAAAATAAAAGCAAGCCAACACTAACCGACCGAGAGCTGAACCAGCCACCGCCGTGGTTGGATTCTGTGTCATATCCTGACCCACAACACGAACTTACTGTAGACGAGTTCAGCACGTCTGAGGTCGCAAGTGTTATTACGGACTTAAAAATAAACACAGCGCCAGGTTACGACGGTGTAGAATACCGTTATGTCAAACAGAAAAAACACCGACTGATTCCTATACTGACACGCATATTCAATATATGCTTAAAACAAAAGCGTATACCACCAGAGTGGAAACACTCTATAATAACACTGATACCCAAAAAAGGAGGTAATCCCGAAGACCCCGCAGATTGGCGCCCCATCTCCCTCCTCACCACCTCGTACAAGCTATTTGTAAAACTTATACAGCGACGAACCTTAAGCTGGATCGTTGACACCCAACGGCTATCACCCAAACAAAAAGGCTCACTGCCCCGCAACGGTCTACACGAGCATGTTTTCATATTGAAAACGGTGATTGACAATCTTCGCCACATAAGCTCTAAGCTATTCGTCACATTCGTCGACATCAAAGATGCGTACGGTAGCGTAGACCACAACATTATGATCAACGCAATGAGGGCAGCTCAGTATCCAGAGAACATCGTCAACATCACTAGAGACATCTACACCAACTCTACGTTCCAGGTCCAGGCAGGCAAGGCCCTTACACCAAGTATACCACGTGGACGCGGCGATATTCAGGGCTGTCCCTGGAGTGCCATTGTCTTCATCCAGGTGATGGATCCTTGGCTACGGTGGATGTGTGCTCCTTACGATCAACTTTACCTACCCAATCCCTGCCAGGCCTACATGGACGACGTGTCAATGACAACGACCAACGACCAACATATGACTGAAATGCTTCATAAGAGCGAAGAGTTTTTGAGCTATTGCGGCATGGAAGTAAAGCACAAAAAATGTGCAGTGTTACACGGACAGAGAACTGGTAACAACTGGGCTAGGAGAGACACAACCTCAGAAGTGACATTCGAAATACAGGATGACATCATTCCCATGTACGGGAAAACTAGACACTATACTTATTTGGGCCATGACTTAAATCTTAGTGGAACAGCTAGTAAAGAACAACTAAAAGATATTACTAACAGCCTTGCAAATATTTTAACCAAAATAGAGAATTCAGTTTTGCCTTTAGCTTACAAGATTGGGGCCATAAATTCAATGTTTATTTCCAAATTGATGTTTTACTTTAACAATAGTTTATTCACAGACAATATGTTGACCCATCTTGAAACATGTATTGTTAATTTTATTAGGAATGCATTTAATCTTAATGACTCAACAACTCGTTCATTTATTTTTGTACCAATGAAGCAGGGTGGCCTTGGAATACAAAAACCTTCCACATTGTATTATGTCAAAAAAGTCACCTTTATTTTGTCTATGTTGAACTGTGATGATGAACAGGTAAAAAAGACCACACGTGATGCATTTCATCTGCATATGACGAAACGGAAGGTCCCACTAGTTGAACATAACACACAACCTAATTTTGGTGGATACGAACTGACAAACAGCAATACTTTGAATAAACTTTGTAAAGTTAACTGGGGGGCTTCTGAATTTGTGGAAATGAACAGATTATGTTGTAAATTGAAAACTTGTTTGGGATATGATATAGAAAATGATTGTTACACCTTATCGATAAATGACGGCAATGGTTCTATAATTCATACCAGTGATATAAATAAAGTGTCTAAATTTCTAAAAAGTCAAAGAATACAAGATGATATCAATTACTGGCATAATCTAGAGCAACAAGGACAAATTATTAACAAAGTACATGCAAACATTCACTCATCATCCAGTACTGTTTTTAAAAATGCAACTATCAACGATGCTATCATTAAATTTGCTATGAAAGGGAGATTACAATTGTTAGAAACAAACGCAAACATGAACAAATATTACCCACTGTCCTTTCAAAGATCATGTCCCTTGTGTAATCAGCCTTATGACACCAACTCACATATACTTAATGGTTGCCAGAGATTTAAAGGTTTCTACACAGAGAGACACGACAAAATTGTAGACTTTTTATTTGAAAATAACAAAAAACTTGCAAGTGATCAGTGCATTATCAGTACCAACAAATGTGTCAATGTTGAAAACAACATCCCCAACAAACCTGATATATTGATTATTGATGAGAAAGAGAAAATTGTGTTTATAGTGGAAGTCTCTGTTCCCTTTGATAGGTTTATTGATATTTGTTTTAATGAAAAATTTCTGAAGTATTTACCACTACATAATCATTTCAATGATATGGGATACACAAGTAAAATCATTGTCTTTATTGTGGGTTCACTGGGGACAGTGCACAATAAGTCAGCATCAGGTTTGAAGTTGTTGGGTTTCACTAACAGTGAAATAAACCAGTTTTGTAAATTCATGAGTATCAGTGCTATTATTGGGTCACACAGGGTCTGGAAGAAAAGATATCATTTAATCTAATTCATCTCTAACAATATTTTGTCATATACAGTAGCTTTCAGTGGTGCATTCACTCCCTTTTTTCTTCGTTTTTTATCAGTCAAAAGGCTTTTATCAATGCAATGCATGTTGGTTATTCCATACACTATATTGCTACTATGCATTCTCATTACAATGCATGTTGGTTACTCCATACACTATATTACTATTATACAGTTTCATTGTATTACACTGTTTAAGTTGTTGGTATGCTTGTAAGCTGATATATTATGTTGAATATGTGATTATGCAATTGGATTGTTCATTGCATGTGAAAAATCATATAGTCAATAAAATTCTCGAAGTATGCCACATGCTAGGGCACAATGTGACCTCAGTATTTGAGTCCTTCATATTGGCCCCCGGTAGCGATGTGGTCATAGGCTTGTTTGCCTAAATCACAGACGAAGAATTGAGCAAACTTGTCAGTTGGGACTCCGAGGCTGTGGAGTAGCCTACAGGCAGCCGGTCAGGCAATATGACTGTCCCTCTGGCATCCTCCTGCACCTGGATACATTTCCAGTCGTCTTGACCCTGTCTTGCCACTTGGATAAGTTGTGTCCAGGCGAGAGAGTGAGTCTGATGTTTGCGCAGCTCTTTTTCACTAAAAACAAACTCTTTGCGCCAGTCTTAACACTCACCTCGTCTTCTTTCTCTTAACACTCACCTCGTCTTCTTTCCTCTCAAAATTCCAACGGCGATGGGCGAGTGCGGTGGCAGCAGGTTTGGATAGACTGGAAGCTGTTAGCACAGACCTACACGTTGGTGGCTGTGGGCTATGGTCGCTTCATCGTCGATTGAAGTGGAGGCGTGGGAAGGCAGCACCCACAGTAGCTGAGCAGCCTTATTTAAAAATAGCACTGCTCACCTCAATTGAGGAAGGGGCTAGAAAAGGTGCCCTAAAGAAAGCCCACTTCACATCACCCTGACTGGTATACCGCGACCAGTGGGGATCCCTTTTAGCGGTCGAAACAAAAAGAAATTCAGCTTACTCAGGCTAGGAGCCTGGAATATGCGCACACTACAGGACAACTCAAACAACCCGGAAAGACGCACTGCACTTATTGCCATTGAGCTCAGCAGGTACAACCTGGACATAGTGGCACTCAGTGAGACCAGACTCCCTGATAGTGGCCAACTCAAAGAGCTCAGTGGTGGATACACCTTCTTCTGGAAAGGCAGTCGAAGCGAGACAGCATGGTGTTGGGTTTGCAATTAAAAATGACCTTGTCAGAAACTTGCAGTCCATGCCAATTGAAATAAATGACAGGCTAATGACACTCAGGATCCCAGTTGGGAAAAGCCAGTCAGCCACCCTCATTAGCGCATATGCGCCCACCATGACAAACCCAGATGAAGCCAAAGACAAGTTCTATTCTGATCTAGAATCTGTCATATGCTCTGTCCCGGCAGCTGATAAGCTGATTCTCTTGGGGGACTTCAATGCTAGGGTTGGCTCAGAAATCTCAGCGTGGCCAAATGTTTTGGGCCCTCTTGGAGTTGGTTCATGCAATAACAATGGGTTGCGCTTACTTACTTTGTGCGCTGAATTTGGCCTGTTCATTACCAACACAAATTTTAGTCTCCCCGTGAGAAACAGAACGTCATGGATGCATCCCCGCTCAAAGCATTGGCATCTCATAGACTATGTTATTGTGAGGAAGACTGACAGAAAGGATGTCCTTGTAACAAAGGCGATGTGTGGTGCCGAGTGTGGAACTGACCACAGACTCATTGTTTGCAAGCCCAGGCTAACATTGAGGCGCAATAGACGCCCTCAAGGGAAAGCGCCACCTAAACACCTAAATGTTTCAAAACTCTGCTCAGCTGAGAAACAGGGCGAGCTCTCATCAGAACACTCCTCAAAATTGGCTTGCGTGACTTTTGACCCTGAGAACATTGAACAGAGCTGGACTGACCTAAATACGACTGTACACTCTTGCGCCAGCAGCACAGTTGGTTTTCCTGTCCGCAAGCATCAGGACTGGTTCAATGATAATGATAATGAAATCAAAGTGCTCATCAAAGAAAAAAATTGTCTCATCCAAGCCCACTGCAGTGACCCCTCTTCCACAGCAAAAGCTGATGCACTGCGTGCATGTAAGGGTGTACTCCAGAAGAAGCTGAGGAAAATGAAAAATGACTGGCTTGAAGAGCGAGTAAGAGAAACTCAGAAATATGCCGACACAAACAACACTAGAAAGTTCTTTGAGAGCCTCCGAGCTGTGTTTGGACCATCCCGCTCTGGCACTATGCCACTTCTTGCGTCAGATGGTTCAACACGCATTGTTGAATTGAATGCCATAATTCAGCGTTGGGCAGAACATTTCGGAGGTGTGCTAAATCGGCCATCAAATATAAATACTGAGTCCATTGACCGCCTCCCTCAGACTCCTATTAATGCAGCTCTTGCCAAGCCATTCACAGCAAATGAGACCCGGACTGCCACAAATCAGATGTCCTTTAACAAATCACCAGGCGTGGATTCAATTCCTGCTGAGGTGTATGCCTTCGGTGGAGAAAAGCTTATTGAAAGGTTGACCGAGTTGTTCAATCATATGTTGAAAGCAGGGAAGCTGCCACAGGACTTCAAAGATGCTTCAATCATCCATCTGTACAAAAACAAAGGGGACAGCCAAGTCTGTGACAACCATCGGGGAATCTCCCTACTTTCAATTGCTGGCAAAATATTGGCAAGAATGCTTCTGAATCGCCTTCTTGATCACCTCTCGTCAAATGACTTGCTTCCCGAGAGCCAATGTGGCTTTCGTAAAGAGAGGGGAACGGCGGATATGATTTTTGCTGCCAGACAGATTCAGGAAAAATGCATGGAACAAAATAAAGCGCTGTATATCACATTTGTTGACCTCACAAAAGCATTTGACACAGTGTGTCGTGAATGCCTCTGGAAAATCTTGGCGAAGTTTGGGTGTCCACCCGAATTCATCACAATAGTGCGCCAGTTTCATGATGGCATGCAAGCTGCAGTCAAAAGCAACGGCAGTGTTTCAGAGCCCTTTGCTGTCACAAATGGGGTAAAACAGGGTTGTGTCTTAGCCCCAACTCTGTTCAGCATCATGTTCTCTGCAATGCTACAAGAAGCCTTTAGCTCTCCTCCTCAAGGGGTAAGCATCAAGTACCGAACTGATGGCAGTCTATTCAACCTCAGGAGACTTCAGGCAAAAACCAAAACCAAAAGTACTCAAGTCTGTGACCTACTATTTGCTGATGATTGTGCACTTCTGGCACACGATGAGGATAGCATGCAAAACTGTGTTGATAAGTTCTCTAGTGCCTGTGACAACTTTGGCCTCACAATAAGCACAAAGAAGACGGAAGTGCTCCATCAGCCTACTTCAGACGACAAGTATCCTGTGACCCCAAATATCAAAGTCCATGACAGTCTTCTGAAGGTGTCGGAGAACTTCACCTATCTTGGCAGTACACTGTCTTGCGCGGCTCGTGTTGATACTGAAATTCTCTCAAGAATCAGCAAAGCCAGCTCTGCATTTGGCAGGCTTCGAAAGAGAGTATGGGATGTTGCCGGCATTCGCACAGACACTAAGCTGAAAGTGTACAATGCTGTGGTCCTTCCCACCCTACTCTATGGGGCTGAAACCTGGACAGTGTACCAATCGCATGCCAGAAAGCTAAATCACTTTCATCTGGCCTGCCTTAGAAAGATCCTAAGGATCAAATGGCAGGATAAAATTCCAGACACTGAGGTCCTCAATCGTGCCAAGGAATTGAGCATCTTCTGCCACCTGAAAAAAATTCAGCTACGTTGGGCAGGACATGTTGTCAGAATGCCCGACTCCAGACTCCCTAAGCAAATCTTCTTCTCTGAGCTCTCCAATGGAACGAGGAATGTTGGGGCCCCAAAGAGACGTTACAAAGACACTCTCAAGCAATCACTGAAGGCCTTTGCCATTGATGTGAGTGAGTGGGAAAAGCTCTCGCTTGATCGTGCAAATTGGAGGGCGGCCCTTACCAGAGGTAGCAAAGCATGGGAAGCTGACAGAGTCCAGCAGGCTATCAAAAAAAGAGAACGGCGCAAGAAAAGGCCCAGTGGTACTGAACCAACGGAGCACTCTTGTCATTTATGCGGAAGGGTCTGCAGGGCAAAAATAGGACTTATCAGTCACATGAGAAGCCATAAGTCATGAAAGAACAGTCTTTCCATTCTGTCCTCTGTGTCCTTTAGTTCTCTTTATTGTCCATGTGTTGAAATTCTCAATTTCTGTTCTTTATTCCTCTGGTGTTGTTAAGGTCATCATCATACCTGATGGACGAACTATTATTATTACTATGGAAATAATTCTATAACACAGGCCACTCGTCTTCGAGTGCCAGCTGGGGTTTCCTTAGACTTCCTATGAGGCTGTGGTTCTCTCTCTATCTCTGATCTTCTATTATGCTTGAACTAATAAGATATATTACCATTGGTCACGCCTACTGGTAGGCGCGAACATCAAAATAGCGCAGCGTGGGCTTTCAAAGGTCAGCCCACTCAGACCTTTCTTTCTAGAGCTCAGTCAGTCCGTTAGCAAGGACTTCTAGTCTTCAAACCACACAGTTCAGGTACTGGCCAACCGGAGATACTTCACGACACGATGCTTCTGCTCGTCTGCATTCACACATCTGAACGTTACACGATGTTTTATACTATCTGGCTACCCAGCAGTGCTAGTCCGCTGGCCCAATTAGTTCAGCTATCTCATAGGTCGAAACCTCCCACCATTTTAATTGTAGTAATACGTCTGCACTATTCTACCAGCCAGTTAACGTGCAAAAACTTGTCTAGTCATACTTAACAATGTCAACTATCCCCACCTTGTTTCACCCCTACTCCATTACTTATTAATCACGAACATTAAAACCGACAAGCGTGAATCTAACAGTTTAACTTTACATTTATTTACTCACCAACTACAATTCGCGAGGGCCGTTCAAGGCCACCAGCCAATTTCTCATGGCCCTGGTAAAACAACAACAACTCACTCTCTGCGTGAGTTTTAACAACATCTGAATCATGACACTGGCTCAAATTGTTGCATTGTTGACATCAATGACATGCGTGCAAGTCAATGGACGGAATATGATAAATTGATCCATTTCAGTATTCTGTGTCTCGGGTACAACTAAGTGCTAAACATCTTGGTCAATGTTTTTTAGTTACAAAGTAAATGTGGTGAGAGAGAGAGAGAGAGAGAGAGAGAGAGAGAGAGAGAGAGAAAGATCTGTAACAATTTTTGGATTGGATGCTAGAGAAATGATCATCATTATTATTATTACTATGTCTTACTCCAGCTTTCAACCAAACTTAACAAATCTCTCATCTCATCTCTCCCATGGGAAATCAAAATACAAAAACAAACAACCAACAAATTCCATGCTTTTTCTTTTTAAATTTAATTCTCAAAAAATGAATGACATTTGTGACATGAAGAATCAATACTAGGACGTGATTCAAAGTTATCACTGGCTTTTGAAAAGAGAAGGGTGTTTCAACCCCCATTGTCCCACCCTCTCACATTTTAACTTGCATCCTGTCAGTCCCATATTGAACAACAAAAGAAATCCAGAAACAACATCTGACTAAATTAGACAGTGTGCACGCATATTTAGGGTGTAAACTGTTTATGACAGAGTAATAAAGCATAATTATGTCTACCAAATTGCACGATTGGTCTGAAGAAAATAATTAAGCACACCTCAGTTGCTTAACTGCAGAATGTACTAAACACAGAAAATTGGAATGCTAAGAAATTTTAACAAAAGAAATAATGGATCTGTACAGGGCTAACGTCTACAACTTGAGTAAAACCCCTCTCACCTTCTGCCCCACCCCCCCCCCCCCACCTAATATATATATATAAAAACTAGATTACAGGTAGATTATGGCAAACTGAAACTTTAAATGGAAGAAAATTATAAACATGTACACAGCTATTGTTTATAGACTGAATAGAAAACCTCCCCTCTCCCTCCAACTTTGATTATGCAGCAGAGCCCAAATGTAAGGACCAAAGATTTTCTATCTCACATGTCAGATCATTTAATTCAACATTAGGGAAGGACTAAAATAACAAATCTTAACTAAGTCACAGACCTTAGTTTGCAGATCTTGCATACTATACTTACCTGTTTCAGACCCCAATTACCTGCACAACTTCTCTCAAACTTTGGTCACTGCTTCCAATGGCTCAAAGTCAGGATGAGTATATATTGTGCACAAACTGGCAAGTGCCTTGACTCAATGTCACAGGCAGATATATACATACAATGTATGATACATACAATGTATGATACATACAGGGCTTTCATCATGAAAACAATTTGGTGTGCAAGTCTGACAATAAAACAACTGAGTTGAATTAATTGAGTAAAGGATACTGATTAACATGAAATAGGGAATAAATAAATGAACTTGTGTATTCTTAAATTTTAACAGAGATGGATAATCTACATTTTAACAAGCTGAGAAATTTGAATTTTCAGAATCAGGGAAAATATTTGAAAAATTACACAAATTTAGTTTCAATTTGGGCTTTGCTACGCATCACCTTACAATTTACTAGACTCTCCTGCAACCTGTACAATTTATTGACTACGTCACAGTACAAAATTTCTGTAGCCAAGAAATAGTAAATTTAAGTCCCCCCCACTGGCTAGATCTAACACTCAAAGATATGAAAGTCAACAGTTTACAAGTGCAGTCCTACTATAAAGTATGGACTGGTATGCAGTGCTTTACATAAGATATTGCGTGATGGGTCATCCTGACAACAACACTGATGATAAAATATTTGTGTTTCGTACTGACATGGACATTTCATGGACTTACAAATATTTCCTTACAAAGTGTCAATTTCTAACACAAAGTTCTAATCATATCAAGTTAAACATGATGAAACGACACCCAGAAAACAACCACAGATTCCCTTTCCCTAAACTGTTCATTAATAACATTATTGACTAAGCAAAGTGTAGGCAGCTGTTATACATAGAGCAGATTAAAGCACTGGATACAGAATACACAATTGTTTCCCCAGCCTAGAAAATTTCCGTCCCCAATAAATTAATTTTATATTCTTCAAGCAATCTCTAATGCCCCCATAATGCCAAAACTTGGATTATGTTTAGTTTCCAACTGGATCAATTGTGTATCCTGATCACTGACCATTTGTAAAGAACATAAATCATCAATCGCAGTTATCAATCGCATACAATACATCAATCATATTATAATCCTCAATGCCCCACACTAATGGCATAAGTCATTTTTGACACTTTTGAGATAAAAGTATTAAGAGAAAACTCTTTTCCTGCCATTTGGTGACTATGCCATTATGATTCCACTGGATTATGACATTTTCCTATTGGTGCATTTCCTTTTCTGTAATAATATCTGATAGAACCTCAGGCTCAGGAGTGCAATGAACCGTCAGTTGTCTTTTGGCATAAGTCGGACATGTGCGATTAGCGTGGAGCAGTGACAATATATCAGTCGTAAATAATATATCAGTCATCTATAAAAATTCATACACAAACCATGCACTGTATTATAGAATAAATACATAATTACTCAAACTTGAAAGTCGACTTGGTTGTGAAAGTAATTTTCCAGAAGTTTACTTTAGGCATCCCATTTGCATCTACATTGTGAAACAGAAATTTATATGAATTTATATCAGTTTCAGTGGTGGTTCAGATGCTTAGCCCTCACCCCTTCTCTTTTGAATCTATCAGACCCCAGTAACCAAAGAAAAGTTCTATCAAGATAAATCAATCTCTGAGAAAAAGAAACAAAAAAAAAATAATAAAAACAACCACCATTACTTTTATCATTGTGTTTGTCTTTTACGTAAAATCTGCAAAGAATTTTGAGAATATTTAATGTCCTGCATGTGTCAACATATAAGCACTGATACTGGGTTGAGATCTTGCTCTCCAATTCTGCAAATTATCACCTGCATCATAAATCAACATTATCATCCTATAGTCATTGCACAACCAAATTCACTGACATCTTAGTTGTCAATTATTCTCTGCTTTGAACATTTAAATGTCCACACCAGGAAAGAACAATTCTGAATTGCTTAATCCAGTTTCATCTCCAGCATAAATTAACTCTATGGATTAGGTGGAACTAAAAAGAAAAATGATATAAAGATAAATCATCTCAACCAAAAATTCCTAAGAAAATAAATGTCAAGCTGTCTATACCAGCTCTAAGATCTGTCAGGAAAAAGTTTACCCTATGATTTTCAGGTTTCAGTTTTCCCTTAGAAATGAATACATTGTCCTCGTAAGATTGGATCTATTATGATTTTTAAAAAAAAATGCACATGTCAGATCAAGGTGTATGAGTTCTGTAATGTGTTTTTTTCTATTCATAAAGGTATTCAAACTTTTTTTTTTATGTGCCCTGTCGCATCTGCATTCCCTTGTACTGCGTTTGAAAACCTAATTCATCCCTTTAAACCGCTCACGTCTATCATTGGCGCCCTATTTTGCAGCCTTAATAATTTCCATGACAGAATAAACACTGGATATTCTATACTTGTATGTCATTTGTGGCATAATTTCCATTGCATAATAATTTACAGTGTGCACTCCATTGTTCAGGTGAAAGAAAATCTGCCCTTTTCGACAACAATGCTCAAATCACTTAGCTTCTGAATCAATGAACATCCCTCAGAAAAAGCCGCCAGTCAAACTCCAACAGAATTAAATTCCAACTTGTCAGACTCAATAATCTATATGAAGAAAATCAATGAAACTGCTAGGTCAAGAACCAACATCAATGACGTCATAACTTTGCATGAAACTTCTAAAAACAACAACACTCCCAACTTCTATCTACAAAAATTTACAAGAAGAACCAATGAAAAACACTAAAAGCGAATCAGCATCAATTCCTAAAAACAACTTAAAAACAAGGTGCTGATCAACTTCTCCCTCAGAACCTAAAATGCAAAGTGCCGATTATCCTCTACTCATAAAAACTTTAAAAGCAAAACCAGCCAACATTAAAACCTTGAACTATAAAATGCGCAGCTTATGACACATAAAACCTGAGCACCATGATCAAACCTGAATGAGAGTTAAAAATCAACAAAACAATCCACAGCCTCTTCAAACTCTATCATTTATAACAACATCTGTATAACCAGTCGTAACCTGTGAGAATTCACATTTGAACCAATGGAAATGCACACTGCAAAAAATCGTAAACGACTTTGTACCTCTGACATCCAGTGCTACCTTCCACCCCCCACCCTGGAAGTGATGAGATTCAATGAATTAAATTAATGTTAATAAACACCTTTTGCCTATGTTCCAAGTGCCCTACCTTCCTCCCAAAGTTTGCTACCACGTTACTAAATCAGCTTATCTACTGGTAATCATGTCTCCTGTTATTACACTGTAGAAATCAAAATGCAAACATTCAATAATCTAAAATGTACATGTAATATATCTTAACCTGCCAGAAATAATGACTTATGAGGACAATGTTCAGCGTGTTAATTTTAAAATTTATATCTTGTATCAAAGCTACATTTGATTTCCCAAACCTTTCAATGTTACATTTATCAAGTGTAACTGATCATATTTCAGATTTATGAGATTTCCAGTGTTTCAAATTTACTTTTTACCCACTCCAATTTGGCCCAAATATTTAAGCAATCCCCACCATTGGTCTATATAAAGATGTGAATGAGTTCTTCCTAAGACAGATAAACAATCCAGGTGACAACTTTGTGAATCATGAAACACTGGCAATTTTGCCAGTGACTTGTTTTTAAGTTTTTATCATAGAGGGTTTAACACATGCAGGACACTTAGTATTTCTGTTCCCACTACCATTATGAAAGCTAAATAGTGCCCTACTTATTATGGAAAAGGATGAATGAACAATGACATCAAACCTATAGAGATGCATACTGAATTTCTCAAACCGCAGCATATGTGAGGCGCTCTGGAGAAATGGTCCACATGTCGCATTCCGCATTTTCGAGATAGAGCCAAAAGTAGGTGGATAGGAACCTCCTGGTCCTGTATCAGTTTTTGGCATAAACAGATTTCTCAATCATTTCTTTATGCATGGGGAAAAAGATTTTAATGAATTCCGCCTATAATTGTGTTGTTTTTTTCCATTTTTTCTGATCCAATCAAATCACGTCTTTTTAAATTTACATAAACTTCATATGCATTTTTCCTAAAAGTGACTTTCTACCTTGCTGCCTTGAAATTGCCATAACTTGGTCAATTTTCAACATTTTTTAGTCTGGATTTTCATAGCAGGGGCCTATATATCTTTAACTCAATTTTGAAACAAAATTTCCCTAGAGTGCCTC
This sequence comes from Onchidella celtica, assembly GCA_963931925.1. Taxonomy (NCBI): domain Eukaryota; kingdom Metazoa; phylum Mollusca; class Gastropoda; order Systellommatophora; family Onchidiidae; genus Onchidella; species Onchidella celtica. The sequence continues at coordinate 23,776,171 of OZ007582.1, forward strand.
ATACATAGAAACCTGCAAACATTTCCCTAGAGTGCCTCATACATAGAAACCTGCAAATGCATATGATATAAAATGCCAATAAACATTCCTGAAAAAGAATAGAAATTGCAATGAAAATGAAAATAAATTACAATAATATTTTCTACACATAATAATTTCATTCACTCAACATGACAACAAAAATACACAGAGGAGGAAAAGGACCAGATAGAGAGAGTATGAAAGAAGGAGAACCTACCAGCAGCACCCGCCAACCTCCCACGTGATACTGGTCACATACAAAACACAAACATTTCATTTCAAGTAACTGCATAAAAAGTGGGATAATTGCTATCTGGCCGAGTGAGATGTTTCCTCGTTTATGGTAACTTTAATGAAACAGTGGACACTTTTTCTCCACCCCCCCCCCCCCCCAAGATTTACAAAACAAATTACTATAATTAAATAATGCCCCCCCCCCCCCAACTTTTCCCTAACCTAACACAAAACAAATAACTTAAGTTTCCAAAATACAGCAAATTTAGACAACCCCCCCCCCCCCTATCAAACACCCAAATTACCACAAATTAAAAGAATGCTGCAAATAAATTAGCTTAAAAATTACAGCACCCCCCCCCCCCCAACCTCTACAACAAATTACAATAATTAAACACTTTGTCTTCCACAATGGCTTTGTGTTCCATTTTCTTATTGTCCAGAACTGAACTGATAACTATCCCACTCAACAAGGAAAATAAAATTAATGGAAAAAGCATGGCGGAACATTTTCTAGACTAAACAGTTTTTTTCATTCCCACAACATTGCAACAAAAATACACTGAAAGGCGGAAAAGGACAAGAAGGACAGACGAGATGAGAGAGAGGATAGGAAAGAAGGAGAAGCCTACCAGTAGCACCCGCCAACCTCCCATGTGCCACTGGTCACATACAAAACAAATATTTCACATCAAGTAATTGCATAATTATACAGTGACATAACTGCTTGGATGGATGAGATGTTAGCTCATCTATGGCAACTCTAATCAAACAGAGGTTGGATACATTATACAGGTCTTTATGGACACAGTATCATACAGCTCTTAATTTAAAACTTGTACTGAAACAGTATTTTTTCATATTTGATGGTTATAATGAAACCTTCATACATAATGCTATGCTTTTCACCACCCTCCCCCCCCCCCCCAAACCCTCAAGAGTTAAAAGAAATTCCCATAATTAGACAATACTGCAAATAATTTAGATCCAAAAATTACAGTAAAATTAACCCCCCCCCCCCCCCCATTAATATAATATACAAGATTTATTCAAGGAAAGTATCATAATTAAACAAGACAGTAAATAATTTAATTTTTAAAAAATACACCTACCCTACCCCCCAGCCCCCCCCCCCCCCGATATATCAAAAGAAATAAAAAAATATAGTAAAAACCATCTCCCTATTTGTTATACAGTTTCAACAGATTCAAATCAACACATATTGTCTTTGACAATGACAGTTTTCTGTTTTCATATTGTTAAAAACTGAAATGATAAACCCCCCCCCCCCTCGCTGTAATGTTTCTTTACTGTTTCCTCTATGCAAGGTTCCTCCCCCCACCCACGATTTTGTCATCCTTTAATTCTGATTCGCTGTAACATTTCCTTACTGTTTTTTAACATAGGGTTTTGGACCATACAACTTTTACTCTCCCTCCCCCTCCCCTTTTTGTGCTAAATTTTAATTGAGTTCTATGCTGTAATAAGATTGGCAGTCTGAACCTTTCACTGACCGAATGCCATCCATACTTGTAACACTATTGCATATCCTCTTCTCACCTAGTCACTCTGTATATTAAGTTGCTCGCTTCAAGCAGTTACATTTTCGCTTTCTCATTAATATTGCAAGCCATACCTGTAACACTACTTGGTATCCTTCTCTAATCTAGTCACTCTGTATATTTAAGCTGCTGGCTTCAAGTAGTTATATTTTTGCTTTCTCATTAATATTGCTAATTAATCCGTACCCGTAATAATACTACTTGGTATCCTCCTCTAACCTAGTCACTCTGTATACACATATTAAGTTGCTGACATCAAATAGTTACATTTTTCACTTTCTCAATATTGCAAGTTAATCTGTACCTGGTAACACAACTTCTTACCCTCATTTACCCCAATCACTCTGTATATTATGAAGTTGTTGGCTTCATGCAAGTTGATCCACACCTGTAACAATACTTAGTATCCTTCTCTAATCTAGTCACTTTGTGTATCAAGTTCTTGGCTTCAAATAGTTGCATAATTAACGAGGGAGCAAAAATGTAAGTTAACATTACACTTCAGCCAAAATCTCTCCTCTGTAAATTTATTTTCACATTTCTGAAGCAGTCACTTTTTTGTTTTCTCTTCTGTCTCTTAAATTTGGTCAAAGTTTCCTAAAAATATGGAGCTAAAGCTCCACTGTCTTTAACCGGAATGTAAAGGAAAAAAACAACTTTGTAATTAATGGATCAAATATACTAAATTTCAATCCGCAAATATGAAATTCTGTGGCATCACTAAATGCAAAATCTATTACGTCTTCAGGTGATTATCTCAAGTTCCGTCACATTTAACAGGAATTTGTTAAAAAAGGAAAAAACTCATACTTTGCAAAACAAATGGTTTGAATTTACTAAATCTCAGTTGGCAATGATGGTATTCTATATCGACAAGTGTGAGGCACAAGTTCTATATCTTTCCAAATGCTCATGTTAATAACTTAACGTTTGTGCACTTCATACAAAGTCTCTCCTATGCACATTGGTTTTACACTTTTGACTCAGCCATTCTTTTGTTTTCTCTTCTGCCTCTTAAATTTGGTCAGAGTTGGTTATAAATATGACTTTAACTGTGGCATAACTAAGCACAAAGTCTATGTCCCCCAGCTGACTGTCTGCTTAAGCTCTATTGACCTTGACAAGAGTTTTAACTTAAAAACAAAAAAAAACACCTGTGAAACGAATGGATCAAGTTTACTAAATTTCATTTAGCAAAGATTGGGCATCCTGTCTCGACAGGTCCAAGTATATTGGCTTTATATTATAGTAACTAAACACTGCCAGTGAACTGATACCTTTTTGCATCAAATGGATCAAGTTTACTAAATTTCATTTGGCAAAGATGGCATCCTGTCTTGACAGGTCCAAGTATATTGGTTTTATATTATAGTAACTAAACACTGCCAGTGAACTGATACCTTTCGCAACAAATGGATCAAGTTTACTAAATTTCTTCTTAAATATTTCCAAATGTTCACACTGATAGATTATTTCCACAAAGGCACAACAACCGACATGCTAACTATGACTCCTGGTTAAGGAAAGAAAAATATCTGGCTGTGTACCATTAAGAGTTATCTGCTCAATACATTTAGTTTCAACCCCACTCCGCCCTCCTTTCCTCTGCATGAAACAATGTTATTGAGAAAACCTGACATTTGTAGAAAGACAAAAAACTGAAAATAATTTTTTTGTCAAGCGTTAACTTTTTGAAAAACCTGTAAGAGTATTTCTCATCTCAACCCTTTAATTGTCTGTGCATTATTTGCAAAATCTTGAAAGACAATATCTCATTCATATTAGGTGAACGTACCATGTTCCAGTATTACACCAGTCACAAAATTTGAAGTTTCTTGACATGCAGACTGCGAAATGTGAGTCACATGCTTGGGGCTACATGCGGGTTAGTACAGTTGGTAAAAAGCTTGGATCATTTGTCTATTTCTCCATTTCAATAGTGAAGTTTGCCTTTTTACTGACACCAAGTCAATTTCTACAGCTGATTAATGCACAATAAAGCTATCCAAGCCCTTTCTAGAACATTATGGAACATTCAATCTTGTGACTGGGCAACACTGACTTCCTGTGTGCCAATAGCACAGAAATTGCTGTTTGTAGTGGCAAAATTTCAGAAAATTGAGATGAGAAACGGTACATTGAGAACCTGAATTAAATCGAGTCCAACCTCAATATCATACTGTTTGTGAATAAAAAAAAAAAAAATTTCTTGATTTTAGTTTTTCTTTAAGGTACTATTATATGCTTAGGTCCTACTACAATTTTTAAACTAATAACGGCTATGATGTGCTCGAATCAGTTCACTGACAATCACTATAAAATAAAAAGAATTTGCTTTACAGTTAAAATAGCAAATGCACTTCCTATCATTTAAACTGGACAAATTTTGAACTCGAATGCCATCTTCACACAATGTTATACTGCTGGTTCCATGAACTGACAAAGATCAAAATACCTACAACAATTTATTCTGACTGCCTTACAAATTTATCAGCATTGCATCTGTATCATGATAACATAAATATGCATATCAGAAAATTTGGAACATGTGTTTTATAAACTCATTTGGCCAAAATATTTACCATTAACCAAAAATTACCAATGCCTATGACCATTCATTATCAGCTCCAATCCCCTAATATATTTACAAGTATCCTCCACTCATGTCTTTTCGCACAAATTTCTACAGCTATCCTATTATTTTGTTGCCTCTGATTGCCCTATTTCTTTGCTGTGTGAAAAGCCCATTGCCAGCAAAAAAATCATTTGTCCATCTCTTTTGCCAATTCAAACCCATTCAAGACTGACAACCACCTTTTGTATGTCCATTTTCATCCTCACCCCAGCCAGGGCAAAGTTTCATATCTCCTTTTGTTCCTTTCTCTATGCCCCAGCAATAAAAGAGCAAATCTTACTCGTTTCCGTTTTCCACAATTTCCTCATTTTCTTTTGTTAGAAATTCCCATCCAAGAGCTCCTGAATCATCTGTTCTTCACTCACTTGGGAGAGGGGGTGCTTTATTTTACTTTGAGCTCTCCCCCCCCCCCCCCCTTTTCAAAATTACTCCCCTGGAGGAGAGTACTACACTTATTTTTTTTTTTCTTGACTTCCCCTCCAAGGGAGTATTTGTGTTTCTTATATTGATATATATCTATTATTCCACTCAACTTCCTGGGAATGAGGCACTTTGTTTTTGAACACACCATGTCTCTGGTCAATGTTCCTGGCCATTGGCATTTGTCCTCCATATCCTTTTCCCAATCATCTGCCCTTCACTCACTTGGGGGAAGGAGGGGGGGGGGGGGAAGGGGGGAGAGAAGGGGGGGGGAAGGGGGTGCTTTATTTTACCTTGAGCTCCTCCTCCCCCTCCTCAAAAATACGCTTTTTTTTTCTTTTTGACTTCCCCTCCCTGGGAATGAGGCATGTTTTTGAACACGCCATGTCCCTTGTTAATGTTCCTTGGCACTGGCATTTGTCATCAATTTTCTTTTTCCCAATCACCTGTTCTTCACTCAATTGGGGGAGGGGGGGGGTGCTCTATTTTACCATGAGCCCCCCCCCTTCTCAAAATTACTCCCCTGGAGGGGAGTACTATACTTCTTTTTTTTCCTTGACTTCCCCTCCAAGGGAGTATTTCTGTTTCCCAAATAATTATATCTTTCTAATTTTTTTCCACTCTACTTCCAAAGAATGGGGCACTTTGTTTTTGAACACACCAAGAGCATGCCATGTCTCTGGTCCATGTTCCTGGCCATCAGCATTAATTTTGTCACCATTGATTTTCTTTTCCCAAACTCTAATCTCTCCGTCAAGTCTTATGTTTCAGAACTTTATGCCGCCCCCCCCCCCCCCCTGCCTTGAAAAAAAAAAAAGGCAAAACAATAAATAGGAAAAAAACGGTTATCTTTTCATCCCCTTTTCAGCCTATTGATAATATTTGTTATCTAATGCCACCGCTGGATAATGTCCTCCCATCTGGATGAGCAAAGAGCTTTGGGAGCCAAGGCAACCATTTGACCTGCAGGTGGTAGAACATTCCAGATCGATTATCTTTGAAGGTCCGGGTCTGGGCCCCACCGATAGACAAGAAATCAGGGAACCGCTGCCGCCAACCTTTCCTTCCTTAATAGCTCCCCATTCTCATGCCAGACGAGGTCTCTTACAGGTACGTAACTAATTTTCTGACAATGAATGAACCGGCAACTCTCATAGTGTGGATTAGGTCAGATTAGTCTTAGTAGATTTCCAGAGAAAGAAAGACAGAATGAAAGATATATATATGTACATGATAGACAGAGTGAAAGATATATGTACATATAGATAGAGTGAAAGATATACATGTATGTACATGCAGATAGAGTGAAATATATATACACATGTAGACAGATATATATACAGCAGATAGAGCGAAAGATAATATATATATACATATAGACAGAAGGGAAAGAAAGGATATATTTGTATTTGTATTTGTATAACTCTTTAATCCCATTTGGGAAATATATACATGTATATACAGGAAGGACATAAGACAGTGAAAGATATATATATAGAAAGCTAAAGAAAGAGTAAATGAATGCTAATCTGCCAGTATGGGTGCCAACTGAAGTACCTTTACTCCCACTGCATTCGATTCAGAAAAATCACTCGATCCTGAACAGCTAAAGAACCAAGATTGTCAGAAAATTGTTTATGTACCTGTATCCTGTGCTACATGCAAGGGACAGGGCAACACAGAAACAACAAAGTCACACACAACTACATACTTGACCACAACCACAAACAAGGGGACCTCGCTGGACAATGGGTCACTACAGATAATCGGCCACTTTGGTGAGAATTTCAAAATTCTGATCTGAGAAAAAAAAAATACAACCCAGACCAAATCAAGAACAAACTTTACATTACCAAATAAAGGCCCTAATAAAGAAAAATGATCATCATGCCAATCCCAGTTTACAGGAATGAATCTTTCCCTTGAGCAACTGAAGGCCGCACTCTTGTTAAATTTCCATTTTCTTGCATCCCTTTTCCTCCACAGAAATTGTTTTTTGCATGTCCTATTTCAATTGTGTCTTTCCTATATCAACTGTCCCACAGACTCCAAGATTTTCAGTTCTGATAACATTTTATAGTTTGGCCATATCATTAACATGAGGATCTGCCAATCTTCATTCTTGCCTTTAAACTAATGCCCAAACACACAGCACCAGCCTCTGTCTTGGCTATTTGTCAACTTCTGTTCATTTCACCTGTATCCAGAGCTCCTTGCTTTTCCTCCCCTGGAGGGGAGTATTACACTTATTTTTCTTGACTTCAACTCCAAAGGAGTATTTTTGTTTCTTATATATATTTTTCCACTCTACTTCCCAGGAATAAGGCATGTTTTTTAACATGGCATGTCCCTTATCAATGTTCCTCATCACTGGCATTTGTCATCAATTTTCTTTTCCCAATCATCTGTTCTTCATTCACTTGGGGGAGGGGGGGGGGGGGGGGTGCTCTATTTTACCATGACCCTCCCCCCCCCCCTTCATTTTTTGTTTTTTAATGACTGCCGATCTCTTTTCCCCTATTCAAAATTACTCCCCTGGAGGAGTACTACACTTTTTTTTTTTTTTCTCGACTTCCCCTCCAAAGGAGTATTTCTGTTTCTCATAAATACATCTTTCTATTTTTTCCACTCTACTTCCAAAGAATGGGGCACTTCCTTTTTGAAAACACCAAGCCTCTGGCTGGCAAACAGTTAGCTGCACTTACAGTGCTAAATGTCTCAATAAGCCTCTCATAATTATTGAAGTTTTTTAACCTATGTTCTAATCCTCCAGATTTCTATCCAGAGTTTCACGGATACCAACTTGTTCTTCAAACTCTGACCAAATTTAAGAGTATCTTGTACACGTGACAACCTGATGCCAAAAAGTTTAATCTCTTATGCAACAGCCTTTACTCGTATTTCTTTTGATTTACAACTGACTTTTTCAAAAACTCTTGACCAAATATAAGTGAAAATCTCCAGGGTATTTCTTGACATAAAAAAGCTTTTTGGATGAGCGCAGGCCTAATGTTTCTATTCCTAAACTTGAACTCAGAATCTCTTTTCACATATATTCCGAAAACTAATTTACAATTCAAAAAAAAAAAAACTTTAGAATTCCTACCATGGAGGTGCTGGGTGTAGGATCCTGTGAAAATTAGTTATTTTCTGTTCCAATTAAATTTGATAAAATTGTCATTATGACTGAAACACCTATCTGACTCAATTTTCACAGGATCCTTTGATGGCGACTGCCAGCTCAGTCAACAGACACAGGATAGTACCATTTTACTGTCATAATGGTAGCAATGAAGACCTCAGACTTGTCAAATTAGCTCAGTTCAATTTAGAAAAAGGTTTCAAACTTAGGAAAATTTCATTAAGATCTGGGAACCATCTACAGATGAGATGAACCATAATTCACTGTACAAAAATTCTGCATTTTTGTCTCTGACATTTCAAATTTGAACATGGTTTGCCATAGCTACATAAAGCCAATATTGTGAGTGTTGTACTCATGAACGCAATTATCTTTTTGAATTGAAAGACCAGAAATAAAATACTTGTGGACTGAATAAGTTTGTTCATTACAAAAATGAGTTTACAGTTACTGATGACGTTGAAATTTTGCCGAGTCCTGGATATGAAAACAATTAGAACATGCCATTTGATAATAAAACGGGTTGGCAATCTGAGGCCTTCACTGACCTGACACAAAGAAAAAAAATCCCCTATTTAACTTTGATGTTGCAGTTTTACTTATTACAAGAAAATATATGAAACCTGTCCTTTCATTCTGCCCAATCTACACTACACCAAAATGAATCCTACAATTTGATGTGATCACAACTGACAATCTCAAACAAACAAAATCATCAGCTTTAGTTCAAAGATTAAGTTTCAAGGAATGTGAATCCCTGTATGGTAGTTCTATGTATGCAATCTCAACCTCTTATTTCCCCATCAGTAAGGTTTAGGATGACAATTCACTGTTACCCTGCTCTTTCCGATTCCAGTATGGTCATAATATTGGAAGTCACTAAATACCTTAAATGCTAAAAAAAAAAAAGAGTGCTGATGACCGAATCTGATGGACCGCTATGGTAATCATTTAAAAATTCTGGCTTTACCTCAAATCAAGAGTATTACAGTATCCCCAATCTGTTTAGCCTGTCAAAATTCCTGTGGTAGCCATGGTTTATTATTACCTCACAGTATTAGAAATAAACCCAATGTCAATTTTTTCATCATGGGTACAAGTTGCCAATATTACATTCTCTTCTAGTGAATAGTCTATGATCAAATAAATTTACAAAACAAAATACAAAGCAAAAAATCATAAAACACTATTATAATTAAGTCTTGAATGCTGTGAAAGTTGTCCTGCTCTCCTAAAAAATCCAGATCAAGTGATACTCTCAGTTTACCACAATGTCTTCAAACTGAGTTGTGATAAACTACTGCTAAAGAATCCAGACTAAGTGATGGAAGAATCCAGACTAAGCTGGCTGTTTTGCCACTGAGTTGTGATAATCTTAGATTGAAAGAGTTTGTACTCACTGCTGCCATTTTTCAGGTATCAGGGAGCAATATTACACACAATCAGGCTGAACAAACTGTCATGTTGATTGGGGTTGACAAAGTCACACAGGTTTGAAAGGATATGTGGTGACTTCTTCTGTGCCAAGGGTTCACACCTAAGTGGTGGGTGTGGCTCAGTCATCTGACAATTGCCTGCGCAACAAAACAAAGCAAGGAAAATGTGTATGATGTCTTGAGATTATAAATGGTAATGATTTTAAAGGTTCAGTTTTAATCAATTTTCTTTTTTTTTAACTAAAATGGAATAGGATTATCAAAGACAGGCCATCTACCAAATGAAATGGAAAAACTACTCTAGACTAAATCTGATGCTTCATCATTAGGAAAGCTTTGAAACAGCTTGTGAACTTTCTGAAGAATTAGACTGAGTTGTGATAATCTTAAGCTGAAAGGGTACTGTACTCACTGTTGCCATTTTTCAGGTACCAAGGACCAATATTGCACATAATCAGCACACAAAACTGTCATGTTGACTGGAGTTGACAATGTCACACAGGTTTGAAAAGATTTCTGGTGAATTCTTCTGATGCCAAGAGTTCTGGTGAATTCTTCTGATGCCAAGAGTTCTGGTGAATTCTTCTGATGCCAAGAGTTCTGGTGAATTCTTCTGATGCCAAGAGTTCTGGTGAATTCTTCTGATGCCAAGAGTTCTGGTTAATTCTTCTGATGCCAAGAGTTCTGGTGAATTCTTCTGATGCCAAGAGTTCTGGTGAATTCTTCTGATGCCAAGAGTTCTGGTGAATTCTTCTGATGCCAAGAGTTCTGGTGAATTCTTCTGATGCCAAGAGTTCTGGTGAATTCTTCTGATGCCAAGAGTTCTGGTGAATTCTTCTGATGCCAAGAGTTCTGGTGAATTCTTCTGATGCCAAGAGTTCTGGTGAATTCTTCTGATGCCAAGAGTTCTGGTGAATTCTAATGCCAAGAGTTCTGGTGAATTCTTCTGATGCCAAGAGTTCTGGTGAATTCTTCTGATGCCAAGAGTTCTGGTGAATTCTTCTGATGCCAAGAGTTCTGGTGAATTCTTCTGATGCCAAGAGTTCTGGTGAATTCTTCTGATGCCAAGAGTTCTGGTGAATTCTTCTGATGCCAAGAGTTCTGGTGAATTCTTCTGATGCCAAGAGTTCTGGTGAATTCTTCTGATGCCAAGAGTTCAGGCTTTTAGCAAATTGGTGTGTGTGGCTCAGTTGTCTGAAAACTGCCTGTGTAACAAAACAACGCAAGGAAAATTTATACAAAATGTTTTGCGACTATATATGGTAATGAATTAAAAAGTTTGGTTACATTCAATAAATTTGAAGGATCAAATACAGGTCATGTACGTTATGAAATGGAAAGCTCTAGACATGTGCCATATCATTAGGAAAACTTGAAACAGTTTGTTGGAAATTCCAAATAATTAGACTGAATTGTGATATCTTAGGTTGAAAGAGTATTGTACTCACTGTTGTCATTTTTTGGGTATCAAGGAGCAATATTTCACACAATCAGGCTGCAGAATCTGTCATGTTAACTGGGGTTGACAATGTCACCCGTGCAGGTTTGAAATGATAGCTTCTGGTGAATTCTTCCGATGCTATGACGTCCCTACTTCATAGCAAAGTGGTGTGTGTGGCTCAGACCTCTGACAACTGCCTGTGGAACAAAAAGCAGGGAAAATGAAAATCTGTGTAACATTTTGCGATTATAAATGGTAATGAATTAAAAACTTCAGTTTTATTCAATTTTGTTTTTTTTAACAAAAGAAATAGGATTATCAAAATACAAGCCATGTATCTAATGAAATGGAAAGACTACCTCTAAACTAAATCTGATCCCATATCTGATATAAGAAAAACTTTGAAACATAAATTGGTGCAAATTCCAAAGAATTAGAGTAGATCTGCATGGCACTCGCCAAAAATTTTTCTCGATAAATTTCGGTTTGAAGGAAATAGATCTAGACAAGATTGTAAGATGTCTTAAGCCTAGTTTCATAAGTAACTTAACAACAACTAAACGTCGTGTTCAAAATTGTTGCGGATTAAATTTTTATCCCCATCGCATGAACAATTTGATCTCTAACTTTCTACTGTGTTTCTGGGTTGCCAAATGGAAATCTTAAGTTTAAGCCAAACAATACTAACAAAATACTAACATCATACGAAAGGCTCTAGAACCAGGTCATTATTTATTACCCTCAGCATTAAACCCTATAAGAATGACAAGGTTCTATCGTCACTTTTTGGTTGAACTGAGTTACACACTTCACACTACATCTATGAGCCTCCTCCATTGGGTGTCAAAGTATCAAGCGGATCCGGTGTGTAATTTATAAGTATTACTAAAGAGAAAAAGAACAAAAGGAAACTGTACTCAAAAAGCTATGAGCACAATTTCTCAAATGTTGATGGGAGGGAGTTGCAACTTTGTCATTCTAAGGCAACGAGTAGGGTGAAATGAACCACTACTGAAGAAATCTTGATCAAGTGATGTTTGCTGCTGTTTTGCTTTGAACTGAGTTGTGAGTTTTAGGATGAAAGAGTGCTTTACTCACTGTTGACATTTTTCAGGTAGGCCTATAGTATGAAGGATCAATATCTCACAATCACTGAATCAGGCTGTAGAATCTTTCACATCAAATGAGGTTGACAATGTCACTCGTGCAGCTTTGAAATGAAAATTTGTGGTGAATTCTTCTGATGCCAAGAGTTCAAATCTCACATGTCATAACAAAGTGGTGTGCATGGCTCAGTCGTCTGGCATGTGCTTCTGCAACAGAACAAAGCAAGGAACCTTTGTATTAGGGCCTATGTTTTGCTATAGATCTATCTGTAAATAATAAATGGTAGATCTAGAGATCTAGGCCCCTAATGAATTAAAATTTTATCCAAATTTTTTTTTAACAAAAAAAGGAATAGGCTTAACGAATACAGGCCATGTACCTAATGAAATGGAACAACTAGACTAGCTCTAAATCTAATGCCATATCATTGGGAAAACTTCGACACAATTTGTGGAAATAATCCGAAGGATTCGGAATTTCATTCTGAGTGTCAGTTGCCAAAACTTTTTCTGGGTGAATTTTACAATTTCAAGGAAGTAGATTTAGACTAGCAGTTAAAAAAAAAACTAACAAGAAAAAGAAAAGAACTAAACGTCTTGCTGAAAATTAAGTTTCTACATTCCCATCGCGTGAATAACTTGAACTGTGCCGCCACACTGTTTTCATTAACTTTCTGCTTTGTTTCCGGGTTGCCAGATTGAAATCCGCCTTTTAAGCCAAACAATGCTAGACTAGCAAAGTCAAATTTCAGTGTAGTTTTCGTATCAACATCACACGAAAAGCTCCAGACCCATGTCACTACCATCCTCAACACTGAGTGGGTTGGACATTTGGTTTAAATCTTACTTGTATATTTTTTTCTTTTTCAAAGCATTGCAGAAGATGCAGTCAAAGTCGTTGCAACACTAGTAGTTCTACCCCGGTTCTCTCAAGAAGATTCAGCTGCATTCGGTTTCTGATCTTAGTTAACAGACGTTACGTGAGAGAACTTAACTACACCATTGATGTCTGAGGTTATTAGGCAATCAAAGACACGATGAAGTCTCAACTAAACTACAGTGTGTGTAGGGTGTCCTAAGGTGGGTGGCAGTCTAATAATTTTTTTTAAAAACCTAGTGCAGAACAGTTAATATAAATCATACAGTCCATTGGACGCTGACCTTGCCGGTTGGCGCGTTCTTGACATGTATTTTCTAACCCCAATCTGATAACTCTGCTGTGTTTAGCGTTTACTTTATTTACAGCATTAACGCCCCCATTTGATTACACTGTGAATCTTAATTTTCAATTATTCATGCTTCATATTCCAAGTTTAGTTTGTTTTAATCTTAATTTCAGTGATCACTAGAGGGGTTGGCATCGATGTCAACAATATTTTGTTCAACTGTAGGCAACCTTAAAATTTAAACCAGATAGCCCTAGCTCCTGCCACGAAAACGTACTTAGATAATTCGCTCATTTTAAAATTATTTCTGGTTATTTTGAGCTCTAGGGGCACCTATATTTTTGCTCTTGCCCGTAATATTTTACTTTTTTTATGTGTGGAAGGATTATCGAATACGGGATATCTCAAAAGAAAACACACAAAACTGTTTTTAAGGGGCAAGAGTGAGAAAAGACGTTAAAATGATCAAATTCGAGGGAGGAGTTCCATATAATATTTGAGTTGCACAACTTTAGTTTGTCACATATTTCATGGACTGAGTATTATCCACCGAGCCGGGCATTTACCCAAGAAATACATTACCAATAATAACCACCTTATCCCCAATCCCAAGTCTATTATCAAATGCATTCCTACCTCATACTATCCGTAAGTGAAACCCTCAACTCAAGATAACCTATTGTAAAACTCCCCTCCCTTTTGCTGACGTGATTTAACCAAAGATACGAGAAACAATTATGAGACAGCTAGCGCCATGGAGGTACTAATAGCTCCATGGCTAGCGCTTTTTGCGTGCACAGATTTCGCACCACCACTTAGCGGTGAATGCGCGGAAGTCATGAACAGTGCAGTATTTTACAAAGCCAAATAGGGAAAACAAATTTTATTCACCGTTCTGCTACCGCTGCAGACGCTATCATTTTAGCTTCAATCGCGGTGGTAAAACTCTGGCTATTTTTTCTTTCTTTTCTGTGGCAGTAGCAATGTAACAAATCAGCATCATTAATTTATCATTAAATCAAGCATTCTTTTCATGCTGTGCCGCGCCATGGGCCCCGCCACCTATCAGTGCGCAAAATGTGTGCACCATTTTTGTTTTAGAGGTGCGAAGAAGGGAGTGTCTCACCCTATCGTTTCTAATATCTTTGATTGAACCTACAAGATTTTCTGATCGAAAACACAGACTTCCTAATGCAAATTTCTGAGGGCATCAAGCAGCGCCACTCTTTAGACTAGGGGAACATTAATTTGCCTTGTGATTCATGATCGAGCCTATTCGCCTACGATTATAAACTGGTACAATTTCTAGTGCTCCGACTGAGCTGACAAACTTGGGATTACTTATATTGATGGAAGGTCTTCCGCCCGTCCGCGCCAGCCAAAAAAACACACTAAAGCGCGGGCTTATCAAAAGGTTGGGTTTAGTATTTGTAACCCTAACCCTAACCCCGAAAACTGATTGCAAATTGATAATAAGTGGGTTTAGCTTGTTTAAGCTCAAATCTTAATCATTGTTAACTTTTTGGTAAGTGGCGCGGACGGGGGGGAAGACCTCCCATATTGGTATTTGAAATTTATGCAAATTTAGAACGGGAGGTCTTCCCCCCGTCCGCGCCACTTACCAAAAAGTTAAACATAGTATGATTAAGATATAAGCTTAAACAACCTGCATTGGAATGATCAGATGGACCTGGGGGCGTGAGGGTCTAGTCAGTTTGTATCAATGGGCGGTAGACAGATTGACTAATCAGGCGAAAAGGGGCCGGGGTAGTTGTGTTTTCTTGACTGGCGCGGACGGGCGGAAGACCTTCCATTTAGAACTACTTGGCTAAAACGCTGGCTGTACTGTTAACACCCTTTTGGGATGCAAATAAATATAATGCGTTTTCATCATCCGATGTAGGCTACTTTTCTTAAAACAAACAACGGTTTTCAAGATGTATGAGGCAGCAGACCTTGCTTTTTGTAATATTTCATCATTTGATCATGAGAAAGGATCACCAAATTGGAAATTTATGAAATTAAATCAAACTTACCTTGATAGGCGGCCTTTGTAAGTGTTGATTTGTTGCTGTTTTTTTTTTCACTTTGAGCAGACAAGGCGTGTGTTTTTTTAATAGTATTATGACACTGTCTGTTCTGCTTGGCCGCTTAATTTGTTGCAAATTCGTAGCGTGAATTTTGCAAATGAGTAGATCTACATTGGAGCTCTAGTAGGTATTATTATGCACTACCATCTATAAGCCGGTTCTAATCACATAGCTTTGTGGACAGGTATTGTGTAGCTCTGTGGTTCTTATTCACTGTTTGGTTCAAATCCTCGCATTCGTCTAGCAAGTGTCAAAATGCATGAAATAGGAGTTCACAATGGCGCACGCCGATTTTATACCCGGCTGTGACGTCAGGGTGAACACAGTCTATGTCTCGGGCATTTTACGCCGTTGTAAATAAACAACTAACAGAAAAACTCGGGATATCTGTGTGAGCTCAACATTCCCCGATTTCCTTGGTATCACGAATATGACTTGAATGGTTTTCACATTTGCCATGCAACCTTATTGAGTCTTTTTGTTTACCTGTGTCAGTTGTCGTCTTCGAGTTCAGTTAACCTTTAGATTACTAAAACGGTGAAAACTGGATTTCTGAAATCTTGTCGATATTTGCAAAAGCGTTTTTCATTTACATTAACCATTTACGAGAGCCAATGTGAATCTAAATTGTGATATTCAAGTGCAATTTAAAGTTATTAATTGAGAACTAATAGGCCTACGTGGAACTTATGGAGTGCTAAAGAATTCTCAGCAATGCTGCGTCGATATTGATAGGGTTAAAGAAGACGTACGATGGCCTCAGTGACGCGCTGCTATTATAATTATCCGAGACCCAGGATAACGAGACGGTTCAATTCGCCAAATTCCGTCCGTCGACGCCCGAGTAACAGCCATGTCGACAATGTAACAATTCGAGCCACAACCCCTTTAACTGAACGAAAAATACAACACCACAGAGATCTATGCACAGTAGTACCACCGTGTATATACGCGTACAAGTTGTGAACATAATAATATAATGAGAGAAGGAATGGTCCGTCTCGGTATTCTGTGTCTCGGCTATTATTGTATTACATAAACTACTGGGTGTTCTACCCCACTTTAAATAGTATTATAACACTTTTCTCCTTTTTGAACTTACATTATAGTGGCACAGAGAGGAAGGCGATATTGGCATGAACCGGGCTATAACGGAGGGGCTTAGGACCAGTCAACCAATCAGTCAGACAGGCAATCCTTCCATCAATCTGACTGGTTTTGGCAGATAAAAAGAAAGATATGGCTGTGCTTTTTTCTAATGGGAGAGAGAGGGAGAAAGTGAGAGACAGAGAGAGAGAGAGAGAAACAGAGAGAAAAAAAAAAAAGATGAAAGAGTGACGAAGAGAAAGAGATTTATGCTGAGAGACTCCGGATACCTTTTTCTGCAGTCAATAATTCTGAGGTTAGAAGTTAAACTGTGTCGTCGTATAAATATACTATAATTTAATTACTAGAGTGAAACCCATTCATGTGTACAGAGGTTAAATCAGTGTTTGTCAATGTGGGGCACATGTCCTACCAGTGGGGTGTGGCAATATGTTGGTGGGGCGTGGGACTACAGAATAGGCTGTAGGGACTTTTCATGAAATCAATGAGTCAATTTCATTGTGTATTCCAACTGAATTGTATAGCTATATTGTTGTTTGTTTAACTCGGATTAAAACATCGAACTGAACAGAATCACGTGACTTTAATGGTTATAAGAAAACCAAGCCGGTTACATTATTGTATGATTATCTATTATATATTTCAGTAACTTGCAACCTTTGGCATGACTAACTGACCAAACTATACACTCTTCAGGCCTTAAATTTGGCAGGAAGGTGGCAATTGAGATAAGGAAGATGATGGCTATAATTAAAAGTGGTTTACTTCAAGCATGTATTTTTAAAAAATAGCAATGTTTATTGCTATGTAACATCTGCATTTTTGCATGTTTGTTTGGTAATATAATAGTATCGTGCATGTCATAAAAAGTAACCGTATCAAGCGTTCAGTTTGGTGCGTAATGTTCTGGTGCGCACGAGTTCTGAAGCAAGACTGTAGTTTATTACTTTTATTACACTGGGGGGGGGGGGGTGATCACATGATTGTTTATTCTGGGCAATGCCCTGTGGCTCATCTAGTAATATAATAATACTATCTACTAAGTTTGTCGGATTATGCTGGGGCGCATTTTTTTTAAATTGAAGTGGGACGTGGGACAAGAAATGTTGAGACACACTGGGTTAAATGGTTTAGTTGTATGAGAAAATGGGGTATACGAAGCAGAGCAGAATGCAGACAATACATTTGGGGGGGGGGGGGTTCCAGAGAATGTAGCAAGATCGAGTACGTGGGGAGAAGTTTGTTCACTGAACTCACAGGTCGTGGTGTCGCGTAGAAAAAACAAGAAACAAACACGGGGGTGAACCATTACAGGGCTGAATTCTCGCTCGCCGCGGTGGAAGGGAGATAAACCCAACATTATTTTGTTGACTAGCTGGACCACTGGATGTTGTCAAGAACAGATTTGATTCATAAATGTTTCCACTGAGTAAATTTTTGTGAGAGAGCAGTGAGTAATTTTTACAAACGTAATTATTGTGCGAGCCAGCATAACTTGGTCTCGTAAACAATTTGTTTTGAACAGTTTTTTTCCTAATAGATAGACAGAAGGTGTGGGGAAGGATAGACGGACAGCGTAGGTGTGCATGACTGAGCACTTTTTATATCTCGTGTTTTGAACTAGGTTTAGTAGAGAGGGAAGGGGTGAGTAGCAATTAAATGTTATTGAGACGTCTGTTGACGTACAGAAAATCCGTGATCCAGAGTAAAAGCTCGGGGTTTTGAACATGTTAAGAATTTATTGCTATAAAATTACATTTTATTGTCTTGAGTGATTCGACCTTTGATGTCGACCCAAGGTCGTTGCGTGGGGCTGTTACTTAAAATAACTCGGTTCGGCAGCTGAGCTAGAGGTGGTTGCACCAATCAAATGTATGAATCTGGACGGAAGGTCGAGACATAGCTTTAGTATTTAAACCCGTGCAGAGCTTAGATAGATGCCACATGTAGACAATCCATTTACGAGGTGGACGGCGATAGTCCTCAGCCAGATGAGAGACATAAGAGACGCAGTTGAGCAGTCCATATTGTGAGGAGCGCCATGAGTTAAAGCTCCAGAGCCTAAGCTACTTGGTTTGATATAAACCCACAGCGTTTACATCCAGCGCTCTCACTCCCAGTGAGGGCCGCATGGTGAGAGTCCATACTAATTTGTAATGATGAAAGTGAACCGTTCTACTTACTTTTGAAGACAGTTTCAGAGCTACCGCCAGACAACGCATGGTTGTACAAGCATTCTCCATGGCGTGTCTAGAGGAAATGTCCATATCATAACATGTCTCATTGAATTAATAGAATTTAAACTGTTATATCCGTCGCCACGTGCGCGGATTCTATTTGGCATATAACTCATATGACCTGCAAGTAGTTAGAGTGAATAAGTTAGTCTTTACAGAAAGCTGTAGTTTCATTACCAGATTCAGTTGCCTTTGAATTGATATTTATATTTATAATTATATTTGTTACATTAATTCCTGTAATTAAACTGCCCTACAGTTCTGCTAAAAATCAAAGCAATTGATTTATTTAGTTTTTAGAGTGCAAGTATTTTTTTTGTGTGTTCGTCGATTGTGGGAGCGGACCTCGAAAGAGTGTCAGTCGAATTATCCCCATCTAACCCACATCGCGACACTGGAGGGGACTTACCAAAATTTCTTAATCCTTAATTTCTTAAATTCGTTAGATTATAATCACCTTTTCTCTTTGTTTGCATTACATTTTTGTTCTTTTCATGATCCGTCGCTCACGGGGTCTCGCACGTTGAGCTACTTTAAAATTATTTATTATTTAGTTTTGTATACTGCTTTGTTATTTTTACTTCCACATGTGTCGCTGCTCTCCCATTGACCCGATGACCGAGGCCAGGGAGACTACAGAACAGAACTTGGAACGGTGAAAGACAAAAAAGACTGACTGTGGTGTACGCAAGGGCTAAAGGAATTACCACCCAGTTCCTTGAAAGTTAAGTGATTCCATCCTAAAATTTTGTCTGCGTCTGGGGAGTTGAGTGTTCCTCCTCGTGTTTTACAGGCTTTTTATACTTTTCTTCTTTGTTAGAACTGCGGGAGGTCGGCGAGGGTTCTTACGTGTGCGTGTCCTCTGTGCCAAAGTGGTGGCTTGGTCGCCGATTTTGCCGTTTCGACGACAACGTCTGCGGTCTCGCAACAACCAGTGGTGATTAAAACAGTGAGGATTCGCATTCGTGAGAATAGTCTTTGTTAGGGACCTGTATATTTGTTTAGATTGTGGCGTTCACATCTTCCTCGTCTCTTTGGGAAGACGCCTCTCTTGTTCTCTTCTTACCTATCTGTAATTATATTCAGAACTTGTAGGGTCTGTTATCGTTCGTCTTTTCTTGTCTAGCGTCGTGTTTGGTGTATTTTTTTTTTCATTAGACCTTTATCATTATGGTGTTGGTACATTCCTTTGTTTCTTATTTTACCTAAGTAACTCATGTGTCTACATTGACACATTGATTGAGTAATTTGATCTGGTTATTGAGAGTAACGATTTTATTGAATTGTTGGAACCCGTGCAGTTAGCACACTGCCAGTTCTATGGAGCTTATTAAGCGTCAGGTATAACCGATCTCGTCTTTATATTGACGAGCTCCCGAGAGGGCAGTATTAGACTGTTTAGGGAGGTGATTTTTTTTGTGTAGTGATGAGTAGTGAGTATTGATTTTATTGTCGGCTGGTGCCGCCGCCCGAAGAGCAATGAATTTGTCTCATGGGAAGAGTCTGTATCAGTATCGAGGTGATGTCGATATAAGAACTATGTGAATTATATATATTGAGTATACTTTTTTTTAGTCGTCTGCGTATGACGTCGACCCGAGGAGAGCAATAATGAGATTGCCTCATGGGATGGATAATATTGGTATTTTTTGATTATTTGAGAGATGTTTGGCAGTGCTAACGTAGTACACTGCGTATCCGCATATTCGCGTGTTATTGTTGAACCTTCTTACAGGCATTGTAAGGCCACAGGCAGTGTAAGACGCCGAGATGCAGTGTAAGACCTCTGGGCAGTGTAAGGCCGCAGGCAGTGTAAGACCGACGGGCAGTGTAAGACCGACTAGTTATGTAAGGAAGGGAGTATTCGCGTTTTGAGATATTTTGCACTGGTAACAGAGGACACTGCGTGGTCGCGTTTTAAGAAGTTGTGAAGAAGAGTGGAGATGTGTTTTTTATACAACCGATTATGTCTATGTTTTTCCGCGTTTCGTGGACCATCTAACGTAATACTAGATATGACAAGTAAGAATACTGATTATGATTGTAACTCTCCATGCGGTCAGTGGATGAGTTATCTAAGAACATACCCGATATAGATATTGAATTGAACCGATTATGACTATATAACGAGATGACTGTGACACTTGACGTGTGCATGGCTTGCGTACGGAAACGGCGCATTAAATTAACTGCTATCGCCTGGTGGCACCTCATCTATCCCGGATTGGATATAATTAGAAATAGATTAAAGTGTAATGTTATTTAATTGAGATTTAGATTATTGTTGAATGCGAGAAGCGCTATATAATTCTTAAATCAAGACGAGCGCTACGCAGATTTTGAAAGAGTACGTCAGGCTAATTATCTTGTCGACGTTTGTTATTTCAGCTTCACTATGGCGAAATTTATAATTGATAAACCAGAATATGTTGCTATTTTATATAGAGACTGTTAAACATTGAGGTTGAGCATTTTTCACCTTTTTCGGAGACCGTGGATGGTTTCACAAGGTATTGTCCTACCAATTATGGACATTCTTTCTCAAAATTTCCATGTGATTTTTTTTTCCACTAGCGTCCATCCTGACCATGACCTGAGTTTCAGACAACATTGACGCCTTTGTCTGCGGGTCAATGAGATGAGAAAATGGCAAACCGAGCGACCAGACCTACTGCTGCCAGGATACCAGTACTTTAATTAACTATTGTTCGTTCATGTTCTATGAATGCATTAATTACGCTCAGTGAAGCGATGAGCTAGTTGCTCAATATTTCAGTCTTTACAGTATGTCTGTGTGAGAGAAGTTTATCACTTTAATTCTTAAGTGCTACAATAATTATATATTATCACAGAACGTCGCATATAAACATACATATGCTATTGTCCATCGATAATGCACGTTCTTAGAATTTTTTTTTTTTGACTTTCAGTAACGATATATTTTTTACTATATAGCCCTTTCCAAAGTACTATTACATAGCAACGTTAGTAGACAGTTATGTCGTTCAAACCCTAAGTTTTCACTGGGGTGGGGGATGTGTCAAGAACAGATTTGATTCATAAATGTTTCCACTGAGTAAATTTTTGTGAGAGAGCAGTGAGTAATTTTTACAAACGTAATTATTGTGCGAGCCAGCATAACTTGGTCTCGTAAACAATTTGTTTTGAACAGTTTTTTTCCTAATAGATAGACAGAAGGTATGGGGAAGGATAGACGGACAGCGTAGGTGTGCATGACTGAGCACTTTTTATATCTCGTGTTTTGAACTAGGTTTAGTAGAGAGGGAAGGGGTGAGTAGGAATTAAATGTTATTGAGACGTCTGTTGACGTACAGAAAATCCGTGATCCAGAGTAAAAGCTCGGGGTTTTGAACATGTTAAGAATTTATTGCTATAAAATTACATTTTATTGTCTTGAGTGATTCGACCTTTGATGTCGACCCAAGGTCGTTGCGTAGGGCTGTTACTTAAAATAACTCGGTTCGGCAGCTGAGCTAGAGGTGGTTGCACCAATCAAATGTATGAATCTGGACGGAAGGTAGAGACATAGCTTTAGTATTTAAACCCGTGCAGAGCTTAGATAGATGCCACATGTAGACAATCCATTTACGAGGTGGACGGCGATAGTCCTCAGCCAGATGAGAGACATAGGAGACGCAGTTGAGCAGTCCATATTGTGAGGAGCGCCATGAGTTAAAGCTCCAGAGCCTAAGCTACTTGGTTTGATATAAACCCACAGCGTTTACATCCAGCGCTCTCACTCCCAGTGAGGGCCGCATGGTGAGAGTCCATAATAATTTGTAATGATGAAAGTGAACCGTTCTACTTACTTTTGAAGACAGTTTCAGAGCTACCGCCAGACAACGCATGGTTGTACAAGCATTCTCCATGGCGTGTCTAGAGGAAATGTCCATATCATAACATGTCTCATTGAATTAATAGAATTTAAACTGTTATATCCGTCGCCACGTGCGCGGATTCTATTTGGCATATAACTCATATGACCTGCAAGTAGTTAGAGTGAATAAGTTAGTCTTTATAGAAAGCTGTAGTTTCATTACCAGATTCAGTTGCCTTTGAATTGATATTTATATTTATAATTATATTTGTTACATTAATTCCTGTAATTAAACTGCCCTACAGTTCTGCTAAAAATCAAAGCAATTGATTTATTTAGTTTTTAGAGTGTAAGTATTTTTTTTGTGTGTTCGTCGATTGTGGGAGCGGACCTCGAAAGAGTGTCAGTCGAATTATCCCCATCTAACCCACATCGCGGCAGATGTGGTCAAGGGGAAGTAACCACACAGAAACTATAGATAATCTCCCCTTATTGTTTCATCACGCGATTGACATGAGTCATGTAATGTTGAGTAACATTCCCAACTGATTATGGTCTTAGTGTTGTTTATAGTGTCTAGGATTGGTCAATTTAAGTGACCATCTCTGGTTCCATGGGTGGAATCTTGTTATGTATCACTACATTGTAAGTTTTGTTTAGTATTGATCTTGCTCAATAATATTTTATTAAGACAGTGTATTTCGAACATACAGGCAAACGTCCGAGTATAATCCAATTATTATTTCACATCATCTAAATATTATATTCTACCAGAACTAAACGATGTGTAAAAACTTACGTGAATTGGCCAAGGGAATTCACACTTGCTACATTAAAACTTGCACTAGTTGCATTTTACAACTTCCTTGAAATGTTTACAAACTTCTTACTCCGGACAGAATAACAACGTCCTACTGTCTTGAAGACTTAGACCGCGTGTCCACCAAGGGAAACAACACGATTTTTTTCAGATCAGACTAGTCGTCTAGCGCGTCGTTTCCGTCATGTGTGTCCATTGTTTACGGAAACGACACGACACGACCTAAAGAACTCTGATTTTTTCCCGCCGAATTTATAGAAAATTTCAAAATAAGCAGTAGATTCAGATTCCGTTTTGCGGATTGCACATTTTCATGGCGTTGTCTTTTCGAAAGAGGAAAGTGGCTTTGGCTGTGGCTGATACAAAGGAGGAAAACACGGAAACATAGATATTGGATTCATCCAACCGCACAGGACGGGCCAAGTTATGGTGAATTTCATCTTTTTTTTCCACGCATTCTGGAGGAGAATGAAAAATTCCTAGAGTACCTAAGAATGACAGGATCGATATTTAAACTTTTTTTGTCGCTCTGCAAATTTGTGTATTGGAGAAACAGCACACGAATTAAGAGAGAGAGAGAGAGAGAGAGAGAGAGAGAGAGAGAGAGAGAGAGAGAGAGAGAGAGAGAGAGAGAGAGAGAGAGAGACAGACAGACAGACAGACAGACAGACACACAGACACACACACAGAGACAGAGAGAGAGATTGTTTTTTTTATACAAATCGCTGCAGTTTAATGTTGATGCAATCTCTGTCCATGCTTTAGACAATACTTTTTGTTACCGCGCCGTGTTTTGGATCTGATTTGTCGTGTATATTATTATTTGAAAACTTCATCGATGAGTTTTTCGTCCTCCATTTCACAACAATGTACATCTAATCTAGTCTTCACACGATGTATCAAGAATCTAGTACCAGTGGAGCTATCCTCCGCGTAATTTAATTCAGGCTGTAAAATTTGATACCGGATGAATGGGATTGGTACGGCGTCCTCAAGATCAGCTAAAAATAGAAAATATTTTTTAAACTAAAATCTTAAATACGCAACAAAACGGGGTAGTTTGCGCGTAGACTTTGCATATTTTGGGGCGCTGATCACGAATATGAACTTAGTTTTTCAATTCACGCAAAATTTTGAAAAAAGTTTGAAACTGTCTACTGGGGCTCTGCTGCACCTTTACCTCACGCCTCACGACAGAAATGGAGCAAGCCGTATTCGATCAGACTATGCCCGACACGACTTTTGTCTGCACTTGTTGGTGGACACACCTAAAACGGGACTCACTGGTAAAACTGATAATGTTACGGTGTCTTGTCTTTTCCGTCTCTGTCCTGTCATCCCAGTAGACACGGGCTCTTAAATGGAACTGACTGGCCCACGCTATCACCCACGCGTCGTCCCATAACGCGCAACCAATTTACTCCCTAGCAAGTTCATTAAGTGCAGATTATAAAAAAACATAACAAATAAAAACATTTTAGAAACTACCCCCCTGCTCGTGTATGCTGCCTTCCCAGATTTTTTTTAAAACCCGCCAAACCTAGAAAAAAAGTAGCCCAAAACCCGCCAAATCCATATTTTTTTATCATTAATTTTTTTCCAGCCCAAAAACCGCCACCCCAAAATAATCTCATATACTGTACTGATATGAGCTAAATAATGGAGTAATGGTAAAATATACGTGTACCTCTATATGTTTTTTCCTCTGGCCCCTGCCGTATATGGAAAATGCACGTGTGATAAGATATAGATATTAAATAAAATAATACTGTTAATAATGATAATACATGTACTGCTACGCAGTGATATGTGCTTCCTTATTTGAAAGACAGGCAGCCTACAAGGAAGCCCTTTTGAGGGCGTATATGTTTTGGGGGCGTTAAGAACAAGAAGAGGAAGAGACAAAACAAACAAAGAGTTGGAAATGTCCAGGGTAGCGAAGTCTCCATTCAACATGTGTACAGAGAAAGGTAGGCGGGGCGGGCGGGCGGGCGGGTCATTGATCTTATTTTGAACAAATTCTCTATGGGGAGTCAGCATAAGATAAGATGAAAAAAATATGATAAGATAAGATATAACTTTATTATCCTGTTGTCAGGAAATTTGTTGTCACAGCATCAGTAAAGAGGACAACAGTAAATTTATACAATATCAAAGACAAACAGGTCTCTAACGCATAACGCACACACGCACACCGCCCACACAACATTACAAGCAAATAAGAACAGTACACTCACACACACACACTGTCAGCATAGTCGATTTGGACAAACTCACAAACAGCATATCACATCAGGAAACACAACAACTTCCATTGGCGGATGGACATACAAACAACCGCATAAATAACCAAGACCAACTAGTGTAACAATCGCAGCGAGCAAAATCGAGTTAAGAACAACCGCTGTAATGTTAACTTTGTTGTATTCTTTCCCAGGCCAGTGGCCAGGAATTCAGACAAGACTATGATTGTCTCTGTAAACTCAAATCTCTGACTTTTGAATCAGCCCGTTCTCTCCATCCTCCTGACATTTGCGGTTTAAAGTTTTTGTTTATTTTGATGGAAACAAAACGAACATGCAATCAGTTTAGTATGCCTCTGGCAAAACATGAACAGACGAAAATGAACAAAATAGAGCAGTTACAATTGGAAGCTTAGAATTCTTTGAGGGGATGTTTTATTGTTGGTTCTTTTGGTCGTTTTTTTCTTCGCTCTGTTTATCTTATACTACGAATGGCGTGGAGCGCAGCTCTATAGAGCAAATTCTACTTCTGGAAAGCTTAAATCTCTTGTTTTCCTATGACCATTCTGAAAATCTTTTCAGGGTTTTTATTATTTTTTTTCTCTCAATCAGCAGCTCATTGTCTTGACATTTATTGTTGGGGAAAACAAAAAAAAAAAAAAAGGAAAAATGGAGAAACTTTAATTCTGTAGAACACAGACCCTGAGTTGTCTGACCCTGAGTTGTCTGACCCTGGGTTGTCTGACCCTGAGTTGTCTGACGTCAAAATAGAATGGAAATATCACAATACCCCCCCCCCCCTTTCAATTATCACCTTGAAACAATCAACATTGCCTCTTAAATATAGGAACAACAGCCCAAAAACTTCGCATTGTTACGACATCCTTGTCAATATGTGATTCAACCAGCGGCCATGTTAGGTGGGCAGTGGCGTAGCCTGGGCGAGGCCACAAGGGGCGGTTGCCTTGGGGACAAAATTCTTTAACGGTGCGCAGATTTCAAAAGAAAAACATATAAATGAGTTATAATAAATAAACAGACAATAGCTCTCTCCCCCCCCCCCCCCGTGACATAGAAAATCTCCCAATGTTCGAACATTCTACGCAGTTTTTCAACATGTCGGAGGAAATCAACGTTGCCAGGTAACATTTTACAGTATTTGTCTGGCTGGTCACAGCCACACTGAGCTACTGTCCTCACGTCATCGTTATCGGCGAATTACATAACGCCTATTAATAGCGCGATTTCTCTTTTGAACATACCGTCACTGTGATGTTCCATTATCTTGCATTAAAAAAAGACGAACCGTTTATGGTTAATGCTGACCAAAAAAAAAACAACAAAAGTAGAACAATCTAGATCCAGCTATTTCACAGTAACATATTATAAAGGAAGTACCGGTAAGGCCTCCGATGTCGTCATGAAAGGATTTTCAACCGCCGAGCCCTAATTTCCATAAAATAATAATATTGCGCATAGAAAGACGCGAAGGGTTACGTGGGCATATTTTAAAACGTCTTGAAGTTCACTCTGTCCTTAATACTTTCGTTGATTTTGAGCCACAACTGAGTTGAACAGTAAAAAAAAAAAGTGTTCCGACATTTTGAGCCGAAAAACAAAAAAGACGCATTCTCTTCGGGTAGAATTAAAAAGTATGACAGGAAATTTCGTTCTGGGCCTCAATTTACACATTGGTGATGTACAGAACGGCGATCAATCTAGAGGGACCTTCACACAGGACACAAACAAAACCAGCACATGTGAAGAAATTAATCGCTCCTGCAATTGTATCTCACTCCGGCACTGACTGCCTTGCTAAACTCATCTCGTTTTAAACCTTCAAGACCGTTTGTTCTAGAACAGAATATCTGGGTATTTTCAAGGCATTCTTCATTACGTAATCTTCCTGACCTCAACAAACATATTAAATGACTAGCTGAGGTCCCCGGCCCTGCCTGGGATAAATCGTTTTGAATATTGGTTTCAGTTCTGGGTGGTTATAATGGACCTGTTTCATCTGGCCTGTTCCTATTTGTTTATTTTAATTTTGTTTGTTTGTTTTAAATAAGTCTTACCGCTCTGCCTTTGTGAGTTGACACCCTGCGCATCCCGTACAACAGCTCGATTTGCGCACGGGTTAGTGTGTTTGATAGTGAACACATCGCAGGATGTGCGTCTCAAAATTCGTGGCCAGCTAAATCGGCGATATCTTTAAAACGGATGGACGAAAATCCTTGAAACTTTTCTTGAGGTGCTTTCTCTGTTTGTCTTAGAGAAAATTATTCTTTAGTGTAGATTTGTGGAGAAATGGGTAAAATAGAAAGTATGTATCATTTATCAAGGGAGACGGTTTTTTCAATGAAACCACACGCATGACTTCAATTCTTAGCATAAAAGAAAATACAATTTTCGCACTTCATTGACACAACTTAATAAAACGTTGACAACTCTCAGAATACACCCAAAAGTGGACGCCTGCATGCATGCAATAACTTGATATTCAACATCTCGCGTACGTTCTTTTCCACCCAGGAACCAATAGAGACTGGTTCAAACTTCAAGATATCATTGATGAAATCAAGACTCGCACCAGCCGACGCATTGCTGGAGCTTTGATTCAGTACAAACACCGCCATTCAGTGGTTCTAGTCCTATCAACTTATCTCAGTGGCTGCCGGAATCGGGCGAGTACAGGAACTCCTTGCTAAAGGCGAGAGCGCTCTACGTCGCTCTACGTCATCGGGATCAACCAACTTCTCGGTTGGGACAAGCTGAGACGACGCGATATCACCTGTTCAGGCTATTGTATTTATTACCCGGGGGGGGGGGTGATGCAGGTGGCTGGTTTGTTCAGGTACTGGCCAACCGGAGATACTTCACGACACGATGCTTCTGCTCGTCTGTATTCCCCAAATCTGAACGTTACACGATGTTTTATACTATCTAACTACCCAGCGTGCTAGTCCGCTGGCCCAATTAGTTCAGCTATCTCATAGGTCGAAACCTCCCACCATTTTAATTGTAGTAATACGTCTGCACTATTCTACCAGCCAGTTAACGTGCAAAAACTTGCCTAGTCATACTTAACAATGTCAACTATCCCCACCTTGTTTCACCCCTACTCCATTACTTATTAATCACGAACATTAAAACCGACAAGCGTGACTCTAAGTTTAACTTTACATTTATTTACTCACCAACTATAATTCGCGAGGGCCGTTCAAGGCCACCAGCCAATTTCTCATGGCCCTGGTAAAACAACAACAACTCACTCTCTGCGTGAGTTTTAACAACATCTGAATCATGACAGTATCATTGTCAAATCATTGTGCTAATTATGGGCAGTCTCGGAAATGTCCATAAGAGGTTTACAATAATAAATGCGCCGGTCTTAGTTATTGTCCACTTTTACCATCTATTTATGGATAAAATAAGCCAAGAGCCAACAGTTATGTTCAGTCATGTAACGGATTAATAGAGAGTCCGCGCCGGGGCATCACGTTGGCCTAAAGTTACTTATCAAAAGCCACCCGAAGCGCATCGTAACGCAGTCTTTATCGTAGCGAAGCACACTCCGCGCACCGACGTGCTGTTTGGTGCTAATGGGAGAGAAGGGAGCTTATTCGCGTGGAACAGTAGACCAAAGGACGCTAGCCTTGCATGCATCTTCCGGCGTCTTCCCTACTGATTCAGTGATTGCGACCTACATGTGCACTGCAGCGGCTGTTCAACGAAGATGGCTTAACTAAACTACATGTATATCTTTTGCATTAGGCCTAAGTAATCACAAGGTGTACCATTTTCCATCCCCCCTCTCTCTTTATCTCTCTTTCAGAAAGTTGAACAACGAAAGCAGCGTGACCTAGATCTACGTTCGCAGTCACACACATTTTTTTCAAGCTTGCCCGTGATTACGCCCTTCCTACTGTAAAAAAAAAAGGATAAATGTTCGTAAGTTGTCAGAATAAAGTCTTGTCCACAATACTGTGGTACCAACAGGATTACGGGACGAAGATTAATCTGATTTTAAAGTTCTGAATCGGGAAGGCAGCCCCACTTCGATGAAGTAGGTCGTGCCAAAAGTAGGGCGCTACGCTACCACAGCAAAATCGGGTTTTCACCATATGTTGAAAAATGAAGCTTTATGAACATATCAGTCATGGACAGAAAAAGTGGCCATCAAATTCGCAAGAAAAAAAGATTAGTAATTCATTAAAATCCATTCATATCGTGAAAAAAATCTTGCTTCCAGGTGGAAAGTCCACAAATAGAAGCTTCGTAACGACAGCAGTTGCAAAGTTACTTTCGTAACTCTCACAGCCGAATCGCAACTAAGCGCGACCCAAAATAGTGCGAAAATGGACAAATTCCTCCGCGCTGGGTAACTTTCGCCGACGTCACGTCTATGCGCAGACTGTCTAATATTACAATGCCATTCTATTGTTTCCTGTATGGGTATCGTGTGTGAAATACTGTACCGACTAATTGGAAATAAAGAATTATATGTATGTATGTATGTATGTATGTATGTGTGTATGTATGTATGTATGTATGTATGTATGTATGTATGTATGTATGTATGTATGTATGTATGTATGAAGGTATGTATGTATGTATGTATGTATGTATGTATGAATGTATGTATGTATGCATGTGTCTATCTATCTATCTATCTCTCTATCTCTCTATCTATCTATATATTTATCTATCTATCTAGATCTATCTATCTAGATCTATCTATCTATCTATCTATCTATCTATCAATCTATCTATCTATCTATCTATCTATCTATCTATCTATCTGTCTGTCTGTCTATCTATCTATCTATCTATCTATCTATCTATCTATCTATCTATCTATCTATCTATCTATCTATCTATCTATCTATCTATCTATCTATCTATCTATCTATCTATCTATCTATCTATCTATCTACCTACTAAATGTACTCTTTTATCTATAACTGGCACTGAAGGGCATGTTTCAATGTCATAAGGTATCTCTACAGAGAATGTACATGGCTTTGTCGAGCCAATGGACAGCCTTTTCTGAAATCGATCAGGTGGTATTGTTGCTGTGCTGTGTATCAGTTTCATCACAATGATCCGATGTTTAAACTTTCATCTGTGCGTTTCTTGTCCTCCATCATTTCAAAGAGCAAACTGCTTTCAATTTTATGGGAACCCAAGAAATAATTGCACAGGACAGAACTTAAGATAATGTCCGAGAAGCCCAAAGTCAGAAAACGGTGAAAAGTTATGTAACTTATAACTGCCGAAACCATAATTCATTTCCTAAAGTAGAGCTATAAGCGTAGTTTTAATTTGACGTATTGATTCTGAAAGAAAGAAAAAAAAAAGCTGATTTCTTTTTCCCGTTTAAAGGAGAGCTTAAAAAGGAAAACGAGTCATCCTGGAAATCTCTTCCTATAATACTTTTGCTACCAGTTGAAGAAAACATGCAGGAATCCAAATGACCGGTCGGTTACGATAAATTCACTTGTCGTGTCTAAACTGATACAGCAGATATGGAATCGCCTTGTATCTCCAAGACAAAGAGTCAGAAATCTCTGATTTCTTTTTTTTTTTTAAACCAATTTCATTGGTGATTATTCGTATCCACGGCTGTCGGTCGCTGCGGGTACACGCTCTTACATTCTGTAATCTCAATGAATGAACCTAGTCTGACCTTGACTATTCGTCCCCAGGCTGTCTTTTCAGTAGTTAATTATGGCAAGTCGCATGGCCTCGCAGAGGAATTAACGCCCTCAGTATAAATAAGTTTTATGTGTATTATCCGATAATCTTCGTCATTTCCTAGAGCAGGCTAGAGCTTAAGACAAAGTCATTATGGTAATACGTATTAAAAGCAGGTAGTCTGTCCTTTCTTTATGCTCAGTAGACACATTTTATTTTATATCTCAGAATTTAGAAACAATTCAATTTTTCTTTTCAGGCGATACACCATGGAACAATTATTTTAAGGCAATTTATTGTTAAATCTTACTACCGTGGAGCTCGAGAGTGAACATGTAAACACCTAACACTTCTGACTACGCGATCAAAAATGATGAAACTTTGTGAACTGCTTCAGTTTTTGATGATAAGTTACGTGGACAGGCCCGTTTTTGACATGTTTCAGTCTTTAATGTAATTTATTCACCATTTTTTATCCGCAAAATAACAGATGCATTACCGTCGAGTACAATCGAAAAGTGTGGCCAGAAGTTGCGTTCTACACCTTTCTTTACATATTGCCGTCCAAAAGTCAACCTTATCATGTCTATATATTCTGAAGGGAATTGTGATATAAATAAACGACTTATTAACCTTTGTATCGAATCTAAGTGCCGTTATTAATGCGACCTATATCCGGATAGACAGGTAGGCTTGGTACGAAAAAAAAATAATTGCAAGGTCGGCTAGTAATATTATAATGAGGCTAGGAGGTGAACATGTAATAAACACCTAAAACTTCGTGACTACAAGACTAAAACTCAGGAAATTCTGTGTACTACATCAATATTCAACGAAAAATTATATCTAAGCATCCATTTTGGACAACATTTCGCATTATTTGCTTGCACATTATTTGAGCCACAATAGAGAGACGTATTTTTATCGAGTAAAATCAAAAAGTATGATGGAAAATTTCTTCGCATCTATTATACGTTGCTGATCCAAAATCAACGTTATCGCAATTGTGTATTCTGCAAGGAATTGTGACGTTATGAAAAGTTCGATAATTCTTTGCACGAAATGAAAGTGCCGTTATGACTGTGACCTTGGTCTAGATATAGTTAGGCTTGGTACAAAGAATTTGCAAGGATGATCTTGCTTGGGGCAGTTGGTAGTAATAATAATAACAACAATAATAATGACTTGGTTACAATTTAAAAAACAAAATCGAATCTTTACAATTGGTGGTCAATATGAAATACTAATGTCCAAACCAGAAATAAGACCCAGAATCTATTACAATATGGGGGTACCTCCTAATGGGCAGGCTGGAGGCAGCATTCCCCAAATTAGAGCTATCATAAATAGCTACCCCCGCCGCTTCCCGTCACCAACAAACCCAGTCAAACAAAACAAAAAAACAACCAAAAAAAAATTGCTCTTTCGCCTTTTCCACCAAATCCCACTATCCTTTTGGCGCCAGCCCCAAAGCGTCCTTCTCAGTGTTACAATAACAACCATCCCTTTGAGGGCTATAGAAAGAACAAAAGGACGAGGAAAGAGATGAATCACAGAGAAACAACATCAACAATGAAAATGTAACAAGAAACAGAACCACGAATGCCTGGTATTTGAGAAGCGACGCTTCCAGATAAATCTTAAGAACATTCGTTTGATTTTCTCAAGATTTTTTTAAGGTCAGTGATTTGCTCTGTACTATATTATTGTATTTGGGAGATTCCAAAGGTTTTATTAACTTGAATCCAGTTTTGCTCCCGCTTTTGGGTCACACAACTCTCTATCTCTGTCACACAGTGTCGGCATTTTGTATGTTCTTAATAAACTCGTATTGATGATTGGTGACATCTTCTGACTTCTTCGTTTCTTTGTGTGGATTTTCGTAGTAAGATGTTTTTAATTCTAATACTATGTCTTGATCAGTGATAATATCTCATTCTGGAGAGCATATTATCTTGTAAATGGTTTTATTTAATATGCTTCTGGTCGTCTCCAACTGCATTAATACTTATTCGACTCTTCACGGCCTCCGACCCGTTGGATTCTGGATCTTACTTGGGCTCCTTTAGCTGCTGCCATTGTGTACACATCTAGTTCCTTTTAACTGTGGGGATTTATGTATGCAGTCGAATTTTGGTATGGTCTGAAATTAATTTCTTGTTCTAATTCATTTAGTTTAGACAGAAGAGAGTGTTTTTTTTTTTTACATGCAGATATAGGAGCTTTTTCTTTGCCATAGGCCTCACTTCCTTACTAAACCCCAGCCTATCGTAAAACAATGATCTTTCACAAAGGGTATCACTTGAGTGCATTAAATTTGTAACAAACCTCAAGCTTAACTATGTTTTGATGCAGAGACTATTATTGCCGAGTCTGTCTTGTATTTTGCATTTTGCATACTTGTTTAATCTCATTTGGGAAATTTGCCTTAATGTAGCCCTCTTACGTCGTGGCCACAAGGCAGCTCCGGTCGGTTTTTTTTCGGCGGGGGGGGGGGGAGGGGGGGGTGAGGAAAGAGGGAGGGAGGGGGAGGGAGTGGTAGGGTGATGAATTTGCCCGGGCAGCGGCCTGTTCGGCCTGATCTTTGCGATTTCCAACTGCCAATGTATCTTTAACTTGCGCAACGTGCACACGAACCCTTCGACTTTTTCGTCCTTATCCGAGAAGACTAGGTGTTCGGTCCTACCTCCCATCGGATCAGAGACAGGAAATATGAGAAAAATCCCAAAAGAGAGAGAGAAAGCGAGAGAGAGAGAGAGAGAGAGAGGGGGGGGGGCAGAGAGAGAGAGAGAGAGAGAGAGATTACTATTTCGCTATAAAGCGCTTTTGGTCCACTTTGTGGAGACATCAGCCATATAAATGTATTTCCGTCATGATTGTTGTTACTATTTCATCCCAAACCCAAGATTTCGCCTGAATTCGTCTGCCCTCGACGTTAACTACACTATCTATCTGGTTGTAATCGCCTGGAGCCAAGCACAGGACTTGAATTACTATCACGACACCTTTATGGCCAAAGATTAGAGCAAATGGCAAGGGGATTGAGATGCTGGTAGTATCTGCGTAGAGTAATCGTTTTTTTTTTTTTTTTGTCTGTCACTTCAGCGTAGCAGGATTAATAATAATTATGCTGGCTTTATTATGAAATGTTTAGTTCAGACTTGACATCATGACTCCTGCAGAAAATTGAATAAGTGAGCGCTACAGACTTTCTTTATAAAGTGATTTTCTGTCATTATGTCCTTTTCATCAATTTTTACTCTGGTGCAGGGATGTTAAAAAAAAGAAAAAGAAAGACGTGCTAACTACACATTCAATTGAAATAATGAACAAAATATAATTATATCCATCTTAACGATTTTTTTTTTTTGTATATATAATTATATTATTATGATTTTTATTAGTACAACCTTTAATGTTGGAAAAACAAACACAAAAGAAAACGAAACGAACGGATAACATCTTTTTCTGTCAGAAACGATACATTGTGTTCACAAGATGTCTATGTTTCCAATCATTCGTTATGACATTCAGACCTAATTATTCATATTCAGACTTCCGAAAAGTTTCACTGGTCACACAGCGCCAGGCCCCAGGGGGCACGTGGCGACAGATTAATTGAGTCAGTATCATCGGTGTGGGTCATTTTAACCTGTCACGGGTCACTGTCTCCGTAAGCATTGTTATAAAAGCATCATCAACAGGTTAATTTTTCGTTAAGTCAAAACTACAATCCTGACGAACCGTCTACGCTATCACTGAAAAATCTCATCGATGGTATGAATACTTGGTGATACACTACTGTGAGGTACTTTACCGTGCTATACGACTCATTTTCACCTAATCGACAATTTTCCCCTTCGGAGTGAGATCTCCGTTGAGCAATATCATTAAATCATTTTTACTTCTTTAATTTCAAAACCTCTGGATTAAAATTACTTAAACATTAAATTCTTTGAAAATCATAAACCTTAGCGATTTTAACGAATATGCATTTTCTTTCTCTCCTTTTCATGCATTCCTCTACAGCCAGTTCGATTTCTTTGAACTCCCGGGGGTACAAGGGCCATGTTTCAAAATCCCGGTTTTACTTGCATGGATTAGTAAATGCCCTCGTAACATTTAACGTAATGAAGGTGGACGTGAAGTTAGGTTAGCCGGGGCACGACAAAGGCGTTAGATGAATAGATAAATTGTCACCACGGGCAGTTATTACCCACTTACCTCAATCGTTACGACTAGAAGGCAGTTAAAGGGCGTGGCTTATGCAAATAATTGACCCGTGCTGTTCACAATCCGAACGATCTTTGCAGGTAGGTCGTTTAGATTGTCTATTTTACTTGTAGTTCATGGATGGGATTCAATGGAAACAAATTCATTTCACAACGCTGGATATGGCGACAGGGCTGGCCACTGTCTTTGTGATTTAGTATTTTTACCCGAGGTGAGATCGTTATCTATCTATCTATCTATCTATCTATCTATCTATCTATCTATCTATCTATCTATCTATCTATCTATCTATCTATCTATCTATCTATCTATCTATCTATCTATCTATCTATCTATCCATCCATCCATCCATCCATCCATCCATCCATCCATCCATCCATCCATCCATCCATCCATCCATCCATCCATCCATCCATCCATCCATCTATCTATCTATCTATCTATCTATCTATCTATCTATCTATCTATCTATCTATCTATCTATCTATCTATCTATCTATCTATCTATCTATCTACCTATAATTCCATTCAATTTATTAATCAAGTATTTATATTCGTCGTCAAGATGTCATTAAAAAATAAACAAAAAACGTATTCGATACTTACAAACAAAAGATGCACTCTGAGTATGTGGAACAGAAATGTAATCTACAAGTTCCGGTTTGAGCGACCAATCTTTCTTTTAATGTTCATCAACGGTTAAACACGTTTATTTGCCTTGACAGTAGGGCCCTACCAAGTAACAAAAATAATATAGGTGATGTCCGCAAGGTAATTTTACCTATAAGCTAGTGCTCTTCGACTTTTCTTAGACAAATTGCGAAATACTGTTAAAAAGAAAGAAGAAATTCCCGTTTCTCTGATAATGAATATTGGTCCGTGAGCAGCGGCTGTGCCGTGTCTAATTCCATCAAACTTGCCAGCGAAAATCAAAGGAGAAACGTTGTTCTGAGATTCTGGTGCAAATTGCACCGCAATCGATTGGTGACAATCATGGTATAAACGTTGTTCTAAGATTTTGGTACACACTGGACAAGCAATTCCATGGTTAAAACCTGTTGAATAAATGGTGTTCTGAGATTTTGTGACACATTGAACAGAATAATCGATCGGTAGAAATCTGATAGAAACGTTGTTCTGAGATTCTGGTTCAGATTGCAATGTAATAGATCAGTGATAGTCCTGGTATGAATGTTGTTCTGAGATGTTGGTACACACTGCACAAGGCATTCGACGGAAAAAAAAAACCCATTGAATAAATCTTGTTCTGAAATATTGGTACAAACTGCATATCATTAATAGATAGATAAAAATCATGGTATAAATGTTGTTCTCTGAAAACCATGGTGAAAACGTTCTTCTGAGATTTTAGTGCAAACTGTATTCGAGCAGATCTATAAAGACCACGGTATAAACTTTGTTCTGAGATTTTGGTACAAGATGCTACTTCAATAACTCGGTGATAAATCATGGTATAAACATTGTTCTGAAATTTGGGTATAAAATGCTTTGTATTGGGTTTACCCAGTCAGTATAGAAGATTAGTATGGGAACTCAAGTAGTTAATCCACTATAAACTTTGATTGATGGCAAGAGTTCGGGAAGGTTCACAGTCTCATCAGCCTCACGTAATTCTCCATATTTCTCTTTTGTTTTTTTTTAATGGTTATCCTTTTTTCCTTCTCCTGTTTCGTTTCTTGGAGTCTCCATCGGTCAGTAGAAGGGATAAATAAGACAGCAGATATTACAGGTACATTCCATGATACACTGATTCTGCGAAAAACCAACTGTCGAATTCTAGTTTATTTATGCCAACTATCTACCTCGACGGTTTTAAACCGCGCTGTCCACGAATGGTGTCCACTAAATCTTGATCTCTATATTTTGCTTTCCTCTTCAAGTA
This sequence comes from Onchidella celtica, assembly GCA_963931925.1. Taxonomy (NCBI): domain Eukaryota; kingdom Metazoa; phylum Mollusca; class Gastropoda; order Systellommatophora; family Onchidiidae; genus Onchidella; species Onchidella celtica. Next base: position 23,813,502 of record OZ007582.1, read on the forward strand.
AAAGCATTTGTTCTTATATATTACCATCTTGACTGTGCTACTGCCCCATTGCGGACCTCCAGCACGACATTGTTTCTTTAAGGTCTGGATAATGATTCATGTCCATAATACTAATAATTATGTAGTGTGTATGTACCAAAGCCTTTTCGTCCCCTCTACCTCCGACAACTGTCCGATAATGAGGATAATTATAGAACATGACAATGGGATTTCACTTATTTACGAACAGCTAATTAATGATGAATAGATACTGGTATACCAGAACAAATCCAGAATCAATAACTTTACTCTCTGTGGCGGCTAAATTTACCCGAGAGAAGAACTATTGGACATGTGAGGTTAACTGAAATTTGAACTTCTCTTATAGGGTTTGGACAACAATGGCTGATATGTCGCAGGTTGCAGGGGTGGTGGCTCTGTTTGTCCTCCTGATAGTCCACCAGTCTCTAGGGATGCCACCATTGTGCTTCGTCCACAAAAGGGTCTTCAAAAATCGCGGTGAGGAAACCAAGGAAAACAAGGAAGGGAGAGAGAAAGTAAAATCAGAAAAGAACAAGAAAAGGCTGAAAACTGAACTGGAGAGAGGACGCGAAATCAATGACACCCACAGATACATACACACACGCACACACACACACACACACACACACACACACACACACAGAGAGAGAGAGAGAGAGAGAGAGAGAGAGAGAGAGAGAGAGAGAGAGAGAGAGAGAGAGAGAGAGAGAGAGAGAGAGAGAGAGAGAGAGAGAGAGAGAGGTAATGGTGGTGATGGTGGCGGTGTTGTGGTGTGATACTATCGGAAATGGACAAGTTAAAAGAATGTGGGAAAAGCCCAAGCAATTATTGCTTCCTCTCCAGTGAAAAACAAAGTAAATATGAGCGAATGAAGTGAACGATGTTTAATGGCGGGCTGCAGTATGATGTGGCTTGAACTCACGTGATGAAGGGAAGAGAAAAATTAATAACTTACCCGAAGAGGGTAATTGTACAATGTACTGAGGTACGGTGGTAATGTTATAATAATTTCGGAAACTAAGGGAAGGGGACAATTTCTCATTCTGTAAGACAAAGGGAGCAGTTTCTCATTCTTTAAGAGAAAAACTCATGGCGGTACCAAACAGAGACAGCATGTACATAATAAATTCGATAAAAAAGATAGCCTAGAGCCTAGAGCAAACTGTTTTTTGTTGGGGGGGGGGGGCGGGGGAGAAATTTAGACACTCTGTAGAGAAAATTGAACTTTAAGAAATTGTAATCGTTAAATAAGCAAATGATGTTGTGATTAGTCAAATTACAAACCTGTATTTACATAAATAATAATAGCAATAAAAAGGTCATATCCCTGACATACAGATTTACAATCTCATAATGAAGTACGCTTTTGATTAAAAAAAAACAACAACAACAACCAAGCTTTACTTGAAAGCCTAAAAATACTGACTTTTTTTCTAATATTACCATACACTGACGATTTTCACAACAGATTGCTACACTGACTGCATCGGGAACTTCTGTCAAAATCTGAGAGAGACTATTGAAGACAAGTGCGGACTTCACTGTAAGTTTATTGGCAAGACAAGGAAGTTTGAAAGATGTTATTCCACCCCGTGAATGTAGTGCATGCCGCGCAAACCCATGTCGAACTGCTCATAGAGCATTGGAATTAAGGGAAACCTACGCGTCTTGTACCAAGGAATAATTATATCCAGAAGGAGGGGGGGGGGGGAGGGAGAAGGGCAAAGAGATGTGAACTTTATTAGGAAGAATAAACCTTTGATATCTGAACATTCTTGGACTGAACTTTCGAAATAAAGTTACAGAGATGTTCATGGGACGAAGAACAATATGCCCATGAACAAACGAATGGTCTAGACTAGACAATGTTAATGGGGAGCGATTTACAGGAAGTAACTCCTGTCGTCTTATTGCGCAATGCAAAACTTCCTTGGTTGTTTCCCTTGAGCAAGATTTTTTTTGTTTTGTGTCAAAGGAAACTTAAAGGAAACAAAACCCAATGACAATCATAACCAAACATTAATTGAAATCTCGACTTCCCATCTCTCATTTCCCAAGCAATTTCCTGTTGTAATCTTTTATTGTTCGAATGTTTTATCTGTTCCATTTTTCTTCTTTTTTTCTGCGTTTTTTTTTTCTTGATAAAGGCAATAGCCGAAATATCGAACATTTTCTGTCTTCTCTTTTAGTTTGCATTGTACCGTTTGGGTATTATTTCTTACTCAGGGCTTTGCCACATACAACTTTTTTTTTCTGTTTGCCCAATTTTGACAGTGAACCAATGGAATGTGCTTGAGCCGGGTGAATTCCATTTCTCATTTTCCACCATTGATTTAAATGTTTCTCATTGGAAATATCTTTCAAAATACTTAAATCCCTCACCAGTATGTTCACAAGGAGACTCTCCTGCAGAACAATGTTTCTCGGACACCAGGAGATGCCCCATTGGATTTCAAGAAGCTGATATGGCAATTTGTGGCAAGGGTAAGTTATACTAATGATAATTATTGTGTCGTATGATAGCAATACATGTATAAAGACACAGGGTTCTCTTCCTTTATAGTTGTCACTAATTTCATCCACATGCCATAATACGGTGTATTAACTTTCTTTCGGCTATGGAAATGGTCTAATTCGTGCTCCATTGACTCAGTTTTCATGAAGTAGGAAGCTCTCCAATGTTGTCCCATTTTCTTTCTTTGAGCATTTCTCTTTGCGCACCTGTTTGTATGTTTCATGTTGACTGCAAAAACATTTACATACAACCGCATTATTATGTAGGCTATTGTCCAGCACAATTTACCCATTCCAGGCATGTTAAGACAACGCATTACCACCGTGATAGCGCCTCATCACAATTTACATTCTAAAGTCATAATAAATCAATGAAGAAAACAACAACAAACGTCAATCCGTCCTTTTCATTTTCATTTCAGGAGCAGAGTGTTGCTTTACAGTAAGTTGTTTCGATAGTTCAAGTGATGTTCTGTTTGTGTAGAGTTGCCCTGGACATTCCTTGTCTTTTCTATAACCTGGCCTGACATGATTTGACCTTAATAATTTTACACGGCTAAACAGATGTTGATTATATTACGTATAAACTTGTGATAGCAAAGGCTTAATGAACTGAAGAATGAACAAAACAATAAAAGCAGTAGTGTTGACTTTCATTTATGATAAACTAATGTCAATGGGATTACTGTTTATAGGACATAACTCATACCGTCTTATTGGGCAGTGCAAAAAGTCCTTGGTTGTTTACCTCGAACAAGACTTTTTTTTTTTAATTTTAAACTTTGAGGACTCTCTTAGTTTTATTTGCTTTATGCAATTACAACGCTCACCAACTGCAAATAAACATAAAATATATATAACAAGACAGGCAAGTTCTGATTTCGTACCTTTACAATAATAAACTGTTTTTCCTTAAATGCCTTTTTTTTTTTTTTTTGATAACCAGCGATATTGAGTTACATCCCTCAGAGAACAGCTCAGTTTTTTTCTTTGAAGTTTGGAGTAATCAATTCCTTTTTGACCACATGCACCTCTCGATTATATGATAGTATCACACCAAGCAAAATACAGGAATTACAGAAAAAGTGAATGAAAAATGAGCCGGCAACAGGGAGACCATTTTGTCGATTTGAATATTAAATTATAATTACAAACATTGTCAGACGAGCTCAATGTAATTCAGCTTTTCCAATAGCGGAAGTTCTGGATAAATCCTATGTATCACAAGAAGCGCTTTCTACCATAATATACCTTTATGCTTTACACGTGGGGGGAATACAAAGTGAAATACAACATGGACTTATCAGCCCTACACGTCATGGGCAGGAAGCAGGGGGGAAAATCGTCATAGGTCTCACATACTGGCGTATCAAGAGTTTTTTGTCCTTTGTTTTTCAATTTACAATAGGGCCTTAATCCATATCAAGAGTAAGATCTGTTGCTGACAAGCATGTGGCAAAAATATTGATGCTTATAATTTCGAAATTATAACAGATGTCGAGGCATGCCTTTAAGGGGATAATTATTGATCTCATCAGGGGTAACGACATTATTATTGTAATCATAGTTCAAAATCATCAAAACCATTGATAGGTCAGTGCATGAGATGAACGACAATAAAGTGCTTTGCCTTACCAGATAATGATGATTGGCATTAAGTGTCAAAGCATCAGTTTGTCTTTTTAAAAACTATTTGGTGTATTATTCCAGACAGCCACAACCTGTGAGCAGCTGGCCACCGTCTTTACTGGCAGAGCTCTCATACAGCACCAGGCAGGCTTTGTTACTTTCTGTGATAATGGTTGGACTGTCGTTCAGGTATATTTGTCTATTTATCCTGTAATTTTCATCCCCGTTTCTCTCTCTATCTCTCTTTTACTCTCTGTCCGTTTTCCCTCTCCGCCCTGCTTCCTCTCTACTCACACATAGTGTCCCCTCATAATTTTTTGTTAGGGCTTGCATATTTTGTCAAAAAGTGTTAACATTTTATGTGAAAAATTAGCGTGACATGGCTCTCCCCAGATGTGTGGAAGATTTTCGCTCCACAAAAGTCTCAGTTCGTCTTGACAACAACAACAACAACAACAACAACAACAACAATATTAATAACAACAACAAAAACATTAACAGCAACAACAACAATAACAATAAAACAACAACAACAATATGCAACAACCAGGGCGCGGCCTTGCCCACCTATGCTCACAGGGAATTAATTCTATAGAGAGTGGATATTTGATTGCTTTTTTCAAAGCACTCAGATCACATACCTTACACCGTCCTGCCAGACATAAAACAAAAAAACAAACAGATAAAACAACAGGCATAAATATGGTATGGTCTTACTGCACAGCCAAGGTGTGTGGACTGGACGACATCATAGAACGAGAACGTTTACAACATTTTTACGTACTGTAGAACATTTCTGAGACGAAGAAAAAATATTTAGAGGTTTCCTTGGACACCTTTTGAAATTATGTAGCTATAATATTTTGTACCTTAATTTCAGTGGCGAACTTCTGGTAAAGAAAACTTCGATAGAATCTTAACCGAATACGAAACGGGTTTTGGCAGCAGAAAGGATGGCTACTGGCTTGGCTTGTTGAAGGTCAGGGAACTTCTGCAAGTGGTAAGTGGCTTTTGCTACCTTCCAGCTTTAGAGTTTGTCAAAACTCATATTATCCTTGTTCACATCCCTTTTTGGGGAGCGGATCCTGAGAGTGATTTTCTAAACACTTATAGAGAGGGCTTTTTCCTTGTGATATTTGGATTCAGCACAGTTAAATTAGCAGGATACAAGTACGCAGGTCATCATGATGCACACGGTTGCCATGGTAATGCCGCCATTTTGAATTTTTGGTTATGCTAATTAGCAATTTTCAAACTGCAAAGGCTCATCCAATTTCAAATGGATTTGTCTGATTTTTTCACCTCATATTATGAAGAGCAGTATCTCTGTAAATATGCATCCTTTTTTCTTATATCTATGGTGATTGATTTTTTAGAAATTTTTGAATTTGGTGCATTTCAGAATCACAATTTTGTTCTGAATTTTGCTAAAAAATCAAATGCCTTTCAAAGATCGCAGATGATATCCCAAAAATTGAATGCATATTTCCATGCTTTGGGGTGTAAATGTGCTTTATGCAAAATATTATTTCAATCGGTTCATAATTAAAAATGTAGTTGACAAATGATTGACAAAAAATGACTTTTTGAGAAAATTGCAAATGAAACTTTACTAACATGAAACGGAAGCCCAAATGAAATTTTCAACGGTCATACACTTTAGAGCATTCCAGACTGGTATGCTGGGCCACCTTCCCCAACTTCTTTCTCCTATCTGGCCTTTCCCCGGGCTGCTGCATGCATTTTCTTTCTCTTTTGCTCCTTTTCTTGGGCAACTTGCTGTAACGCACATGCAGCCGCCGGGTCATGTTTACATGAACCACGAAGCTTTCACCTCAGCTCTAGCCAGTCAGAGCGCTCACAGCCGGGGCCGCTCATCTGCATACTTTATGCCAGCCAATGAACGCGGCAGTTTGGGGTCATAGGTTAGAGCGATCACGCACAGTTGTACCAAGGTCTCTGGTTGTACTACGAGCTCATGCAGCCCTGGAGGTTTGCTTCTTGATTCTGATAGTTCATGTTAGGAAAGGTGAAGGCCTGCAACCTTGACACAAACGTGTGGCAGAGATGCAGACAAAGGTATCGATACCAAACTTTCGCTTTTGTATGAGCTTAGACCGCTGTGGCGAGCTATTGCATTCAGTCATTTTTTGGTCTTTTCGAGCTAATTTGAGATCGTTTTTCATGACCCCCACTTCCCACATGTGATCATTTTGAATGAAAAAACGTGTCACAAGACAATAAATGTGGTATATTTGTGATTTCAAATGGCTGAACTTTCTCAAGAACACAAAAACTAAAAATCGATATTTTGAAGCAAAAACTCGATTTCAGGACCCGCTCCCCCCCCCCCCCCTTAATTTGCCCTGTAAGATCTGAGGAAGAGAAAATATGAAGCACGCGGACAGACAGTCGGACAGACAGACAAAAAAAAAACAACAGGCAGACACAATTACAGACAGTTCAGCCTGACAGCAGCTGGAAGAAAGACGGTAATGAGTCTCTAGACTGAACAGAAAACACTTGCTTGCCATGATGTAGAAAAAAGAAACGGCAGAAATAAGAATGCTTGAAAGTGCAAGTCTATGCGAAACATGTTTCCTTCGATTTTAAGCACTACATTAAATACCCACCTGTTGTGTTCCCAGGCTGTGACCTGTCTCGCTACTGAAAATTCTGCCTGTGTTTCATTTTCATTGCCTGAAAAAGCTGCTGAAGCTACTGCGTTATGAAATTATAAAAAAAAGAGAGGCCTTCAGACATTATCTTGTATTCAAGACTCAGAGATTTTGCAACTTTCGGCACGATTGCTTCATGCTTCACCAAATGTCAGATACAATGGTTTTTAATTTGCTCATTGAAGTCTCCGGAGGCATCATGTTCATAAATTTATTAAATTGTGCACGTGTGCTCAATTGTGCTTTATGTATGTTTGTGTATGTTTATGTGTGTTCGAGTGTGTTCGAAAACCTTGCTGGAATTTGGCATAAATATGACGAAATCGTCCACGGTACGGTTTGTCATGTAGGCACTGGAATAAATTATATCTCGATGAGGGCTTCGGGCTTGAGGTTGGGTCAGCGTTGGAAGAAACCACAAGGAGAATCCATTTACGCCAACAGCTACTCACCTTCAACCTGCAGTAAATATCCACAGAAACCGACATGCGACATGTTAACTCATCTTGCAAATACCAGATCAGTTCCAGACACGCTGTGTTATTAAACGTCTTACCTTGATACTCAAGAGAGAAAACCACATTGACACTGCCAGTATCACTAAAAATGTTATTGCTATAAAGGTTAACACATGAACTAGAATCGTTGGTTATTGTTGTCACATAAAAAAAAGGAAATCATAACTTCAATCAAGATTTGAAATGTATTATGTTTAGGGGATAAGAAAACTTTTTGGCTGCTGAAAGACTAACACTGCAATAACCACTTTCTAACATTATTCAAGATTCATCGAAGCATGCTTTTCTGTCACAGCTTTCAGATTTAAAACAACAACAGCAGCAACAACAACAACAACACCAACATTTTATGTAACATTGATATTTCCATTCTTTTCCATTCCCAAGGGACCCTACGAAATCCGTTTCGAGTTCAAATTCCAGGATGGCAGCCCTCACCACGTACAGTACAACAGCTTTGACATCGGGCCTTCTGCCGATGGTTATATGTAAGATTTCATGTTCTCAGCTGTGCCTGTACTAAATGTATGTATTGTAGCCCTCTTACGTATGCAATTATAAAATAAAAGTATAACGGGAGTATTTCATAGCGTTGAAATTTTAGCTTTTCTTTTTTTTTTTTCGCTCTACTTTGCTGTTGAATGACAGTTACATAGAAATAATTATAGAAATAATTTTCTTAAGTGTCCACAAATCTAATGCACTCTTCTTTGCATCGACCTATTCTGCTTTTTCCAGTTTCCAACAATCTTTTAAAAATATTGTACTGAGAGTGACATCCTTTTTGTGTGTGTTGCCTTTGATACGCCTAGGGCATGGGAAACAGTTTTTGACACCCATTCACTTAGTGACCAGAAACGAATGTGTCTGGCGCACAATGAGATGTCAAACAAAATTGTAGATTATTATGGGAAACATTTTAGATTAGAGAGAGAGGCAGGGAGAGAAAGAGAGAGAGAGAGAGAGTCAGAGAGAGAAAGAGAGAGAGAGAGAAAGAGAGAGAGAGAGAGAGAGAGAGAGGGGGAGGGGGGGGGGGCACAGGTTTATTCTGGACAATGCCGAGTATCTGATGTAATTATCCCAGAAATTGTTGCAATGTTTTTTGTTTTAAAGTCGTTATGTCTCTCGCTGCATGTACTAATGCCTTCGTCGGGTCTGTGTTAATCTGGCCATACCTGGATCAACTTCCTTTGTTTACCTAAATTTTCAATCATGTTAATTTTTTGTTTGTTTTGTTTTGTTTCCGGTCTATCCTTGCTCCAGCGTCCCGGCATCATCTCCACTGTACATGTATGCATCTGTCTTGCCACTGTGTTGTCCTTTAAAAATTTACGGGGCGGCCTTCCTACAGAAACAACACCAGTTAAATTTTATTTTCAGTATATATTTTTCGCTGAGATTGCGTTAGCAGACAACTATAACATAACAATTTTTTGCCAAGGCAAATTACAAGGCCTGCACATTTTTTATATATATTTTTTTTATCACAGCGGATAGCCTAGCGCTATCTCAGCGGGGTCGTACTCTTGGGAAAATGTTAAAGCAAGTCAACAAATCAACAAACAAACACACAAAACATACAAAGAAACGGACCCGGCGTATTATGAATTTCTTCACAGAAATGATTAGATCGCAACATTGTTTAGCCATCGTATGTTGTCCAAGACAGTGCTGTGTCTGCTGGTAATCATAGACAGGATGACCTCAGAGCTCTATGCCCACTATTCTGATTGCTTACGGTTTCCTCATTTTGCATGTAGTTCCCCTCTTTTACTGCTACATCTGCTGGCATGTGCCGTCCTATTTTTCATCTCTCTTTTCGTGTTTTTTATTTTGTTTTAGAATTTCATCTGCATATCCGCCCGTCTGTCACCAAAGCCACTTTCCATCTGTCTCGTCTTTCAATTTCTTTCTCTCATTCTGCTTTATCAGCAATTTTCGTCTTTTCCTCATCAGATTAACTCTCAGCGGTGACGACCGGGACGCATCTAGCACAATAGATGGCCTGGACATAGAGCGGTCTAGCGGCTCTGCCTTCACTACCAGTGATGTGGATAGAGACACTTGTTTCCTGTGTAACTGTGCTGTACCCGGGAAAGGAGGCTGGTGGTATAGGGACTGTGGTAACACTAATCTCAATGGCATCTGGAATTTTGGCCTTTTTAACTGGGGTCCCACCTGGGAGTCGGCATCGGGAGTGAATACACAATTATCCTTCACTGCCATTAAAATTCGCCCCGCACAAGGGTCATAAACATCCATGGCAAGGGTCAAGTTATAAGTCTTCACGAATCGTTGTAGGGATTTTCTGAACTACCCTACTTAAGTACTGAAACAGCATGTGAGAAACTATAAACGAAGGGTTGAGGGAGGAGGAGTCGACGAGGGAGGAAGGGGAGGGGTGAGTTGTGGAGTCATTGAAACAAGTTTTGTGTCAATAATAATAAAAACAGTAGTTTTTTTTAAAGATAATAAGTATTAAGCTGGGCTGACATTATGGAGAAAAAAAAAAGAGAGAGAGAGAGGGATAAACTGTGAATGAAACGGTAGAGTAGCGGCGGGTGGGGAAGAGGGAGGCGGAGATATAAAAAAGCATGGTCGGTCCAGTTGAGCGAATAAAGAGACTCTTCCACTGCTTGCTTTGTCTCTCTTATATATTGGATTCTGTGGGCATTCGCGCGGAGCATTGAGTTCAGTGTTCGTAAAACACTGGCCGCGGAAAAAGAAATTATCAGTAAAAATGTTTTTTTTCTAAATATTGTAGACAATACATGGGTCTGCCAAACAGTATCATTTTCAGTATAAAAGTAATCTGTATCGAAACTTTTACATCAGTGGGTAAAGAAATTAAATCTACTTGCAAGACACCATTTTGGAGTTTTCTTTTTATCATACTAGTATTGAACCCGCGAAATTCGCGGGGGGGGGGGGGGGATAGCTATCATGTAAAGACATGATGAAACGTGGACTTCAAGATCTAGATCTAGAGCTAGCCTAGATATCTGTTAGTAGATATAGATTTAGATCTAGATCTATTATAAAAATTGAAAATCTTCATCAACGTACCTGAACAAATGGATCATCACGAATGTTATGGATGGACTCGGCATGTTTTTGCCACACTGTCACTGCAGCAAGAACCACGAATATTATGGATGGACTCGGAAGCACGGTTTCAAATTTGGGGAACCGGACGTTGAGATCGCACGGTGGAGCGCAAATTCAGTGACGTCATGCCACATAAAAACTCACGCCCGGATGGTATTTATTTGGAACAAATGCAAATTTGCGTAGTTCAAAAAAATACTTACGGAGAGTGTTCAGCAATGAGTGTAGCAAGGAATCAACTTCAGACCAAAAGAAATTTGTATGCAAAATTTGAGCTCGATTGGTGCACAGATAGCCGAGCTACGGATTTACAAAAAAAGTGAGTTTTTTTTAAATAATAGATTAGGTTACACCAAGTACTTTGTTGGAAACTGAGAACTTCAAAGTATCTATTGGTATTTTTGTTATGAAAGTGAAAGAGGATATTGTTATTCCCTCTGTTTTGTTTATCATTGCCACTTGGAGCTTTTTCAAGAAAACATAAATGGCGGTTTTTAAAAAAGTTAATTGTACAACACCTTTACTTTTTTTTTTTTTTTTTGCTCCTTTTTCAAAATTGTCATTACCACAAAAAAACAGCAACTGAAATCTTCACATTATCCGTTCAGCCATCTGGTGCAATCACAAAATGACAAATAAGCAAAAGAGAAAACGGTTGTGTGTGTGTGAGAGAGAAAGAGAGAGTGTGTGTGTGTGTGTGTGTGTGTGTGAGAGAGAGAGAGAGAGAGAGAGAGAGAGAGAGGAAGGTAGAGAGACAGGTACACACAAACACTCAACGAGAGGGAGAATGAAACAGAAAGAACGAGAGACACAGACAGAAATACTCAAACACACACACAGACACAGAGGTAGAAACGGACAAAGAGGGAGAAAGACACTGTACGGAAGAAAGATGCAGACAGAAATAAACATACAAACATAGAAAAGGCACAAAGAGAGAGAGAGAGAGGGGGGGGGGGAGAGAAAGAGAGAGAGAGGAAGAGAGAAAAAGAGGGGGAGGGAGAGAGAGAGAGAGAGAGAGAGAGGGGTGAAGGAGAGAGTGATAGAGAGATAAAGAGAGAGAGAGAGAGAGATGTGTACACATACACACGCATACCTACAAAGAAAGAGTGAGCAGGGTAGATGGTATTAGCGTACGTGTTCACGACAATACCGATTTGGAAAAAAAAAACAACAGTTGCAGCCCCTACCTCCACAAACAAAAACAAGGAAATGTGTAACATCTTGTAGTCTCTAAAATGGCTCTCAATTCATCTTCTTGATTGCAACGAACCCCTGCCAATAAAGCTTCCACGCTATTGAAAAACCTGTGAAAAAATGTTGAAAAGAGAGTTCTGTCCCACATCACTGGCTTTAGCTTAAACAAATAACAGTATTACTTCCCTCCTCTTGATTTTACATTAACTTTCACTTCTTTTAAGTAAACTTTCACGTCTTTTAAAACGGAATAATTGCCTTTCACAAAACATGAATAGGTGACAAAAAACGTCCAGGACATTACAAAAAGATCCCCAGGCCACAGATTACACAGTCGTTGACTTACATTTTCACCAACATCCTAGAGGGAAAGTATGCCACTTACAGATTGCCTGACAAGCCCACTTTATTCCCGGATAAAAACCCCCACCTACTGTAAGCCAATCTTCATATCTCAGGCGTATTGGAATGTAAAGACGTCAGCCACAAGGTATGCTCTTTTCAACGGTGAAAAGTCCGTATTAATCTTACCCAGTGAACTTCAGTATGTCGGGTAAGAACGGTTAGGCACAAAGGATTTTAAACCAAATTTCAGGCGCAGCTCTGAACGGTAATGGGTGCATTAGCGCGGGGGATAAAATGAAATATATATTTTTTTTTAAAGTCATGACGCGATGAAGCACACGTCGACCCAGCTCGATACGCCCCGTTCTGCATCACAGATTTACAAAGAACAGAATTTATAAAGGCAAGGACGATATACAACTAACGTCATGAGATCCTTTGCCAGTACAAGGATGTCAGTGAATCCTTGTCCTTCTAGTCAAACTTTTCTCTTGATTCTTAGTTATTGCTTTATATTATTGACTGGCTGGTAAACATTGCCGTATTATCTACTGGAGAATTTTTAAGGAGACTCAACCATAATATTATTACACTCGCAAAATCAACCATAGTTTTAACCATTATTATTATTGTTATTATTATCATTATTATATTATTATCTCTATCATTTTAATAGTTAGCATTGCCATTTCTATCAAACACAAAGCCATTCAGTTACTATAAAATAAGAAAAAATATGTTTAAAAAATTATTTTTATATTAACTGCCCATAATTATGACTTTGCGGGGGAATGGGAATATGTCTACAGTTATCTGTCTTTGCTCTTTCTTACTTTCCTTCTCTTTTTTAACAGACTTTGAATACAGCCGACAACGCCCTATATTCCAATGAACATGATCGAGTTTCTAAGAAATAGTGGTTTTAATCTGTTAGGGACCATATGTACTTGCAGTAAAAAACAAACAGAACGCGAAAGTTCCATAGTACCGGTACTACTGTCAAATGTCACAGCTTTTTTTTTTTTCTGTCACCAGTTTCTTCCACGCCTGACATTTCCGGGATATTTTATTTCAATGCTTTTCTCTATTTTCTCGCATTCATTACTTCGAGATTTACGTGTCTCGGTGAATTAGGAATGCCAGGTCATACTGTAAAGCCCCTCTTTTGTGAGAAATATGTCATAGAACGTACATGAAAGCGGGCAGAAACACAGTGTCATTCTAAGAGAAGAGGAACTGCAAGCAGGCCGAATCTGTACTGAAACGCATCTTATAATATCGTAAGAGCAAAAAAGCTAAAAGTTTGTAGACAGAGCTGTCAACTTAATAATGCACGAACTGCGAATTAAAAACCCACGAATCTCTTACATGAGTAAAGCTTGGAATCTTTCTTTTTTGTCTTGCAGAGTGTAGGGGACATACAATAATTCTGCAGGGCTACTTACTGAAAAAGGGAAAGACAAAAAAAGCAACAAAAAAAACAAACCCAAACAAAACAAAACAACAACGGTGTGAACAGAAACGATAATGACGAAGAAAGCATTATTGGAAAAATACAAAATCTTCTAAGATGATTGTTACCAGGGTTTGAGTTTAATATGCACAACATAAACAGTAAAAAAAAAAGAGATGAATGATCCCAACCGTATAATGCACTGCAATTATAAATTGTTGCCACTGATCCTTTTGTATTAATGGGTCGGGTAATTTTTCTTAACCGGGTGGTAAAAAATGTATTCCTGGGTTTAGCAGATATATGTGAGCCTACTATTCATAGAAATTGCCATGTGTGCACATTTCTGGCAAAGCCGATTTTATTGGCATTGATAAATTTGGTATTTGGAACTAATTTTGACTGGAAATGGCAAGGATGTTTACATTTTTGGAAAACCGATTTCATTGGTTTTAATGAATGTGGTACTTGGAACTAAGTTTGACTGGAAATTCCAAGGATGTTTACATTTCTGGTAAGCCAATTTCGTTGGTTTTCATAGCCCATTACTAAAGAAGAAAGTGTCTGATGCAATTGTCTCTAGGCAGCAAAAGAGTTAAATTAAACGATGTTGGTCTCAACACTATTTTATTGATGTGTCAGTAAAGGTAATGCTTAACTTATTGGCTTTCATTCTAGATTGTGCCTTATCAGTGAGTAAATTGTTGTATTAAACAAAGATGTCATGGTTGGATGTTGCAGAGTGCCAATGTTGAAGAGCAACGACGGATTCTGTCATAACAGTACAGACCGACATAATAATGTATGAACATTGAAATTATAAAAAAACGATCGTACAAATCTTTATCATATAAAAGTCCATGAAAAACTAGTATATTATCCTTATTATTATTATTTTTTTCAACAAGGAGTGTTTATTACAGAAAGTGTACGTAAATGACATAATATGCAAATAGAAACATATTCACCAGAAGCCACTGGATGTAAGAATAAAAATCTGATAACTAAAAATTGACATCAAAAGATAATACATAATCATTATACTGACGGACCAGATCTATAATAAAGAAAATAAAGTACAATGAACCCTAAAAGTCAGGCTTTCTAATTGGTATACTTTAAAATTCAATTACTGGTTATTATTTTATTTTAGGATCATAATTCTATAATTATTATTTCATTAACGGGCTCCTACATTATTGTCTCTGAAAATTATCATCTTCGTAGATAGTTGGAGTTAGAAGTCCCTCTCAACAATGATGTCGACGTACGAATTTGGTCTTTATATGCCCCAAACCGTTTATTTCTCTTTCCTAATACTAGCCGACTCCTGCAAGATAAATTTGCAATTTTTGCAAATTTTCCATGTACCACATCCAGCTGTATATCCAGATTTAGGTCACATTCATAAGGGCACTTAAATCCGATGCAAAGACTAAAAGATCGTTTTGTTACACCACAATTCTTTGCAGAATACACCGATGTGATACATTGGCTTTCGGCCGGCAATGTGTAAATAATGACTTAGAGCGCAATCTCCGGTCACACTTTTCGGTTCTATCCGATGAAAATGTATCTGTTTTTGTGGCTAAAAAAATGTTAATATAAATAAGACTGATTTTTTTTCAAAATGAATGTCTGCACGTAACTCATCGTCAAAAATTGATGCAGTACACCAAGTTTCTTAGTTTTTGATGGTGTACTAGCGGTTTTAGCTGCTTACCGGTTCACCCTCTAGCTCAATTATAGTAAGATAACTGATGCACTTGTGTACAACCAACTCGGAAACATCAAATATCGACAAGACTAGTCGATTTTTAAGGACAATACTGTCATCGGATAACACAATATTTAAACATAAATCTCCAGATGTGAAATAATTACATTACACTGTGGGTGAATTTTTAAATCACAGATAATGAAACATTCATTCAACTTTTTTTTTTAGACTGACTAATTCTCATTATACAAGCCTGTGTATAATAATATTCATTGACACATTTTAAGTAAAGTAGACCAAAATGATTTATCATTTCGAAAAGTAAAAACGGTGTCCATTCTGAGTATTTGATAACGCCGGGTTCGACTTTGAGCTTAATCTTTCTTTCTTTTCTAATGGAAAAAAAACCAAAAAACACAAAAACACAACATTGTTGAAGTCTCTGAGAAAAGAAAAGCTCAATCTCCTGTCCAGCTATCCATTTCGTATAAGTTTCATCTATGTAAATCAAACAATATTATTGTAAAGGGTAATGATTGTCAGTAATCCAATGAAATTCTCTTGAAAACGAATAAGATTTATATGATTGTTCCTTAGCTTTGATATTTTTCCTTACTGATTATTTTTTAATATCTCCGAAAAATGAAAATCACAAGATACAAGTGACTCCTGTCTTATAGCTATTTTAACCATTTGGTCATTTGCAAATGCTTGTGCACAAAAATGTTTACCACATACTTAATAATTCTTTTCTGTCTCCAGCAGAAGGTTACCTTTCTATGGAAACATAACAATAACTATCTCAATGCCTTCTATGGGGCAAATCATCAAATCATTTACGTCAGTAAAACGCTTTTCCCTTGCTTGTTCGTTGTCGTTATTGTTGGATATTTCGTTAATTTCGTGAATTAATTGTGAGCATCAAGATATTGACACATTAGACAGTGGCTTGATTGTCCAGGTCGCGGGGACAGGACGGGGTCCGGTTCACACATTGTTCTACAGCTGGGTCGTAGACTAATTTTGCAGTGAAGAAATCTCCTGAGGGACTCACGTACCATCCAAGGGGGCATTCCCTGAAAATGAGGGACGATGAATAGAAATCGGAGTTTGGCATCCTAATCGCCGTATACGGTAGATAATAAAATTTTGTAAACAATGAAAGAAAGTAATTAACAACATATTAGAAAAACAGATATTAAGATTACATTTAAGCAATTGGGTAGTAACTTGTATGTAGGGAGCATTACAAATGCTGATATTTCTTCTGTAATCCTATCTGCTAAGCCAAAACATCGACACAAGCGGTTGAGATTTTTTTTTTTTTTTTAAATGTTAGATTTCTGATCAACTTGAGAGCCAGTGGATTATTTTACTTCAGGCTTACCTGGTCAAGAGATTACCATAGACACAGGAAATGTAAACACCCTCAGCACACAATGGGGAGCAGGCTGGATAGTCCCTGGTGATGAGACCCCGACAACCTCCTGGTACATTGTTGACACAAACTGAAAGAAAAAAAACAATGTTTTTTCAAACTATGACTTAGAGAGGTATTGTCAGTTCAATCGATTGGAGAAATGTAAGTATGGACGTCTGAAATTGTGCTCATTTTTTAAAATGAAGACATCTGATCAAGGTTATGTGTTTAAGAATGTATGTTGAAAGAAGTAGGTTCAAGTGAAATATGCTAGTACAAAAACAACAACAACAACAACAACAAAACACATTGATAGATCCATGTATCCAACAACTACCTATGGAGGCCAAAAGAAGCGCTTCAACATCAGCCATGACACATGAGACCTCACAGCAATGGACGGACCAAAATGGCGTTTAACTGTCCACAAAGCCCTAAATTCTGTGAGGCCAACAGAACCATCGCAGCAGAGCAACGCAGACAGGCCAGGAAATGTGCCAGCAAGTCCCCGACATCCGTCACCACCATATGCGCCCACTGCGTCAGAACCTTCCAGGCACAAATTGGTCTAATCAGTCATCTGCGCACCAACAGAACCCAAACCACCTACCCCCACCCAGGATGACTAGATGGTCCTCGTCGATTTCGACGGACTAACCACCACACACACCGCTGGTGGTACAAACAGCTGGGGAATTGTGTGACTCTAGAAAGTTAACGAGCTGGAGAGAGGAAATGTTGAGAGAACATTTAGAGTGGGTCAACTCACCTGGTTGCGGGATTGGGGTGGGAATGGTTGTCGTTCTTGTTTCCGGAGTTGGAGTGGGTGTCTCATTGGTTGAAGTGGGTGTGTCGGTCATTGGTGTGGGTGTCTCAGTCGTTTGTTGGGAATCATTCCTTCGTAATTCACGAAAAACTCGTTGGGCATCCAGATCACACACAAACCCTACACTCCGTAGTGAAGCTTCAGTTCGGTCTTCCAAATCCTGGATTTGCTGCCGTGAAAAATCCGATTTGTGCAGATTAGTGACTCGCACCGCACATTTGAAATAGTCCTGAGCCACGTCGCAGACAGGTGGCGACGGTTGAGAAACTTCAAAAGTCAGAGCATCAACACATTCACTAAGAGTATTGGCGTCATCGAATCCTGAGGGGAGGAGTAACAAAAATCTGATAAGGTGTTTCTCATTGCCATGATATCAACCGCTCATTAGAACGCCAATGAAAGTTTGGAATCTCATTGAAACTCATGATTATGACGTTTATAATGATGATGATGATGATGGTGATGATATAATAATAATACCATAATAATAATATAATAATAATAATAATAATAATATAGTAAAATATTGATTATACTTAATATTATTATGATCTAAAAGGGTGTGGAACAATAGCAAGCTGACCATCAAAACAAAGGTACTCGTGTACCAAACTTGCGTCCTAAGCACCCTGCTGTATGGCTCAGAGACATGGACCACCTACTCCAAACATGAAAGATCCCTCAACTCTTTCCACCTGCGCTGCCTACGCAAAATTCTCAAGATCAAGTGGCAAGACAGGATCTCAAATATCGAAGTTCTGAGCCGAGCCAACATTCCATCAACTCAAGCTCTCCTAGGCAAAAAAAGACTGCGGTGGCTTGGACATCTCCACCGTATGGAAAATGATCGCATCCCCAGACAAATTCTCTACGGGGAACTTGCTACTGGCAACCGACCCAGAGGTAGGCCACATCTGCGATTCAAAGACACTTGCAAGGTCACGATGAAAGCATTCAACATCGACCCCAATGAATGGGAGAACCTTGCAAATGATCGAAGCAGATGGAGACAAAAATTGCGCAGTGGCACGCTCGCAATAGACTTCAAGGCAAAAGAAACATACCTGACAAAACGACAGAGGCGGAATGAAAACACTCGCCAAAGTGAACCCAAAAGACTGACCTGCAATCACTGCCATCGCACTCTCGGGTCAAACATTGGTAGAATAAGCCACGAGAGAAGCTGTCAGTCAAAGTGAAAGTGAATATTCTAGCTGCTAAGACCGTCTGTAAAGACGCTAAAGGCCATATATATTATGATCTTGAAAGGACAAAACGAAAGCACATTATAGAATATAAACAATGCATTGCATTGATAGATTAATAATTTATGGATCAAAAAGTAGCTGATGGAACAAAAAGTCGGGAATTATATGGCACTAGACAGGTAATGATGTGGAAAGAAAACCTGAGAGAAAAGTTAAAGTGGGGCAATTTACCTGGTTGCGTGACTGGGGTAGACATGGTTGTCGTGGTAATTTCCGGAGTTGAGGTGGGTGTCTCAGTCGTTGGAGTAGGTGTCTCAGTCGTTGGAGTAGGTGTCTCAGTCGTTAGAGCCTGTGTCTGCGTCACTGGTACCTCGGTCGTTGGTACCTCAGTCGTTGAAATAATTGAGATTGCAGTGACAATGGCTGGTTCAGTTGTGTTATCTTGTTGAATCGTTCTGCTGGTGCGTCCAGCTGTTGTAGATTCTGTAAATAGTTTCAATTCATTGTTAATTGCTCCGTTAAATTATCCCTCGCTGCGTTTGTTCCTGACTGCAATATTATTTTTATTATTTGTTCATACTTCTCCCCCAAGTCACTCATTCACTGTGCCGTATTTAGAAATATTTACAAAACTCAAATTGGTCATAGACTAAACTGAATTGATGTGAGTGTCTGGCCGGCAAAGCATCACCTTTAACAAACAGATCCAGTGGTCAGATACCAGCCGGTGCAAAACTGGCAACAGGCCCAGGCCAGATAGGAAACGTAAGCGTGATTTCAAAGTGTTCGCTATGCATTTTTGTTTTATGTAATAAACAGACGCATATAATATATCTGGATTACACTGCTATCAGCCACCACACCCTCAATGTTTTATCTATACACATTCTGCATTAAACGTCTATGAATGTAGTTTACTGTAAAGTACAAGTAATAATCATTCAGTGCAAAAAGATCCCCCTGAACTCTCCTTAAAATATCAGTATTCTATACCAAGGAGCCATTCCCCCATTTCTCGCCTTCTACCAGGGGAACCCCCCCCCCCCCCCACCTCGTCAAAATCGTTGGCATATGTATTTTCTTTCCTTAAGAAATGTTCGATGATTTTTTTTATTAAAAAATGTAATATAAACGTTTTCAGCACGTTTTGTCTTCCCTTTTCACCCGAAACTCGACAAGCAATGCCACTGTCCTTAAATATGCCTAACATCCAAAGGTCAAGAAGGTAGAAATCGGTACAATGAATTTCTAAGATATCTGGTCAAACATAGAGTAAAAATTAACATAGGCACACCGGAAGCGATTTCAGGTAGCCCCCGCACCCCCCCGCCCCCCAAAGCAAAAAACCCCGACCCTGAAAATTTTGCTTTTACATAACCTTTAATGTTTTGTTTTTGACTTTCTAACAAGTCACCTTCACGACAGTGTTAAGGTTTAAACTGCTTATAATAATTAGTGCATTCCTAGTTATGCAGGCTTGTTTTTTACCGTACCAAAGGTAAAGAAATTGAAAAGGAAGTTTTCTTGCACAACATGTTTGAAATGTTCTTATTTACTGGTAAACATCAGCATATTTTTCAGTTTGCCCTTCCAATTATCTCCACAAACATACCCATCCTCTCGTTTTCCTCTCTGTCTGTCTGTCTGTCTGTCTGTCTCTCTCTCTCTCTCTCTCTCTCTCTCTCTCTCTCTCTCTCTCTCTCTGTGTGTGTGTGTCTCTGTCTTTCATTTTCTTTCCAGATTTTTAAAACTACTGTAATATCAATGTGGTTATATCACTGGGCCGCTCCTTATTCCGCCATGTCTGAGACAGCAGAGGATAATTATCATTAACAGAGTTATCCCCGGTTTTGCCCAAGATAAACCTGCTTCATTCCCCTTTCCGTCGCCACCGCCCCCCCCCCCTTTCCCCTTTCTGAAGGTTAAACAAAGGACCGGCTTGAAACAAAAGTCTACCCAAGCATGGTCCGTTTAAGCAGAGGTTTGATGAGTCGAATTTGATGAGATTTGATAGGGCGGTTCGAGAGGTTATTCTGACTGGACACCGACTCTAACTCAAAAATCATCGTAGATGATTGAGTTTTGTCACTGGGCTGAGAAATACATTTTGAAACATGTCAAACTCTGTTTTGGAAAGTGATATTTATCATGAATAACTTTAATTTCATGAACCCTCTCCTGCATTTCGTTAACCATAATCACATTTACTAAGATAGGAGTAGCTGGAACAGCAAGAGCGGGGCCATATCTTATAAGAGATTTAAAGCACACTTCCAAAAATCGTCAGGTGGTGAGACAGAAGAGTGGCAGGTAACAAAATAAAGCACGATGAGTTCATGGCTAGTGAGGTATAAAGTAAGGCCGACCTGCAGATAGTTGGGGATGTGAGTGGAATGTAGGAATTCTGGTAGATATGTATGTCGGAAAGTATATAGGAGATTGAGTAACTAGGTAGGTAGGTAGGTAGGTAGATGGGCAGGCAGGCAGGCAGGCAGACAGGCAGACAAGTAGGTAGTTAGGGTACACATATTTATGTCACAATGTAGGAAGTTAAAGCACTGTTTGAATAAGTTGGTAAAGAATAAAATCTACATTTCCATCCGGTTTACCTGTATTAAATGAAGTGTAATTCAAAAAAAAAAAAAAAATCGGGTTCGAAGTGCTAGATTCCTCACTTCGAGAAAAAAAAAATAGTTGCTTAATATTATTATTTATTTATTTATTTTTTTGCTCTGTTATGAAATGTTATCTGTTCATCTCTCTTAAAAAACACTTATGCAAATGCTGTCAAACCTAAGGGCTCAGCTACCCCCATTGGTGGGTCATGACTATGGATGCCACAAGTGCATACCATCTGTAGAACTGGATGAATAGAAACTATTTTGAATTTTAAAAAAAGACAGAAGTAATCTAGTTAGGAGCCTTGGAGGTCGATAGGACTTACGTGAACTTGGTGACTGTCGGGAAACAGTTTGTGGCTGTTGGGAAACAGTTGTTGGCTGTTGGGAAACAGTTGTTGGCTGTTGGGAAACAGTTGTTGGCTGTTGGGAAACAGTTGTTGGCTGTTGGGAAACAGTTGTTGGCTGTTGGGAAACAGTTGATGGCTGTTGAGAACTACTGTTTCGTAGTTCACGAAGTGCTTTGTTAGCATCGAAAACACACGAAACACCTGAAGTGAGAAGAGAAGTCTCAGCTGTATTTTCAAAATTCTGGATTTGCTGACTTGTCAAGTTCTGTCTGAACACATCGGTAACTCGAAACACACATTTTAAGTATTCTTGAGCCAAGTCACAGATACTTCTCGTACCCTGAGAAACTTGGTAAGTAAATGCATCAAGACATCCACCAATATCCTTGGCATCGTCGAATCCTGAGGGGAGAAAACACAAAATAAGGTACTTTAGATGTTTATCTCTGAGTACGATTTCATTTCTATGGCAGGAATCTGTGGATCTCCTCTCAAGTCAATTATCTGACCGGACAGTCAGCCCTTAACAGGCTTGGATAAGTCAATTTCTGTTACCAAATATCTTAGCGAGGATGAAAAAGCTTGAACATTGTATTGAATATTTCAAAGATCAGCCTGGAAAGGGGGGGGGGGGGGGGAGGACCAGTTCATGTTCTTGTAATCAAAACTTGTTCATTTTTTTGCCTGTGGTCAGGGAGGTAAAAATAGATATACATTTGTTTTTTCCTAAATGCTATATTTGAAAACTTTATTTCTGTCAGGCATTTACTCGTGTTTTTGTAAGGCACTCCTTTCATGGTCAGTAGGTCAGTCTCTTTTGATCGATCAGTCGATCGATCGACAATTATTATCAAATTCTACTTTATGTTTGTTTGATTTTTACGGAATAATTGATTGGTTAGTGCCTGCATGGACAAAATTATTTCCCAACTTGGTCTGACATAAATTTCATCCAATTAAATCTCTCTGTAAGTTATTGCATTTTTTTTCCGGTTTCTCCCTCGAACATTATTATTGGAAATAAAAACAACTTGAAAGTTAGATTTTTATGCTTATACTTAATTTGGATAAGAGATGTAGGTTCTGTCACTGAGCTAGAAAATAATTACTTGTCTGTAACAAGTAAAACTAGCTTTCAGAAATGATATATTTATTATTTGCTTAAATTTTATGAACAATCCCCCGATTTCGATGGAAACCATGAGTAGAATAGGTGTCATTGGAAAAGCAAGAGTGGGACATTGTCAGATAGGAAACGGAGAATTGGCAGCTAAGAAAATAAAGCACGATGAGTTCACGGTTAGTATATATTAAGGCGGATAATTGGGAAATTATTATAAAAATTAAGGCCGATAATTGGGAATGTGAATGGAATGTAGAAATTCTGGTAGGTGACTATGTAGGAAAGTAAAAAAGGAGGGTGCATCTTTAGGTAAAAAAGGTAGTTAGGCAGGCATTTAGATAGGTAGGTAGGTAGGGAGGTAATTGGGTACGTAGGAAGGTATTTAGTTAGATAGGTAGGTAGGTAGGTAGGTACGTAGGAAGGAAGCTCGATATGTAGCGTTATGTCACAAGATACAAAGTTAGAGCAATCTTGGCGTAAATTGGTCGAAATTAAAATCTACATCTCCATGCACTTTGCATGAATCAATATAAATAATAAATAAACAAACATACTCCGAGGTGTATCAACCGGGCTCTGCGTCGTCACTTCCTGGAGAACTTCGTCTATCAGATCTTGAACGTTCAAGCTGCAAGACAGGCCAGCGCTCGAAAGTGATGTGTCTAAAGTGGCCTGCAGCCGAGCAACCGAGATATTTTGGGCTCCGATGGTCCTGACGTCTATTCTGATCGCACATTTTATGAACTCTTCAAAAATATCACATATTGGGCCATTGCCATCTGCCAAGCGGTTTATCAGGTTATTAGTACACTGGCCAATAGTCTGGGCTTGAACTCCGCTCGTGCCTGAAGACGAAAACAAGAGAAAACTATTCTGGGGAGTGTTCAGACACGTTGCCATTATTCTTTTCAATCGTGTTTTGTTATGATGGAAGGCATTGTGATGTTAGTACTGTAATGTTATTGCTGTGTGTGTGTGTGTGTGTGAAGTAGTGAAGATAGTATTGTTTCACAATGCTCTGGGTTCGAAGTACTAGATTTCTCACTTGAAGAAAAACTTTCATTTACCGAATTTATAAATGCCAAATATGAAGCCTTATACCAGTTCGTTTTTCTGACATTTACGATCCTCATAGAAGTCGATATGACTTACATGAAGAGCGATGGACATTTTTAAAAATTCTCCTAACATGCTACAAA
Source organism: Onchidella celtica (assembly GCA_963931925.1). Taxonomy (NCBI): domain Eukaryota; kingdom Metazoa; phylum Mollusca; class Gastropoda; order Systellommatophora; family Onchidiidae; genus Onchidella; species Onchidella celtica. The sequence goes on from OZ007582.1 coordinate 23,837,429, forward strand.
CTTTGACGTCTATTTACATGCCGGTTTATCGGTGGACACTCAAAGTCAACAAAGTACAACGTATCTTGAAATGGAGAAAATAAGTAAGATCCGGTTATAATGGATGTAGCTGCAGGGCAAAAACTACCATTTAACCCCCCAACCCCCACCCTTTTCGTTAGATATCACGTTAGCATGAAGAACGAACACACACACAAAAAAAAAAAATAGTCAAGAACAAGAATAAGAAATTTACCTGTCATCGCGACAAAGCACAGGACAAGAACTCTTGTAAACTGCATGGTGTTCTTCTACTACTTTGAGATGTCACCGGTATTCCTGGAATGGCCAGATGAGTCTCAAAATGACAAACTTATAAGAGAGGAATAGAAAATGATATAATTCCGTGACAGAATATGTGCAGTAATGACATGCGAAGCGAAAGTTTAATCACTGCAGGGTGCGTAACGAAACTTCATATAGAGACGAGTTGTGCTTTTCGTCCAACTGTCCACTTCAGAGAGGCAACAATGATTAATTCTTGGAGCTCGTTTTGATAAACGAAAACATCAGCCTGTTGCGGAATGGCTGCATCCTATTTGATTACAAAGAGATCTCACAGCTTTCACTCAAGGTACTAACTAGGTCGCTAAGCTAGCTGATATAATCTATGCAAGTTAATGTATAAATGCAAAGACAGTGGACAAATTTCAGTGATCGATTTGAAATTCAAACCTCGGATGTGAGAACCGTGTTGGAAAATAACAACACAACAACACCAACAATCAGGGGCGAAGTGTGACCCTCTGCAGAGAGTAATCAGAATTTAATCTAATAAGATCCTCATGATAGGACGTATCGCTACATCATATTCACATAATTATTAATGCAGCGACTAAAACAATGAAACGGTTGCTAGGCACTGCAAAATCTAAAGAGCGGACTATTCTTGTCAACAGGACAGGAATGCAGCAATTTACGAGCCGAACACTAATCTGAAAACACCATTCTTTCATACTAACAGACTTATAAACGCATATTTTTAAAAATATAATTTGAACGGCAAGTTTTCATTGTCATATTCATAGCCAGAGATTTTGTTATTCTACCATCTCATAAAGTTTCTCGAAAATGACCCATTAACATTAAATGGCAGAAAGTATGACTAAGTGGCATCTCTGTGACACAACAATGTGCAGCGATCTCGAATACGTGGCTATCTACCTTTGCGGTACAGGTCACAGACTAATAAACAACCAGGCTGGAAACACAAGCTTCGGGCTGTGTCGTTTTTTACGGAAGTTAATGAGATGCGGCCGCATAACCAACGTGGCCGCCGCTCGGGAAATTCCGATTTTAGTTCTATCTGCATTAGAAATTTCTTTTTATTTGTCAAGATTGGTTGTACATGTATTGATAATGCATTGTCTTGCCTATGCTTTCATTTTATTGTCTACAGCTGCCTTTTTTTTATTGTTATAAATTATGACCGTCTGGACTTTTAACGACCGCTGCATTGTAACTGTGCTGAAGCGTCGGTCGCAACCGTAAATCTAATGTGGCGAATGGTTCATGACCTTTCGCTGTTTTGTGACGTCACACAATGGGATCATCCAGTCTGTTTAATTTATTAGTCTGTGGTACAGGTTCGCTCGACCTATCAAGTGAAGTGATGTTCTTGGTACGTTCGACTGATTTTAATCACAGTTGTCTAGATCTAGACTCTATTATTATGCTTTGACAGCTCTTGCTGTGCATAGAGTAAATTATTCTTAGATTACCTCAAACAAACAAAAAAATCCACACAAACTCTTTCACTCTGCTCCATACCTTTCGATTAGGACGGAAACGACCGCATAGTGAAACACATGCATAGATCTAGGTAAAATCAGGTCAAACTTTGATTATAAGCCTGTATTTATCCCCACTATTCTGCTGTCTACGGGGCCGCGTCGACGAATACAGCCTAAGCTCAAGCTGGCTTCTGGGTGTAGTCAAGTCTTCTTCGACTTTGTTAATCACTGATTACGGACCAGTTCATAAGGTTTAGGTCCCTATAAATATGCTTTTCGGTGAGGGGTGTTGGACTATATAACAAACGCAAATAGCGAGGTAGAATTGAATGCCGAACTGGCTGAATGGACTTGGAGTTGGGCTCGATCTGGAAAGCACAGTGATTCTAGAATTAATATTCGATGGGTAATCACTGATTATTTGATTATGAGGAAGCCCCGCCCCTGACAACAATAACAAAAACATCAGCTCCCTCTTTTTTTGTTTTCATTTCGTCAACAAAAATACCATTAAATTTAAATGCACACACTGCGCTGCATTTGAAAGGCGGAAAGTCTTAGGCCAATGGTGGAGTGGAAATGAGGACATTCTTAAGGCAAGATACAGTAACCATACCTATCACTAGTAATGTTTACGAAAACTAAGTTAAAATTTCAGTCGCAGAACTGTCAGAATATATAGCTTTTAATTTAATCCTAATTGGCTAGAAATATTTTAATAATATTCATTTGGTTCGTTCTTTAGTTACATTAAATGCTTAAGGCAAAAATATTTTTCATCACAGATGGCTTTAACACGAGAATTAAACACAGACACAAAATAACAGGTGGCCTGGTCGGTCAGGATAAGGTTTCATAACTTTCTGATGGTGAGCAAATCAGCCCTGTATGGGGAATATCTACTGTCTGATAATGTCTTCCTAATACTTTGTATGTTTTGCACGGCATAAATAATATAATAAATTTGTAAGCATATATGAATAAGAGAGAGAGAGAAAAAGAGAGAGAGAGAGAGAGAGAGAGAGAGAGAGAGAGAGAGAGAGAGAGAGAGAGAGAGAGTGAGAGAGAGAGAGAGAGAGAGATAGAGAGAGAATAATCACTATATTATTGTAAAGCGCGTTAGGTCTATTTTGTATAATTAATTATTAATCTGACAAAGAGTAATCTATTATTAAAATTGTGATATTCTGTTAATGAAAACAACATCGAAACACATGGATATTTGATTTTATTTGGATCATAATGACAAGGCCAACGATTGATTTTCTCAAAGGATGGCCAGGCCCGAACAAAGAAAGGTGATCTGTTGTAGCACCTGCCAACTACCGGTGCCCACAATTTCGTTATCTGTCAATACTTATCAATTAAGGTCAACAGTTCAGAGTGGAAACCGCAATGCTTTAAATAAACTTAAAACAATAATAACACACACACACACACAAAGCCAGATCAAATTGAAGAAACAAAAGAAAAATTAAAGCAAAAGAAATGAAAACAAAACAAATTTCCACCTCAGGTAATGTGCAATGAATTCAAACAGGAAAATGAAATCATTCCAGAACATACCTTTTCGAGAAGTATCAATTTATACTTACCAAGTTCCAACTGGGACGGCGCCAACGAATTACTCTATACTTTAGAGGAGGGATGGTATTTATAGTCATACGCCTCGGGTTATTGTGCAAGACTGTGACATGGAAAAAACAACCCAGTCATATATTATGGTAATTATTCCGGATTTGTTTTTAAACCGACGACATTTTAAGGCGTGACACTTGAATAGAATCAACAACTGGAAAACATAGACAATCCCGGATATTTAGAGCTTCTCCCGTATTAGTCATGCTCCGTTCACGGAGATTTTTGTGCAACGATAAAGAAAGTTCCGTGTGTTGTTATGTGCGCAAATTATAATAAGAATACAGAAAAAAGAGTGAGTGGGTGGGGCCGGGGGGGGGGGAGGGGGGGGGGTTGACGTTAGGTGGCATGATTGTTTTCACTAGGGTACAAGGAAGCACTTTGGAATTTTGGAATTTTGGAATTTTGGTTCATTGACATTATTTGACTGGGTCATGGGAAATATTGTATCGTTTTTTTTTGTTTTTTTTTTAATATGCGCGTGTCATCGTCGTGATTGTTCACGTGTCATGCAATTGTGGCGACTGCCTGTCTTATGATTGTTGCTGTAGTGTAATGGTAAGATAAGTTGTTTGGGGGGGGGGCGGGGGGAGGCGGTATGTCGTATCGTGATTGGGTGCTGGTGATGAAAATAGTGAAGATGGTGATATTGATGAAACTGGATGATGAAGGTTGAGATGATAGTAAATTTGGTTTGGTGACAAAGACGGTGATAGAAGTGCCAGCGACAATGGACGTGACGAAAATGTCAGTGAGAAGAATTAGTGGTGGTCGTTCTGATGATGCTGTTTAGCACCATCCATAAAGGACGTACTTTCGAAAGGGGGAGGGGGGTTCTGTTGCCCCTGTCGAATGAAAGGCGTACATGAGAGTGGGTGTCTGTCGAGGGTGACTACACTTTTCAGTGACGTTAAGGATTCAAGTTAGGATTACACAACACAATAAAAAATCGAATTAAGTTAAATATCTAATGAAGCAGTGAAAAGAAGGAAAACGAGATGGCATGATCATGTATCAAAATCAACTGGACTAGTGAAAAAAAAAAATTACAAGGAACAATGCTAGGAGGCAGAAGGAGAAGAACGCAGATAAAGAAATGGGAGGACAACATCAGTGAATGGGTGAATGGAGTGTCCACACACTCAGCAAACTGCCTAAGATTGTTTGAGAACCGGGAGGAATGGAGAAAACTGGTTGCGAAGTCTTCAAGACTCTGGGATAGGTGAAAGATGAAGATGATCTAATGAAACAGTCCTAAATGAAACCCATATTTAAAATGTCTTTGATAGTTCCAGATCGTCGAGATGTTATCAGGAACACCCGCCATTCTGTTAGCCCCAAGTGCGTGCAAGGGTGGATTGTTTGGGTTGAAGACAAACGTCTGTATAGCGTCCATAAATCATGCATGTGTACTACAGCTGTGGCCCTCAGCGAATGTGTTGAACGTTTGGTGCGGTTTGGTACGGCGAAAGAAAGGGACTTAAGAGGCATAACAATGACAGTATTTTTATACCACTTCTTATTTTCTATTTACAGAGTTACGATAATGCTGTTGATGATTGAGCCAAAAAGAATATAGATGTAATTCTACTCTCCATGACAGTAATGAATGCAGCTGGTATTGATATTTGCGGTGGTGATGTCGGCGAGGAGAAAAGTGATAATGCTTGTTTACCTAGATGACACCTTTATCGTGATTTAAAATTGTAAAATAACATGGGGAAAAAAAGGATATAGGAATAAAAAAGATTCAGTTCGTAATTTGATTATATTGCTTTCTGCTATGTGGTGTTGGAATTTTCAAAAATGGTTTTTACACAACATGATCGTGTCGCCTGGCGTGGGGAATAGTATGGAAGAAGACTGGAAAATTTTTTGTAAATTTTCAAACTTTTATTTCACCACCTACTAAGTCTTAACGTGTTGTCGGTTACAGCAATGGAGGCGGCTGGTGCAACGGTAAGGGAGTGGTACCACGATTGGGCACCGCTTAGGACATCATAGAATTACTGGTCGCGATCCGGCCCTGCGCATTACCACAAGTATTGCGTGTCAAGCGATTACGTGTCTTCAGTATTCTTTGTAAGAATGGCATTTCCTGGCCCTTATAACATTAGGCTGGTTCCTGTCTATTCGCTGCGCATAAGATTTTTCAGATTAACGATGATCGTTTCAACAGTGTACTTGAATGCCAGTTTGGCACGGTGTGGTATGGAAAATGAATGGAGGGCGCAGAGCACAGCTTTGTTACCCTGCCTGTCCGCCCACTTGCACAAATGTCATATGCCATGTTGCTCTCCCATCCACCCCTCCCCCTCCCCACCCCACCCCACCCTCCACCAGGTTGGATTCTCTTATTTAAAGATAGAAAATAATAGAAATTAAAGCAAAAACAAAAAAATAAAAAACAACAACAAAAAATTACGTCTTACTTTATCATCCTATCCACTTTCCTTCTCATGTGTTTAAGTGATCCCATTTTTCTTTTCCATCCGCCCTCGATGTCTCTATCTCTTCTCGGGCTCTTTCCTCTGTCCTCGAATTCCTATTCTTCTTTGTCCTCTTTGTCCTCTCTTCTCTTTTCTTATACCTTTTCCTCCTCTCGGCCTGTCTGTTCCGCCTCCACACCTCCCAGAACCAGTCGACGTTATTCTCTCTGCTTTTCCTCTGTCTCCCTTTCTCTTTCTTCCCTACCCCCCCCCCCCTATACACACACACCTACCTCTCCGGAACGCCCATTTACTTAGTAATTTGCAGAATGAAATTTTGAGACGCTTCCTAGTGAATATATCAATATATTTACTCGCTAACAATAACGAAGTCATGTGTTATTGCTCTAGCAAGTCTTCACGTTTCCTTATATAGACCCTCCTTACCTTCTGCAGAAAGTTGCAGTAATTGTCAAACTACGTCATGGCTGGCTTTTATTACATTAACCATAATTAGATTCAGCCATAAAACTATTACACTCGTAAAATCAACCATAGATTTTATTATTGTTATTATTATCATTATTATATTATTATCTCTATTATCATTTTAATAGTTATCATTATCATTTCTATTAAACACGAAGCCATTCAATTACTATAAAATACGAAAAAATATGTTAAGAAAATTATTTTTATATTAACTGCCCCATAACTATGACATTGGGGGGGGGGGGGGATATGTATGTAGTTTTCTGTCTTTGCTCTTTCTTACTTTCCTTCTCTTTTTTAACAGACTTTGAATACAACCGATAACGCCCTGTATTCCAATGAACATGATCTAATTTCTGCGAAATGGTGGTTATAATCTGCTAGGGACCATTAGTCCTGTAGTTATAGTAAAAACAAACAACGCGAAAGTTCCAGAAAAGTACTGTCAAAAGAATTATTTTTTTTCTGTCACCAGATTCTTTCACGTCTGAAATTTCTGGGATATTTTATTTCAATTCTTTTCTCTATTTTCTCGCATTCATTACCTCCAGATTTACGTCTCTCGGTGAATTAGGAATGCGAGGTCATTCTGTATAGCCTCTCTTTTGTGGGTATGGAAGAGGGATCACAAGCAAGCCGAACTGAACTGAAACGCATCTTATAATATCGTAAGAGCAAAAAGCTAAACGTTTATAGACAGAGCTTATTGTCAACCTAATAATGCACGAACTGTGAATTAAAAACACACGAATCTCTTGGACAAGTAAAGCGTGGAATCTTTCTTTTTTGTCTTGCGGTGTGTAGGGAATAGACAATAATTTTGCAGGGCTACTTATTAGAAAAGGGAAAGACAAAAAACAACAACAACAACAACAAAAAAAAACTATCTAAACAGAAACGATAAAGACGAAGAAAGCATTATTAGAAAAATACAAAATCATTTGACTTTAATATACACAACATAAAAAAAAAAAGAAAGAAATGAATGATCCCAACTGTATAATGCATAGCAATTAGAAATTGTTGCCACTGATCCTTCTCTATTAACAGGTCGAGCAATTTTTCTTAATAGGGTGGTTGCTATTGCCAAATAAAAAATGTATTCCTGGGTTTAGCAGATAAATGTAAGTCTACTGTTGATAGAAATTGCCATAGGTCTTTGGTAAGCATTGTGTGGTAGTCTTATAAATTTAGAATTTGGAACTAACTTTGACCTGGAAATCCCAAAAATGTGTACATTTCTGGGAAACCGATTTCACTGGTTTTGATGAATTTAGTGCTTGGAACTAAGTTTGACTGGAAATCCCAGGAATGTTAACATTTTTGGTAAGCCAATTTCGTTGGCTTTCATAGCCTACTGCTCAAAGAGAAAGTACCTGATGTAATTGTCTAAAGACAGCAAAAGCTGGTCTCAACGTTAATTTATTGATGTGTCAGTAATGGTAATACTTAACTTACTGGCTTTCATTCTAGATTTTGCCTTATCAGTGATTGAATTGTATTAAACAAAGATGTCATTGTTGGATGTTGCAGAGTGACAATGTTGAAGAGCAACAACGCATGCTGTTATAACAGTATAAGCCGACATGTATGAGCATTAAAATCATAAAAAACGATAGCACAAATCTTTATCCCATCAAAGTCCATGAAAAAGTAATATATTATCCTTATTATTATTATTTTTTCAACAGCAGTGTTTATTTCAAAAAGTGTACATAAAATGACATAATATGCAAACAAAAACAGATTCACCAGAAGCCAGTGCATCCAATGTTCATTTTTAGACTGAATAATTCTCTTTATACAAGATTGTGTCTAATAATATTCATTGACACATTTAAATAAAATAGACCAAATGAGTTATCATTTCGAACAGTAAGAACTGTGTCCACTCTGAGTATTTGATAATGCCGGGTTAGACTTTGAGCTTAACCGTTCATTCTTTTCTAATGAATAAAAAACAACAACACAAAAACACAACATTGTTGACGTCTCTGAGAAATGAAAAGCTTCATCTCTTGTCAAGCTATCCTGTCGTATAAGCTTTCATCTACATAAACCAAACAATTTCATTGTATTCGTTAATGATTGTCAGTAATCCACTGAAATGCTCTTGGAAACGAATAGGATTTTTAAAAAAGTATGATTGTTACTTAGCTTTGATATTTTTTTCTTACAGATTATTTTTTAATATCTCCGAAAAATTAAAAGAGCAAGAGACAAATAACTCCTGTCTTATAGCTATTTTAACCATTTGATCATTTGACAATGCTTGTGCACAAAAATGTTTACCACATACCTAATAATTCTTTTCTGTCTCTAGGAGAAAGTTAAATTTCTATGGAAACATAACAATAACTATCTCAATGCCTTCTATGGGGCAAATTATCAAATCATTTACATGAATTAAACTCTGTTTCCTTGCTTGTTCGGTGTTATTATTTTTTGGATATTTCATTAATTTCATGAATTCATTGTAAGCATCAAGATATTGACCCGTTAGACAGTGGCTTGATTGTCCAGGTCGCGGGGACAGAACGGGGTCCGGTTCACACATTGTTCTACAGCTGGATCGTAGACTAATTTTGCAGTGAAGAAATCTCCAGAGGGACTGACGTACCATCCAAGGGGGCATTCCCTGAAAATGAGGAACGATGAATAGAAATCGGAGCTAGGCATCCTGCCCATATAATGAAAACTTATCGCCGTATACGGTAGATAATAAAATTTTGTAAACAATGAAAGAAAGTAATTAACAGCATATTAGAAAAAGAGATATTAAGATAACATTTATGCAGTTAGGTAGTAACTTGTATGTAGGGAGCATTATATACTATTAATATTTCTTCTGTAATCCTATCTGCTAAGCCAAAACATCGACACAAGCGGTTGAATTTTTTTTTTTTTAAATGTTAGATTTCTGAACAACTTGAGAGTCAGTGGATTATTTTACTTCAGGCTTACCTGGTCAAGAGATTACCAAAGACACAGGAAATGTAAACACCCTCAGCACACAATGGGGAGCAGGCTGGATAGTCCCTGGTGATGAGACCCCGACAACCTCCTGGTACATTGTTGACACAAACTGAAAGAAAAAAACAATATTTTTTTCAAACTATGACTTTGAGAGGTATTGGCAGTTCAATAGATTGGAGACCTATAAGTATGGTCGACTAAAATTGTGCTCATATTTTAAAAACAAGACATCTTATCACGCTTACGTGTTTAAGGATTTATGTCGAAGGAAGTGGGTTCAAGTGAAATATGCTAGTACAAAAAACAACAAAAACAAAACATATTGATAGATCAATGCATCCAACAACTAGCCATGGAGGCCAAAAGAAGCGCTTCAGAGACATTCTGAAAGCTTCTCTGAAGGCCTTCAACATCAGCCACGACACATGGGAGCTCACTGCAATGGACAGACCAAAAATGGCGTCCAGCTGTCCACAAAGGTGCCAAATTCTGTGAGGCCAACAGAACCGCCGCAGCAGAGCAACGCAGACGGGCCAGGAAATGTGCCAGCAAGTCCCCGACATCCTTCACCACCCTATGTCCACATTGCACCAGAACCTTCCAGGCACGAATTGGATTGATCAGTCATCTGCTTACCCACAGAACCCAACCCACCTACGCCCCAGAATGACTACATGGTCCTCGTAGATTCCAGCGGACAAACGACCACACACACCGCTGGTGGTATGAACAGTTGGGGAATTGTGTGACTCTAGAAAGGTAATGAACTGGAGAGAGGAAATGTTGAGAGAACATTTAGAGTGGGACAACTCACCTGGCTGCGGGATTGGGGTGGGAATGGCTGTCGTTCTTGTTTCCGGAGTTGGAGTGGTAGTCTCATTCGTTGAAGTGGGTGTGTCGGTCATTGGTGTGGGTGTCTCAGTCGTTTGTTGGGAATCATTCCTTCGTAGTTCACGAAAAACTCGTTGGGCATCCAGATCACACACAAACCCTACATCACGTAGTGAAGCTTCAGTTCGGTCTTCCAAATCCTGGATTTGCTGACGTGAAAGATCCAATTCGTGCAGATTAGTGACTCGCACCACACATTGGAAGTAGTCCTGAGCCACGTCGCAGATAGGTGGCGACGGTTGAGAAACTTCAAAAGTCAGAGCATCAATACATTCACCAACAGTACTGGCGTCATCGAATCCTGAGGGGAGGAAACACAAAAATCTGGTAAGCTGTTTCTCGTTTGCCACTCGATCAATCGCTCATTAGAACGCCAGTGAAAGTTTGGAATCTCATTGAAACTCATGATTATGACGTTTGCAATGATGATGATGATGATGATGATGACGATAATAATAATCATAATAATCATAATAATAAAGTAAAATATTGATTATACTTAATATTATTATGATCTTGCAAGCACAAGACGAAAGCACAGTTATAGAATGTAAACAAATGCATTGCATTGATAGATTAATGTATGGATCAAAAAGTAGCTAATGGAACAAAAAGTCGGGAATTGTATGGCATTAGAATTGTAATGATGTGTGTAGCATCTGCGGGCTACCCCTTGCCCTCCCCCGGTTTTGTTGTTGTGCTGGTGGCTGAGCATGTGTCCACTACTTTTTTCATTTTATTGTTGACTGTACTCCGTGACCTGACCTTCTTTTCTAGTGAGTAGTTTTTTTCCTCGCTCGCTTGTTGTCAGGTGTTTTGACTCGTTCAGTAAATATTAGTATGTTCCCGAATATTCGATAACGTTGTGGAAACGAATGTTTACGCCAGATTTGGCCTTGGGTGATGTAACCTGATGACGTATTGATGCGTGATTGGTTAGTTTGTGCGAGGGCAAAGGTAACGTTTATTTCGGGAACTTTCTATAGAAATGTTTATATATATAGACCTGTGTGAGTGGTTGGGCGGTGAGTAAGTGAGTTTCCTTTTGTGTGGCGTAGATATTTAGTTTCGCTGGCGTCTTCCTAGTAATTTATTGTTCACTATACAGTTATTAAACTTTAGTATTATTTAATCTATCGTCGGATCTCGTGTTTATTTATTTTACAGCTGTAATAGTTTCGTTTTCTAAAGGGTTGTAGTTAGATCAACTAACTCCCCCCTACTATAACGTGCTAGAACAACCTCAGCTGTTACATATTGGGGGCTCGTCCGGGATCCGACCATATTCGAGCGGACCAGATCAAAATTACTAGATTTATTTACATAGTTTATTGTAGAATATCATCGACAAGCTATCTACAACATGTCGGAGGTTATTGGAAGGCTTAGCCAGGAAGCGGACGCTATGGAGCTCACTGGGCAGGAGAGACGGGACTACCTCCGTGAAGGCCTAGAAAGAGAAAGACAGCTGGAGGCTCAACGACAGGAGAAGGAGGCTGAACGACAGGCTCATGAGAAGGAGGCTGAACGACAAGAGAAGGAGGCTGAACGACAAGAGAAGGAGGCTGAACGACAAGAGAAGGAGGCTGAGCGACAGCTGGAAAGGGAAAAGATGAACCACGAGTTGGAGATAGAGAGGATGCGCCAGCAACGTGGAGGCAACGACTCAGCGCAGAAGACCGACGACCACGCCAGTTCCAAGAGACCCAAGCTACCTGCATTTCAGGACAAGAAGGACGATCTGGATAGCTGGTTGCTGCGGTTTGAGAGGTTTGCCGAGACAGCTGAATGGCCCAGATCCACCTGGACGACATCATTGTCTGCCCTGCTGACCGGGAGAGCTTTGGAGTGCTTCTGCAGACTACCGATCGACGAAGCCAAGGACTACGACAAGGTCAAGGAAGCGTTGCAGAAGAGGTACAACCTGTCAGAGGACGGATACAGACTCATGTTCAGACAAGGTAAGCCTGAAGATGGAGAAGATGTTGGAATGTTTTTGACCAGGATCAAGACCTATTTAGAGAGGTGGATAAAGCTGTCGAAGACGGAGGAGACCTACGAAGGAGTGAGAGATCTGTTCGTCAGAGAGCAATTCATGGATGCCTGCCCACCAGACCTTGCAACCCATGTGAGGGAGAGGAAACCAAAGACGCTACAGGACATCGCAGATTCAGCGGAGGCGTACCTGGTAGCGAGGAACCGGACGCTCAGCGGGAGCGCCAGACTGCAGAGCCGGCCAGTGCGACAGAGGCCCAACGGAGACAGAAGCCCACAGGTCTGCCATAGGTGCCAGAGGCCGGGACACAAGGCGACGGAGTGTCGTGCAAAGTTAAACGACAAAGGTGAGTTGAAATGTTACCTTTGTGGAAAGCCAGGCCACGTTCGGAGAATGTGTCCAGCCCAGAAGGAAATGGGACGAGGCAAGCCGAACAAGGCGGCGGCGGCCGTAGTTATAGCGGCGGACGAGTCGTCAAGACAAGATGTGACGACGGCTGACACCAGCATCAACGTTCAAGCGGTAATGAAGGACGGGAAGCTACAGTTAGCGGTGCCTGTTACGTGCGGAGGATGCAGTGACGGAAGGACCGTGGAGAAGCTGAAGTTACCGGTGATGAAGGGCTTGATTGGAAATCGAGCGGTAGATGTCCTAAGAGATACCGGCTGTGAAGGTGTAGTGGTGCGGCGAGCACTGGTGGACGACGAACAGCTCACCGGTGGGAAGAAACTTATCGCGAGGATCGATAACTCCTTGCTAGCGGCGGAGGAAGCCGTTATCGACGTGAAGACGCCTTACCTGACGGGCAAAGTGACGGCGCTGTGTCTCCCGGAGACCATCTGCGACCTAGTAGTCGGGAACGTGGACGGAGCGAAGGATCCGTACGACCCTGATACTGAGGTGATGGTAGGAGCGGTGACCACGAGGGCCCAGGAGAAGAGGAAGGACCGGTCTACGTCGCTGAAGGTGCCGAGGGCAGAACGGCACGCGGGAGTGGATAGAGAGGAACTTATCCGACTCCAAGAAGAAGACGAAGTCATTAGGAAGTTAGAGCAGAAGAAGATCCCAACTAATAGAGGCAATAAATCTGTTCATTTTGAGAAACATGGAGGAGTACTGTACCGGATCTACAAGGACCTGAGACAGCCGACGGTTATAAGGCAAGTGGTACTACCCGAGAAACTGAGAGAGTATGTACTGAGTGTAGCCCACGACTCGATCGTCGGAGGGCACCTCGGCGTGAAGAAAACCAAAGACAGAGTTATGAGCAATTTTTATTGGCCTGGAATTGAAGGTGACGTCGCGAGATAGTGCCGCTCATGCGACATATGCCAGAGGACGGTGAACAAAGGAGCGACCCCAAAGGTGCACCTGCAGAGTATGCCAGTAGTGGACGTACCATTTAGGCGAGTGGCCGTGGACTTAGTAGGACCTATCGACCCCCCAAGTGAAGGTGGACATCGGTATATCCTGGTGTACATAGACTACGCTACTCGTTACCCCGAAGCCACACCCTTGAAGAAGATCGACGCAGAAACGGTAGCAGAAGCCTTAGTGAACATCTACAGCCGTTTGGGTGTGCCCGAAGAGATCTTGTCGGACCAAGGGACCCAGTTTATGTCAGATGTCATGAAGGAAACGAATAGACTACTGGGAATTCAACAGTCGACCACTACAGTCTACCACCCTATGTGCAACGGGTTGGTGGAGCGATTCAACGGCACACTGAAGAAAACATTAAGGCGACTGTGCGCAGAGCAACTCAAGCAGTGGCACAGATACATCAACCAGCTGCTCTTCGCATATCGTGAAGTTCCCCAAGAGTCGACCAAGTTTGCCCCATTCGAGTTGCTGTATGGGAGAACTGTGAGAAGACCAATGCACATCTTACGACAACTATGGACCAAGGACGTAGAGGAGCCGGAAACGAAGACCAGTTACCAGTACGTCATGGAACTACGTGAGAGGCTGGAGGACACATGGAAGTTAGCGACGGAAGAACCCTCCAAGGCTCAAGGTAGACAGAAGACCTACTACGACCGGAAGGCGCGAGAGAGGAAGTTCCGCCCCGGAGATGAAGTGTTGGTGCTACTGCCGACGAACACTAACAAGCTCCTAGTCCAATGGAAGGGACCATATAAGGTAGTCTCAGTTGTCGGTGTCAACGACTATAGAGTCAAGATGGGTGCAAAAGAAAAGACCTTGCACGCCAACCTCCTCAAGAGATACATTCCAAGGACGTCAAAAGCAGCAGCAGTGGCAATGGAACCGAGACCGATTGTGACTGAGATGTGTGGGATGGACAACAGTAGGAGAGATACCACGCCTGAACATGTCAACGCCATAAAGGACGGCGGCGGTGATAGTGCTGAGACTGTACTGGCAGAGGACGACCTGATAGACAAGAGTCAACCCGTGGAGTCAGCTAGCATGACAGTCATCGAGGACTGCGACCTGGAAGGCGACAACGGTGGAACGACGGAGGACCTTGCCGACCTAGGAAGCTGGAACCAGAATGAAGGCTACAGAGATGTCCAGTATGGAACGCAACTGACATCGGAACAACGTCAAGAACTCTGCAATGTGGTGAAGAATTACCAGCACGTCTTCACCAATCTTCCTGGATGCTGCCAGTTGGGTGAACATCGCATCGACCTGACGACAGAGGTACCAGTTCGTCAACGACCATACCCGGTGCCCTACGCTATGCGCGACTCATTGAAGGAGGAGCTTAGCACCATGGAACGGCTGGGCATCATTCGAAGGAGCTCATCAGCTTATGCTTCACCTATTGTTGTCGTCAAGAAGAAGGACGGATCCAACCGAGTCTGCATCGACTACAGGAGGTTAAACAAGATCACAGTATTCGACCCTCATCCGACAGCAGCGCCATCAGAAGTGTTTCAGAGTCTCTCGAGAGGAAAATTATTCTCTCGGATTGACCTGAGCAAGGGATACTGGCAAGTGAAAGTTCGAGAGCAAGACATTCCCAAGACGGCGTTCGTCACCATGGGCGAGCACTATGAATTCATTCGGATGCCTTTTGGGATGATGAACTCAGGAGCCACGCTGAACAGGATCGTAAAGCCATTGATCCGTGGAATGAACAATGTGACAGCATATGTGGACGACCTGCTGATTCATACAGAGACATTCGACGAGCATGTGAAGACTCTCAAGGACTTACTGCAGAGGATGGACCAAGCTGGATTAACTGCAAGACCATCGAAGTGTCTGATTGGAACGTCTGAAGTAGACTTTGTTGGACACTTAGTGGGAGAAGGTATGATTGGCCTGTTAGAAGAGAATGTATGTAAGGTACGAGACGCACCCAGACCCACCACTAAGAAGGAAGTGAAAGCATTCTTAGGATTAGTGGGATATTACCATGAATTTATTCCTAACTTTTCAGCGATTGCATCACCATTGTCTGATTTACTTAGAAAGGGTCAGCCCAATATAGTTCAGTGGGATGAAACGCAGGAGAAAGCGTACACCTCTTTGAAGAATGTCATTATCCCCAAACCCGTGTTATGTTTGCCAGATTTTTCCAAAGAGTTTGTCTTAGCAACTGATGCATCAGATCGCGGATCAGGCGCTAGTCTTATGCAGGAACACGAGGGAAAGTTGTACCCTGTGGCATATGCTAGTCGTAAGCTATTGCCTCGTGAGACAAAATATTCGGTCTCAGAGCGCGAATGTTTAGCTATTGTTTGGGCTGTAAAAAAGTTTACTTTGTATTTGTATGGAAAGGAGTTTGTGCTCCAAACTGACCATCGGTCATTAGAGTTTTTGAACTCTGCCAAGTTTGACAGTCCAAAGTTATTACGATGGAGTTTATTTTTACAGTCTTATCGATTCAGGATTCACTACGTAAAAGGCAGAGAAAATGTCTGTGCCGATTTCCTGAGCAGGGTATTTTAAAGTAGTACACTATCAGTGAAATGCATTGTAACCCATACTTTTGCCTACTGGATGAATTTCTAGGACGGCAGTATTGTACTGTAATTGGGGACATAGTTCATCTGTGATTGAATACTGAATTGATGGCTGATATAGAGTCATGATGTGTTAGTCACATTTTGGTTTTATGCTATGTCATATTAGTTACCAATGGAACTTGGTGTAATTTTTGGAAAATGTAACCCAAATGGGGACTGCGAGCAAGCAGTGTTTGTGTTATGTTGCAATGTTGTAACTTGTTTTGACCTAATAGGAGGAAGAAAGACCCTAACCAGTGGTCGGTATGTATTGGTATTTTTGCCATTGTACGTATGAATTATACATTTTGGAGATAACTATGTTATATATACAAGTTATATGCTGTGGTTCGTGCACGGGGCATTGTGTGAACGATGGGCCATCGTTTCACCTTATATGATTTGTAATAATATCATTGACCATTGTTTCACCACAGTGGTGGCGTTGTGTTATTTTGGCTAGTAGGCCTACTGTTTACTAGTGGGAAGCAATGATGGTATTGTATTAGTTATGGTATTAGTGATGCAAAGTACACTGCATTGTATTGTATTTGTGATGACATTCGGGAAGACACTGAAATTGTTATTAATTGTAATAGAATTAGCAACTACCTTTGTGAGATTGGGAGTGCTATAAGATTATTTCACGATAGTGCAGACGCTGTATAATGTTTTGGAGTTGAAAGATATTCAACTTAAATTGGGGAGTTGTGTAGCATCTGCGGGCTACCCCTTGCCCTCCCCCGGTTTTGTTGTTGTGCTGGTGGCTGAGCATGTGTCCACTACTTTTTTCATTTTATTGTTGACTGTACTCCGTGACCTGACCTTCTTTTCTAGTGAGTAGTTTTTTTCCTCGCTCGCTTGTTGTCAGGTGTTTTGACTCGTTCAGTAAATATTAGTATGTTCCCGAATATTCGATAACGTTGTGGAAACGAATGTTTACACCAGATTTGGCCTTGGGTGATGTAACCTGATGACGTATTGATGCGTGATTGGTTAGTTTGTGCGAGGGCAAAGGTAACGTTTATTTCGGGAACTTTCTATAGAAATGTTTATATATATAGACCTGTGTGAGTGGTTGGGCGGTGAGTAAGTGAGTTTCCTTTTGTGTGGCGTAGATATTTAGTTTCGCTGGCGTCTTCCTAGTAATTTATTGTTCACTATACAGTTATTAAACTTTAGTATTATTTAATCTATCGTCGGATCTCGTGTTTATTTATTTTACAGCTGTAATAGTTTCGTTTTCTAAAGGGTTGTAGTTAGATCAACTAACTCCCCCCTACTATAACGTGCTAGAACAACCTCAGCTGTTACAGCTGTGGAAAGAAAACCCCGAGAGAAACGTTAAAGTGGGCCAACTTACCTGGTTGCGTGACTGGGGTAGACATGGTTGTCGTGGTAATTTCCGGAGTTGAAGTGGGTGTCTGATTCGCCGGAGTAGGTGTCTCAGTCGTTGGAGTAGGTGTCTCAGTCGTTAGAGCCTGTGTCTGCGTCACTGGTACCTCGGTCGTTGGTACCTCAGTCGTTGAAATAATTGAGATTGCAGTGACAATGGCTGGTTCAGTTGTGTTATCTTGTTGAATCGTTCTGCTGGTGCGTCCAGCTGTTGTAGATTCTGTAAATAGTTTCAATTCATTGTTAATTGCTCCGTTAAATTATCCCTCGCTGCGTTTGTTCCTGACTGCAATATTATTTTTATTATTTGTTCATAGTTCTCCCCCAAGTCACTCATTCACTGTGCCGTATTTAGAAATGTTTACAAAACTCAAATCCGTCATAGATTTAACTGAATTGCTTGTGAGTGTCTGGCAGGTAATGGGTCACCTTTAACAAACAGATCTGGTTATATTCCCAGGTCAGATAGGAACGTAGGCCTGATTCAAACTAGGTATTTTAGCTTTGTGTGATAAAGGGATGCATATAATAAACTTGGATTACGCTGCTCTAAGTCACCGTATCCTCAATGTTTGATCTATACATTATCTGCCGTAAACTTCTATGAATGTAATTTACTGTAAAATACAACTAATAATCATTCAGTGCTAAAAGATCCCCCTTAACTCAATTTAAAATATCAGTATTCTATACC
The DNA here is from genome assembly GCA_963931925.1 of Onchidella celtica. Taxonomy (NCBI): domain Eukaryota; kingdom Metazoa; phylum Mollusca; class Gastropoda; order Systellommatophora; family Onchidiidae; genus Onchidella; species Onchidella celtica. Next base: position 23,855,692 of record OZ007582.1, read on the forward strand.
AAAGCAGTCCTTCCCCCATTTCTCCCCCTCTCCCAAGCGGACACCCCCCCCCCGCCCCCCCCCCCCGGTCAAAATAGTTGGCATATGTAGGTTATTTTCGTTCCCTGGGAAATTTTCGATAATTTTTTTTTTATCTAACATAAAAGTTTTCAGCGCGTCTTTTTATCCCTTTTCACCCGAAACTCGGCATGCCATGCCATTTTAAATCTGCCTGACATCCAAAGGTGAAGAAGTCAGAAATCTTTACACTTAATTTCCAAGTTATCTGGTCAAAAATAGTGTGAAAATTAACATAGGCACGCCGGAAGGTATTTCAGATAGCCGCCACCCCCCACCCCCCAAAAAACAACAACAATAACAACAACAACATCAACAAACTCGTCGACGATGAAAACTGCTTTTTCATAAATTTTAATGCTTTGTTTTTGATTTACTAATAAGTCACCTTCACAACAGTGCTAACGTTTAAACTGCTTGAAATAATTAGTGCGCTGTTAGTCATACTTGCTTGTTTTATACCGTGCCAAAGGTAATGAAAATAAAAAGGAAGCTTTCTTGCACAACATTTTTGAAACGTTCTTATTTACTGGTAAACCTCATCACAGTTTTCAAGTTGTCCTTCCAATTATTTCCACAAACATGCCCATCCTCTCTCTTTCCTTTCTCCCCCCCCCCCCCCTTCTCTCTCTCTCTCTCTCTCTCTCTCTCTCTCTCCTTTTCTCTTCAGAGTTTAAAACTACTGTAATATCTATGTGGTTGAAATCACGGGACCCCTCCTTATTCCCCCATGTCTGAGACAGCAAGTGATAATGATCATTAACAAGCATAATTATCCCCGGCTTTGCCCAGTATAAACCTGCTTCATTCCCATTTCCGCTCCCCCCCCCCCTTTCTTTTGGACGGTTAAACAAAGGAGCGGCTTAAAACCAAAGTCCAGCCAAGCACGATCTGTTTATGCAGAAGTTTGGTGAGACAAATTTTGTGCGATTTGATTGGGCGGTTAAAGAGATTACCCTGACTGGACGCCGACCCTAACTCAAAAATATATAAGAATATACATGTTTCTACCTGTGGCTGACTGGGTAGTTGTGTCTCCTGTCGTCGCAGTAGATGCTTGGCGCAATTCACTGACAATTTCCTGTATGTTAATGACACACGAAATGTTTCCTGACGTTAACTGGTTCATCAACTGCGACTGAAGGGCGGCCAGAGTAGAAGGACTCACGTCGATATAATCTAATTCTATAAGAACACATTTTAGGTAATCCCTTAATGGTGTGCAAATGTCTGTGCTATTGGCATTTACTGCATCTGTCAGTTCATCAACACACCGAGAAATGCCCTGACCTTTCACGCTACACAGAGCTGTAACGAAGAGGAGGAATGGGGGAGAGGAAAAGGGGGGGGGGGTAGGACAAAAAACAAAACCAGGTTAACATAGTTTACGTGCTGCAATCTACTTTGCCATCTATCTATTTATCTATCTATCTATCTGTCTATCTATCTATCTATCTATCTATCTATCTATCTATCTATCTATCTATCTATCTATCTATCTATCTATCTATCTATCTATCTATCTATCTATCTATCTATCTATCTGTCTATCTATCAGCACGAAGCCTACCATCTTTAAACCCCGCTATGCTCATCCAGATCCTGGCATGTGGTGGAAAATACTGTCTATTCTATCAAGTGTGTTCTACAACAAGGTCAAGGACAGTATCACTTATTACAATCGTAACAAAGAAGTACTAAAGGACACACTCATCAACCCATCAATGTTTGGATCAGATGCAACATCCTTTACCACCAGAGCAACACGTCCTGACATCACAGTTATAGACAATACTAATAAGAAAGTCCAGATCGTTGAAGTAGCAGTACCATACGACTGTTACATTGATAGATGTTATCAAGGCAAATTTGACAAATATTTCCCATTAGCCATTGAAATCAGTGCTATGGGATACCAATGTGATATAATAGTTTTAATAATTGGAAGTTTGGGAAATGTTCACAGAAGATTTATTACTGGGCTGAAGAAACTAAACATTAACAATTCAGAAAGTAAGTTCATATCTAAGTACTGTAGTATCAGTTCAGTTATTGGATCATTCAAAATCTGGAATAAAAGATGCAGGTCGTATAATAGGAATTATTAACTCTATTTAAAAACATGTTCCAGTTTTGTCCATCCCTTCCATAGAAGAGATAAAGTAAAGCCACCCACCATGGCACAATTTCCATTTAGATGTAATGTTTCGATATTATATCTGTACAATCTGTATTGTATTCACATGGAAATAAAGAATTTTTATCTATCTATCTATCTATCTATCTATCTATCTATCTATCTATCTATCTATCTATCTATCTATCTATCTATCTATCTATCTATCTATCTATCTATCTATCTATCTATCTATCTATCTATCTATCTATCTATCTATCTATCTATCTATTTATCTATCTATCTATCTATCTATCTATCTATCTATCTATCTATTTATCTATCTATCTATTTATCTATCTATCTATCTATCATCTATCTATTTATCTAGCTATCTATCTATCTATCTATCTATCTATCTATCTATCTATCTATCTATCTATCTATCTATCTATCTATCTATCTATCTATCTATCTATCATCTATCTATTTATCTAGCTATCTATCTATCTATCTATCTATTTATCTATCTATCTATTTATCTATCTATCTATTTGTCTATCTATCTATCTATCATCTATCTATTTATCTAGCTAGCTATCTGTCTATCTATCTATCTATCTACCTACCTATCTATCTATCTATCTATCTATCTATCTATCTATCTATCTATCTATCTATCTATCTATCTATCTATCTATCTATCTATCTATCTATCTATCTATCTATCTATCTATCTATCTATCTATCTATCTATCTATCTATCTATCTATCTATCTATCTATCTAGCTATCTATCTAGCTATCTATCTACCTACTATTTAACCCCCCCCCCTCCCCCTCCTGTTTTCATTTACTGTTAGAAATCACGTAAACATGAAGAAGGAATACGAAAAACAAGAAAAGGAATAACAAATTTACCTGTCATCGCAACAAAGCACAGGATGAGAATCCTTGTAAACTGCATGGTGTCCTTCTACTACTTTGAGATATCACCGGTATTCTGAAATAGCCAGGTGAGTCTCAAAATGAGAAAGTTATACTAGGGGAATAGAAAAATGATTTAATTCCGTGACAAACTAATATGTGCAGTAATGACATTCGAAAATAAAGTTTAATCACTCACCGAGTATGAATTTTATTGTTAAAAGAATAGGTTTCCGAGTCTGAAAAAGTTTGCAGTCGTATCAGGCCTTCGGACCACGGCTATAGCATGTGATTAATTTAGGTACCCCCAAGGGAAAATCTGCTCTCTTGCACGCAAGTTCTAACATATATGCCAGTTATGAATAGCCAATGTTGTGATTTTAAATGATGCACACATTTATGTAAACTGTGTTTTTAATTTTATACGAACATGATAGTCAATGGTGCGTAAGACTGACGTTTCAGTCGGTTACCTACATAAATTATACTTGCTTCATTCTAGTACACATGGTTGTTATCGCTGCCACATGATTTCTCCCAAATGAGACTCTATTTTTGTGTCCTTTTCTTCTGCACTTTTTTCTTCATTATTATTATTTTTACTTGGAATCACAATGCAATTCTTCTTCTAATAATATATAAAAAAAAAAATTAATAAATATATATATATATATATATACATTTTTTTTGGGTCGTTGTCGCATGTCTTTCAGCTCAACCTCTGCTCTTTTCCTTTTGCTTTTTATATACATATTTTAAAGTCGATTTTCTTCTCAGACACCTCACCAACACACAGAATTCAAATTCTCTTGACTTTGTTATGTTACGACACGCCAAACCACACGATTTCACTGGGTTCCCTCTCAACGCGGGTTTGCTGCGACATACAAAAAGCACCGATTGACGTAATACTGACATGCAAATAACATCAGTACCGAGGTATTATGAAAGCACCATCAGTACCTGAATACATTTTCGAACAGGCTTACATGCATACATGTTGATACAATATTTAGATAATAACCCAACCAGTGGGGTAACCTGGGTCAGGATAACTCTTTTCGACCTGCTCTATCAAAATTCACACACCAAAAATACGTCTCATTTAAACATCGCTCATCCCGGTCAAGTTAGAAGGGCTATGTGGCGCCAAAGTAAGACGGCAAATAGCGAAACTACGGACTAGTCTAGAAGAAACATGCTCCAGCGATTTGAGTCATCTAAATTGAAGTTGATTTGGAGCAGCATAGCACAGTGATTACAATAGAAAAAGGCTTTGAACACGTGAAACAGTCAACAACTAGTTTAGCAGATGGAACTTTTAAATCAGGTCTAAAATTCTTCAGCCAAGCATACATAATACATTCTTTTTTCACAAGCTGAAGGCCATTACACGCCATGCGTATTCTTCATTTTGCCATCGAAATGTACACACAAAATTTTCCCGGGTATTAAATCTTAACCAGATTTTCAACCCAATAACCAGCAAAGTATCAATAAAAACCCCAACAAGTTTATCCTATATTTTATATTCGATTACTGGCTAATAAGAAGTATTCGTATGTTTACTGGTGCCTTTTGCCCTGCGGGGTGCGTAACGAAACTTCATATAGAGACGAGCTGTGCTTTTCGTCCAACTGGCTACTTCAGAGAGGAAACAATAATCAATTCTTTCCTCAGGCAGGTTCTTGAAGCTCGTTTTGATAAACCAAAACATCAGCCTGTTGCGGAATAACAGTGTCCTATTTGATTACAAAGAGATCTTAGAGCGTTCATTTACGACACTAACTTGGTCGCTAAGCTAACTGATGGAATCTATGCAAGTTAATGTATAAATGCAATGGCAGTGGACAAATTTCAGTGATCGATTTGAAATTCAAACGTCGGATATGAGAAACATGTTGAAAAATAACAACAACACCAACAGCAATAACAAAATAGTCAGCTGCCTCTTTTTTTTTTTTTTTTTATTTCGTCAGCAAAAATACCATGGAATTTCCATGGACACACTGTTAAAATGCGGAACGTCTTAGGCCTATGGTGGAGGGGAAAGGAGAACTTTGTTAAGTCAAGATACAGCAACCATACCTATAAACTGGTAATGCTTACGAAAACTAAGTTAAAAGTTCAGTCGCAGAACTGTCAGAACATGTAGCTTCTTATTCAGTCGTAATTGACTAAAAGCACATTTTGATAATATTTATTTGGTTCGTTCTTTAGTTCCATTAAATGCTTGAGGCTAAAAATATTTTTCATTACAGATGGTATTAATACCGGACTTAAACACAGACACAAAATAACAGGTGGGCTGGTCTGTCAGGTTAAGGTGTCATAACTATCTGATGGTGAGCAAATCAGTCCTGTATGGGGAATACCTACTGTCTGATAATGTCTTCCTAACACTTTGCTATTTTTATACGGCATAAATAATATAATAAATTTTGTAAGCGTATGAATAAGAGAGAGAGAGAGAGAGAGAGAGAGAGAGAGAGAGAGAGAGAGAGAGAGAGAGAGAGAGAGAGAGAGAGAGAGAGAGAGAGGAGATAGAGAGAGTGAGAGCGAGGAGATTGACTGAGAGCGAGAGAGAGAGAGAGAGAGAGAGAGAGAAAGAAAGGAGATAGATGGATAGATAGATAGATAGATAGATAGATCGATAGATAGATAGATAGATAGATAGATAGATAGATAGATAGATAGATAGATAGATAGATAGATAGATAGATAGATAGATAGATAGATAGACAGATAGATAAATAAATAGATAGATAGAAAGATAGATAGACAGATAGATAGATAGATAGAGAGAGAGAGAGAGAGAGAGAGAGAGAGAGAGAGAGAGAAAATAGTCACCATATTTTAGTAAAGCGCGTTAGCTCTATTTTGTATAATTAATTATTAATCTGCCTGACGAAGAGTGATTTATTATTAAAATTGTGATATTGTGTTTATGAAAACAACAACCAAACAGATATAGGTGTTTTATTTTAGTTGGATCATAATGACAAGACCAGCCCAGCGACTGATTTTCTCAAAGGATGGCCAGGCCCGAACAAAGAAAGGTGATCTGTTGTAGCACCTGCCAACTACCGGTGCCCACAATTTCGTTATGTGTCTATACTTATCAATTAAGGTCAACAGTTCAGAGTGGAAACCGCAATGTTTTAAATAAACTTAAAACAATAATAACACACACACACACACACACGCGGACACAAAGCCAGATCAAACTGAAGAAACAAATGAAAAATTAAAGCAAAAGAAATGAAAACAGAACAGTCTTAAATTTACAAAATTTCCACCTCAAGGAATGTGCAATGAATTAAAACAGGAACATGAAATCAGTCCAGAACATACGTTTTCGAGAAGTATCAATTTATACTTACCAAGTTCCAACTGGGACGGCGCCAACGAATTACTCTATACTTTAAACGAAGGGTTGTATTTATAATCATACCCATCGGTTTATTGTGTAAGAATGTGACATGGAAAAACCAAACCAGTCATAATATTACTATTATATTATGGTACTTATTTCGGATTTGTTTTTAAACCGACGACATTTTAAGGCGCGACATTTGAATAGAATCAACAACTGGAAAACATAGACAATCCCGGATGTTCAGAGCTGCCCACGTATTAGTCGTGTTCCCTTCACGAAGATTTTTCGCAAAGATAAAGAAAATTCCTTGAGTTATTATGTGCACAAAATAATTATAATAAGAATACAGGAAAAATAGTGAGTGGGTGGGGCCGGGGGAGGGGGGGGGTCGGGTGACATTAGGTGGCATGATTGTTTGCACTAGGGTACAAGGAATCACTCTGGAATTTTGGAATTTTTGTTCATTGACATTATTTGACTGGGTCATGGGAAATATTGTATCTGGTTTTTTTTTTTTAATATGCGCGTGTCATCGTCGTGAGTGTTCACGTGTCATGCACTTGTCGCGACTGCCTGTCTTATGATTGTTGCTGTAGTGTTATGGTAAGATAAGTTGTGGGGGGTGGGGGGGGGGGAAGGGGTGGCGGTAAGTCGTATCGTGATTGGGTGCTGGTGATGAAAATAGTGAAGATGGTGATATTGATAAAACTGGATGATGAAGGTTGATGATGATATTAAAATTTGGTATGGTGACAAAGACGGTGATAGAAGTGATAGCGACTATACGTGACGAGAATGTCGGTGAGAAGAATTGGTGGTGGTCGTTCTGGTGATGCTGTTTAGTACCATCCATAACGTACGTACTTTCGAAGGGGGGAGGGGGGTTCTGTTGCCCTTGTCGAATGAAAGGCGTACATGAGAGTGGGTGTCTGTCGAGTGTGTCTACACTTTTCAGGGACGTTAAGGATTCAATAGATTTTGTTTTATTTTATTATTATGATTGTGCTGTTGTTGTTTTCAACAGAGAGAGTTGAGGGTTACAGATACAAAAAAAAAAAAAAAAAATAAAGTGTAAATATCTAATAAAACAGTGAAAAGAAGGAAAATGAGATGACATGATCATGTACCAAAAACAACTGGACTTGCCCAAAAATATTCTACTAGGAATAATGCCAGGCGGCAGAAGGAGAGGAAGACAGAGAAAGAGACGGGAGGACAACATCAGTGAATGGACTGTCCACACACTCAGCAAACTGCCTAAGAGATTCTGAGAACCGGGAGGAATGGACTGTCCACACACTCAGCAAACTGCCTAAGAGATTCTGAGAACCGGGAGGAATGGAGGAGGCTGCTGGCGAAGTCTTATGTGGCGCCCCAACGGTCTTCAAGGCACCGAGATAGGTGAAAGTTGAAGCTTATCTAACAGTCAAAATAATAGTCCATTCAAAATGTCTTTGATAATTCCAGATTATCGAGGTCTTATCAGGAACACTCGCCATTCTATTGGCCACAAGTACGTGCAAGGGTGGATTGGATGGGGGGCGGGGGGGGGGGGTGGGGGAGATAGTTGAAGCCAAGCCTCTTTATAGCGTCCATAAATCAACTATGTACTATAGCGGTGTCCCTCTTCGAATGTGTTGAACGGCGAAACGGTACGGCGGTTTGGTACGGCGAATGAAAGAGACTTGAGAGGCATAACAGTGACAGTGTTTTTATACTTCTTATCTTCTGTTTACAGAGTTAGATAATGCTGTTGAAGATCGGGTCAAAACGAATATAATTCTACCACCGATGACAGGAATGAATGCAGCCTGTATTGGTATTTAACGGTGGTGATGTCGGCGAGGAGAAAAGTGATACTCCGGGTTTACATAGATGACACATTTTTCGTGATTTTAGTTGGGGGGGGGGGGGATTTTTTCATTTGCCGGATCTTAGTTCTTCGACAAATAGTGTGTGAATAGGTATCTTACCTGATTCTAATATTTTTATTTTAAAGACAACAATAGCATATCCCCGTCTTCCACATTACCAGCCCTGGATTAACCATTAAGCCAAATAAGCACATAACTGCCGTATCAATGGAAAGAGGGAAGGGGAGGATGGCGCTTCATAGAGTTCCATGTAATAATATTACACATATTATGTGTACTGTAATAATGTAGAAGGAGATTCGTTATAGCACACCAAAGCAAGAGCCCTTAATTTTGAGAGATTTGATCAGAAACCTGGTGAGTTAAAAATGTAAAATTACATTATGGAAAAAAAAAAGGAAATAGGAATAAAAAAAGATTCAGTTCGTAATATGAATGTATTGCTTTCTGCTATGTGGTGTTGGAATTTTCAAAAATGAACTTTTTATACAGTATAATTATGTTGTCTGGCGTGGGGAATAACATGGAGGAAGACTGGGACATTTTTGTAAATTTTCAAACTTTGGTTTTCACCACCTACTAAGTCTTTAGGTGTTGACAGTTAAAGCAAAGGATGCGCCTAACGCAAGGACAGGGGAGTGGTACCACGGTAGGGCTATGCTTAGGACATCATAGAATTTTATTGGTCGCGATCCGGCCCTGCGCAGTACCACAAGTCATGCGTGTCAAGCGATTACGTGTCTTCAGTATTCTTTGGAAGAGTGGCATTTCCTCGAGCTTATAATAACATTATGCTGGGGCCTGTCTATTCGCTGAGCATAACATTTAAGATTAACAATGATCGTTTCACCAGTGTACTTGAATACCCGTTTGACACGGTGTGATATGGAAAATGCATGGAGGGTGCAGAGCACAGCTTTGTTACCTTGCCTGTCCGCCTGCATAATTATCATGCGTCATGTTCCTCCCCCCAACCCCCCGCCCCGCCCCACCCCACCCCACCCTCCACCCGGTTAAATCCCCCAACTCGAAAATGTATTATCTGTTTCTTGGATTCTATTATTTAAAGAAAGAAAATAATGGAAATAAAAACAAAGACAAAAAAAAAACAAAAAAAAAACTACGTCTTACTTTATTATCCTATCCACTTTTCTTCTCATGTGTTTAAGTGATCCCACTTTTCTTTTCCATCAGCCCTCTATGTCTCTATCTCTTCTCAAGTTCTTTCCTCTGTCTTTTAATTCCTCTTTCTCTTTGTCCTCTTTGTCCTCTCTTCTCTTTTCTTATTCACTTTCCTCCTCTCGGCCGGTCTGTTCCGCCTACACACCGCCCAGAACCAGTCGACGTTATTCTCTCTGCCTTTCCTTTCACTCTCTGTCTCTCTCTCTCCCCTAACCGCCCCACCCCCCCCCCCTCTCTCACAATAACGAAATCATGTTATCATTATAGCAAGTCTTCACGTTTGCGTATTATAGGCCCTCCGCACCTTCTGCAGAATGTTGCAGTAGTTGTCAAACTACGTCATGGCTGGCTTTTATTACATTAATCAATGCCACATTTACACCGACCCTTACCTCAGAGGACACCTGCGTCACAATTTAAGGACCATGTGAGATATCATATTACATGGTCACACTGACAAAAGAGCAGCACAAAAGGCACTTAAATAATGCATTACGTGTTTTAACATAACAACAAAACCAATATATCACCCCACAGGAACACCACAGTCTGTTAAAAACAAGCAAGACATGTATACATTATTATTCGGTAGATAATGATCTCCTTGATAACATTTCATCAGACTAGCTGAGGCTCCCGTCTTAAATTGCGATAACGCTGCATCCACCCTCTCCGTTTACACGTCTCTCTCTGTGTAGATTATATCTGTCCGACTCTCTCTCTATCCCAAAAACTATCTCTCATGGGCATTTGGGTGACGCTATTTACATACTAGCTGCGTAAGTACGGTATTGCAGCAGACGTTTTAACGGCTTTACTTTGGAATCGCTGGAGAGGACTGAATGAAGAAAAAAGCCCTGTCAGATTTAAGTTCTATTGATCTCATAAATGAACTAGCTCTAAATAAGCATTTCAGGCAGGATACAAACGGCCAAAACACGGACCCGACAGGCTGGAACCCTATATGAATGCAGTGCGTTTTCCCTTTTGTTCAACCTCCTAATTCAGTATCAATAATATATATGGACTGACCGTTGCATTGATTCATACATGGGACGAGATTCCACAAGAAAAGATATCAAACATTATCAAGTTTATGAACTGCTGATGTCAAGCTGTAATTGACGCTCAACCATGTCATACACAACACTGAACTATGAAGTTTTGATGTACCTGTTTTTCAAGACACTTATTTTTAATTGTAAATAATTATATAACATGTCTTTTCTATAGGCTATGACGTTTGTTTGAGCATTTTAACTTAATAAATTTCATGTTAATATGATACTTTCAGAAACAACAACAACAAAAAAACAACCCTACTTTTTTGCCCCTGCAAAATGATCTGGCACTGATTTTTCTTCTCCTTAAATATTGCGTTTAAATACAGTTTTGAGATTCAAGTTCTGGGTCTTGTTTGATGTCAAGTATGTTTGATAACTCTGAGGAATAAACATGCTTTTTAAGTAAACGTCTAAGTATGTCATTTTCAACGAAACAAAACAAAGAATGAAAAAAAAAATATCCCAAAGTAAGCGATGCAAATAGCAGACCTTTGTCCCACCAAAGTCATTGTATTCATGTATAATGTAAAGACGTGTTTAAACGCCAGGAGTTGAGATAAGCTGTACCTTTCAACATGAACGCACTTTCAGCTAATAAATGGAAAGATGTCAAAGTAGAAAGTCTGAATGCTATGTCTGCTTTAAGTCTATGTGAGGCTGGCTTAATCTTGTAATCTCATACAATCCTCATCGAATTACAGCTCATAGAAATGCTTTATCCGATGTGTTCTCATCATCTTCTTCATCATTATTATTTTTCTTCTCTGGGCGCCTTTCAACATGGTTAGTTGTGTCTGCATGATAATATCGCTCAGTAAAGATCATTGATAAACCTTGGATCAGTGTGTTTTCTGAATGTTTTTGGGCTAAGGGGTTATCTATAAACTGCTTATGCTCACACACTGTCTATGTGTGTGTGTGGGGGGGGGGATTTATCTCTAGCGTAACAAAAAGCGTACCTTTGGGGGTGGATGAGGGAGAAGGGTACTATCTAGGGAGCATCCGTGCTCTGTTCAATTATGGCGAGGGATTCAAAACATATTGAGATGGAACGGGGAGGGGGAGGGAGGGGGGGGGGTGTGGAGAAAGTAGTACACCGGGAATACAATGAATTGGGAGAAAATGGCAAATCAAACATAATAATTAATTAATGTTTCTGATGGAACAGACAAATAGTCCTTGCATCACTTTACTCATAGCTTCAAAGTATCAAATCTTTTTCATGGAAATTCAATATTCTTATGGCCGCCCGAGGAGATATTGGGGAGGTGCTGGCGTTCAAGCAGAGGGAGGGGGCCCAAAATGTTCAAAATCTGCCCAACTTATTTCGCAGTTGGCCCCTGAGATTCAGCTTTCTCCAAGCGCACCACCTGATTTAATCACCTACTAGACTGACGAGGTCCGGATTTAACACTGCCGGCGTCAAAGTTTCCTTAAAGTGAGATCATGTCGGAATAAAACTTGCAATACAGAAATAAATACATGTAAAATTTATGTGAGAAAACAGTGTCTTTGCTGAGTTATTCTTCAGAATTTATAAATATCTGATTTTGTGTGCCCAGACTCCACTGTATGACACAGGAGAACGAAAGTTAAAAAAAAAAAAAAGTGAAAATCAGTCATGTGTTATATTGCGAATGTCTCAGCTGAAAGCACCAAAAGAAATCTTTGCCTGGATAACTCTTTGTGAATGTTGACGACAGACAAATTTTTTTACCCCTTTCATCTCAGTGTCTGTTGAAACTATCTAGCTATATTTCCCGAGGTTTAAAGTCCGTAAATCCCATCTTTCCCCCCACAATTGTGACGGCTGGTATTCATTTCCGTGTTCCTGCGAAATTTGTTCTCATCACCATTTCAAATCGAAATCCCCCTATTGTGGTTCTCGCTAGCGGGGCAATCTTAATATGGTATTATATAGAGTGATAGATATTATTATATATATATTTTTCTTTTTCAAACATTAAAAGGCCTCGTCTGCTGCTCCAATCTTTTCCATGAAAATAGTTAATATATATATATATATAATATATATATACATATATATTAAGAGATTGGAGCAATAGAATAGGTCTTTTAATGCTCTAAAAAAAATCAGGGGCCCAGATAGCGTGTCTGCCAGTGGTGTAGGTTATCTATTCACTCAGTTCCTGTTCGCATCCGGGTGGGTGTAATAAAGAAATTTACACTGGGAAATCCTTCAGCTCTTCGATTACTCGGTTGTAAACTGACTCTCTATAACAAATCCTTTGCAACGCCAAAGTATTATCTTAAAATGTGTAATGCATGTGGAGGCCTATCTGCATTATAATAGAACTACAGACCAGTGGACACGAGAAACAAGTATAGTCATGATGATTATGTGTATGCCTTCGTTAATGTTTTCTTCACACTATCATTTCTCATACAATTATACACTTAATAAGTGGCTCATAACTGTGATTAAGTTCTGCACTGCTTTTTTTTTTTTTTTTATCCATCCACCCATCTATCCACCAGTCCATTCACCCTCTATATCTAAATGTCGCCCATGTTTCTCTATGTCAAGATTCGTCACCATTGTAAAATTTTAAACGGTATACCTGAACCTATTGCGAAGCGGGTACAAAGGATTCAGTTAATCTTTTATATATCCTGTTATTTGATCGCCTGAGTGTGGTGACGACTGAATTAAGGGGAGGAAGGGATAGTCACTGGGAAGGTACTGACTTTATCCGGGATTTCTTTCAGTGGGTAATTAACTATCATTACGGCCGGTAGTATGAAACACTCTGTTGGGTTCATCTTTTATTGCTCATTCGCGGCAGTGTGCAACATCATGTAGTATTATAACGTTTTTATATTTTATCGTTGTTATATCGTCATCATGTCACTAAATAAAGATGAACTTGCATGGCGTTCTCCGCTAACTGCTCCATACTCGTAGACAAATGAAATTTTAATGTCAGATTAGGTTTTTGGCAGGAAAAAGAAATGTCTAACTTAAGCCAACCTTTTCAGGCCACTAGAACAATGCTGGCGCCGCCCCTCTTCAAAAAACAGGTTCATTGTGTATAGTTCAGAGCTCGGATATAACCTTTAATAATATTGTATGTCGAGTATTGATCGTTTATTTTACCGTTCAAAGTGAAGATCCATTTCACAGTTCCGCACAGTTTGATACCATCGAAATGTTTTTGTTTCTTATTGAAAATAATTTGGTCTACTGATTATGGTTAGCAAAGCCTACAGAAACAAACCCAGCTCAGCCAATAAATTCATTTCCAAGGGGTTTAGTGTGAAATACGACCATGTTCAAAATGTTAAAGAAATTTAAAAGAGTGTTTCGGAGAATATCGATGTTGGCTTCGCTTATGGTAACAAACAACAACAAAAACGACAACAACAAGAAAACAACAACAACAACAACATTAAAAACCCACGGTTGATGCCTTCCTGAAATGATTTGTTCATTCATTTATGTATTTCAAAGTGTCGTAAAACGTATTTTCAAAAGAAAGTGCATCGGTAGAAACAGTGTTGTCTCTATGGCTTTTCTTGTGCTTCCAAAAGAACGGAGTTCTTTTAAAGATTTATGATTACTTAGTAGGCAAACTAAGTAACATTCCTTATGAACACGGACACCCTATGGAACAATACATTTTGGAACCATGGATTATGTTTCTGAATACACTTCACACTAGTAAGTTTTGCATGTTCATAGCACGGGTAAAGTGAAACCACTGAGTGAGACATTCTCTGTAGCGTTTAAATCTGTTGAATCAACCTGTACTTTTATATTAGAAAGAGGCTATGACCAGGCTTATTTTGAGCAGTGGGGTGAAAAATATTACAGGCATAAAGGATAGCAAACACTGGAGAATGATGAGGAGGGAATGATATAGCTTATCCTAGAGCGACAATTATTGTCAGCGACAAAGAGGGCAGAAACAAGAAAGATAAACAGAACCCAGAAAGGAACAAATCCAATACAGACTCACAGCAGAGGGTGTGTATGTTGGAAGAGAATTCACGTCCTTCTGTATTGTCTAAACCAGTGCTCTACCAAGAATTATTGGAAGAGGGCGTCTGCACCACAGCTCGTGTATGAATCTCCTCACTCTGAGCTGTTCATATTTTTAGGTTGATTGAAACTGTCTAGTGCTATCTGTAAGCACTTTCCCCCAAATGGAAACTGGAAACAGGCATTGTTTACCGCCGTGACCTACTTCTCGCTACCTGCTAACAATGGTTTGGCGGAGTGTCTCAGGGTGCCAATTAATTGTGATTCCTCTCGTTAAATACATTCTCCCTGATTTCACTTTGCAACGGTAGAACTTCACCAGAAACAACAACAGCCAAAGATGTAGTTTTGCAACAATATTTATTGAAACAAAATAAATAAGACAGATATATTTTTTAAATAGCGAGACAAAATGTCATTTGGAAACAACACAGAAACTACATTACATATTTTTTTTTTCCGAAATGTTAGGAAATGAACTTTGTCTACGAATCTAAACTTACGTATAATATATCATTTTTCTTTTCTTTTTATTTCTTTGAAAGATTTGAATTGGGACACTGAAATATTGAACGTAGCAATCCAAACAGAGATACGAATTAATTGAATTATTTCTGCAATGTGGATGAAGAATGTTTAGACTGTTGAATTAAGATATTTTCACCTTCGTTAGATATGAAAATGCTAGACAATGTGACATCAAGCAATACTATGATGTGATATGTTAAATAAACTGACTGGGCCATCCATTTCACAAACTAGAGTTTATATAAATAAACAAAACAGACAGAAAGCAATAAACACACACCTGTTGGTTAGCGTGTAAAGTAATAAAAGCAAACCTCAGGAAAACAATCATAATTCTCCAATGTTCAGGTAACTGAAAAAATTTCTGTCATGATTTTGTTACAATCACAACACAGAGAGCAGTATTTCACTTATCTCTTCTTTCGCAGTCAGCCTTTGAAGGCAATCAATGTTCAAAACGGATCTGTCTCCTTTTCTGTTTCTTCTTTTTTCTTCTCATTTCTTTTGTCCTTGTTATTTACCACAAGCGAATGAAATCGCCGACGAAAGTGACAGATCCGCAGAGCCGGATGAAGACCATTAGAGGCACTCAAAAGATTTTGGTGCACCAATTTACTGTATAATTATCTTATTCAAAATATAAACAAAAATAAGACATAAAAAATATTATTTATTTTTCGAAATGAAACAAAACTTCCAGTACGATGGAAATCGAGCGTCGGCAAGTCCTGAAATATATCTAGTATTGTTTGATAAACATAGGGCCTACTTTTAAATAACCAAGTATGCCATTTATACAAATACTTGCCCAAAAGTAGGCGGGACTAATAGCATGACTTTGTCCCACGAAAGTCGTTGTATTCGATCAGATCCTCAAAACTAATATTACGTAACACGTCTGCTTTTATCCACAGTACAGATTATTTCTGTGGTGCCCCCTGCCCTTGATGCCCTACGCACCTGTTAATGGTTAATCCAAGCCCTGCACATCAGTTTCTGTTTCTTAAACTGTCAACAGGTATCTTCAATAATAGGGCTGTGGTTTTCAGTTCGACTTGCTCGATAATTAACCCCCGCATTAATAAGCAATTTAATAAGACATAAAAAATTAAAATTACCGGAAATACATTACAAGAAATGGTTATCTTATTTTGGTTAAAAAAATAGATAAGAGAGAGAGAGAGAGAGAGAGAGAGAGAGAGAGAGAGAGAGAGAGAGAGAGAGAGAGAGAGAGAGAGAGAGAAGAAAGAAAGAGAAACTAACCAGGATTACAAACATTGTTAATAAATAAACGTTATTCTGTGGAAATTATTCATTTGACACGAAATAATAATATTATTAGCAGACTGATCAACGCAATGCATAGACAGACTGGTTTTAGCACCTCTAACTTCCTTGCGCCAGGGTCACTAGATCTTTGCTACATAATTATGTTCACACGTCACTTGCTGATGCAGCATTAGTGTCTTGGGACAATGGCAAAGGTCACGGTCAACCAACAACTCGCGACCTTGGTACTTGCTTGTTCTATCTTCATTTTCTGAAAAACTCCAACTCTTTTAGTATGTAGAAGAGGTGTAATAAATGCAGACTGTGACGCTTGTTTAAAATGCATGTTAGGAGCTATCAAGCGGTTTTGACACTTTCCATTTGTTCTAACTCCTTATCATAATACTAAAGCAGCAAACGTGTAATGTCGAATTTCTCACTGGCGTTGGAACATACAAGAACCATGGTTGCGAACAAGCTTGAAAATATCGGTTTACCCGGTTTGCTACCTGTGATGTCAACTGTAACAACAATGTCACCTGTTTGTTCTCTCGAGACAAAACTCCCAAATTCCAAGATCTGGAATTATGCTATGGGGAAGATCACATTAAATAGACATGATTGTTTACATCATACATCAAACTTAATGTATAATAAATAACAGTATAATAATGAGAATGACAACGATATAATTATGTAACGATGATATAATAAGTTCAATACTCCAAGTGATGATTTCCCAAGTTTCATGGTAAACAATCAATGATTTCCTTATTCTGACTACCTCTGAAACTGAGTAAATGCTGAGTCACCAGACTTAACATTTCAAAAGTTTTTTGTTTTTTTTTCTAATCAAACATTAAAGAGATTTCTCATTGTCTGACTCAAGTAGTCTCTAATTAATAGATCATCGATCGTTTATTCGGGAGACTTCTCATTAGTTTAAGCAAAAAAATAAAAAAGGTCCAAAGTTTTAATAAAATCTTACAACTAAAAACCCACTCCCAGGACAAGCTGAAACTGGTTGGATGAAATTATTGATAAACAGTAAATTATGAAAATTCGTAACTTAATTTGTTTCCAGGTCTGACTGAACTAAATTGTGGGAATTCTTCATTTTCACTCTTTCGTTGATGTTCATACAGCACTTACATAAATTACTAATCAAGATTCCCCTCTCCCTTCCTCTCCGCCCCCACCTCAAAATCGCTTATTTGGTATTAATAAATAAAGCCAACCTTCCCCCTCCACCCGAAACTTCGATTATGAATATCAATCCAATCATCTGAGTCATCGATTGAAAATTATCTAATTATTAGTTCTCATTTATTATCACTGATAAGACAATTTTTTGCCTTTCTAGGTGGGATAATTGCAAAGCAAATTGTAAATTTACTCATTTTTTTCGTGGAAGATGTGTTCAGTGTTAAACACTAGATGTATGTTGTTGATTTATCATTAATGATCCACATTGTTGGTTTTAACCCTTCAAAATACTGGGAAAGTCAATTCTGAAATTTCTGAAACACTATTTACATCAATTTCCAACTGATTCAGTTACATTTTAATAGTAACTATAGATCTAAAATATCATACTCACTTGTATTTCAAAGTTACTAATGGTGAGTCGAAAGCTCATAACCGGTGGAGGGGTAAAAGATTGCTAATAATGCTGTGTCAATATTAAACGGGTTAACCAAATTAAATCTGTCCCTAAATAGTAATACAACTTACAGAGAGTTAAGTCTCTCCAATGAGTCGATTCTAAATTTGGCGTAGCTGTCCGTGTACAAAAACTGAACCATCCTTTATCCCATATCAAAGTTCTCATTCAATAACTCGAGCATCCTGCTCACGAGGGCAGAAAGGTGTCGTAAACTCGCAGCTTTTCTTCGCTGGGTCATAGACTAACTTGGAGGTGACTCGGCCGCCCATGATGCCCTGGTAAAATCCCAAGGGGCAGTTTCTGCAAGAGGAGTGATAGGTCATGTGATTCACGGTATCAATCATTGCTTGTGTGAGATCAATACTGATAATAATAATAATAGCAATGATAATATAAGAACAACAATGATAATACAACGACAAAAATAATAATAATAATCATAGTAAAAAAAACGAACCACAAACACGCACACACTCATATACAAACACGCACACACCCATACACATGCTCAGTCTGACGTGACACAAGTTGAGAGCAATTAAAAATCAACAGCCCAGATTTATGAGATATTGGTCAACCCCCCCCCCCCCCCCACTCTCTCTTTTTTTTTTTTTCCTCAACGGATGTTGTTACGGGAGAGTAGTCTAACTGCAAAGCCAAATAGAGAAAATACTTCGTATTGTTCACTGTTCAGCAACAGATTTCTATGGAAAATACTATGCTGCTCTAACAACTACAGCTCTTCCTCAACTCCTATGCCCCCGGGATGCCGATTAGCACTTCAGCACACAGGGAATCCACGTAAATCATCATTGGAGTAAATAATGACCAGTTTTATTCTAATGAAAGTAATAATAGTGTCAAAGAAACAAGAAACAGTAAGACAGGACAGCTCGGGGGTTTTATGTTTACGGGTTTCGCAGCGCCACCCAGCGGAGAATGCGTGGGAGATGAAAACAATGGTACTTTTCACAAAGCGTGATGGAGAAAATGTTGCGTTTTATGCACTGTTCAGCAGCCACCCTAGACCTTGCTAGAAGTCGCTTGCTTTGAAAATGTAGAATTTCTTTGTCGGAATTTTCTTTTTGTTTCTACTTAAATGTGGCAGCAATCTCATAAGCATTTCAGTACGTTAACAATGAATGTGGATAAAGTGATTACAAAGTATTTGGGTGGAAAACATTGCAAAATACCAACCTGACGAATGCTTCATCATCCACACAAGTTACATAAACACCACTTTCACATGTAGGAGCGCAAGCGGGATAGTCACCATCGATCAGCCCATCGCAACCGTTCATCTCATCTGAGATGCAAGCTGAAACACAAGAGGTCGTATAACTTAAGGACACTGTCACAAAAACAATGTGAATTCACCAAATGTATCATATTAATCTGGTCTTTTCTTTCCCCTTTCTTTTCTGGCTATCTCTGCTTTGACTTATTTTTTCCAGTTTAGTCTGCTTGTGACGCAGATGAAATCCCAAAATGCACTGCCTCAGTGAGTTTGAATTCAAATAAACAAATAAAATAGGCCAAAATCGAAGCGTTTTTCCAGCCTGGCCAGTAACCCTGCACAAACCCGACGAGAAGGATTGATCTCAATTTTTGTTCATAGAAATGACTTCGTTCCTACGTAGATCCATGTTTGCGACATCTCGCCTACGTCGGTTTGATGTGGGGAACCCGCTCTTACGGTAATACTACCAACCCCTGGAAATCCTATACCGATTTACGTCGAATTGAAGCAGGGATGCTGGCGTGGACACGGCAGTGCTATGGGAAAAGACATTTAAGCCCAAACCCAAATTTTACAAGAAACGTAAGAAAGCTTACACCTTGTGTTCTACTCTATTCTTTGTGCAAAATCCATTTTGTGACTACCGAAAGAATATGCCAACATACACCTTTACGTCTTTCTATCCGTCATGTGATATTTTGTATAATTTATGGCTCGGTGGTTAAAAGCGTTTTATGATTACACTGGAGGCGTTACTTCTTATGTAATATGATGAACGGTCAAGACTCCTTACATTATCCTGGCAGCTCTAATGACTTGCCGGGTGGCCAGGCGTGATTTTTTTTTCGTACTCACTTTACCTAATTCAAGAGCGTGGCAGCAACAGCTCCAACATATTACAGGGATTTTCGGTGAGGTTCAGAGTCATTTTAGGGTTAGGGTTAGGGTGCACAGTCCAGGGATTGTAGCACCCGTGGCAGTGTTCATTAGGACGAGAAATCCCTTAGCCGATGACCTGTGATTGGGGGGGGGGGGGGGGGAGGGGGGTGTTGCTGCCCCGCTCCTGAATTTGGTAAAGTGAGTTCGAAAAAAATCAGGCTCCGGATGTAAGGAGAGATTGTGCTACGTAACGAAATTACATCACCTTGTATTTAACCACTGAAAAGTATTTTTCAACTATCAGGTATTTGGAAACAAGTGTGGGGAAACGAAAGGTAAACTATCCGGTGTATCGGACATATTGTGCACCTGGAGTAGATATCCCTTCCAGCTCACATTATTTGTTTCTGCAATGCTGCTGCATGTTTCAGGAAAAAGCTTAGGCTACGTGCATTATCATTTCATGCACGATCATTTCAGTGTTTTCAAATTGGCATCCCATTCTTGATAACAATCGTGATCTTAACGTAACCCGACCCATATAATTATAGTGTAAGAAAAGTGAAGGTAAGAAACACTTATTTGGCTGGGTTTTTTTTTCCTTCTCTGAGATCTTGGTCATAGTCTCCCATAGTCTTCTTAACAAGCTGTGACGTTGTCGTCAAAGAAACAGTGGAATTTCACGAGCGCAGTTTTCAACAGAGATATTTTTAGATATTTACAAAATCCTCGGCCTCGTGGATGCGACCGGTTGTGATGTGGGTTACAGACTGAATGACGTTACATGGTATTATAGGAACATATATTTACCTGGGATTGGATGTGTTGTGGATTCTGTTGTTGATGTGGTTGAAGTTGTTGTGGGGGGATCTGGACTTGTTGAAGTGGTTGAAGTTGTTGGGGTGGGTGAAGTTGTTGAGGTGGTTGAAGTTGTTGACGTGGTTGAAGTTGTTGAGGTGGTTGGATGTGTTGAGGTGGTAGAAGTTGTTGTGGGGGGATCTGGACTTGTTGAAGTGGTTGAAGTTGTTGGGGTGGGTGAAGTTGTTGAGGTGGTTGAAGTTGTTGAGGTGGTTGAAGTCGTTGTGGTGGGATCTGAAGTTGTTGATGTGCTGGTCGTTGTGGTTGACTGACGTTCGGCGATCAAACGACGGATGTCCACATCACAGTCCAGCCCAAGTAGTTGCACCCCAATAGTGATGTCTGTCTGAATAAAATCTATCAAAGCTTGTTGCTCCAGCGCGCCGATGAGGGCCAGCTCAACTACGAGACAATCTGCATAGTCAATTATAGCCGGGCAGGGGTCGCCGCCCTGACTGAATGCTTGAAGTAGGTTTTCGGTGCACTGGTTTATATTGCCCTGTGCTTGACATATTGCTGGAAAATATATAATTTTAATGGTGATTGAAATAGAATGGTTCGTCTATCTATCTATCTATCTATCTATCTATCTATCTATCTATCTATCTATCTATCTATCTATCTATCTATCTATCTATCTATCTATCTATCTATCTATCTATCTATCTATCTATCTATCTATCTATCTATCTATCTATCTATCTATCTATCTATATCTATCTATCTATCTATCCATCTATCTATCTATCTATCTATCTATCTATCTATCTATCTATCTATCTATCTATCTATCTATCTATCTATCTATCTATCTATCTATCTATCTATCTATCTATCTATCTCTCTATTTCTTCATCTGCCTGTCTGTCTCTCTAGCTGTCTGTCTATCTTGCATTTTCACCGACTCTCATTCGCACACTCAACCATTCAGAACGCTGACTAATTGAGTGACTCGCTGACCCTTTGGCCCATCGTCTATCTCCTCACCTCCCATCATTTCATCAGACTCATTACAGAAAACTTCAGAAGTAAAAACAAAAACATTATCTTACTGAACATCAAACTCAAAAAGACGGCGAGACTTCCTGTGAATTTCATTATTGTTCTAGTTGTTCCTCAGACTTTTTCCAGAAGTGATGAAACGTGTCGTAGAATTCGTCTCTTTAAATAGTGAGCAGATTCCAGTCTGTGGGATGATATACAAGCAATGATAAAATTCAGCATAATCATGT
Source organism: Onchidella celtica (assembly GCA_963931925.1). Taxonomy (NCBI): domain Eukaryota; kingdom Metazoa; phylum Mollusca; class Gastropoda; order Systellommatophora; family Onchidiidae; genus Onchidella; species Onchidella celtica. The sequence continues at coordinate 23,877,965 of OZ007582.1, forward strand.
ACGTCTGAGCCTGCCGAAGGACTAATAAAACCCATGTAAAGTAATAACTTTCTGTAAGCAGAATAAGAGAAAATAGTTCTCGCTTTGCTGAGTTTTGGCTATTTTGCAAAGACAGTGCACACTACGAAAGAAAAGAGCTTCTACTTTCATCGATTAGATTATAGACAATCATTTTTACGCTTAGTAATCAGTTAGCATCATTTACATTCATTAGTTGAGATAAAGGCCAGTTTACACTGGCAGGTTTTAGGAATAGAAAAAAGGAGTGGGGGACTGTGTGGGAAGAACTCTCCTGGCTTTCCGTCTTTTGTTTTCCGATTTCCCCCCTTCGAAACGATGTTTGTTTACACTGGTCAGTTTTCTGAATGAGAAACGATGCGCATCGTTTGTTTTGGTCATGTTCCGAAGGGCAAAACCGGAAAACAAAAGTCGGAAAGCCAGGAGAGTTCTTCCCCAACAGACTTCAATTCCTTTTTACTATTCCTAAAACCTACTAGGAGTTAACCGGTTCCTCGAGAGAAACATTTTACGCTACTGCTATTATATTTACTAGCCGACCCAGGCAAGACAAATCTTGCAAGATTTCCTGGTACCAAGACCACTTGCATGTCTAGCTCTAGCTCTCGGATTCAGAGCAAAGACTAATATTTTTTTTGTTTTTTTTTGTTACACCACAATTCTTTGCAGAGTACAGAGATGTGACAAAGTTGACTTTCGAGTTCGGCCAGCAGCTGTAAAGAGTGGAGTAGAACACAATTCCGGTGTCACCTTTCATGTCGGAGCACTTTCTTCTGTTCATCTCAGTTGTGGCTCAAACTCATCGAAAGTAATAAACTAATACCGAACTTCAAGACCTATTAAAATATCCCGGTGCATACCATTGCATCTTTCCATGAGATAATATGATATTTTGTAGGATGTAAGGCACCGTGGTTAAAAAAAGCCTTTCATGATGACTTTGAAGGTCTTACTTCGGTTGATAATTACTATGATTCATTTCAGAGCTTTCGAATCTTGCCCATTTTCTACAGTTCCATTGTAAATGTGTTGTAAATGTGTTTGAGCAATATTAAACACTAAAATACTGTCACATTTACTTCTATTACCACTGTCTTTGCACTGTCGCGAGATGATGTGTGAGCACTGTGAACTCACAGGACTTCTTATTTTTTATTTTATTAAATGGCCTCTTCTACGAACAGCAACAGTCAAAGGAAACCAGTTTATATATATATAAAGATAGGCATATTTATGCTTGTTTTTAATTAAATTCTTAATTTAACACTTAGTTGCATTTTATTTTTATTATTTTATACTATTTTGACGCCACCGAGGGAAAACCAGGGAATATCTGACTACGCAACAGTGCCAAACGCCTGGGTCACAGCACAGAATTTGTGCATTCGCAAGGAGCAATGTTCAATAAATCCGAATCATGACCCGCCTGACCGCCTAGACCCGAAGCCATACTTATGCAGCTGTCCTGATTTTCTCTAGCACGTGTTAGTTTAGTTGGCATTATTCCTTTAAGGGCTAGGGAACTTTGTATAAATGAGGTGTAGAAGAGAGAAAGAAACAAAGAAAAAAAAATCAAATACAGGCGAAATATGGGTTTCACGGTGAACATTCAGAAATTAATTGTTTGAAAATTCATAGCCAACCTATAATCACTGAGGTGAAGGTAGGCCTAGGGTCAATTTAGTAAGTCGGTCCATCTCTAAGGGTTTATATTTTTTTAAAAAGCCAAAAATCCAAGGGCCTCCTACAACAAAAATCTTCGGGAAAATAGTTTTTCTAAAATTTCGAAGAAAACACGTGGGACTGCCAAAGTCTTACAGAATTATTTTCAGTCCGAAGCAAACTTTATTGAAAATGTCAAGTGAATCAGTGTAGAAATAAGACCTCAATGCAAAAACGTGCTCGTATGCTCAATGTTTATATACGTAATAGATATATAATATAATATTCCCCTCGTGGTTTCCACTTTTTGTAGTTTATTACATGCCAAATGTTGGATGTTGGTGACCCAGACTTTACAATTATTTCTTCAACGCAACAAGGCAAGGGAAAACAACCGAAAACACAAAACAACACCTATTTTCTGAAGTCCCTATTTTGAGAAATGCAAATTCTTCTTGATTTCACAGTCACGGGCGGCACAAATAATTTACTTTCATTTTATTGTTTTCCTTTTGTGTCGGTTGATCGGTGATGAAAACAAACCCCAGTACACATTTTCATCCTCCAAAGGAAATCAGGTAATACTGGTTTGATCACCCTGAACGAAAACAGTAACAGCACACTTGCAAACAATATCTTTTAAAGATCCTGAAGAAAACCGGTTGAGCGCAATTACATTAGATGAATCAGGCCAACATTAATGTTGAATGCATAGCAGACAAAAGAAATTAATATTATGTCGAGACAATTAGGAAAAACAGAACTAAAAAAAAATAAATCAGAATTTATTATGTAAAACACTATACATCCATTAAAAAAAAGATCATTTACCTCAAGGTATGGAAACCAACAATATGTCAATAATAATCAAGATTATGAATAACTTAAAAAAGATAACGAAAACTGAGCGAATTAATCAGTGGTCGAAAAGATTAATAAAAGTTGAGCAGTAAGCTCAAGAGAATAATTATGCGTAGTAGAAAAAACTGAAAAACGAAAAAAGCCACTGACACTTTTCTACCTGGATCACATAAAAAAAAACCGCAGGATGAATTTACCAAGTTCCGACTGCAGGTAAAACCTCGATGAAGCTTGTCCAAGTTAGGGAAGAGCCAGTATTTATAATACCCGAAAGGTAATGTTCAACGAGCAATCTGAATGTTAAGAAAAAAAAAATCGCAAGATTGACGCACGGTTTGAAACGCTCTTTTCTGTTTAGGCGTGGCTTTGAAAGGATTTGGATGCATTCAGGCCTCATCATCAAAGTGCTTCCCTTATGCATATTGCCATTAATAGATCCTCTTTGTTGAAAAAGGTTGGATTATTATCTACTAAGGTTATTTTCATTCGGATGTGCATAGTGGGTAAAACTGACAGCTGAGAACGGATGGCAGAACGCCCCTATAAAGTGCATTAAGCGTTACTTAATGTTAATGTATTTGCCCTGAAGAAGAATTTTTGGGGGGGGGGGGGGGGAGGTTTGATGTCACGAAATTTATGTGTGTTCTTTTGTACACGATTAATTCAAAGTGATACCTTGGATGAATGAATCAGATGGTGACATTGTTGAGTGGAAGTGATTCAGACAAGTGCGGTAGTGTTGAGACCTGGTGTGGAGGTTGATGAGTACGACTGTTCGTAACAATTTTGGTGAAAGTAGCAACAGCGGTTAGGTACTTCACGAACTTCTTATCCATGCGAGTATTGATGGCTTACTGAACATTTTTAATATCATGGTTCATTTTGACATTCAAATTATATGCCTCCCATCTATCCATCCATCTATCCATTCATCCACCCATCCATCCACCCATCCATCCATCCATCCATCCGCCCATCCATCCACCCATCCATCCATCCATCCATCCATCCATCCATCCATCCATCTATCCATCCACCCAGCCATCTATCCACCAATCTTTTGATTTTGATTATGAACAAAGAAAAAACAATAAAAAGTTGATGTGGCGCGAAATTTAAAACTTACTTTATCAAGACACTGCGGATACCATGCACATAATAAATTTTGATCCCAACAGTGAAAGTGCAGTTTGTTCAAAAGGCGTGGCCAAACTAACAATAGCCTTTTAAAGCTTTCGGAGCAGTTATGTAGAAATTACCCTCAGCTGTACGGATACAATCTTAGTACAAAGGATGTGCAACAATGCATGCAATTTGTCTAGATGGCTGTTTTTTTTCCAATTCCTTTTTATCTAATATTCACTATATGAAGCTCCATTTTAAATCTTTTTTCAGGGCTGCTGATCCATCCTTTTTCCTCATGTAATTATCTCAGTGAAAGTTGGATTAGGAGTTACAATAACTCTTTAAGGTCCATTAAACACAGAGAGTGTTGATTACTTGGTTTCTGAATGTCCATTTGCCAAACAGAGCAGTGCGTAGATATGAGTGCAGTTTTTTGCTTGTTTGTTGACGCTCAACGATTGCAATCCTGATTTTCTTAACAAATCGATCTTCATGTTTATGTACAAAATACTATAAAACTAGTTTTCTAGGATTATGTAAATATTCAATGTTTTACGAGAAGAAATTAACCGGTTTTCTTTCGTCTCTTATAGCTGTTGAACAATAAGCAAAATAGTAAGAAACTATGCATACATTAAAGAGTTAAAATTTGTGTTCTCAGGCACATGTATACCTTTTTCTCCCATATTATTGTGTGTTTTGGGGAATCAATCCTTAATTTGTAAGGTATTGACATTCGCTTAGGGGACGTTCAAATATAACCTTACGCCTCGGAGGATGGGGGGGGGGGGGTGTGTTTGGCTCCTGTAAGAAAAGTGTAAGAAAGGGGGGGGGGGTCTTGAACCAATGTAATATTACACTTTTGTGAGGTTCAAATCTAAGGCAATTTTGACATTGACATGAATCTCATTTTTCCCTCATTTGTAAGAAAGAGTACGTACGTGTGCAATGTATAATTATTACTCGTTCAAATCTAAGGCAATTTTGACATTGACATGAGTCTCATTTTTCCCTCATTTGTAAGAAGGAGTACGTGTGCAATGTATGACTATTACATGATTGTATTTTTGTAATATTACGGGATGGGAGCGGGGGCTGGGGGGTGGGGGGGGGGGAGAAGCAAATGTAAGAAAAGTGTAAGAAAGGGGGGGGGGGGTCAAAAAGTCCCCAAAACCGGTAAGATTATAATTATTTGAACGTCCCCTTACCAATTCTTTTTGCAGCCACGTTCATTCCGAAGGATTCAGAATTATTTATTACTATAAGATTTATTAGAATAGGGTTCACTTGGATGTTTTCTGTGCATTTCGACGAGTTCCGAAAACATACCCCCCCCCCTCCTCCCCACATACACACACATCCAAGGGCTTGTACATATTGACACAGAACCATTTTGTCACACCGAACTGCTGAAGTATTAAGATTATAACCCTTTGTGCACACACACGCACACTTGCCCACACATACACAAAAAAATGCAGGCATTTTCACATCCATTCACAGGCTTACACAGACTCCCCCCCCCCCCACACACACATATACACAAACATATGCTGAAGGTGATAGGTAGTTTTATAATTATGTCGAATATGCATTGAAGAAAGAACATCTACCAGGCAATACAATGTATTTGATTATTACTAACTTTTTTTTATGGTCTTAATATGACACAGAGCATACGAAAGACATCCCATTGCAAATGCTATTTGATGACCTCTGGTCTACAAACCTGTCCGTCTATACATACAGCTAATATTTTTTACCGGAGATCTATCTGTCTGTCTATCTGTCTATCTGTCTATCTATCTATCTATCTATCTATCTATCTATCTATCTATCTATCTATCTATCTATCTATCTATCTATCTATCTATCTATCTATCTATCTATCTATCTATATATATCTCTCTCTCTCTCTCTATCTATCTATCTGACTATCTATCTATCTATCTAGCTATCTATCTATCTATCTCTCTCTCTATCTATCTATCTATCTATCTATCTATCTATCTATCTATCTATCTATCTATCTATCTATCTATCTATCTATCTATCTATCTATCTATCTATCTATCTATCTATCTATCTATCTATTCTTCCATCCATATATCCATACAACCCTGTTTCCATTTCCTTTTTCTATTTAAAAAAAAATAAATTATTCTATAATAGTTTGAATGCTGAAAACATAATTGTCTGCTTCACATTATAAAGGACCTATGGCCTCCGATATAATCATGAAAGGCTGTTTAACCGCTGAGCCTTAATTTCTATCATATTAGGCATAGAAAGACGTAGATGTGTATTTGGGCATATTTCGAGAAAAGTTTTGAAGTGACCTATTTTCTAAGTATTTTTGCTGATTTGGAGCTACAACTGAGTTAAACAGAAGAAAGTGTTGCGACATGAGTCGAAAAATGTGACCGGAAATTGCGTTCTACTCCTCTCTTTACACATTACTGGCCGAAAGTCAACTTTATCACATTTGTGTATTCTGCAAGGAATTATGGTGTGAGAAAAAGATCTATTCGTTTTTATTTCGAATCTAAGTTTTGTTGTTAATATGACCCGGTTCAAGATAAGTATGCTGCTGTCTCGGTACAAGGTAAATGTCATCTTGCCGGGTCGTCTTGTATAATTATGTGATATTTTTAGTGTTTTTGAATATTCTAACCCCCTTTTCTTAGTTATAACACTAACCATTGCTTGCTATAGACAGCCTGGAATGTAATCGATAGTAATTAATTGACTGGGCGTGGCATTTTCACACGATACACAAAAAATCATTTTACCAGTGATCTTTTTCCGGGTGGCCATTAAAATTTGCGTCATGGCAAGGGTGTGGTAAGTATCCTCATATAACCATGGGGTTGAATGTTTTAAATTTTTTGGCAAACATCCGGAAACTAGGTAATGGAAAAATAACAATAACAGCAACTAATGTGTGTTAAAATTCCTCTTTGTCACAGTCGTCAAATTGAAGTAATTCAGAGATGTATAGTAATGAAATATATATTGAGGCCACATGAGAATGTGTGATTGACGGCATGAGGAGAGTGAATAAAGACCTGTCATGTAATCTTCCACAAACAGGGGGCAATACTGTGCGAATCTGGAACATCCATTCAGAAAGTATGTCAGTTTGAGTGGAACTTTCACAATGGATTTTGTTCCGTTTTTGAAGATTTTGATAGTACCAGTGCAATAACCGGTTTTATCTTTCAGTAAACACTTTGTTTAATGCTCTTGAATCAAATCTAGGGCGAATGTGTTCGTGAGTAGAGCCAATTTTATGTACAACGTGTTATATGTGCTTCAACTGAGTCTTTGAAGATTTGGTAAAATACAATGAATTTAAGTTTTATGTTTTATCGTTCAACATTTACCTGTTGAATGCTAAAATATGTGGCAGTGAACAGACTATACTATTTTTTTTTCACTTCTTTTTCTAGATCGAATAAATTTCTTTTTTTTTTGGACTGCAGAAAGTCCTCGTTGACCGACGGCCAGTCGCCCTTTTCTCTTTCGTTTTAAATGCCTTTGTACTTCTTTGTGGCATGTTTCTTTCTAAGTCGGGACTTTGTTACATATAACCTTTTTGAATTTCTGTGACCACATTTCTACTGAGATCTCTACACATTTACTAAGTTTGTAATAAAACAATAGCTAAGAGGTCCGTATGTCAAAGATTATGCCAGGCAGCCAATTTTATTGTCTAATGTTTATTACACCATTTCTTTTGCTTTCTCTTTCTTCTCTTTACAACTTTAATGCAGTTGTGGTTTCTCTCCCCCCCCCCCCAAATTACATCTTTAATTTAATATGACTGCCCCCCCCCCTTCTCTTTATACCTTTAACTCAGTTGCTCCTTTTTCTCCTCGTTTAATGTTTAATTTTTTATTTTTTTTCATTTCGTTCACTTTGGGTCTTTCGTTTAGTTTTTTTCTTCCGTCTCTTTACATGTTTAATTCAAGTTGCTTCTTCTTCTCCTCTTGACAAGGCAATCTTTAATTTGACTTCTTCTTCTCCTCTTGACAAGGCAATCTTTAATTTGACTTCTTCTTCTCCTCTTGACAAGGCAATCTTTAATTTGATTTCTTCTTCTCCTCTTGACAAGGCAATCTTTAATTTGACTTCTTCTTCTCCTCTTGACAAGGCAATCTTTAATTTGATTTCTTCTTCTCCTCTTGACAAGGCAATCTTTAATTTGACTTCTTCTTCTCCTCTTGACAAGGCAATCTTTAATTTGACTTCTTCTTCTCCTCTTGACAAGGCAATCTTTAATTTGACTTCTTCTTCTCCTCTTGACAAGGCAATCTTTAATTTGACTTCTTCTTCTCCTCTTGACAAGGCAATCTTTAATTTGATTTCTTCTTCTCCTCTTGACAAGGCAATCTTTAATTTGACTTCTTCTTCTCCTCTTGACAAGGCAATCTTTAATTTGACTTCTTCTTCTCCTCTTGACAAGGCAATCTTTAATTTGACTTCTTCTTCTCCTCTTGACAAGGCAATCTTTAATTTGATTGGCTTCTTTTTTTTTTCTCATTAATTCAAAATGCCCCTTTTCCTGCTCTCTCCCTCTTTAACCTTTTCACATCACCTTGCACACCCCTGAACGTCCCACTTCACAATCGATGGATAGGCTGAGCCCTACAGTTGAGTGACTCCTGGCCCACCCTTTCATTCTGAGCTGTTCAAACTTCTTTGAGTTTTCGAAGTTTTGCTTTACACACTGTTGTACTAATAAACTAAACACCAATACTGCTGCCATATTGTAGGTATATTAAGAGACTGTTTTTTAAAAATTAATTTTTCAAAATTTCTTACAAATTATTATGCGTCTATAGGGAACAATTACTAAGCAATAAGTGTTCAGAGGGGAGATGGAATGCGTGAGCTGTGCGATGCGATAAGGTTGTTTCAATTTGCGCCTTTTTCTTCTCTTTGCATCTTTCATTTACTGCACGTCTTCCATCGCTTTTTTTTTCTCATTCCATCTCTCCCCTTCTGCTTCTCCTTAGCCGCTCCACATTTTAACACTTCCATGCATCGTTTCCCCCCACACACAATGGTAGTAAACCCATAGCTTATAGAAATAGGACGTATATTTCCTGTTTCTACGAGTAAACGCCAATTGACTCACGGAAGTCATTGTATCAAGTAGGGGAATCAATTCATAAAGAAACAGTTTCCCCCACTTTAAGTGTAGTTCTGGCTTTTGAAAAAAACTCTAAAAGGCAATGAATTACTTTATGGAGTTTGAACTCGGTGGAATTTCGTTTGATGAGAATTAGAACAATTGATAATTTTAAGGTTAAGTGTTTCGGGATGAGTACATTGCCGACAGAGACTAGTAGCGTAATATAAGGGGTTATTTTAAGGCAACAGTGAGAGATGATTGCCAAACGCAATTAGAAAAGATTTTAAACAAAATTATTGACTTTGTTCTATCTCTCTTAAAAACAAAGGCTATATTGAACTGCAAAGTAAAGGAGGGGTGTGTTTTTTTAAATAATTATCAATGACTGTCAAATCTTTATGTATTCAACAAAGTGTACTTAACGTTTCTATACATCATTTCTCAATTGCAGTTATTAAAAAAAAAACACAACATACATGCCGTTTTACCCGATTGAACTTAAATCTTGTTTTCTATCTATAATTACGAGTGACAAACCAAGAATTTATAGACACCTTGGACTGTCTGTAAATTATTATTGAAAAGGATTGTGACGTCAAACACTCCATTAGCGACTTCTCGTAATGGTGAATGTGAAATTTAGCACTGAACAAAATTATAAATAGATGATTTTATCGCCGTGACGTTGGGATTAAAATCAGCGTTACTCTATTTACAGTGCATTTGTGCAACCTTAATTACAAGATAGATTAGAAACACAGCCATAAAAGTAGCTAGTTTTGTGCGTTTTATTTTTTCTCGAAAGGTCCTCCCCCAACCTTTAGGCACGTATAAATAGGCGGCAGTTCAGTTAGTAAAAACTTTACCAAGGACCACGGCATCGGATGCTTCGAATACCGGACGGCGTCGGATGTTTAGAGTATCGGTATCTTACTCGCAAAGAGGAATACACTCTCTGTGTCCAGACACATTCTTTGGCATCAGAAATCGCAAGCTGGAAACATATTTTCCCTTAGAAAATGTTGTATTTATGATGCGAGTCAAAACCTGCTTTAAAACATAGTTTTGTTACTGAGAAAAAAGATACTGTTGCAGCACGTATAAAAAATATTATCATATTATAAATACATTCACTCATTCGACTGGTCAAGTTTGAGTTTGAGTTAGAGCTTGAGTTTAAGCATGGAGCAAGCAAGTCGACACCGCAACGGCCATAGCGGGTTTGCTAAAACTAAGACAATAGGTAAAAATTTAGCAGAATGACAGGAGAGAAGCAGACCTTACCAGCATTGATCACCAATCACCCGCGACAGGTGACATAACGAACCAGCGTATCACCTGCACGAAGGCAATGGTATTTGACCGCACAACTGCAGTCAGAAAGTTGTAAAAGAACAGACATTACCAAACAGCAACACATGAAATGCCAACAACAAAAACAAGAAAAGAAGCAACAAGAACAACAACAATAAAAAATGAGGTTGCAAATGCCCTGGGCAGACAGAAATCCCGTAAACCACAACGAGATCCCGTAAACCACAACGAGATCCCGTAAACCACAACGACATCCCAAAAAGAACACGAACAGTAAGGAACAAAGAATATGCCGAGGATCAAAATCCACAATGTGAGCATTTGTGATCAAGTTTTTATTAGGACAAACCTATACATTTATAAATTACCAAGAACCCGAACTGATAATGATTCTGGGAAATCACACTGGAGACACAATACATGGAAATGACAACACATACATGAAATAGATAATTAGGTAAATGACAATGGTGGTCCCTGATTGGCTAAATGAAGGCAATATTCTAACTTAATGAACCAGACAATCTGATTTATGAGTAAAACGGAATAACAGTCTCTAGACAGCTAATTCACGAAATTCTGTAAATCTACTCTTCACAAACTACAAACAAACAAAAACAAAAAAAACATATTTTGTAAACTCTCTCAGAAAAGCTTTTTTTGAAAATTATCAGACAAAGTTTAATCTAGTATTTCTCTATGGACGCGGGTTTTTTTGCAATTGTTTTATATTGCATCAAAGTGTAATATTAAACGTTTTCCTTAATTTTTTTTTTCTCTCTCCAGCGGAAGCCCATGCTTGCCATACATTTTCAAATAGATATACATTTTTGTTTATCATTTTGAAAAAAAAAAAAAGTCAGTGGTGCTGAGTTCCAGGCTCAATATTGTTTTTACATCTGTACACCGCATCTGGAGAGGCGGCATTATGGAACATTATTAAACGCATATAATCAATACAAGTCAATGATAAAAACAGTATACGTAAATATATATAAAAATGCATGTCGTTTACTAATAGCCACTGTGAATAGCACAGCGACCTTGCAACCGGCAAAGATGCAAAAAAAAATAAAAAAATTATCATAACAAATAAATTAAAAATGTACACCAAAACCATTAAAGATTAAAGTTGTTCAGAGCCAAGTGTCTTTTACGTGTAATAATTTATACTGGTCTCTCTGCTACTAATCAATACTTCCTTGCCAGAACTACGCATCTTTTCGGCCATCAGAGGATCCATAGTAATAAATTAAGTACTCATGCACTGACTTTGACAAACTTTAATATAGACAGTGATGGAATATTATTAAAAAAACAAACATCTGTGAGGTCACAGCAAGGCTAAAAGCAAAGTGAAACCATGACAAAAACAAAAAGTAAAAAGTTGTATGCAGTAAAGTCTTGCGCAAGAGATACGGAAACGATACAATCAAACGCAAAGGAAAACATTAGAGTTTCGTTTCGTTAAATACAACCTTTCCTTTTTCTTTTTGCCATATATTTTGACTTGAATATGGATAGTGTCTGGAGAGTGAGGGCAGAAGTTGGTGTGGCCATGACGTGGTGAGACGTACCAGTTCCCCTTACTTATGTTAAAAGGAGCAGTGCTAAATTTCACATCCCTGAAGGTACTTTTGTTAGTAAAAAAAAAAAAAAAAACACAGAGTTTATACTGCAAGACCGAACAGGTTACTGACATCTGTTACAGTATTTCAGAAAACAATCGAACTGGTTGGAATTGGAAAATTTGCCAAAGTACAAACTTATCCACACACACGCGCAGAGGCATACAAGAACAGTCACACCCACATACCCGCAAACAAACAAACAAACAGCACTGTCCACTCTTTAGCCACACCGATTGTCTCCGACATCATCAAAATTACCCAGAGAGTATTTAAATTTAAACACCATACATTAACATAGAACTTACCGCGAACAGTATTTAACCACCGACTTTATCTGCATGACTTCATTTTCTTGCAGCAAACATGTTAAACTCAATTTATTTTATTGTTCTCAGATAGTTGAATACGCATAGATGCTATTGGTTTGTTCCACTTGGTATCATAGAGCCTGTGCTCCTAGGAATATTTTGAACTTTATTTCGTCTCCGGTCTTAAGTTCAAAGGCTGAATTTAATGTTTAGCTCTCCTAAGAGTTCAGTTCTTTTTGGATTACAGCTGATCTTTATATGTGTGCAAGTTCAGCCGCTGAGTACTGGCTGCAGGAATGTCCTATTTATCAACATCATAGTTTTGAGAAACCTAAGTGAAATAAAACTATAAAATATATAATATATTGAATTAAAAAAACAAAACTTACAGTAAACTAAAAAGATGGTCGTTTGGCAGTGAATCTTAGCTCTGGCGTATCTAAGTCTGTCAAAGTGTGGGCGAATGCGGTCACACAGGGCAGATGACCTAAGAAACGACATTTTATTGAGCTGGAAACCGCAACAGGTGAACACAGAAACAAGTACATTTTAAGATTATCATTATGAATTGCATGATTTCATGAAGATTGTTTGTGCATGGAAAATCTAGTCTGATTGGTTTCAACAACTTGAGATACAAATAATCATTATGAAGTTTCATCAATATAACGCTGACTAACGTCATCAGCTTATCGGATTATGAACCGATTACTTGACTGTCCAACTCCCGAGGGCAGAAAGGCGTCCAATGCTCGCATCTTTCTAGAAGGGGATCATACACCAACAGATCGGTGAAGAGTTCTCCATCAGGACTCACGAACCATCCCAAAGCACAATTTCTGAAATGGAAAGGTGATAGACAGGGGTGGATGAGGAGGGAAAGCTAATGGCGAGTTACAATTATGGCTTTTCCTGAATTTCACATTATTATTATTGTTTTTTAATGTTTTGAAAAAAGTGTATTTATTATTTGATTTAATAATAATAATAATAATAATGTATAGCATTTATATAGCGCATATCCTTTTAAAATGCTCTATGCGCTTTACAGAAGCAACATGTCAACCACAGAGCAGAATGGAGCTGCCTGCGAAGCGCTCAACACACTGCACTGCTTCTTTCTCTCTCCCTGTCTCGCTCACTCTCTCTCTCTATCTCAGAGCAAATTGTAACGCAGCCTGTTAGGCGCAGTTCACAACTCACAACAGTTCACAACTCACATCAGTTCACAACTCACAACTCAAATAATATTTGAATATTTATTAATAACAATATATATTTAATAATGAATAATAAATTCTGCCGGGGGGGGGGGGGGATTTGAGTTTAAGTTTCAGTTTGGAGAAGGCACGATAACGACAGTCACATTGTGCAAGAAAGAAGCAAGGCGAAAAGTAATAGAACGTGGGGCAGAAGAAGGTGGTATCAGACGCCCCCACCAACAGCCCGCTTATTTAGATTCCTATCAAGGCATATTCAGTATATCAAAACACAATAGTGTGATCAAAATCAGTAAGATGGTTAATGGATATAGCACGGCATATTATAGCAAGTGCATCCAGAGGGTCAGTGATACGGGGAATTTTGAGCAGAGATTAGCTCTTTTTGTGAGAAAATCACACATGGGTAGCCTATAATTTGATCAAATACGCTGATCACCAGAGCCTATCCGAAACGCTGCTTACAGTCACTGAGTTATTTAAAAGTAACAGGTGAGTGTACACTTAAAGTTTGAATTGTTTAAACTGAAATAATAAAAAAAATCTTTATTTAATTCTGTTGACTGAATAGTTATTGGTCCTTGCTGAAGTTAAACAGCAACTTGCATATTGTTTGAATATAGAAATTATGACTGCAATTCGCAATATACAAGGTATTTCAAAATGTGTACACAAATGAACTGCTTAATGTTGATTGCCACCCTACGGAACAATATTATCACCAGTGTCTGGCTCAGTTTAAACACAAGCCAGAACCCAAATGATACATATTATCTGTCCTCTTGAATTTTATAAACCTTGAAGGAAACTAAGTTGACATTGCATTAATAATATAAAATGTATACATATTTTCCGAGACACCCTATTTTACAGTCTGTACATAACAGTTGTGCTTTCAGTTCATTTGATGATGATTTAAAAAGTAAAGATAAAGAGAGCGATGATAATGACAGTGAAAATAGCAAAATAACCTCACTAACTAACCTGAGGAGGAGTTGTCCATGGACACAAGAAATGTAAACACCTTCAACACATAGAGGAGAACAGGCTGGGTAGTCCCCAGTGGCAACACCAAGACATGCCCCCTCTGTTTGGTTGAGACAAGCTGAGAGAACGGAAGAAACATTTAATATTTGTGTGCGTTATAAGGAATAGCAATAGCAACAGTGTATTCATATCTGGGCCATAGACCCATGACAGGAGAATATAGAAATACGCTGGTTCAGTATCTTGGAATTAGCCCACCCATCCATCCACAAATCCATTTATCCATTAATCCATCCATCCATCCACCCATCCATCCATTGATCTATCCATCCACCCATTCATCCATCCAGTGAACCATCCATCCATCCATCTATTCACCCATATATTGATCTATCCATCCATCCATCCATTCATCAAAAACTCAAGAAGATAATGTGTGGGTGAGAGTGGCATCTGGTGCCAGAAATGGGTTGATCGGATTAGTAAGAATTGACTGCCAGGGTAGACAGAGATGGGGAGAAAGGAAAGAAAAAGAGAGAGGGAGAGACAGAGACAGAGATAGAGAGAGAGAGAGAGAGAGAGAGAGAGAGAGAGAGAGAGAGAGAGAGAGAGAGAGAGAGAGAGAGAGAGAGGAGGGAGACAAATGGACACAATGTAAGATATATTCATAGCACAAATTAATGCATATAATTATAAAGACTTATAGGTACTATTTTGAAAAGGAAATTACCTTCGGGGTTTCTTGTTGTTGTAGAAGTAGATAATGGCGTGGTTGTTTCGGGCATAGTGGTAGCTGGAGTTGTCGTGGTACTCGGTTCATATGTTGTTGTGGTTGTTGATTCATATGTTGTTGTTGTGGTTGTTGGTTCATATGTTGTTGTAGTTGTTGGTTCATATGTTGTTGTGGTTGTTGGTTCATATGTTGTTGTGGTTGTTGGTTCATATGTTGTTGTGGTTGTTGGTTCATATGTTGTTGTAGTTGTTGGTTCATATGTTGTTGTGGTTGTTGGTTCATATGTTGTTGTAGTTGTTGGTTCATATGTTGTTGTAGTTGTTGGTTCATCTGTTGTTGTAGTTGTTGGTTCATATGTTGTTGTAGTTGTTGGTTCATATGTTGTTGTGGTTGTTGTTTCGGCCGTTGTCGTCTTGGTTCCACTATAACAGAAAAGCTTGATTCCTCGTTTCTCCACTTCGACCTGAATCGTATCTACAACGGTCTGGATTTGTAGGGACGAAAAGTTGACCTGAGACACATGCCTGACGCGAAGTATACATAGAGCCGTTTCCCTGACCTCTAAACATGAAACATGTGGTGTCCTGATGGCGACTATAGTGAAGGCGTAGAAACATTCCTGTACAGTCACAGCGCTGTAGAAACCTAAAAAACAAAACAAAAAAATTAATAAAAAGTGATTGGGGAGGGGGTAGTTGGTCCGATTTATGCTACAGCGAATATTATTTTGTATTACACGAGCCTGCACTTACTAATTTTCACGCACAGACAGAAGTTCAGACTTGTCGTTCCATGTAATGAAATTTAAACATTAACGAGACCTTCAATATTTCAGTCATGGCACTACACAAAGCCGCAATTTCTGTAAACATTCAGGGTTAACTTGCTTATTGGAACCTGATCCAGGTGAACACTGAAGAAACATGGAGAGGAAAAAGACTGATTGATTTGGAGATGAATGTATCACCTTGTTTTAACAACCGCAAAGTTTTTTGTTTCTAATTAGCATATTGTTATTTTCTTCATCACAGAAATAAGCAGCGGATGAGGAGTGTAGTAATTTCTCTGTCCTTGAATAACAGAGAAACTTTCATGGGTCTTTCAGATCCTGAAAACCATTTAATGTTGCTAATTCTTCCAAAGAAAATGGACACCTGGGAGTATGTAACATCACAACCTCATTGTCGAACTTGTAAGTTGTCTCCTGTACTATTTGCTTTTGCGTTTATATATACTAGCTGAGTTACCCGGCCTTGCCCGGGAGAAATATCTTTATTACTTATAATGATTTAGATCTAGAACACAAAGTAAAGTTCCTTCCACAGAGAAAGAAATACAATGACAGAATCAGTATAGACTCGGATTCCGGGCCAACTCTTGAGTCTGTTGACCCACTTCCGCTAAAGTTTACAGCCGATCCATGTTTTCGTTAATCCACAATTTGCTCCTTTCAGCGAATGAACGATGAGGGAAACTGCGTCACGGTACTAAAACTAGATCAAAATAGCGTGGCCCTGTTCTAAAAGCATGGAGTTGGAAGTGTTTGTTTGCGAATTTTACGTGTGAATTATGCAAAATGAACAAATTACCCAGTGTTGGCAGCATTTTTATATTACCCCCCTACATCACAATAAGTCGAGTGATAGGCGATGAGAATGCTTCCAGAGTTTTGGAGCCCTCACAAAAAGGGCATTTAAGGCCAGAACTCTTATCCTTAGCTTGATAATAGTATCATATAAATATAATATTACGTAATGTTTTTGGCTTTTTGGGGGTGCAAGCTATTTGGGCCACATAGCCAAAATCTTCAAAATGACATTAACTTCTTACCAATTTGGAAATAATGATACTGTGGCCTTGTAGTCAACGAAAATATTGTTGTGATTACGAAAAGCCAAAATACCCGTACATCATAACCCCCCCCCCCCCCCCCAAGAAATTCATAGTGGAAATAAAAATTCAGTTTCGGCTTATAGAACAAATACCCTCTAAGTCTGTTTGATTCTATTTTACCTGGTACATAAGGGCCAGTCACAAATCCAATTAGGCCTTGTTGTTGTTCATGGATAAGTTCTTGAATGACGGTATATCCGTCAATACGACATTGTATGAACACCTGTTGTCTGATCAACTCTGTCCTCATGGAAGTCTCGAAGACCTGGATCTGCGAGGGTGACAGGTAGGTGTTGTGAAGATTGAGGACACGGGCCACACATTTGCAGAATTGTTGGACTTCCAGACAGGTGACTGACCCGGTTGAGAACATGATGACTCTTAGAGAACTAACACAGTCCACGATTGTCACGGATGCATGGAAGCCTAGTGACAGGTAAAAACGACACATGGATTGAAAAAACAAAGTTGATGGTGAAAACATTTCGTAGAACAATAACAAATAATTATTATACATGTTGGGCAAGCAGATACCTAAAGTCAATGACGTACTGTTGATCATTTTATCAACCTATGTAGTCGATGTATTTCCTAAAGTTTCCTTTTTTGACAGGTGCTTAACAATTCTTTCAGTTGTAATTTCGTACGCATTGAGAAACTCTTGATATTTGATGAAATAAACAATATACCGAAAATACCCGTACAAGCTGAGAGTTAACAGTCAAGCTTAAAAACAACAACATTCAGAGATAAAGAAGAGTGAGTGTTATTACCATAATAAGGTTTCTTTGTTGATGTCAGGATGCTTGTTGAACTAATTGGCGTAGTACTGGTACTAGTTGCTTCAGTTGTTGTAGTGGATGATTCATATGTTGTTGTGGTTGTTGATTCGGTTGTTGTAGTCGTTGGTTTAGTTGTAGTAGTGGTTGGTTCAGTTGTTGTGGTGGTTAGTTCACTTGTTGTAGTGGTTGGTTCATATGTTGTAGTGGTTGGTTCATATGTTGTTGTTGTGGTTGGCTCAGCTGTAGTAGTGGTTGGTTCATATGTTGTTGTTGTGGTTGGCTCAGTTGTAGTAGTGGTTGTTGATTCAGTTGTTGTTGTGGTTGGTTCAGTTGTAGTAGTGGCCGGTTCAGTTGTTGTGGTGGTTGGTTCATATGTTGTAGTGGTTGGCTCAGTTGTAGTAGTGGTTGGTTCAGTGGTTGTGGTGGTTGGTTCATATGTTGTAGTGGTTGGTTCATATGTTGTTGTTGTGGTTGGCTCAGCTGTAGTAGTGGTTGGTTCATATGTTGTTGTTGTGGTTGGTTCAGTTGTAGTAGTGGTTGGTTCATATGTTGTTGTTGTGGTTGGTTCATATGTTGTAGTGGTCGGTTCATATGTTGTAGTGGTTGGCTCAGTTGTAGTAGTGGTTGGTTCAGTTGTTGTGGTGGTTGGTTCATATGTTGTAGTGGTTGTTTCACTTGTTGTAGTGGTAGGTTGAGTTGTTGTGGTTGGTTCTGTTGTTGTAGTGGTTGGTACATATGTTGTTGTTGTGGTTGGTTCATATGTTGTAGTGGTCGGTTCATATGTTGTAGTGGTTGGCTCAGTTGTAGTAGTGGTTGGTTCAGTTGTTGTGGTGATTGGTTCATATGTTGTGGTGGTTGTTTCTGTTGTTGTAGTGGTTGGTTCAGTTGTTGTAGTGGTTGGTTCAGTTGTTGTTGTGGTCGGTTCATATGTTGTAGTGGTTGGTTCACTTGTACTAGTAGTTGGTTCAGTTGTGGTAGTGGTTGGTACATATGTTGTTGTGGTTGTTTCAGTGGTTGTAGTGGTTGGTTCATATGTTGTAGTGGTTTGTTCAGTTGATGTAGTGGTTGGTTCATATGTTGTAGTCGTAGTTTCAGTTGTTGTAGTGGTTGGTACATATGTTGTTGTTGTGGTTGGTTCACTTGTACTAGTGGTTGGGTCAGTTGTTGTAGTGGTTGGTCCAGTTGTTGTAGTTGATGGTTCATATGTTGTTGTGGTGGTTGGTTCAGTTGTAGAGGTTGTTTCAGTTGTTGTACTTGTTGGTTCAAATGTTGTTGTAGTTGCTGTATCGGTCGTTGTGGTCTTGGTTCCACTGTAACAGAAAAGCTTGATTCCTCGTTTCTCCACTTCGACCTGAATCGTGTCTACAACAGTCTGGATTTGTAGGGACGAAAAGTTGACCTGAGACACATGCGTGACACGAAGTATACATAAAGCCGTCTCCCTGACTTCTAAACATGAAATATATGGTGTCCTGATGACCATGATAGTGAAGGCATACAGGCATTCCTCTACGGTCACGGCACTGTAGAAACCTGAAATTGAAAACATGTACGTGTCGCCCTGAAATAAACATCAAACTCAGGAACAAAAAGTCAGGCATTTTCTGCTTTTCGACAGAATGTCTTTAAAATGCAGAAAGACCGTGGTAGTTGGAAAAACAATAGTAGAATTATGTCACAGTTTACTGTGCAACATTTCCTGTGCTATTCCTCATAAATCGGTAGACTTCATCACTCTGAAAAAATCGTAGATTTTACATTTCATATAAAGCAATAGAACATTTTGTACTGCCATTGTCCCGATGTTTCTTCATTCAAGTTATGCTCTAAGCTAAAGCGAGTGAACAGATTGGCTCTGCATGTGAACGTTAATTCTAAATCAAGCAAAACTATAAAATATAATTTTGTCATGTTGTGATCAGCAGCGACACATGATACCACTGTTCAGAGGAATTGTTTCATTATAGATATGAAATTACTTTCACTAGATACAAGCTCAGGAACTGAAACACAAAAGAAAAAAAAACTTATGGTCATGACTATTTACAAGAAGCCCTTAATTATCCGATGGCCCTGGATTTCGGATCAATCCGCATAATTGAAAAGTGTTTTCCCAAAACTGGGAAAGTGAAATTTAGCAAGAGGTATGGCCCCTTTCAGTTTCAAAATTCAAAATTAGTGTAGGGCGCGGTTTAAGTGATATCTTAAAACTTGCTATGGCCGGTCTTTATCCGAAGATTAAGATGGGACATAACAAGTTCTGAACGAACGCTTACACTAATTTTGAATGGCCATCTGAAAGGGGGCACAACTCTTGCAAAATTTGACTTAACCAGTTTTGGAAAAACGTTCTTCTATTATGCTGGTCTTTCATATCAAAGTACATCACACATTACAGTAACTACAGATACCACGCAGCACCGTAAACAGGCGTGTTTTAACTTCTCCCTTTGAAGGCCTTGGAAAAAGAACAAATGCCACAACCATTGATTTTCGCATTTATCTCACTATGTACGTTCTCTGGCCATCAGCCTCGTTTCCATGAAGCAAAGTTTGAAATAAAAGAGCCGCAGTCACAAAATATAAGAAATCACTCCTTCATTTGCTTGAAGGACGTTGTGGGTGTTTTAAACTTCAAAAATGGATTTTCTAAGTTTCATAATTATTATTTGTGACTTTAATTGTTTTTCTCCTGTGGCTTTCATTTCTCTTATACTTACTTGGGAAGTATGGTCCATGTACTGGTACAGTCAGTCCTGTACTTTGTTCATGGATCAGCTCTTGAATGACGGTATATCCGTTAATCTGACATTGTATGAACACCTGTTGTCTGGTCAACTCTGTCCTCATGGAAGTCTCGAAGACCTGGATCTGCGAGGGTGACAGGTAGGTGTGGTGAAGATTGAGGACACGGGCCACACATTTGCAGAATTGTTGGACTTCGAGGCAGGTGATTGACCCAGTTGAGAACATGATGAATCTTAGAGAACTCACGCAGTCCACGATTGTCACTGATGTATGGAAACCTGAATACAATGTAATAATTATAGCAATTGTAACAAGAATAATAATCTTTTAAAAAATTATTGTACAGTAGGTGAACTATAGCCATCTATGTTAGCTAAATGTCGATAGTAGACAACTTTACTATTATGGCCGACTGTTATGAATCACTAATTAAGCTAGTGTGAAATGAAGGTCCCAATATTTTAGGGCTTGCAAAAAAAAAATAATAATAAGAAGAAGAATTAGAAAGATGGATTTTCAACATAGAGCAGTAGAACTCTAGAAATGTGTTGTCAGAGAGAAGAATCACTTATCTACACAGTCATATCATTATCAATCGACATCGGTCGTTCAGTTAGTCAGTCTGGCAATCAATGAAGATTCCTAATTATCCATAATGAAATAGCAACCTACCGTAGTTTGGAGACACAGTTGTTACTCCTGTTTTCTGTGTAGGAACACCGGTCAATTCACCAAAGATGCTTCTGATATTGAGGCTGCATTTAACCTGACCGCTTACCACTGACTGAACCAGCGTAAACTCAAAGCGTTCCAGATCATGTGTGGATGTAGTGCTAGCATGGTCATTGAACGTCCTCACAGCACAGGTGATGAAGGCTTGAGCTATAGGGCAGGAGACGCTGGTGGAGTTTTGCGTGATACCATTGAAGATTTCAATACACTCGGCCATTGTGGAAGCGGATTCCAAATCTGCAGTATCAATAGCAACGTTGATAGAGATAATGAAATCGTCATGACTGTAGAGGTATTGATAACATTTCTGAGACATCACTATTCCAAAACCTTGCTGACACCATTGGCAATATATTATTGTAGTAATAACAACTGATAAAATGGAATAAATTTACCAAATCATCCGCATCTCTTCAGATTTCTCCCTGCAAGAGTAGCTTCTTAGTCCCCGACCAAACATACCATTCCTATTATCATTAGGAATGCAACTATTATTTCTCAAAATTTAAGTTACCTGGAATTGCCTGCAATGATGAGTTTGAGGCATCTGTAATTATAAATACATTCGCAGATGTGTTTCCGGCTAGGACATCTTGAATCAGATTTCGAATGCTCAGATTACAGCCAAGGCCTTGCTGTAAGAAAACATTGTTGAGCTGATCTTCAATGGTTTGCAGACTATGCGGAGGGAGAGTGGATGTGTGCCAGTTTGAGACCCGGATCAAACATTTGCTAAAGATAGCGGCAAGAGGACATGTAGGGCCGTTGATTTTGGCCGTGACCTCATTTAGAGCTGCCGAGCAGTCGCTGAAGTTTGTTGCAGTATCAAAACCTGTTGAGAGACAAGAATTACAACTGGAGGGTTGGTATCATACGATGAACACGTCCACCTGGACTCAAAAGCCAATAATATTGTCACGCATAAAGTCCAGCGAATATGCTGCCATCTGTGCAAAGCACAATACCCTAAGGACTGTTACTATTAGAGTTGAGACCTCTGGAACAGTGGAAGGTTTCACAGTAAAAGCGTGTACGAAGAACCGTTATTGTTCAGTATTTCAACTTTTTGTGACTCAGGTACAATAAAGAACCTAAACCTCCAATTCATCTCAGCAAAATATATTAAGGATGAGAATTGACGATCATAATATTCAGGTGCAAAAAAAATAATAAACGTGGTGACATTCTTGACATCAACTGAATTGCTGTATCTACATGAGTACAGCGGTAAATTCCTCGAATTCAAACACAGGGAATAAGGTGGTGTGGTGTGCAGTCTTGTCCTTGTGACACCAAAGTTAAAATGTGGCCCCCCCCAAAAAAGGGGGGGGGGTGGGGGTGTTTGTAGCAAAGTCACACGTTAGAAACAAACAATAAGGTCGATTACGATACACCACAAAAGAATTAGAAGTGGCAGGAAAACACCCCGCAAGCTTTCCGTCATCAAACACCTTCATGGGGTTAGAAACATGAGTTGGCCTATCTTTACAGTGGCATTTGAAAAAAAAATCAAACAAGTGGTTGCCAGTCCCTCCATACGAATTGTCTCTGTATGTTTTGAAGTACGTAAAGCACCGGAAGTCGTTATCAATTACACGTGTCTTACCTACAGGTCTGATAATATCCGTGGTAGTAGACATTGTGCAACAATAGAAACAGTGCACTATATAAGTTATTGAAAACAGATAAGATGATGTCCTCGTTCACACCATTGCACAAATGAAGATCCTAATACAAGGGACAATACCAAGCATTAATCTCTGTCCAAATAAGTGAATGGAAAAGTAGTAATCTCCCTTCCTGTGTTCTTCAACTGCCCTTTCCACTGTCAAGCCAAGCCACGAAGATGAAGTCACATAGACATTGTGACACGGACCGTATTTCTTCCACACTCGACCTGAGTACATTTTTTTACTTCGAGCTTTCAAACACAAAATTAGCTTCGCAAAACATGTTGTGCGTGGGTCCTGCGCCCCGTAACCCCCCCCCCCCCCAACCCAACAATATCATTTTCTTTTTCTGTTCTTATTTTTTCTGTTTGTTTGTTTGTTCTTTAACATTTTTTTTTTTTTTTTAAGCTTACCTTCAATTTCTGGACAAATAAAAGTTGCTGCAAACTGTTGCTCTGCCCACATTTTATTCACGTTTCTCTAATTAGAAACACACACTTCCCCGAATTCATCAACATTTGTGAAATTTTAAGGGTTTGCGGGTAAAGGCATCCATATAGGTAAGACATAGAGATTTCAGTACCCGAGTCTTCTTTTCTATCAGTCTGGAGCTTCCTACTTTACCAGCAAGGCCATATTTGTTGACTGACTGTGTGCATTTTTGTCATCTTTATCTGGACAGTAAAGCAAAACAGCGTTGAAAATCATTCGCGATCTTTTATGTTTAGTCGTGAGAGGTTTCAGTAATACAGAATCCATATACAACTAATAGAGTGGAGTGGAACACTACTTACTGTGAGTGTAAGTGGTTGTCCCTAGTAGACCATTATAAGACGGCGCACTTCCTCTGAGTTCTTGGATTAGAATCTCAACGTCAACATTACAGTGTGCCCCGTGCCTTCTGAGCTCCTCTTCTACCAGGTTCTTAAAATTCGCAATGTCCGCCTCTGCCCAGTTGGTCTTGTGCCATTCCATGGTCCAGGCCATGCACTCGACATATGGAACTGCATTACCACACGTGACTCCACCATTTCCCGCGCCTGTTTTAGTTAGCTCTTCGATGCATTTGTCTGTACTGGTAGCCGCCACAGAGCCTGGAATTAAAACCACATGATATTGAGAGATATTTCTTCCCTACAAAATTTTTTTTAACGGGACTAAAAACTGTCTTATGTCAGAAATATCTACTAATTTACTGCTAATGTTTCCCAAAAACCTTGCATGTTGTGTGCGGCGTGGAAGTGCATCATTTCTAAGTATCTGAGAGAGAGAGAAAAAAAAAAAAAAGTGAGAGAGAGAGAGAGAGAGAAAGAGATATAGATAGAGAAACAGACAGAGACACAGAGAAACAGACAGACACACACACATAAACAGAGACAGACAGACAGAGAGAGAGACAGACAGAGAGAGAGAGAGACAGAGAGCGAGACTGAGACAGAGAGAGAGAGAGAGAGAGAGAGAGAGGGAGAGAGACAGAGAGACAGAGAGAGAGAGAGAGAGAGAAAGAGAGAGAAAGAGAGAGAAAGAGAGAGAAAGAGAGAGAAAGAGAGAGAAAGAGAGAGAAAGAGAAATGTTACTATTTTTCTGTAACTCGTTAACTCCTGTTGGGTCCAAGTTATGAGGTCAGATACTATGTAAATGCACTCCATTGTTATTATTTTAATCAAATTGTTAAGTTCAGCTGAATGACTTCGCTCCTCCTCTGCCAGATACTGGAAAGTGGAAAGTTTCCGTGTCCTATAATTAAGTCATAGAGAATGGTTCGGCTGTCTGCTGTATTACTTCAATTACAATGAAACAACGGATGTGTTAGAGCTTCACAATGTGGTTAATATATCCAGGACGTACATGTTTGGGTTTATGTGCAGAGATTGTATGAGCATTAAGAAATTTGTTAAAGCGATTTAACAGTTTTTATACCCCACTGGCTTTCTGGTCTTCACGACTTTATAAATACCCCAAAGTATATTTTGTTTAAAATTTTTTGTCCAATTCATGCGTGTGTCTCAGAGGTTGTTTTTTTTTTTTTTTTTCTGGACTGCAGCTTTAGACAAAATTTATTTGACACTGACTGAACATGTTTGACAGTTGTATCTATCTATTTTGTTGACAAACTCAAAGTCCCCTCTCTTCTTCCCTCACGCGATGAGACATTGTGAGCTTTTATTGGGTTATGTAAACCAACCAGTGCGGCATAAACAGAAATATAACAAAACAAAAACAAAACTCACCAGCAAGCAAAACCAAGCCAATTAAAAGATTCATTATGGATCTCATTATGCACGGTCAGGTGTTGCAAAAATTACGGTGCCGTTGTGTTGAAACTGATGCAGAACGTGGCAGATTCCAAATTGCGTGGAGGGAGGAAAGTCTATCGCTGCTGAAGATCACATGTCATTGGGGATGACGTGAGAAACGAAATGTAACATGGGAAAAATTCATAGGAAATGAACCAAAATGTCTTGCATCCCCTATGTGAAGAGGGGTGTGGATATTTATTCACGTATTATAATCGCAGCTATATGATATGAACGTCTGCGAACGTGATAATGGGCGAGCAGAATGCAGAATGACATTGTGATATATTTATGACGAGCGAAAAAAAAAAAAAGGACATTTTACAAAAATGTCTTGTGGACATGTTCATGCCAAAAAACTTCACCCCAAACAGCTTATCCTGAACACAATAGTATAATATGCAGGAATCGAGAACTGACAAAATGCTTTTGAGTGAGATTATCAGCATAAGAAAGTTAAGGAAAAAGCTATAGCCTACCCTAGCTGGACTGCACTGGTCACTTCACAAAATGTAATGATAAAAATATAAATAAAGCAATAAAACTCAATTTAAAAGAGAATAATGATCGACCGTGTTTGATGGATGATATATTAATAACAACGAACCAACAAAAGCATTTGATTTAACTGATGACATTGTCAGACAATTCATTAAGGTGACACTATGATAAACTTACGAAGTCAAAACTGCAGAGCAACTTGACAAGCTTCCTCCTAGACGATCTCTTGCAGGCGTATTTATATTGTCCATCCGCCCAAAGGAATCTCACAAGTTTCAAATGAATGCTAAACCACATTTTGGTTGTTTTTTTTTCCCGCAAAAATAATTATTTTGGAGGTTTGCTTTTTTTTTGTTCAGATTAATGAAAACGAGTCATCTCCCGGATGCAGAGAGTGGTCTTTTTTTGGTAACTTTCAATTAAGAGATGTTGAAAGGGACTGAAATCACTTTCTTTCTTAGGGCATAGAAGAGGGAGGGGCACCGATGAACAGATTAAAATAAGGTGTGATCTTTTAAATGTGTCACTGTGGTGTGTGTGTGTGTGTGTGTGTGTGATTTGGAAAAGTGGGAGTTATCATTTGGTTTTGTTATCATGTCTTTTTGTTCGAACCCACGTACTTAGGCAGGATGATGAAGGCATAATTATTCTGTACGTGGGTGTAAACGTGTTAGGGGATGGGGATGGAATCTTAATGGTAATAAGATGGTAAAGATGCTTAATTATGGTCACGCGACTGGTGATAGATGTTGATGCTGTTGTGGATCTTTCGTCATCATTGATGATGCTGGTATTCCCTGATGGTGAATCAGTCGGTAACTTAAAAATGTAGCATGTGAACGGGAATAGTGTGCTTTTGTAGGCGGCATGTTTTTTGTTCTTGTCGGTGCTGATGGTGTGTGATGGTAATGGTAATAGTAGTCTGCCGTGATGTTAGTATCATACTTCTAGTCGTGAGGTTAAAGTATCGGGGTACCGAAATATCGTTACAGGAGTAGCACACAGTTGCTCTGATCGTTACCATCGAGTGTTCTTGATAAAGTCGAGGAAAATTGCAAGGCAGAGGCACGGTAATTGTCGGTAAAGATAAATGTGGCATTAGGCAGAGGGATTTAGTGTGTGTGTGTGTGTGTGTGTGTGTGTGTGTGTGGTGTGTGTGTGTGTGTATGTGTGTGTGTGTGTGGTGGGGGGCGTGTCATGGAGATGTGGATTATGAAAAATGTTGATGTCGATTATATCGATTCTGATGCCGTTAGTTTTGCTTTCATAACTGGAGAAGAGTGTTGGTGGAGGAAATGTTGCTGGAGAAATTGTGGCTGGGAAAGTGTAGCTGATGGAATTGCTGTTGGGGAGGGTGTTGTTGGAGAAAGTGTTGTTGGGGGAAAGGGGGGGGGGGTGTTGGGGAATTTGTGGCTGTGGAAAGTGTATTTGGGGGAGGGGTTGCTGAGGAAGTGTTGGGGAGAGTGTTGTAGACCAAAATAGTGCAGATCTTATAGTGAATATTAACTGCAGAAAGGATGAAGTCAGCTAAAGGTTGCGATCACACTGCTGACTGTCTGCGATACCGCTCGTTTGTTATTCATCAAAGCAATGAAAGTATCCGTCAGTTCGTCAATTTCAGAGGCCCCCAAAGAAGAACAAAAGAAATTTTCTCGTCACTGTCAGTCAAAGCTTCCTCTTGGTCGAAGAGGGTGTCAATGGATATTCCTTATGTCATGATTACCTTGTCCACAAATGCTCTAGACATGGTTGTCATAGATCACCTGAGACACTGCGTCTCAGTTGTCTTACTGGCTGTGTAGACGAAGGAGGCAAATGAATGGAGATAATAATAACAGGTAGAAGGTACTTTGGCTATGTAGCCAAAATACTTGCAACAATAGTTTTCTATGAACAATAAATGGCCAACTTTCAAAGACATTACTTAGGCCAAAGAAGAGATTATACTGTTACACAAAACATGATGCTAGTGGTAAACTCCGTTGTCTGTTTTGTGTTGGTTTTGACTGAGACCGCAATTTACTAAGAGGAAATTAGCGACAGATTATACTTGCTTCATCTCACTATTGAGCAAGGTCCGTAGTCCAGAAAACCGAAGCAAAATAGACTTGCTTGGACATAACTCCAACCAAAAACCTTGCACTTTCTCCAAAACTAACCGTTCAACCTTATCTGGTCCGACCCAAAGACCAAATTAGTCACTCTTTGATAGCAAATCTTAGGGAGGGGGTGCTGGTGTCCTATCGCTGAGAATTTCCCAGGTTTTCCGCATTCCCTCGAACCAATCTTCTTGAAAGAGCGTCACAAATCATCCCCAAAATAGCATGTCTTCATCTGACCACATATTGTTAGTAGTAGAATTTTACATTGCCTGGAAATTCTTGGGGACAGCCAATGGGATGGACCTTCTGTGGTAACCCCAGAGAGAAGCCCCGCCCTGGCCTTTTGTTCACCTTAATTCTGTCGACCCACGAATATTCATGGAGGCCCACCCGTTTTGAAACAGTGCTACATAACTCTATTCTCCAAACAACGAACTCTGCCTGATAAGAAGTTTGGAAATAACGTTTCTTTAAAGATCCACTGGCTACATCAGTTTTGTCATGTTTTTGCCCACTTTTCCTTTCGTTTTCTCTTTGTTAATATATTATGCTAAGTCATTGTTTGTTGAGCGGATAAATAACAGCATTTAGCCATCAGTTTAAGAGTGAACAAAAATTGCACAAAAACACATAGATCTATATACGAGTATATATAATTATAGGCAAAATATTCTCGTTGCCTGTTATCGATAATTTCATTTTGGAGCAAAATCCTATTCTGAAACACCTTTGGTCTAGCTAACTATAAATGGGTTTACATTTTCATCTTCCTGCTTTGTAATTCACTCATTCATTTCAGTTCGGCCTTCATCTATTCACTCTCTCTTCGTGCATTTATAATATCTGTATCATCCCCCCTCTTCCCCCCTTAAAATATGAATATATATTTAGTTATACATAAATAGATTCTATCTGATACGGCCCTTGAAATTAACAAGACACAAACAGTGGCAAGAAACACTCAATTTCTCATATTATTTACCACGCTGACATAAATATCTAAGACCCTCAAACACCCATCACATTTCTCAACTATTCATGTCACAGTTGTACATAAGTACTCAATTTTAATGGCATGGAAAACGTTTGAAAGGATGGAACAAACAGTTAGTGTCATTTTCGAAACACAGAGGAGCATAGCGAGCGTTCTTTTATCTCAGCGATAATCCTTTCACTACTGAACGCAGTGAAATTGAAAGGTTAGAAATAGACAGTGCAAGTGGTGTATTTAAAGCTTAGGCCAACATTAGCGAGGTATATCAAAGAACGGCATCTTCGTCTTTAATTGATACGTATTCACCCATGCTTCACAAGGGAAGGGTTTATCATGTAATCAGTGAAATTGGCCCTGTAAACTATTTATGTTATGCAGTTCTTAATGACCTCCATTTTCGTTAAACACCACGAAATGAAAGATTTTTTTTTTCTGGCCTCATTTCATACTACATACTCTATTTCAGTATTTTAAAACAATAACTTTCATCTTCCTCTGGGCATAATATTTTCTTTTTCATTCATCATAAATACGGAAAGTGATCGTGTAAACTAGACCGAAGAGCTATATTTATATCAGATGTGGGCATAGTTTAGGATAAAAACATAAAGTTATTATATTTGTTATATTGAGATGATAGAGGGATATCTGATGGCTCCTCTTTATATTCTGAGCGAGGCCCAATTATATCTTATTTTGTTTTATATATGGAACGTTTTTTGTTGTTGTTGTTTTTTTTGTACGTTTTCGGAATGAAAATGAATTGCTGATTAAAAATCAGTTTGATGCCGGTGAAAACTTGATTTTTTTCCTTCAATAAATGACCTATTTCAAGATGGCAACCACTGAAAATGACAAGTACATCTTGCAACTAAATGCAACTTTTATTTGCTCCTTTTTTTTGGAGTTGGAAATAATCGACTCAGTGAAAACGATAATGGAAACAATCAAAACACACTGGAAACGACACTTAGTAGTCGCACATACAAACAACACCATGTTACTCTTCACTCTGAGCCATACTATATCATTAGAACTAGAGGTCATGCAGGTGTTTGCACAAAGGTCCTCCCCGTGATAATCAGATCAGTAAGTGCACTATGGCTCATTCCCATAATTTACTTTACTGCGGCTATGGGATTATCAATTAGGCAAGTAGGGAAAAACAAAGAAAATTGACCTTTTATGTCTTTTTTTAAATCTCGCATCGTCAAAAGAATGAAAACATAACATTTTGGTGTAAAAATAGTCTTTACGTTAGAAATACAATTATTAATATGAATGGTTTTCAAATCAAACATTATTCTCGAGTCAAAGGATAAATTTCTCAAAAATAAATCACGTATTTCTCATATTAATCTATTTTTCGAACATTGCCCTGTTCGATTAGCTGCCACTACATTGTGTACTCTGCTATATTAAACTCTGAGTATTAAAAGTATGACAACAAAGGCAGGTTTACTTGAAATAGTGGAACGATTCGATTGGGCAAATGCTTCCAAAGAAAATTACATCGATTAAAAACTCTCTATTCTATTTGGTCTGTTTTTTAAAAGCATTTCCTATTTTTATGAAATAAAATTATGAATGTATCATATGAACCCCGGGGCGGTACCATTAAACCAAGAACAAAAGAATGTATGTCTTAGAGTGATTTTGAACAGCAACAGCACCAGTAACAATAATAATAATATACCAAGATAAAGAAGAAAAAAACAACAAAAACCCACAGACATGCAAATCTACTCATTTGTCACCGTGAAAGAAATCACGAAATGTTATTGCACAATACCGAGGTTTTTAAAAAGCAACGAAGTGTGAAATTAAATAATGTCACATCTCCCAGCTAGCCTATCCCAAAACATCTTCGCCGGGTGGAAAAGCAACTTAGTCAGGTGTGAAATAAGGGCTTTTAGACTGCTCATAATGCATAAGTTAAAATTGAAATGATTAAATCGTGACAAAAATTTTACAAACAAACCAGCAAGGAAACTAATCAGTATAACAGATAACATCACGCATGCATACACTGGGCGTATGATTGGAGCGATTCGAGGAATGTGAGAATGACGCACAGCAGTAAGAATCAAAATGCTTTATGTAGACATGGTACGATGAAAATTATTGTAGGCATATCAATGAAGTGAAAAATGTTCACAGTTTTAATACGCCTTGTAAATTTGTGTTTTTGTATAATAATTGAGAAAAAAAAAATATGTGTCATTGCTTCTGAAGCCGTTTTATTTTTTTTTCGAAATCCACAATCGTATTGTAACTTATTTTTCCGTTCCATTAATGATAATAATTATGTCAGTTGTTTTACAGCCTGTTGAGCCTTCTTGGGAATGTACAATGATTGTACCTATACTTCTCTGTATGATAATAATGTGGCAAATTTGTATGATTTTGTTTTTCTTTGCGGTTCTGTCAATGTTCCAACCCGGCAATGATAAAACGAAGCCAGTGCATATCAATAGTACTTGCCGAGGATCATTATCATTATTTCCAGAGTTCAGAATAGGCCTACTTGATTGACATTCCATCAACTGCATGGCAGGATTAAGTATCTTCCCTTTGCGTGAAAAAGGCAGAACAAAAGAAAATGTGAAAGATGCTAAACCTTAATATAAAGACAGCTGATTTCTCTGATAAGTATGCCCTAAACGTACTTAAAGTGGCAGCATTTTATAACACCGGCTTTCAGATTAAATGCCCTTTACGTCACTGATTTTTTTCCTTCTCTATATTACGAGGATAAACCCTGTCCACTGAGGAAAAGCTTACAGTACTGTCCTGATGTGATGTCTGCCACATAAATTTCGAGACATTTCTGACGTCAAACTTTCGACATCCAGCACAGAAAAAAAAAAAATAAACCGGATTTGTAGAATCTTCGTGGGTGCTAAGCCATAGAAATTAGAACTAAATACCAGAGGCTTAAATTTAAAGCAATAATTTTAAAAAATATGATTATCTGATATCTATGAAAAGGGTATGGTATTATGTGATAGCGATGATCTTTTTAAAAAGGGCTTTTAAAATTCCATTGAAATAGATATTCATTTGGTGATCTCTGATCCTGTCAGGGATGGTGATATATTAACGTAGTTTCATTTGTGTGTGTGTGTGTGTAAAGTTTCCCCTGCTACGTGAATTGTATTTGCATGGAGACGTGTGTGTGTGTGTGTGTGTGCATGTGTTTATTAAACGCCTTCTGGGTGACTTCTTCATCTAGACTGAGTCACCAAGACAACATGTCTGTGGAGCACAGTAATGACTGAAACTTACAAGGTGATTTGAGTCGAGAGAGAGAGAGAGAGAGAGAGAGAGAGAGAGAGAGAGAGAGAAGGAGAGAGAGAGCAAGAAAGAGAGAGAGATATAGAGAAAGAGAGAGAGCAAGAGAGAGAGAGAAAGAGAAAGAGAGATAGAGGGAGAAAGAGATAGAAAGAGGGAGAGAGAGAGAGAGAGAGAGAAAGAGAGAGAGAGAGAGAGAGAGAGAGAGAGAGAGAGAGAGAGAGAGAGAGAGAAGTCTCATTGAAACTGGAAACAATTACTACAAGCAAACATGCATTTTGGAAAGGGGAAAAGAAATAATTTTATTCATTTTAATGAACAAGTCATTCGGAAGAAAAATGTGGCACTGTTTAACCGAAATGGTGCAAGCAAGCCAAAATAATGGAATATGAATAAACAATTTAATAAAACATACATTATTCATGTCTCAGAACTCAATAGAAAACAAAATCACAAATAATATAACTTTATCGCCTTTACCTTTCAAATTGTCAATATCTTTCCCTTAACTCCATGTCATTTTCATGCATGTAAAAGATGAAGTTTATATCACAAATAATCAGAAATAAAAAAGAAAAAAAGGTAAACATTTTTAAGTGTGTTTTGTACAGTTATCACATGGGCTCGACAATAATGAATGCAAAGAAATGTCCATGTATTATTATTATTTTTCTGTTTATATTGTGAACTTGAGCTTTTTCAATCAATGGAATGTTAATGTGTAAATATTTGTGCGAGCTGTATAATATATTTGCAGTGCCGTAGACCTTTCATACCCTCAGGCGGTTATTATTGGTAGCCCTTAGTTAATGTTGATGTTAATGTAAAGCCATCTGATTTTCGTCAGTGAAAGTGTCCTTTTTGTGTAAAAATTACATGTAAAACGTAGTTTGAAAAACTTTGATCTCTTTGAAAAACGAGTGTCCACAAACCACTACGTCTATCTGCAAAGTTTTAGAATGATAATAAGACAAAATAAAGCAAAACAAAACAAAACCACGTCCAAAAAAGTATTCACAAGCGGAAACTGAGTTGGTTAAATTCATAGAATCACTAAAGTCACTACTTAATCACTGGCCTTTTGCGAAGTAACAGAGCATTAGATTTCTTGCCTTTTGCCGGAGTAAAAATTAGAAGTACTTTCTTATTTAGAGGTTACAGATATTTACTTCGTATTTAAAAAAAGAAATTAAAATCATCATCAAATTCCCTGTCCCATCAGATATTACACCTTTTTTCCTTTGCGAACTAGCCGGGTTACCCGGCATTGACCAGGATAAATCTTCTTTGTCAGTTTCAAGTTTGGCTGCTTCATTTTGTCCTTCCTTCACGTTTTTTTTTTTTTTAAGATCAGTCTTACTGCTCACTCCATTTGCTCAGCTCGCCAGGGTTCGAGACGACGTTTGTCATGGAATGGCAAGCATCTGCACAAAAGGACAGTTTAATAGTGAATACATTGCAGGAAGTGACGACACTGTGAGCACATGTGTTCGCCTGGAGAAACTAGCGACACAAAGCAAACTCACACAAATACTTGCCAACCATTTCAAGACTCTAAACAAAGTAAAGAGGAACCTTCTGCAGATCAAAGGAAGACACTATTTAAAGTTCACGCAAATCTGAGCTGTGTGAGTTGCAGTAGATCTTTTTTTTTTTTGTATAGATACACCAAAGACAGGTTGTGAAATTTTACTGTTTGGAAGTTTTAACTATTAAGTCTTAACATAACGGGGTCATTTTTGCCCCCTGAAAGATTATAGGGGTTCAACATGCTGTAATCCTTGTCTGTTCAACCCTACCATAACACAGCCGATAATCCTGTTATAAAAATTTTAATCCGATCTAAACTACGGGTAAAATGTCTTGTAACAATAGAGTTTCCATTTCCTTTCTATCCTAGCCTAAAACAATTCCCATAATAATAAACACATGTTACTGATATGTGGGCACGACTGAGCAAACACGCAAAGAAATGTATCATTGTGACCAACAGGCAAAACTGCTCATAATATCTCAGGTATGGAGTTGGCCTCGTGTTGAAAACAAAAACAACAACTATGGCAAGTTGTGAGGTTAAGATCAGGCAACAATAAACCACAGTAATATAACTTTTCTAAGTTAAAGCCCTGTTCAAAATTATTTCCACATTCCTACATTATTTCGTTTGTTCTGGAAAACAAAGTGGTAAAAGAAAACTCAAGAAGGTGTATAAAGCGAGCATAAAAT
Organism: Onchidella celtica; assembly: GCA_963931925.1. Classification (NCBI taxonomy): domain Eukaryota; kingdom Metazoa; phylum Mollusca; class Gastropoda; order Systellommatophora; family Onchidiidae; genus Onchidella; species Onchidella celtica. The sequence continues at coordinate 23,912,203 of OZ007582.1, forward strand.
CATATCAAGATCAGGTAACAGCGAGGCACGAGTTTGATAATTATTATAACTGCTCGCTAGCTAGTTCCACATATCAATTTTATTTCTTATGTTCTTGTGAAAAGAAAGGTTAAAATAACTAAAGTGAGAATAAAATCTTTACAATGGTATAACATTTTCAGATGATTTTTCTTCCAAGTAGAAATATTTCTCGATTAGGGTAAATTTATACAGTACCTTACAAAAAATATGGCATTCAATATTTTCGCGTAATAGTCCACATGTTTTGTAAACTTATTATTCGTTGTATTCCAGTTTGCCAATTTGCAGTCAATCCTAACTCCTGATTTACAGAACGTCTATCTCCTGCCTCTTCCAAAACATTGATACATATATTTACCTTGAACAAATAAAAATTAATGTTCTGTTCAGTTCACACAAACCTTTACGTAATGATGCAAATGTTCTTTGGGTGATGATATTTCCATGAGCCTGTCAAAATCTCATTACAGCATGAAAACAGCCATTTAATACAATTCGTATTTTTTCTTTCTTAAATTAAAATATCAGGTTTCTTGACGGCTTGGAACTTTCCTACACTTGCTTTGGTATTACGTCATGAAAGACCCATTTTCCACCGGTGAAGTCTTCTTGCTTTTAGCTTTCTTCTCGTTTTGTCTGCTGTGAAAAAAAAAAAATCAAAGATAAATGACATAAGCCAACAAAATTATGTAAGCTGTTACTGCAAAGCTTCAACAGTTTGGGAAGTTTCAGTTTGTGAACGAAAATAACATGTTGCTATTTTTATCACTACAAACTATATCGGGACCAGGAGTAATCGATTAACCTTTCGCAAAAAAATAGAACAAAATATTGAATCGCTTCGCTTGTGACAGTTCTGAATGTCAATTTTGCACGTTAATGTTAATGATGAAATTGATGCTCATGTTATCCGATTACTGGATGCGCCAGTGCCAGTCAATCTCATTCTGGAAGCTGATAACATAATTTTGCTGTTCTAATGCAGAAACAGAGTAATATATTTCCGTTTAGAGCAAAGAAAATAGTACCCCACCATAGCTTTGTATATTACACTCTTAAACAAGAAATGTAATGCTACTTCTGGAAGCACGCTTATACTGATTAGCTCATGTTTCCAACTGCTGAATTGATTGACTCCAACTCCTGTGAATTGAGTGTCTTCTTTGGGAAGACAAATTAAAGGTTCATAAAAGAGCACACTGATATCTATAACAGAAAAGTTGCCCTGCAAGAATGATAACTGAGCCATATCCTATAATATAAATTGTTTACAGACTGAATTTTTTATGTCAATTTTCATTTCGAATTATTTTTTTTTTTTAATATTCATTAAACTGTGCTAGCTTTCCTCATAATCGAAGACACTCTGCTTTGTTAAGCTGTCACAAATAACCATTCTAATATATCACAAAACACAGTTGTTTCTGAAAGCTACATCCAAAAATAACAGTTGTTTTATTTTTTCACCACACTCTAGAAGAGATGATTTAATTTATTATGTTCAATATTTCACTTGCATGGATACCAATAAATGGAACAACAGCCTAAGTATAAAATAATTTATTGTGAATGTTGACCCTAGGAATTTCTGTTGAATTAAAAGTGAGAACCTTTTTAATGAACGTGTGGATTCAATACTCATACTGTCATCGTACAATATGTAGACTGCCATCTGAATGCACTTGTCATACATAGTCTATAATAGTGAATATCTAGCAGCTACACAATAACATTATATGGCCAGTGAATTAAAAACGTGTAAAGCATTGCACATTTATGACGACTAACTGACTGCTTGATAGCTGCAGCTAAGACGAAAAAATATTTTGTTTTATTTTGGTAATTAAAAAAAATCTTAGAGCACATCTTTCCATTTGATGGAATGCAACTACGTCTGTTTCTGACTCTTGTTACATATTTAAGTATGTTTTCTGCATATTTTGTAAAATGAATGTGAATGGTAGAATGACTGTAAAACACCTACAGCTTATATTATGGGACGGAGCTCTAAATAACTGGTGTTGGTTATCATTAATAAAAAAAGCACAGACACTGGAGTAACACAGTATTAATAGACATTTTGAAAAGAGTTATAATGCATGAACAATTATAAAATTATTGATTGCAGTTGCTGAAAAACAGGAATGCATAATCATTGTCTATTTCATTTAAACAAGTTAGCAGGAATTTCGAAATGTGCGTTGGTGGAACGGTACAATGTTATTTTGAGACTTTTACAAAATGATCTGGAGAGAAAAGTAATAGCTGCAGTAACTTGAACTGCTTGATATCTTACACATTTCAGAGCCATTGCCTTCCAAAGGATACATATACTGTGAAAGGCACTGTTGTGCATAAATATCGGTTCTATCTAACAAGTATTATCTACCGACATATTTGGCCTAGCATGCACACGTTTTCTTTAAGTAGGAATTCATAGTGTGACCACGGGTAATGTCAAAATATTTCAGTGGACATCCAGATGAAAAAGCTTATCAATATTTTCAAGGGGATTGAAAGTTTAACGGCGAAACAGAAGGGGTCATGCATATAGACTGTGAGAATATAGGAGACAACGATAGGGGATATTCAGACATGCTGGGCTCGTCCAAACCCTCATGTACGTGGAACCAGAAAGGTGTTATATGGTCCCTTGATTTATTTAAAATCACATGCATTCACACTGCACCTGATAGTGCGAGGCTATAAAAAAAATTTTTTTTTCTTGCCCCAACGAAATGAATTCTGGCTTGGTGTTTTCATGAAAGTTTACAGATAAGTAGAAATATATGATGCACCCCAGTAATGAAGTCCCATACTTTTCAAAGGGAAATAATATGTAAACAGTACCCAAGACTTCTTCATAAATCAGTTCAGGTTATCTCCCTTCATACGTGCAATAGTTCTCATTTCAACTTCACATGCGAGAAATTTTGCTTGGCTACTGAGAAACGATCATTGCTTCTCTTATTTCTTTCTCAGTATCTCTTCGGCCCAAATCCAAGCGCCCCCCCCCCCTCCCTCCAAAACAACAACAACAACAACAACACAATAACAACAACAACAACAACAAAAACACACACACACCAGCGACTGCCTACCCGCAATCCATTTCATTTCCAATGTGTTCTCAAAAGCGTGAAACCAGGTGAAAAACCATTTTGATTAAAGCACATTAGCGCATAAGAATCCAATCATTTACCATTTGCAGATATGTTCAAAACTTTCTGAAAAGCGCACAAAATAGTAAGAAGTGCCATATTCATAGATTTTCCTTTATCGCTCTTTAAAAAAAAAACAACCAAAAACTTCGTTGATTCTTGACAGTTTAATCATGAACTCCATTTGTTCACGTCGACAAAATTCTGGGTACGCTGTTAAATGCGCTATTGTGAACAGGAAAATAACTTCTGGCACTGAACCGGCGAAATAAGGAAATCACAAACGATAACAAACAAAAAAATTAAAAACGTGTCAGCACTTACTACGTGTTCTGTACAGTGATGCCTTTTCTCCAGCAGTAAATGATGAGGAAGCCCAGAAAAATGACAGAAAGGCTGCCAGCAATGCCGAGAACAACGAACAGATCTGGCAGGGATGGATGAAACACAAAGACAGTCCGTGATTATACAGTTGTCAGGGTTAGGACTAGAAGTGTCGTGCTGGGTCACGGTTTGTTTATTTCATGGTCTCGTTGATTTTAGCCAGTGCAAATGTCCTTGAACTATTCTCGTGGACAGTTTGTTTTTGTAACGCTTTTTCTTAGAGATGGAAAGAAAGTGGGGCAAGATAGAATAAATGGATGAGTTAACAGTGACGGTGCAGTTTTCGACCCCGTGGTTTGGGTGTACTCTAACAGGGGAAGAGACGGGGCGAATAAGGGGTGAGTAAATTCGTACATAAAACGTAGAGGGTTGGAGACTTTAGTAAGGGTTTTGATATGTTAATTCGACCTTGCCTGTTACTAGTGCAAGGCCGTGACCGATTTCTATGCAGAATCTATTAATACTACGAGCTGAGCTCGAAATGGATGCACCAATCAAATTTAGGCAGTTGGCTGGGGATCTGCAGATGGCCGCGAGGTATATAAGCGGAGCCATGCTTATGTTTCACTACTCCATGCAGAATTATCCATCTGTGAAGGTAGTCGGCGGGATTCAGCCAGAGAGAATCAGAAGATTGTTAAAGTCATGTCTATGTCCTTGATAGACACTGGAATGAGACCATACGCTTTTCAGAAATTATCTACTGCTATTATCTCCAGCTCCCTGATCTCGTATCAGGGACCAAGTGTAAGTGTCTGCCTATTGATTCGACGATGAACGTGAAGCTGACCTTAATTTTCCAGTAGAAGTGCTACCGAAGAATGCAAGACTACAATGTATTTTAACTTGCAACTAGACAACTAGATCTAGCATGAGTGTCTGGTATACACATTTGTAAATTGAAATTGATGTGTCTGGATGAGGCTGGGGATTGCCAGCCCATCCTAGAGTAGATCTAGATCTAACTTAACTACGTCAGTCTGTATTGACGAGTTAGATCCTTTATAAGCGGAAGGCACAAATAACTGAGTTAACATTGTCGTCTGAGACATTAAGATATTATTTGTTAGATAGTAGGCAGGCTATATCTGAAAGATAGATAAGTAATAATTAAATTGTGAATGAGTCAGAATGATATAATCTTTTGGGAGTCTAGAGGAGACTTCCAGTGATATATTATTGAATTTTCATGTGATGCTGCTGATGTTGTCTTTTTAGTATGTAAGAGCTAAACGAAATTTGTTAGGGAATTTAAAGTAATAAATTTGTGGCCCTGCAAGGTCCTTGATAAAACTTATTCGAATTGTTATTAGTATATGTGGCATGGTATGGAAGAGTAAATCATAAAAACCTCTCGATATTTTAAGTCGAACACCAATAATTCCATATAACCCAACTCGTAACAACAGTCATGTATCCTACGATTTTTAGAGGGCCCATTTCCCCATAGGATCAAACTTTTAAGGGGCAGGGCCTTGTTCTGTTCTGTTACTAGTACGCTAAAAGTACACAAATTATGTCGATACATAAATCAGTGTACTATGTAATTCAGCTCTAATTAATTTTTGACCTGTTTGAAATGAGGCCTATATTTCTAGCACTGCCCAATCACCAACTTTGTATGGGCCTGTTCTGATGTAGCCTACTATTGCAAATAGCCAAAGTCTTGAGTCCAACGTACCAAAACCACACTGAGTAATATTGATTACAATCATGAATCACAGAAACAAGTTCATGTTAGTTTAACTGTCCAACGTCCAACGCTTCTGATCAAAGACTTCAACTGTGGTACAATTATGGAAACTCGATTATTCTTATTTAAGAGTATTTCTAAAGGTAAAATAACAAATTAAGCGATTGAAATCATCTGTTATAATCTAATCTATTCATATATTCCCATGAATTTCTTAAGATTGCCTAACAAAACATACAAAATTTAACCTAATCATTTGTTGGCAATATTTAGGTTTCAAGTATGTTTAACGTTGAGATTATTTATGAGCTTTTTAAACGGTTTAAAAAACACCATAACTTTCACAGCCAAACTAAACCAGCTTTTTATGGTGTACGTTTTCTTTCTTTCTTTCTTTCTTTCTTTTCTTCCGTGTTTAATGGGTTCAAAGAATTGGCACGGTACTCGTGCAAGGGCTGGCTAATAATCAATAAAAAAAAACACTATAGTATGCAATCACAGTGACAACAATAATAACACCATGTACGTTTAATGCAATGGCATCAAACATCAGCACACAGTATACTGGGGCATGTTTGTCTGTCATTGTGTACACAGGTCACGGGATGGAAATCCTAGCTCGGCTCTGTTAATAAAGTTTCGTCACGCACGCTTTAGAGAAAATCTAAATACGGCTTGAATGTGTTCCTTGTGATCACCTTAAACGAAACACAAAATGTTGTTGTTCGTAAACTTGCACATTCCTTGAAAAATACTAGCTTTTTTTTTTTAAGGATATTTTCTCACTTGCAGCACTCCCACATTTCTTTTTTCTAAGAATTTCAATTCTCCTTTCGTTGAGTTTATATACAAAATTTGTCATTTACATTGTGTCCATGAATCAAATATTCTGTCCCTCGCAACATTTACTATCATTATTTTACTGCTTTTAAATACTATTTCACACAAAAATATGCAGCACCCAAAATCACAAAATTGCATTGGTTATTTGTGATTGAAATGTGTATTAGAACCTGCATGCAGAAAAAAAAAAATGATTTTCAGTTGCGGATACGAAACGGAATGAAAAGTTACAGCTCTGGTGCCACCGCCTAAACTGCAATATGTTACTATTTGAATTGTTTGCAAATACATTGCACTTAGGAAACTTGAATAGTTCGAAGAAAAGATTAATACAAACCATTACGTCCGGATTTGTCATGTCAGTTGCCTTCATCTGTCATATCCATCACCAGACATTACACCCGCTAAATGTCAAGTGCTTTATTTTTTAGCTAAAATAAAGTTTTAAGGAATGACGTGTAACTTTTATGCAATATAACTGGCAAAATTGATATGCTTTTTAGACCTTTCAATTCACCAAATTTTGGAAACTACAAAAACCTGCAAATTTAAGGTATTTTTCTCTGTAATGTCAAGGTGACCCAACCTTGAACTGCAGTGTATGCAGAGAATTAAGTTGATTTTGTTATAAAGTTGTTCATACAATTTGAATGTATTTTGTTCCTCAAAATATGTTTCGACTATCATGTCAGTTACTGCGGAATGCCCCAGTTGACAGTAACCAGCAATCATACTCACTCGTGTCTTGTCTGGAAAGAAAAAAGAAGAGACAAAAAAAGTTGAACAACCAAGAAATAACGTGTCAGAAAATATTATTATGACGAACCCGTTATCAAAATGAATTTCTTACCTTGCCAGTTACCAACAAAATACCAAGTAATTGTTATTATTATTATTATTACTAGTAACTGCCCCATTCTTCGAATGGTAAAAAAACAAAGCTCACCAATCAAGACCGAAAGGAATCAACACAAAGACCTTGATGTCGAAACACTTTGGGTCATCCACATAAAATCGGCGATTAACAGATAGATAGGATAATATTATTAGTATATTGTGCGAGGTAGTGCGCACCGAGAATTTTTCAGGAAGTGATGATGTCATGGACTCATGACTGTGTTCGTAAAAAAATTAAGGATCGGAGGTAGTCAGTTAGCGGCATAAAGCAAACTAAAAAAAATACTTCCACACCTTTTCAAGACTCCAAATCTAAAAGAAAACCTTTTGCGGGTCGAAGGGCAGGCACATGTAAAATTTCAAGCAAATCCGAGCTGTGTGAGCGGCAGTAGCTCTAGTTCGATCCTCGAGGCGTGAGAGGCCTAGATCTAGCCTTTCGACAAAGGTTTCTTGGCATGACTGACACTCCGAGATCATTCTAGTCTATAATAAAAATATTGCCTTCCGAGCTTGAAGCACACTCTAAATATTTCTACACAGTTTTCTTGGTATGAATGAATGGCACTCATCTCATCTGTATAACAATATATTCGGTATCAAAGTTTTCTTGGCGTGGCTGGATCGTGAACTCTAGTTTACATTTCCGGTAAGAGGCGGAAATGACGAAATTGACGGAAGTACATTATCACGTCGTATTCGCAATCATGAATTTATAACTGATAATTATAACTTAATTTCTGGGAAAAGTAAAGAGTTTCGGGAAAAAATGAGCTCGACACGTACAGTCTTAATAAATTTTACATACATGTGACAAGTTTCATTTCTCTACGTTGCGTAGTAAAAAAGCCTTAGCGGGAACAAAGTTGGGCCCAAGCTCCATTATTATATGATTATTATTATTATTATTATTATTATTACTAGTAACTGCCCCATTCTTCGAATGGTAAAAAAACAAAGCTCACCAATCAAGACCGAAAGGAATCAACACAAAGACATTGATGTCGAGACACTTTGGGTCACCCACATAAAATCGGCGATTAACAGATAGATAGGACAATAATATTATTAGTATATTGTGCGAAGTAGTGCGCACCGAGAATTTTTCAGGAAGTGATGATGTCATGGCCACATGACTGTGTTCGTAAAAAATGAAGGATCGGAGGTAGTCAGTTAGCGGCATAAAGCAAACTAAAAAAAATACTTCCACACCTTTTCAAGACTCCAAATCTAAAAGAAAACCTTTTGCGGGTTGAAGGGCAGGCACATGTAAAATATCAAGCAAATCCGAGCTGTGTGAGCGGCAGTAGCTCTAGATCGATCCTCGAGGCGTAAGAGGCCTAGATCTAGCCTTTCGACAAAGTTTTCTTGGCATGACTGACACTCCGAGATCATTCTAGTCTATAATAAAAATATTGCCTTCCGAGCTTGAAGCACATTTTAAATATTTCTACACAGTTTTCTTGGTATGAATGAATGGCACTCATCTCATCTGTATAACAATGTACTGGGTATCAAAGTTTTCTTGGCGTGGCTGGATCGTGAACTCTAGTTTACTTTTCCGGTAAGAGGCGGAAATGACGAAATTGACGGAAGTACATTATCACGTCGTATTCGCAATCATGAATTGATAACTGATAATTATAAATGAATTTCTGGCAAAAGTAAAGAGTTTCGGGAAAAAATGAGCTCGACACGTACAGGCTTAATACATTTTACATGCATGTGCCAAGTTTCATTTCCCTACGTTGCGTAGTAAAAAAGCCTTTGCGGGAACAAAGGTGGGCCCAAGCTCCATTATTATATGATTATTTGTAGGCATACAATTTTGGAAGCAAGTAATCACTGGCAATTAAGGGGTTCTCTTTAAAACGGCTGGCATTTATGTCGTTTATCTCTGTGTCAGCAGTGCTGTGAACGAGAAGTGGTATAACTGAACATCATTATTCACATAACATTGATATTAGATTTAGTCCTTACTCATAGTGCACATAATGTGCAGGCGTGGGAGTGGACGAGGTTGGTGCGATCACACGGTCACACGCTCCGCTGTCTTCGTTACACAGGTAGCCGTTTTGACAAGGTTCCATAATCTCCCTCAGTTCACACAGTGTGGTAGCTCTGGTAACTATAAACACACATCAAAATGGAAAAATAAAATATGGGCCATGCACAAAATCCAGCAAATAATGGAGATAATATAGATGCAACAAGAACAGATGACGCCCATGTAAACATGCGGGATGAGGAAAGAGCAGACTAGACTGTTCATCGCTGCTGGTTTACAGTTTCACTCGCGTCACCCAAAAACTATATGGACCCCCGTCCCCCTTCCCCTCACCCAAGTGCACGGGGACGGAGCAAGAGCATTTACAAAGCTTTGGTTTTGGGCAACGGGTCCGATCCTGCACGTTCCCAAAGACTGGATGTATTAAAAAATACGGAACTCTTGGGAAGACAAACGATTATGGCCTTTTAACTTCCAGTCAAAGACGCGGTTAATTTAATAATTACTTAGGCGCACAGGCTCTTTAAGTCATGTGAAACAGACCAGTTGCGTTACGTAGAGGGCAATGGCATAATATAAATATCTATAAATATATAGACACATGGGTTGAGTTTGGCCACATGAAAGTGATATCTTTTTGTCACGTTTGAAACTACACTGAATATTAGCCCTGGATCAGAGACACAGAATACCGAGGCGGACTATTCCTTCTTTCACTATATGTCCACAATTTGCGCGTATAAACATAGCTCTGTGGTGCTATAAGTTCGTTCCAAAATTCATGACCATGGCAATTGTCTTATTTCTTTTAAACTGTCTGCTTGACTAAAGTAAAAATGTGTATGCAGGTTTAGGATATCCATGACGTTAAACAATATTTTTTGCACCCCTAAAAGACCAGCAGTTTTAAAATTTGTCTCTTAACGCTATATAAAATACTACAGCAACACACTGAGTAGAATATTAGATAGTTTACACTACTAAATTTTCTCAATTTGTGCTGACTCACTCCAAATGAACGGAAATCATGAATGTCGGGAACCAAAACACTCGTAATTACAATGAAATCCCCTACGTTCAGAATGTGTGCACCAAGAAAAACGTGCCTTCCGTTCAATAACTTATGAGGTCACGCTGACGCACCATTGATAATATACAACAGTTGAATCTTTCAGTGGCGTTTTTATTCAATCCGTTGACACTCGTATTTTTCATTATCAATCACACTATATTTCACTATTATGGCGTTGAAGTACAAATTTACTACAGTTAGAAGTATTGCTTTGAAATTGTTCCTATATTTCACCCGAGAAACAAGACGTGGCTGTCTTTATGTTGACATCAATGACCCATTTAAAAGGAATCGACATGCTTTGGGAATTGATCTAAAGTCTCTCAAAAGATGGTTGCAGGAATCAGACATTGCGTCCACCCCCGTCGAAAAGAGGAAGAAATTAGAAGATCGATGATTTTGATAAGGACGTGATAAAGCGAGAAACTGAAAGCATGTTTCAGAGGAAAGAATTTGTCACTTTGAGAAAGCTTAGATCTCAATTTCAGAAAAAAAATGGATTTCAAATTTCAAAAACACATTTGTGGAGGATTGTTAGAAGCATGGGCTTTGCATTCAAGAAATCTTCATCCGGCAGAAACTTACTTTGTGAAAGAGCGCACCTAGTGGAAACGAGGAGTAAGTACCTGCGTCAAATAAAGGAAAAGCGCACGCATGGCTTTGATATTGTCTACCTGGACGAAACATGGGTCAATGCTCACCATACCTATGACAAGGAATGGCAATCCAAAGACCGAAAGCACAGGAGAAATATTCCTACCAGTAAAGGTGATAGAATTATAATAGCGCATGCTGGAAGCAGAAATCAGGGGCTCATCCAAAACTCAGAGCTCGTTTATAATTCAATTTCAACAGATAATCGAGACTATCATGCAGAAATGAATGGAACAATTTTTAAAAACTGGTTGGAACATTCTCTTCTTCCTTCACTGGACAGACCTTCATGTTTGGTTATGGACAACGCATCATACCACAACATCAAGTCAGACGATGATAAAACTCCAACATCCAGTAGCAAGAAAGATGATGTCAAGGCATGGCTGGTGAAGAAAAATATTCCTTTCAGCTCAACTCATCTTAAACCAGACTTGCTTTCTCTTGTGCGAAAAAATAAGAAGCCCATAATATTCGAGGTCGACAAGATTATCCATCAATTTGGACACACAAGCCTGCGATTGCCTGCTTACCATTCACATCTCAACCCCATTGAACTCGTGTGGGCTAAAGTCAAAGGGAAGGTCGCTATGGAAAATACAACATTCAAGATGTCAGACTTCAAAAAAATTGCCTGCGCAGCTATTAAAGAAATTGACAGAGAATTTTTCACCAAATGCGAAGACCATACAATACGTTTGGAAGAAGAATATTGGCAAAACGACGGACTTAATTTCAGCCAACCAAATATTATTATCAATCCTCTGGAATCGTCGGATTCAGAGCTAGGCAATTAATCAAATATACTATCTAAACATACGGCACAACTTTGTATTGACATGCCAAATCAACCTCGCTCCACCAGTTGAATCAATCCCATAAACAGTTGTATTACTATTAGGCTATGACCCTAGGCGGCTCATGGTCCCACTGTTACACCTGTTTGCTACGCCACTGACAAACCAGCGCGATAATGCAGTCAAAATGTCATTACAGTAAATATTCTTCAATCTGCTGTTATCTGAAAGAAAAAAAGCCGAAAAGATCAAAGGAATTCACCGCTTTGAGAAAACTATAAAAGCTGCAAATTTTATTTTTCGGATTCATAACGCCATTGAAAGTCTAACACTGCATGCAAAATCTCAAATTTGAATGTAAAGTCTTTTTTTTGAGAAAATAAAGTTTTTCGGTGGACATGAATTTTGGAACGAACTATCATTCAGTTATGAAAGGGTGTGGTGCGAATTGTTGCATTGTTGACATGGATGATACGCACGCAAGTCGATCGACGGAATTTGGCGAATTGAACAGTCTCGGTATCCTGTGTCTCGGCCTGGATCAAACAAACAAGGTTATAGATGAAATCTACTAATGCCTATTAGGGACATCCATAGCCTAAAACCTGATCTGACAAAGTCGAATCTCGCTCACCAGGATAGTACAGCTCGTCATTTTCAACTGTATAGATAGGAGTCAGTTGTTTCCCATCGATATCGATATCAATGGCCTTTTCAGCCACAGACACCATCGCCCTTGTATTTTCCACTGGGTCTTGGTTTAACTGGAAGGTCACTGTAAGTGTTGCCCTGTCGGGGTCGTAGCTGTAATGAATTAAGAAGCGTGACTTAATGATCGCAGCCCACAGAATTTGATTTCTCCTAAATGTGGGTCGAATGGTGATTTTTGCTTTTCAAATGAACAGAGAAATCGTTAAAAAGACTTTCTTTGGAGATGATGAAAAAGACGATGCCAAACGAATGTTTTAGCTAGAGATTGGTGTCTTTCTAATGCTATAGTTATTGTTATTGTGAAATGTTAGGAAAGAAAGGTGAGTCTGGATTTTCTTCGTTACGGTGGATGTGCTTAGGGCATAAAAGCTAACACGTTTGATTTGCACGATAACCTTTCTTTACTAGTTCTGAGAACTACATCAGTATGCAATACTTAAGTATAAAATCATAGTTTTTTCAACTTATTGGAAAATATGAAAGTTGCCATAATTATCCTGAGCGATGCCAAAAGACGGCGAAGGAATTAAAGTACAATAAGCAACACAAAATTAATGGAGAAATCATATTAAGCAATGCTTAATTTGTTTACAAAATGCCTGGTGTCCCTAATGTTTACGTACCCGCCTGTAAAGCTTGTGTCATTCGAGTCGAGAGCAAATTTTATCTGTAAAAATTAAAAAGGTGAAACAAAAAGTTGAAGATATTTAAAGTAGAAGGCAGAGTATAAATGACAATCTACAACACAGCCATACACCAAGTAGGCTGAGGCTTATGGCCGACATTATTTACCCTTCTCTTGAATAAAACTTTCTCTCTCTCTCTCTCTCTCTCTCTCTCTCTCCGTCTTTCTCCCTTTGTGTGTGTCTCTCTTGTCTCTCATTCTCTCTCTCTCATCTGCCGTGTCATGTCTCTCTTATCTTCTTCTCTGATTTCACCGCTAACAAACTATTCACTTTATGTAGGTTATGCAGCCATTCCAGGTGAGCGTTTGGTCAATTTGAATTATGCAGTGAATCTTATTTACCCATAATAACGTTGTTTTTTTACGCTTGTGTTATCCAACGAATATGTTCCATCGTGATGGATTAGCAAACATCTAAGGTACGGAGAGGAGTCAGTTTTTATACTTGAGTGTATCCTTCTCATTGCTAAAGGATAATATCAAAAGAAAGCAAGTCCTCAAGTTCTTTCACTTACAAACATGCTTAATGGTCGTTTAAAAACACGACATTTGTCATGATTCGGATATTGTTAAAACTCACGCAGAGAGTGAGTTGTTGTTGTTTACCAGGGCCATGAGAAATTGGCTGGTGGCCTTGAACGGTCCTCGCCAAATTATAGTTGGTGAGTAAATAAATGTAAAGTTAAACTGTTAGATTCACGCTTGTGGGTTTTAATGTTCGTGATTAATAAGTAATGGAGTAGGGGTGAAACAAGGTGGGGACAGTTGACATTGTTAAGTATGACTAGACAAGTTTTGCACGTTAACTGGCTGGTAGAATAGTGCAGACGTATTACTACAGTTAAAATGGTGGGAGGTTTCGACCTATGAGATAGCTGAACTAATTGGGCCAGCGGACTAGCACGCTGGGTAGTTAGATAGTATATAACATCGTGTAACGTTCAGATTTAGTGAATACAGACGAGAGAAGCATCGTTTCGTGAAGTATCTCCGGTTGGCCAGTACCTGAACTGTGTGGTCTGAAGACCAAGAAGTCCTTGCTAACGGACTGACTGAGCTCTAGAAAGAAAGGTCTGAGTGGGCTGACCTTTGAAAGCCCACGCTGCGCTATTTTGATGTTCGCGCCTCCCAGTAGGCGTGAGCAATGGTAATATATCTTATTTATTCAAGTATAATAGAGATCGGAGATAGAGAGAGAACTACAGCCTCATAGGAAGACTAAGGAAACCCCAGCTGGCACTCGACCACGAGTGTCCTGTATGATAGATCTATTGCCATAGTATGATTGGAATAATATAGCACATTGTTGATGAATTGAATAGTGATTGTGCATAAAATATAGTCTTTTGGCAACTGCTTAAATTACCTACAAGCCGAAGAGTGCTTCTGTAGGCTTTGAACGTACTGGGCTCTCCTAACATTTAAGCCCATATGATTTATGGAGAGTTTGCCTGGCGACTGGCCAGTGGCGACTCAACTGTCACTTTAAATTGATATCCAGTTTCGTATAATATACCTATTTACTATTGATTGCAGTACCTCCATAGTTACATGAATATCATTGGTTAAGTTATTAATTAGAGTTTTTGGTTTGAATATATACCTCTATTGTCTTTTGTTTTGTTATTAATATTTATGTAAACTATGGCCTGACCGGCCTGACATATATACGCTCTAGTTATTTAGTACTTTTCTTGTGTGGTTGTGTCCGAGTGTGAGTTAGCTGCCTCTCGTGCAGTCGTAACATCCCCAAGACCCTAACTCTGCTCGTGACAACATTCATTAAGTTATCCGTGACCTAGAACCATCTACTCGCTCACTAATTTAGCTACTTGTGCAGCCACCCATACCACTTTACCCATTCAGTCACTAACCTAGTTATTTTTAAGTCTGTCTTACTATTCCATCTGACCCATTTTTTAACTGCCTCTCCCCCAACGCTTAAGCACTTCACAGCATACAGGGTGCCCCTTAATCATCTTTTTGACTTTGACATCAAACACTCTGAGGATAATGCCTATTTTCGGACAGCCTTTATAACATTTACATTTCGGTCCCGTCCCATCTTGAGTGTCTCATCACCAGCTCAGTGCAAACGTTTCTTACAAAAAAAATATAATTTATAAAAGAAACTGAAAGAGCACCAACTCATGTTCTTCATTTAAAGGAAATGGCAGACTTTTTGGGAAGCCACGACAATGCACTCTCTTGCTCGATAAGAACAAAGCCAAATCTCACACAGCTCTTATCGATGTTCCCCGTGCTAAAAAAAAAAACAAACTAGTCCTGCCTTGACCCTACACACCACATCCCGGTTTACTCAGTGAAATGTCGAGGTTTTTCATAATATTGTCAGCCCATCACATATCGTGCTATTGGCAAGCCTATCTCTCTTAATCCTGTGCCAAAAAATAGTTTTTGTACTGCTTTATCCCCGCTGTATGTTTCCCAATATCCGCCATGGTTATATATGGCTTTTTACTTTTCAAGAGTCTCAATCACTTATACAACGGCAAAGATATGAGCGCCCTTTGTTCACTGTACGCATAGGCTCCTTAAAGCAAAACTATTTCGGCAGGTAACAGTTGTTCATGTGAAGTAGGTATCCTTCAATTGTGATTGGTTAAAATGCCGAGCCGTTCGATAAGTTCGATAAGTTCGATTTTGACTGTTACAAAATGTTCCTGGAGTGGTAGTTTCTTTCAGTGTGACGATTGATTTTGCTTGACATCTTCCCTATAGACACCACAGATCTTCACTCACACAGTAAACTCGCATCGATGATGTAGATTAACCAACCACCACAATCAAGTATATTATGAGGTTGGATCAACTTTGTGTTTGTTTGCTGAAACTAACACCGATGCTCGTTATAAGCTGAATATGACTTGTAAGGTAGAAAAAAGAAAACAAAAGTAAAACAATGATTATATAACAAAAAGATAAAGATGTTCTATAATATTATTACATTAAATGGATGAATATAGAACTAAAATAATTTTATGCATTATGCATACATCATTTTCTATGGTGTGTCTGAGTTGAAGAAGGCGTATCTGTTGGATGAGGTTCATGAATGTCACATAAGGAACCAGATAAAATAGGCTAAAGAAAGATGAGGACGCCTGGCAGTGCTGCCCATGACTCACCACTTACCTCCTCAATCATTGTCTCATTAATCTCACTGATCTTGTTGTTAATCTCCACCTCGTCCTTGCTGTAAATCAGCGCTGTCAGCTTGGCCACGCCAGACCATTCTCCTATAGTGTTTGGAAATAGGGAAAGTCACTTCATTATTTAAACTAAATAAAAAACAAAAAACAACAACAACAAAAAAAAACAACTAAAAGAACAGCAGCCATGGCGATATTTTCCTTTACACATTCAATTCAAGTCTTGCTGTCAAATGCAACTAGAAAAAGGTTCCATCTAATGTAATATACCCTGTTCCACTCCAGTTCCAACAAACTATTCTTTTGGTATGCCCCACCTCCTGCTGCACAGGGTATCCCACTTCCATCTACGGTGCTTCCCGTGCAAGTCCCTCCCCCTCCCCCTTTCTGGCCAAGTTACGAGTTGATTCTCGAGAAACTAAGAACAGTGTCAATAATAATTTTAAAGTGTGATGAATGTTCTCCTACTTAACTGATACCATCTCAAAGGAAAAAATAACATTAGGGCACTGGTAGCCACAGTGCCATGATGACAATAACCTTTCATCCAATAATAATAGACGTAACTAGTCTTACCACTCGGATTTGGCAGTTTATAATAATTACTCACGTGCAAATAAAACGCAGAATTATCAGGGACCGTCGCTATCACAATGAGCGATAATATTATGCTGAATGCGGCATTGCCACTTGCCCTTTCAGGCAGATGAACTATTTGCCACTTACAGCTTTGGCAGAAGTTGACAGCTTCTTCCACGCTATTCATGGCGTGGTCACAATCATTACCATTTCCACCGCCATCAGGCTCACCAGCAACAACAGGATCGTCGACATTGTTTTTTTTCATTATCATTACCTTCATCAGCATCGCTATTACTATGTCATTCATTTGTTAATTCATAAATCATCCTCACTTATTATAACGTCTTTACTTACCGTCGGTTGGTGGCAAAGAGACGATAACTGTGACAAGGAAAAAGATCGCCAGCATCTTGTCCTGTGCATTGAACGAGTGGGCGAAGTATGAAAATTGAACAGTTTAAATCACCCTAATTGAAATTCTAGGCAATGTTCAGAATAGCAAAGAGAATGGGTTTTTTTGGTGTTTTATTTTCTTTATCGAACCCACCTCTTAAGTAAAGTGCCAGTCTGATACAGTCCCATAGATGGTTCTTTAAGACAATGTAGAAAAAAAAAAAAAAAGGGTGAGTGAACTGAAAACAAGGACGCAGGAGCGTGGTGCGAAGGAATTTTTATCCCCGGCAGTTGTCGCTCCATACAGCTAGTGATATTTATGATACAGAGCTAGTGATATTTACAGAACTGATCTTGTTGTTAATCCCCCCCCCCCCCCGCCAGAACAAGAAATAATAAAACAAGTAAAGTGAGGTGTAAATGCCAAGGGCAGCGAACCTCCTAAAATAAAGACCTCAAATCATATTTACAGAACAGTGTCTCTTTTTTTTAAAAAATTGTTTATCTTACAAACAAACGCTCAGAATAAATGACGTACTTGAAGAAGTAGCTGCAGAATGAAGAAGTAGCTGCAGAAAAGATATGGAAAAGAATGTACACGGTAAGAAAAAAACGCTTAAACCATTGTTTCTCAAGGGGGCGGGGGGGGGGATATTTTGACAAGGCGTGGGACTTTAGATTGCGGCTAATATTGTATGTGACCCTCCAGCTCGAAATGTCCCATAAATACGAAATTTGACCAAATGAGTTATTGTTACATTCAAAATTACCAGGTTAAGATCTTCAGTTCAACACAAAAAATGAAGTGAATCGGATAAAATTGTAATTTTACTAATCTTTAAAACCATGAAGCAGGGAAAAGCTAAACTTGTGAAAAACGCATCCAGACTTTTGCTATACATATCCATAGCAACCGCCCATTCAAAGCAAAGCTAGGTCAGTGAAATTTGGCATACACATGCTTCTATATTTTGTCAACAACTATACAAAATTTCATACACGCATGTATATTTATGGAATATGCTAACAGGGTTTGGTGGGGTCAGTAGAGTACCAACTAATTTCTCTTGAAGGCATAGATTCTGGTTGTTTCGCTTAAGTCGAGAGAGAGAGACAGAGAGAGAGAGCGAGAGAGAGGGAGAGAGAGAAAGAGAGAGAGAGAGAGAGAGAGAGAGAGAGCGAGAGAGCGAGAGAGAGAAAGAGAGAGAGAGAGAGAGAGAGAAAGGAAGAGAGGCATATCCTTTCATAATGTTGTGCTTTAATTTTTCTGGAAATGTATAAACATGACAATAATGTGTCATTGGTTTGATCCATAGAACCTCACACAGATAAACATCCAGTTCCATAATTCCAGTAACCCAATAGTTGTCTAAATCTTGTTTTTGGTTTTTTTTTTAATGATGAGTGAAATTTTAAAATGTTAATCTGATCTAATTTATTCTCTCTCCCCCCCACCCGCCCCCCGCCCCCTTATTATTTTAAGTATGACTATAAGATTTTGTTAACAACAATAACAACCTTAACCAAATAAATAACAAAACAAAAAAACACTTTTAAAACTGGGCCTAATAATTATGATAATTCGATCACTCTAATATTAAAACCCTTGCGACTATAGTGGTCGGTGACCATCAGCCACATTCCGCTCCTTTATAACCACTGATACATCCTAGAAGCTGACAAGCCAAGCGTGTCTTGATAATTTCGACATCGGCCCGTGTAACTTTGGCAAACCGTAGCCCAACTCCGTTCACCGTAAACTAGAATATATCCTGTTTGAAATGGTTATATATGCGATCTGCATTCTTTTGAAACTGTAGAACCATGAGCAAGCGTCTTCATGCTCTAAAGGTCGTAATCTAAATGTTGAATCATTTGATTCTAGCTCTAACGACTCGAATAGCCTACATCTACACAGAGACTTACGAAATGAAAAGTTTTCCTCCGCTTATTATCTTTATTCGTTATCTATCTGCTGAAGTGTAAAATTAAAATATTTAAGATATCGCCAGAATGGATTTAGTTCTTCAATGTCTTTTCAAAGTGCAATCACCACGCCCTGGGGTTGACAACTAGATTTATAACGTTACATAATTGAATGTAGACGTCTAAGTAGACGCAAAAACACTCTCCAGCAAGTTCAGTTTTGCTCAGCTCCATGAGCCATTATTAGATGATCTATATTTTCTTCTAAAAGGAATACTGATTATTCTAGCACGTTGTAATAAGCTGTTCTCGCACATCAGATAAACGTTAAAATCTTTTTTTTACGAAGTAATTAATTAATATAGTACTTCTTTGAAAGTTAGAGAATGATATCTGTGGCAGTCTTTTTTACAGTAGAGATTGATAAGGGTAGTAGTGAAGTACGTAGAAATCAATAAACCACATTCATACGATAAAAAAACAAACAAACAAACAAAATCTGATTGGGGTCTCACCAGGGCTTGGAATAAAATTAAAATAGGAAAAGTGAAAATGGCGACTTACGGCTTTTGAGACTTTTTTTTTCCTTCTCCGTTTCCCCGTGTTTCAAAAGATTGATCAGTGGTGTACTTCGTTGAAACTAGGGGGTTCGTATCATTAGGTATGCGTCGTTTTGTCAACAAAATAGCACCCGCGGCTTACCATTTCCAAACTTAGCAGTGTAAGATGAAGTAAAGAATCGTTACAAAATGAGTGAATGAAAAAGAACACTTCGACTTTAAGCCAGACAAGTGTAGAATGACATCGATTTGAACTAGTTCTCCCAGGCGTGTAGGTGTGTCATGTACGAGGCATAAGTTACAACATAGCCGGATGTCCTGGAGTAATATTCAACTAGCCAATCACAAGAGACAACAGAAACGAGGTCAAACGACACTATGAGACGTAGGGGGATCATCATGACGCGCTTATATATGAGAAAAATAATATCAATATTTTAGTGATATTTCAATAAAATTAAATATCCCAAACCAGTTAGTAGTAACAACTTTGATAGATTAAGATATACTCTCACATATTTTCATATTCTGTGGCACCCCCGTTAAATGAATAATTGATCTGCAAACGCTGTACTGGGGGAGTTTCAAACGTCAAACTATGGGAGTCATCAAGGTAATGTTTAAATAACAACTGAAGAAAAGACAAAACACCAAAATCAGAGTCACAGTAAAGTAATTATCTCTACCGTTTTGTACAAAGAAAACGGTGTGTTGTAAAAACTTACCATCCTGACGTCTTCCCACTACAAACTATACAAAACAGAAATTTAATATGTCTTCTGGCTGGGCTTTACGGCTTGACGGACTGGAGAACTGTGTTGTGAATGTCATAAATAACCTGCGTAGGACAGTTCCGTGTGCCCCACCAAGCGCACAGTACACCACTGGGGAGAACGTCATAGAGAACGCTTCAAGCGCGAGAAAGCTGGCGCTTCAAGACAAGTGCTATAGCTTCGTGGCGTATTCCATTCAAACCCGTTTGACACACATTGAGAACACTCGCGTTATTGAATGTTAAAGCTTTCTATGTGGGGCGCCGTTTGTAAATGTTTTCAAGTATTGAATGTGAATTCTTTTTCAGGTGTTGCGGCAACTTGCTGTGTAATGTGTAGTTCTACCAGCATTATAATAGGTAGGTACCAGTTACACCGTGTCTTTATCAGCCTGAACTTCACTTTTTTCAGTATAACTGAAAGTATCAAGACTCACCCTGATGTAGAAATGAAATCTGTCAGGGTGATGTGCCAGTTGACAAAAAAAAAGGTGATGGTATTCACCAACATCTCTTCTTTATTTACGCCATGGACATTGGTCGATTCTTCTCCTTTTTTTTCAGTCAGGCGTTTTGGTAAAACACTGTCCAACAAGAAGCATTCGTTTGACGAAGACGCCATTTTAAAACGAGGTGAAGCGCTTGTTTTATGGGATTTATCTGTGTGCGTCCTCAGCAGTTCTTTAAAACGCGCTTGTCTGGAGGCGCTAGCTTTATCACACTTGAAGCAGTATGTTCTCTCCCAACACACAGGAGACTCGGCCACTCGCCTGCATTATTTGTCGACCGAACCATGTCAAAATTTTATTTACAATCTTCCTAACAACACGGGTCTCCAGTTATAGCATAACAGAAAAAAAAAATACAACACATAACACAGAGCCAAACCATAGTGTCAAAGATTCGTATATCACACTGTAATGTTGACAATCGCACTGCTCTGCTTGTAGTTTTTTTTTTTACTATTCAGTATCCAGTGACTCCAACCCCCCCCCCCCCCCAAAAAAAAACACAACAACGTAACGTAGTTCAATGCTAGCTGCCCTATAAAACTAACAAAACAAACAATAGAACACAGAGGATCACACTAAAACAAATATAATGTTTACAGACACCTACTAAGCTATACGCCTCGCAGGGCACCGGCCAATTTTGTTCGGCCCAGCAGTTGAATGGTGACGTCAAGATATTTAGTTTCAACGAGAATTGAAAGGAATTTTGAAAAATATGTTCAGAGATGAAGAGAATTCCTCCCCACTTCCCATTTTCCTGATTAAATGGAAACCGATGTCGCTGAGTCGCAGTAATGCTAGGTGTAAGAGGAAAGTATTACTACAGACGTCTGGGTTCTGCCTCGGCAGTCGTAATCAGGCAATTTACCATCTTATTATAGACAAAGGTAGTGGCGGGAGTAATTCATTGTGGTGCAGTGTTGGCCCTTTTTTTTTGCTCGACGTTCCGACCTAAATGACAGTTTCAAAAAATAATAAAATTAGTTTTCTTAAGTGTCAATCAATCCAGCCCAATCCCGTTTATATCGACCGACAGTGTTGATTCAAGTTTCAAGTATTTTTTAATAAAAAGTTGTCAAAATGTAAAATACAGTTATCTTTGTTTTGGCTGCCTGTTGTAAGCCCACAGCACCGCAAAGGATATTAATACAGCAGAGACTTCGCGTTCAATTTGTTGAGCGGAATTTCCTACCTGAAATGAGAGGGCATGGCTCAGGTGGGCATGAAATTTGTAGTAAATCTGTAGAACATGGGAAGCGTTTTAGACCAGAGAGAAAGGGAGAGTACGGTGGGCTCACGGGTTTATCCAGGATAATGCCGAGTACCTGATATAGTAGTCTCAAATAAATATAATTCTGCAGCTACACAACACAATTTATAATTCCAACAAACTGCAGACAGGGGCCTCTCACTCTACAAAGCTGGAACTCATTTGGTATAATATATTTTCTTTTTTTGCATTCATGTTATATTTGACACATTTTTTTTGTGTCTGTCTGCCCACCCCCCTAAGGCTTTGCAAAGAAAGTGTTCTTTTTTTTTTTCGTGTGCACATTTTACTCAGTAATCGTGACGAAAATTAACAAAGAATTTGCCAGATATTTGGCCAGCGTCGGCAACAATAACCAGGTTTAGCCTATTCTAACAAGCATTGGTGTGGAGTGCGGCATCGACTTAAGTGAACTGACAACAGAAATGCCACAGGACCAGAATTCTACACGCCCGAGTAATGCTAGTGTTACATTGCTTTCAAGGTGTCCCTCATCCAGACAGAAAAATGAGGCAAGGGATACGAAGCTCAAGTTTAAAATATATACACGGGATTAGTATGGCTATTATCATTCAGGCCAAAGTCGGCGATGAAAACCAGAATTAATTTACAATTTTGATTTAAATAAATTGATTTTAGTATCATGACAACATTGAATTAATGAGTTGTTCTCAACATTAGGTTAAGTTTTGAGGTAAAAAAAAAAGAAACAAGTACGGTGGCCACGGGTATGCATGAATATCGGGGTTATTTATGTATTTTGTGCTATTTTCACATCTTTCATTTATCATCAGGTGCAAAGACAAGAAAGTTTGAATGAAGATTGTCCAGATTTTTATAACATCAGATTCCTGATAATAAATAATTATGGTTTTTATATATTTTCTGATTATGTTGTATTATAGTTTTAATATGTATTTGTGAGACTCTTTTACAGAAACGAAAGTCTGTGAAAAGAAGATTTGCATTATTTTCTCAAATCAGTCTGATAAATTAGATGGTGATGTAAACGTGGTGTAAGTTTGAAGAATGTCAGATACCAGGTGTGGAAGAAATGCATGCATGCAATTTTCATTATAATGAAGGTGAACTTTGAGGAAAATGCAGTTTTGACCTGGCATTGACGCAAACAAGACTCTCTGACCTTTTCCCCTATTCTGATCACAAAATAAGCAAATAAACAAATGGAAATGCACCATATTACAATCACACTTCCAATTACTCTCAGTGCGCCACACGACAAATAAATCTTGAATGGATAGAGGTAAGTTCGTCTTATCGGGGAGAGCCTAACCTTGTCTAATCACTATATCAAGAAAATGAAAGATGTTACATGTAGTTTTACCTTATTTACTTGCACCAATAACCTCGATTTCATTATCTCGTCTGATTCACCAAGACATTACACGCCTGTGGACCAGACTAGTTGAGGAGACTGAAAAGATGCTTTTAACAGAGAGAGAGAGAGAGAGAGAGACAGAGAGAGAGAGACAGAGAGAGAGAGAAAGAGAGAGAGAGACAAGTTTCATTCAAAGTGAAAACAATTACTACAAGCAAATATTCATTTGGGAGGGGAGAAAAAAAACAAAAACTACTTTATTCATTTCAATGAACAGTTAAACTCGAAATAAAACGGATACACTGCTTTACCGAATTGGTGCAAACGAGGGAAAATAATAGTATAAGAATAAACAATTAAAAAACACAAGACATAAATAATTTCTCAGAAATGAATAGAAAACAAAATATCGCCAAACAACAGAACTTTATTGGAATTACTTTTAAAATTTTCAATACTTTTTCCTTAACCCCAAATGTAATTTTCTTGCATGTACAAGATGAGTTTCATATGTCATCTAAATCCTCGTTAATTTGTATGTCACCTGTATGCAAAAGTACGTGTTATTCAGGCGCATGTCTCTCAAACTGTGTCCAAATTCTTATCATCTTGTGGGGGAGAGAAGTTGTTTTTTAACAAGTAATCAAAGACACTAGAACATAGATCTATCTCTATAGTCTTTCAAGGCACCAGAGATGACTCATTTCATTCTCTTACTGTATTTAGGCCACAATAGGGTCGCACAAGGGGCTTCGAACAATCCTAAAGTGGCAGAATAATTTTTTTTTTTAAATGCATGTTGTAAAGTCCGGCGGTAGAAACCAACAATCAAAAATTTACAATCAATGAAAGAAAAAAAGACAACATTTACAATGAAAATGGAAAAAAAAACGCTAATTATTTTAAAGTGCGTTTTGTACTGTTATCAGATGTTGTCAAAAATAATTAGTACAAAGAGTCCTCCAAGCATGTTTTTCATACTATCCACTTTAGCTTTATCGACCAATGGAATATTTATGTCTTTGTCCGAAGTTTACGAGGCATATAGCCTGCTTGCAGTGCCATGGACTTTCCATACTCTCATGGCTTTATTGTATTTGGTAACCCTTGGCGTTGATGTTAATAGAAAGGCATCTGCTTTTCATACAGGAACATGTCCTTCTGGTATAACATTAAAAGTCTGAGAAAAAAAAAAAGATACTTTTTTATCAGTTTGAAAAACGTGTGTACACGAACCACGAGGTTTATCCTTTTCGTTTTATATTTAGAACAATAATATCACAAAAGAAAACAAAAGAAAACCATACAATCCCGGACAGAAATGTATTCACTAAA
The DNA here is from genome assembly GCA_963931925.1 of Onchidella celtica. Taxonomy (NCBI): domain Eukaryota; kingdom Metazoa; phylum Mollusca; class Gastropoda; order Systellommatophora; family Onchidiidae; genus Onchidella; species Onchidella celtica. The sequence continues at coordinate 23,936,988 of OZ007582.1, forward strand.
GGAAACTCAGTTGGTTACAATCAAACACAAAAATCTCATAGAAGTTAATGCGCATGACGTCACAGAGTTTTTGTTTTGTACTTCCGCCAAACAAGGTGGCCGGTGGATCAGCTGATGAGTGTAACTTCGAGATATGTCTAGGCAGTTAAAATGCCTGCTAGCTGCATTGCAGTTGACTGTTGTGACAGGGGTGGAAAAGATGTATCCAAACTGGTCCGATTCCCTACCATCCGTGTAAACAAGAGAAAGGAAGTGAAAGAATTGACCGAAAGTCTCCCATGTGCGTATACACACGTGTCGTTGTTTACAGTGGTGAACTCGCCGCCGATTGGTTCGCGACGCCTTAAGTGGGTCCGGACAGACAAGATGGTGGATATGCGCATTCTACCTATTTGTGAGGTAACAGAACATTTAATTCCTTGTCTTTACCCATTGTGAAAATTCTAAAAGACGTTCTTATTTAATGGTTACTAAAGTTAACTTCGTATTTTAAAAAGTAATTACTGTCGACACGTCAAATCCCGTGTGCCCTCAGGTATCACATTTCTTTTTCTTTGTGAACATTTCAAAGAGACAGGTTGTTAAATTTTATTGGTGGGAAAACTTAAATACGGATCTTAAACCAAAAGGGACCACCTTTACCCACTGAAACATTGTAGGAGCTCAATGTGCTGTAATTATTGCCTTTTCAACCCTATCGTAATTTTAAAGATTAAACTGGAGCAAATGTTAGAGGACAGTAATAATTTATCACTCTTACTGTTACTGGCGTATCCGTCTAACAAAAATAACATCATTTTTTTTCCGTTCTCTTGAGTGAGGTTGATACCTAAGGTCTGTTACAACAATAAATTCAGTTCTCGACCAGTTTTGAAGTCTAGGAGGAATATGTAAAAGCTGAGTATTTTATTTCGGACTGTACTCTTTCAAAGCCCCCACTGAATATAAAAAAAGAACAAACAAAAATCTTCTCTTATCCCTGATTAGAAGGAGGAAAAACTCTGAATTGATCTAGTTATTTAGAGACGCAGTCATCTTTAGGATTTTTTTCACCAACTATCAAGTGGAACTAATCCTAATTTGTCTGTTTCATTGCACTTCATTTTATTCATAATAAGTCTTACCATTGTTATAATACGTATCATCTGTTGATGTCAATATCTAATTTTCAATTTAAAAAAAAATTACATTACCGACTTTTGCTATATGTACTTTCACTTGTACACTATGCCATTACAGGTACATTACCGTTAATAAACTTAATAAAGAAAAAAAGACAGCTTGATGAAATGTTGAAGAAACCCGTGATAGGTAACAATGATACACTATGAAGCAAATCTGTTTATAACTCACTCCCCCTAGCACGGAACAAGTAAAATATTTGCAAGATTCTCGCAAGTCATAATTTAGAAGTCCCATATTCTTACTGAATATTAATTCTTATTGATCTTAATTGAGCTTGACGCGAAACGCACAGATAATCAGTAACAGAACAATATTGCCTTCTTGAAATTTTTTCAGGAAAAAGCCAAATCTCGAAATGTCATGAAGAAAAAACCCAATCTAGTCAGTGGGGTGCAGACAACGGTGAAAAGCTCTTGTAAAAACTAAGTTTACATTTGAATTTTTCTGCCTTTGTGTAAAGCAATGTTTCTCATAATGATAAATAATAATAATAATAATAATAATAATAATAATAATAAGAAGAAGAATACAAACAGATTAATTTGTATGGGCATGACTGTGCAAACACGCAATGAAATGTATCATTGTGACCAGCAGGCAAAACCTGTTCTTAATATCTCAGATGTAGAGTTGGCCTCATGTTGAAAACAGTAACAACAACAATGGCAAGTGGTGAGATGATGGGGTGGCAAAAATATAATACAGTTATAATCTTTCTGAGTTAAAACTATACTCGTTAATTATTTCCACATTCATGACTTATTTCTTATGTTCTTGAACACAAAAGTAGTAAAAGGACATTCAATTAGGTGACTAAAGTGAGAGAAAAAAAAAAAGAGATTAAGACTATGCAACAACGCGGCACGATTCCATTTCTGAGTTAAAGCTCTGCTCGTTTACTGGTTCCACATTCCTATCTTATTCTTATATACTTGTAAAAAGAATGGGTAAAAAGAACAATCTTGAACTTAACTAGAATAAAAATAATATCTTTACAATGGCATAACATTTTCAAATATTTTTTTCTTCTAAAGCATGCAGTATTAAACAGGAAATATTTCTCCAAACAATACAGCACAGGAAATATGCCATTCAAAGTTTTGATGTAATAATCCATTTGCATTGTAAACTTAATTTTGTTTTTTTTATGTTAAATAATATGTCATTAAATTTGCCGAACGCCATTACGGCTGCTTTTTGGAACGAACTGTCTTGTCAGAATGCTGTTTTACCCCTACAAATTCTGATGTCAATAAGTCTTTTTTTTTTTTAAACTTATATTTCAGGCAAAGCTGTATATATCAGAACACCTTTCCTGAAAATAGCCTTGCATAATTATGCTACAGTGTCAATTCCAGTTTGTCAGTTTGCCAATTTACACTGAACCCTAACGTTTCTGATTTATTGAACCACCCATCTCCTTCCTCTTCCAAAAGAATGGTACATAATATATTTACCGTGATCAATAAATGTTCTGTTCGGTTCATACAAATGGTTACTTAGTGAGAGAAGTGTTCTGCAGGTGATCTTATTACCAAGAGCCTGGCAAGATCTCATTCCGGCACGAAAAGCAGCCGTTTAATCAATCTTTTTTTGTTTGTTCGAAAATTAGGTGTTCTTGATGTCTTCCAACTTTTCTATCATTGCTTTGGTATCTACATCATGAAAGATCCACTTTTCATGGGTGACGAGTTGTTGCTGCTTGCTTTCTTCTCGTTTTGCCGACTGTAAACAAATAAAAAATTTAATAATAATAAGTTAAATGGCACAGCGAAATAAAATATGTAAATAGCTAGTGCAAAGTTTTAACAATTTGTTAGGTTTCATTTCCTGAACAAAAAAAAACATAGTCGAATAATATATTATTTTAGTCACTTCAAATTAATCAAGAGTAATCGAGTACTCATTCGTAAATAGAAACAAATTGATATCAAATGGCTTCGTTTATGGCAGTTTGGATTCTCAATTTTGCATGTTAATGTTAATAATGAAATTGATGCTCATGTTATCCGATTACTGAATACACCGATGCGATGTTAATAAATCTCCTTCTCTAAATAAATAATTGACGTGCTAAGGCAGAAACAGGTTAATATTGATTTGTTTTTGGGTAAAGAAAATAATATATGGCCTTTAGCGTCTTTACAGACGGTCTTAGCAGCTAGAATATTCACTTTCACTTTGACTGACAGCTTCTCTCGTGGCTTATTCTACCAATGTTTGACCCGAGAGTGCGATGGCAGTGATTGCAGGTCAGTCTTTTGGGTTCACTTTGGCGAGTGTTTTCATTCCGCCTCTGTCGTTTTGTCAGGTATGTTTCTTTTGCCTTGAAGTCTATTGCGAGCGTGCCACTGCGCAATTTTTGTCTCCATCTGCTTCGATCATTTGCAAGGTTCTCCCATTCATTGGGGTCGATGTTGAATGCTTTCATCGTGACCTTGCAAGTGTCTTTGAATCGCAGATGTGGCCTACCTCTGGGTCGGTTGCCAGTAGCAAGTTCCCCGTAGAGAATTTGTCTGGGGATGCGATCATTTTCCATACGGTGGAGATGTCCAAGCCACCGCAGTCTTTTTTTGCCTAGGAGAGCCTGAGTTGATGGAATGTTGGCTCGGCTCAGAACTTCGATATTTGAGATCCTGTCTTGCCACTTGATCTTGAGAATTTTGCGTAGGCAGCGCAGGTGGAAGGAGTTGAGGGATCTTTCATGTTTGGAGTAGGTGGTCCATGTCTCTGAGCCATACAGCAGGGTGCTTAGGACGCAAGTTTGGTACACGAGTACCTTTGTTTTGATGGTCAGCTTGCTATTGTTCCACACCCTTTTTGAGAGTTTGCCAAAAGCTGTGGCCGCCTTTCCTATTCTGGCATTTATTTCAGTTGTTATGTCTGTGCTACCACTGATGGTTGAGCCTAGGTAGCAGAATTTTCCCACTTGCTCCAGAGGAGAGCCATTCAGCATGATTGGGTTGGGGTTTCTCAAGCCTTGTGTCAAAACTACAGTTTTTGAGACACTGATCTTTAGCATGAATTTGTCACAGGCTTTGGCAAGGCTATTGATGAGAGCCTGGAGCGTGGTTTCATCGTGGGCCACGATTGCAGCATCATCTGCGAAGAGGAGCTCTTGTAACATAATATGCTCTGTACGAGATTTTGCTTTTAGTCTGGCAACATTAAAAATGGAGCCGTCCACTCTGGTGTTAATAAGTACTCCACCTGAACATTGACTAAAGGCATTCTTGAGTAGGGCTGCAAAATATATACCAAATAAGGTAGGAGCAAGAACACATCCCTGCTTCACACCGCTGTTTACAGCAAATGAATTGGATGTGCAGCCCTCAAAGTTGACACATGCCCTCATGTCAGTGTGGAAGGATGCAATAAGTTTTAGCAATGTTGGTGGACAGCCTATGGATTTAAGGACTGCATACAGGCCAGATCGGCTTACGGTGTCGAAAGCCTTTGTTAGGTCCACAAAGCATGTTATAAGCGGCCTGTTTTGTTCTTTACATTTTTCTTGGATTTGCCGAAGTGCAAATATCATGTCAATAGTTGATCGTTTGCTTCGAAAGCCACATTGTGTTTCTGGTAAGACTTTTTCCGCCAGTTGTTGAAGGCGGCAGAGGATGACGCGAGCAAAAGCCTTTCCAGTAATGCTGAGGAGGGATATGCCTCGATAGTTGTTGCAGTCGCCTTTGTCTCCTTTGTTCTTGTAAAGTGTGACAATTTTGGCGTCTCTCATATCATGTGGTATCACGCCTTCTTTCCAACACTGCAGTAACAGATTATACAGGTGTGGTAATAGTGGGCCTTTTAGGTCTTTTAATACCTCTGCAGGAATGTTGTCACTTCCTGTGGCTTTTCCAGCAGACAGGTGGTCGATTGCATTGGAAAGCTCGACTAAGGAAGGTTCAGCGTCAAGTTCGGCCATTATTGGCAGTTTTTGGAGGTGTTCCTCAAAATCTGGTGGAATATTTTTCTCAGTTGAATACAACAGAGAGTAATGCTCTACCCACCTATTCAGTTGTTCATTTTTATCTGTGATGGGTTCACCATTTACAGACTTAAGTGGGGCGCTTTTGGTGATGATTGGCCCAAGAGCTACTTTCATCTGACTAAAGGCGGTTTTCATATCTCCCTTTTCATTTGCCTCTTGTATGCTGTTACACAAGTCTGTCCAGTATTTGTTGGCGCAACGTCTTACCTCCAGCTGAAGTTTAGCTTTTGCATTTTTCAAACAAGTTTTTGTACTCTGATTGCAATTTTTGTTATACTCATTGAAAGCAGATTTCTTTTGCTCAATGAGAGGTAGGAGAATTTCGCTGTTCTGGGCTACCCAGTCGTTGTTTGAAACTTTATGCTGTCCAAAAGACTTGATGGCACAGTCATGAATTTTTGAACTGAGAGTGTTCCATGTTTCATCTACCGAGTCACATTGGGTGACATTATCCATGCTTTCAGCAAATAACTTTTCAAATGACTTTCTATTTGATTCATCTCTGATTGCTGTTACATTGATCTTAGGGATTGAAGGGGCTTTTGATCTGTATATTTTCTTGGCCGAAATTTTGATTTTGCTGACTACCAGTGCATGGTCGGTGTCACAGTCAGCACTGTGGAGGGAACGAGTTATTTTTATACAGCCCAAACTCTTCCTCCTTGAGAGAATAAGATCTAATTGATGCCAATGGCCAGACCTGGGATGGCGCCATGATGTTCTTTGGCATCTCTTAAGGTCAAAGTACGTGTTTGTAACACATAATGAGTTTACGGAGCATAGCTCCAGAAGGCGCTGCCCGTTTTCGTTGATGTTGCCAATGCCGAAGTGCCCAATGCACTTTGGCCATGCGGAGTGATCTGCTCCCACTCGAGCGTTAAAGTCACCCAGAATTAGCAGGCCTTCGGTGAGAGGGATGTTGTGGAGAGTCCTCTGCAATGCCTCGTAGAAAATGTCTTTGGTTTCGTCAGAGGAGGTAAGTGTTGGGGCATAGACACAGATAATGTTGGTAAAACCAGACCGGGTGTTCAGTCTGAGTGTCATGATGCGTTCTGACACTCCAATTGGAGTTGCGATCGAATTGATAAGGGAGTTTTTTACGGCGAAGCCCACGCCGTGGATTCTCGGCTGTTCGCTGCTAAGGCCCTGCCAGAAGAAGGTGTAGTTTTCTTCTTTGACTGACCCGGAGTCGGGAAGTCGAGTTTCTTGAAGGGCAGCGATGTCGATGTTTAGTAGCTGAAGTTCTCGATCAATAATTTGGGATTTCCTGATGGAGTCAATATTAGTGAGATCTTGCTGTTGCAAGCCTGGGCGCATTGTTCTGACGTTCCAGGTACCAAGTTTTAGTATTTTTCTGTTTTTGCCAGGTGCACACTTTACGTCAGCTTTTTGACTTTTGGTCTAGCTCCAACCACCTTATGAAGCAGGCTGACGTGGCGGAACAACACCCAACTGCCTGGGGGCTGCCCAGGTTACGGCGGGCGGTAGTTGATCAATGCAGCTGAAAAGCCGCTCCCACCGACAGAGGGGACCCCTGGCGCTCATCCGTACGCCAAATGGATTGAGCTTATCACCGGTAACTGCCACCTCCCGTGTTGTGCCCATCCGTAACGGATGGCTGGAGTGTCCTCTCCAAATCGGAAATGGGTGGGCTTATAGAGGAGAGACAGACGCTTGCCAAGCCCGAGCAAACGCCTCCTCGTTTTGCTGTCTTGCCTGGGCTATTTTTAAGAGATGGTGCTTTGCCCAGAGGCACCACCCCTCTCTCTGCCATTCTAGTTAAACCCAAGGGAGAGACCAGGTCAATACATTTGGAACTAGTCCGGCTGCAGGAGATGCTGGAAGCCAGTTTGATGCAGTTCTCCCTGACAACCACCTTCGGGTCTCCACTCCTGATTTTCTGTCTGGGTTTACTCCCATAGCCTTTGCTATCATAGCAACACACAAGGCAGTGTGGTATTTGTATTCAGGGTTACCTTCCCCTAGTCTTCCTCTCTCCCGAGATGACCCACAAGACAGTGGGGGTGACAGTAGCAGGCTGTATTGTGTACTGTCATACAATAGCAGAAAACTCTGGCCTGACAAAGAAAATAATACTCCATGTATAAATCGGTACGTAGGTACCGGTATGTCATTCTTACACAAGAAAGTTAATGCTACTCTTACATGCAGAATATTTGCACTCTCGTACTGATGGTTCATACTCCGTGAATTGATTGTCTTTTTTGTGAAGATATATTTATAGTTTACTGAATGAGCATACTGATATCTATAACAGAAGTTTTGTCATGCAAGAATGATAACTGCTAATGCTAATCTTCCACATTTCATCGCATTCCTCTACAAAGAAACACAGATATAAAAATGATACTTATACTAGGAAAATCATTGGTTTTTGAGGTTATGCATCCATGCCGATGAAAAGAGATTCTAAATTATTGTGTTTAATTCATATGAAACATAGCAAATGAAGGAAGATGTTTCTATCAATTGCATAATATTGATTCTCTCTAGCGAGTAATAATTATCTATTCACATAATATTTATCCTAGCATGACCTAGCACATGTTTTTCTACTATGTAGGAATTCTAAAAGTGACCAAAGTTAAGATAAATGCATTCCAGTAGACACCCAGAGGAAAAAGCGTATAAGTCTGTTCAAGGGTACCGAGAACAATGCATAGGAGAAACAGAAGTGATCAAACATCAAAACTCCGAGAACTTTGGAGTCAAGGGTAATCAGAAATACCGTGGCTCATCCAAAGCCGCAAATGGTCGGAAAAAGAAAAAGCTGTGCATTCATTTTCATGCAGAAAAAGACCTGAATTTCTTTCTAATTACATTCGTTCTAATTTCTTTCTAATTAAATTCATTCGACACATTGCACGTAATACACGGGAATCATAAAAACCAACATCATTACCTTTTCCTGCCTTATTTAAACTTACCTGAGATTACACTGAAGGAAATATATGACGTCTACAAGCAAATTTACAACAAGTAAAGTAGGAAAACATGATCATACCCCAGGCCCCAGAAATTTATCAAGTCTCATTTTTTTTTTTCAAAGGGACATTAACATGTAAACACTACCCAAAGACTTTATTTAGAAATCAGTTCAGATTATCTCCCTCCACACGTCCAATGATTGTAATTTCAGTTTTATTGGTGAGACAACTGGCACCAGTTATTAATGTTCTCGTTAATTTTGCCGGTCTTTAATACAAAAAAACCTGCAAACTGGAATTCAAGGATTCTTAAATCAATATGCAAATGGGGCCGCAGTTGGTTTATTTTGAGAGCGGTAAATTGGACATAATTACCGTAAACCCTCATTTAGCGGCTCATCAAAGATGGGGTTTCTTTATATGCCCACACTTTGGTACTACAAGTACGATTAAAGTTTGTTGTATATTACGTTGACAGTAAAATTAAAAAGATCAGGTGGAGTCTCTTTCAACATTCAAACAATGTAGCCAAGAGGCTTATAATAATATAGCTTTTATACAGTTGCAACCTCGTCACCTGGCGTCTATTTTACGAATAGGTTCATGTCTGTATCACGTTGGAATAGATGAAAGAAAGGATGAAACTGTTGGACTATACACCGACATCAAAAGACCGGCTATCGCATCTATATCATAATCATGGTGCTTCTACGACGTAATGAATGTGCAAAAAATAAAAATAAACTGGTGAAGAACATAAAATCTACATAATAATTAATACCACTTTCGCCGCTTTTGCCATAATAATGCCAGCAGTGAGTTTCATGGTAGTTTTCAGATTAACGAACATTTTTTTCATTTTCATTTCTCACCCCATAAAATATATATTATGATGTTCACTTTGTTCACAAACTCTAGATAAGAATAATGTCTGCCGTTGGCTTACGAATCCTTTACTGAAATTTGTTTCCGGTCCATCTTTGCCAACTGATTACATGGAAAACGACCGTGATCAAGTCTGCCTATTTTCTTTTTCTAAATCCAGAAGCCCATGAACCATTTACTTCACATTTTAACGCAAGCGCTTTTGTTTCAAGAAAAAAAGATGAAAAAGAATTTTGTCACAATAGATTGTCAGTGGTTCTTATTTAGTTTATGAATCAATCACATGAATGTTTATTGCTAACATGTCGTTTTTCGTTTACTCTTTCAATTCTTTCTAGAGGCAGATACTTTCAGGAGTTATTGCATACCGGTACGATCTTACTGCGAAATAATAGAATCTGATAGTACTTACAAAAACCTCAGACAGAACAGGAATCCGGGTAAAAGGACGAGGGTAATGGTATATGGATCCTACATACTGAACATACCCAAAGACACATGAACTACAAAACATTTTTGAGTCGAAAGGTTAACCTGCATTAGCGACTAGCACTACAGCTGCCTTTCCTTTCATAAGAGATTACCTTTGTCTTATAAAGTAAATTACACACCCATTCACCACCCCCAAGAAAGCAAAATCAAATTCTCTATGAGCCATAAAACTAATCGCTCTCTCTCTCTCTCTCTCTGTCTGTCTGTCTGTCTGTCTGTCTGTCTGTCTGTCTGTCTGTCTCTCGCTCTCTCTCTCTCTCTCTCTCTCTCTCTCTCTGTGGACCCATAAAGTGCATTTAAAAGTCACTGTTATATCTATTATGGATAACTGAATTCATTTTGAGTAATTTAGAGACTGCACTGTAGCAATGAATTCTTAACTTAAAATAACAATAATAATGATATCTAGTCGATCATTAAGCTTTTCAGTGTTTATAATTACCCCCACCCCTTCTGAAAAAACAAGAGAAAAATCTAGCCAGTGCTAATCCGTAAACCATTTCATTTGCAGTAAACTATTCAGTTGAACGTGATGTTCTCAACAGGATGAAACCAGCTGAAAACCCATTTTGAGTGAGGCAAACTAGCGCACAAGAAACTAGTCAATTACCTTTTGCCGATACGTTCAAAAAATGTTTCTGAAAAGCGCACAAAACAGTAAGAAGTGCCACATTAATAGATTCTCCCCAAAAAACGCCGTTGATTCTTAACAATTTTTTTCATGAACTCCAGCTATTCACATCGACATGTTTAAAAGAAACGCCACCATACTTACCCTCTGGGTATTAAACTGGCAAAACTTCATAAGAACCAAGAAAAGATTAATATAACTGTAGATTTGAATTATATCCTGAACGGTAAATAATAATAAAAAAAAAATTAAATTTAAACTCTGGCATTTGAACAGATAAAATTGGCCATGTTAGAGAGACCGAAAAATGCCCCACCCCGAAACAAAAAGGGGTCAAACTGCTTTCTTTTGTAGTATGAAATCGACATGTTTTTGAAACAATGTGAGTATTGCAACTGTGCCATATTTCATGCTGCACATATTTCAGAACGTTATGTATGAGCAATGGATGTACAACTGAAACTACTTACAATTGACAGTTTTCAGATATGCCAAGTTGGACCAAAGTTACATTCAGCTGTGTTTTTTATTCAGTCAAAACACCCCAAAAAATCAGAGTTCTGAAGATAGCATTGTCTATCATTTCATTCTGCTTGGCACAGCTCTCGTTTGATAGCATGTCATTGACCAAATGATTACTATTACTATTATTATTTTTAGGACACAATATTCTTAAAGAAGAGGAACAACAACAAAAAAAGGTGGGGGGAGGGGGAGGGGGAGGGGGGGAGGGGAAGTCATCGGCTCAGTGTAGAAATGAGTATCTCCATTTTTTGGGACATGAAGATAATCACTTCTTGCACTGAATAGGCGAAACAAACAAATCACAACCAACAAACACAGACAGTGAAAAACTCCACAAATGCCAGCACTTACTACATCTTCTGTACAGCGATGCCTTTCCTCCAGCAGTAGATGAACAGGAAGCCCAGAAAAATGACAGAAAGGCCACCAGCAATACCGAGCACAATAAACAGGTCTGTCAGGGGCGGGTAGAGAACACAGAAATAGTCCGTCATTATACATGTATCTTTTTAGTGCTGGTTTTGATGAGGTCAGTGCCTAACTGAAACAGCCTTACTTTCTGCCTTGACAGAACTAACATATCAGAACTATTTTGATTCAGGCCAGAACAGGTGGGGCGGGAGAAATGGGAAAGTTGGCATGGACCTATTGTTTCGAGGGGTCCTGCTTTCCCCGAGAGAGGCAAAGAGGTGGGGCCCCATTCTATTCTGTTACTTCTAAATACATCATGAACGCAAAAAAGACATAATTATATGAATATATCAATCACATTATGTATTTAGCGCTAGTTACTATAGACCTCACGAACTGTAACCTGTTTGAAATTAGGCCTATATTTCTAGGCTGGGTCCATTACCAGCTTTGGAAGGGCCTGGGTCTTGGATTCAATGTAACAAAACCACCCAGGGAAATCTTAACTATAGTCGCGAATCACTGAAACAAATTTATAATGCTTAAGTGTTAGACTGACGCTTAACAGATAACCAAACTCTGACCAAGGACTTCATCTTTACTGTCATGCAATGATGTAAACTCAATTATTCTAATTTAAACATAATATGTCTAAATGTAAAATAACAAATGTTGTCATTCGCAAATTTGCACAGTCCTTAAAAAAATACTGTTTTCTTGTTTTACTATATTTTCTTACTTGCAACACTCCTTCGTTTCGTTCTCTTTAATTATAATTATGTATTTCAGTTAACATATAAAATTCGTCATGTTCAATGTGTGAAAGAATCAAATGTTGGGTCTCTCTAACCATTTATTTACCTTCACTTTCTTTTAAAATTGAAATACTATTTGCACAAAAATGTTCAACATTCAAAATTACAACACTGATTATGATTGAAATCGATATTAGAACTTGCAGGCAAAAGAGAGAAAAACAACACATTTTCACCTGGGGGTGCGTAACGGAACAACAAGTTACAATTTTGGTCCCATCGCCTAAACTGCAGAATTTTAATATTTGAAATCTTTCCAACTGTAGTGTACTAGGAAAACTTGAATAGCTCCAAGAAAAGTTAGATAAAATCATAAGATCATGTAAGTTGCCTTCTCGTGTCATATCAATGACCAGACATTACACTAAGTTAGAAGTGCTTTGTTTTTTGCTGAAATAAGTTTTGAAGGCATAAAGTGTAGTTTTTTTTTGTGTGTGCGGTTTTTTTTTGCAATGTAACAGGCAATTTTAATCTGATACTAGCCCATGCAATTCACAACTTTTCGATATTACAAAATCTTGTAAATGTGAGATATTTTTTCCATCTTGTCAATTACCGACAAGATGATCCAGCCATGAAATGCAGTGTATTTTTATAGAGTTTGTTCATACAATGTTATTGTATTTCAAGTTGTTTGTTGATGAAAGTGTAGCTTTTTTTTCCGACTGTCAAGTCAGTAACTGCAGAATGCCCCAAATGACAGTTACTAGGGATCATACTCACTCGTGTCTTGACTGAAAAGAAAAAAAGAAGAGAGAGACAAAAAAAGTTGAACAACTAAGAAACAGGGTGTCATGTGGGGAAGTATAATTATGTCTAATTCCCATCAAAAATGAACATCTTACCAAGCCAGTTACCAACAGAATTCGAAATAATTGTCAGTATTTTTAACAATAAACGTATTAATAGTATTATCATTTTGGTACACATTCAATTTTTAAAGCATTTTTTTGTAATCATTGGCATTGGGGTTCTTCTAGTCCTGACAATTAAGTCGATTATCTATGTGTCAGCAGTGCTGATACCAAGAAGTAGTACTACAGAAGATCATTATTCGTATGCCATTGATATCAAATTTAGTCCTTACTCATATTTCAGAAAAGGTGCATGCGTGGCGGTAGGCACTGTGGGGATGATTACACGTTCACACTCTCCGTTGTCTTCATTACACAGGTAACCGTTTTCACAAGGTTCCATGATCTCTCTCAATCCACACAGTGTGGTAGCTCTGGTGACTACAAACACACATCAGAAAGGAAAAATAAAGTGTGGGCCATTCACAAAATCTAGCACTAATGGAGATAATCTAGGGGCAACAAGAACAGTTAGTGAATGACGATCGTGGAGAAATGCAGGTTAAAGAAACCGGAGAATAATCTGTGAATTGTGATTGATTTGTCTCACTTGCGTTACCCCAAAACTATGATGCACTCCGAGCCACCCCCGCCCCCGGGCCGATCAGAGTGCTCGGGGACGGAGCATGCGCACTTGCGAAGATTAGGAGTGTTAAAATAACAAATGAAACTCTTGGGAGGACAAAACAAAAATATGGATTTGGAATTTCCGGCCAGGGACGAAACAAAACTAAATATTTCGTAGGGACACAAATTCTGTCACGTCAGTTGAAACAAACCAGTTGCGTAACAGCCAGTTACCCACAGGGCATTTTCATAATAGCAATGTCTATAAATATTATAAGAATGCCTAGTGTGCTGTCATTGTCTTCGTTTGACAACAAAATACTGCTAGATTTGCCAGACATGGGGTGAGTCTGGGGACATCAAAGTGGCATCCTTTTGTCGTTTTTGAAACTACACTGACTATTTAGCCCTGATCAAACAAGGAAGGTTTATACATGCAAAGAATCTAGTGATGCCTGTTTGGACATCCGTAGCCTCAAATCTGTTGTGGCAAAATCGAATCTCGCTTACCAGGGTAGTACAACTCGGCGTTTTCAACTGTATAGATGGGAGGCAATTGTGTCTCCTCGAAAGTAATAGTCGTTTCTGCCAGAGACACCATCGCCCTGGTATTTTCCACTGGGTCATTGTTTAACTGGAAGGTCACTTTAATTGTCCCCGTGTTGCTGTCGTAGCTGTAATGAATTAAGAAGCGTGTCTTAATGATCGGAGACCCACAGTGTTTGATTTGTGCCAAAATAATGTGAGTCGAGGGGTGATTTTTACTTTTCGAATGAAAAGCTTAATCGTTATAATGACTGTCCTGGGACGTGATGAAATTGGACCATGCCAAACAGGTGTTTCAGATGGAGATTGGTGTCTTTCTAAGGTCATCTTTATTATTGGTGTCATTTGTAAGGAAAGAAAGGTGAATCTGGATTTTGTTCATTTGAGTGGATGTGGTTAGATGCGTAAAAGCTGTCTTTTCTATACTATTCCTGACAGCTGCATCTGTAGGCAATACTTAAGTATAAAATTATTTTTTATTCAACTTGCATAATAAATAGTATTGGAAAACATGAATGCTGACATATTTTCAGATATGCCAGAAGACATTGAAAGATTAAAAATACAATGGAACCTGTTTAAATTAAATTCAGGGAACTGAAAATTGTAATTCATATCAAGAGTATTTTGGATTTAGTAATTGTTTTAAAATCACCATTTCTCAAACTCGTAAACTGAAGTGATAAGACATCTTGGCAATTTTACTTTATTACTCTCATCGATGTACTGTATCCAACAACCAAATTCCATTTTGTGTGTGCTGTGCATATGAATGAGATGGGCATATGAATGAGCTGCACCTATATGTACCATGGTCTAAAAGTACAAACAAACTGTGGGTGGCCGTGGTTGTACCGATCACAAATGTATTTGAATTACTGGACAAGTACTGTTAGCGAATGTATCATAGCCGATGTGACACCCATGACATTTTCGTAATGGCGCAAGGAAGGATGAAAAGATCAGAGTGTGACTGGGGGGAAAAAAGGCGTTTTTTGTTTTTTTGGTCTGGTATCCTCATCGGCCAGCTCAAAAACTCTGCTTCGTCACACCACCTCCCCGATAACCTCATCAAGTAGCCCTGTATAGCCGGGAATGGAATTGACAAAGGCGGACGTGTTTTATTTCGAATCAAATGTATTGAATTTTGAGACAGCACCCGCTCTCCCTCGTCTGAGTAAGTAAAAGACAATCGAAAGGTTTTAACATGATTTTCTATACGTCTAAAGAGGTGTCAGGGCATCGGGGATGTAGAATGATTACGGCTGGACAATAGAAATATTTCCATTAAAGGGAACTTCCGTATTATCCGCCTTGGGTTTAAAAATGTTCCACTTTACAATATTCAATACACTTAGAGAAATCAACAATGTTTAATTTCTTTATAAAATACATGGTGGCGTTTATATGTACCTACCTGTCGTCAAATGCTGCGTTCTCCCATTTTGGTCCGAGTGCATTCTTCATCTGTCCAAGATGAAACAAGAAGTTGAAGATATTTAAAGCAGATGGCAGAGTAAATCAAAATCTAAAACAGCCATGCACACACTAGGCAGAGGCTTATGGCCGACATGATTTACCTTTCCCTTGAATATAACTCTCTCTCTCTCTCTTTCTCTCTCTCTCTCTCTCTCTCTCTCACACACACATACGCGCACACACACAAACACACTGTGCTATGTCTCTTAATATTATTTCTTTACTATTATCATCTGCCGTGTCATGATTGTCTTATTTTTCTTCCTCTGTGATTTCATCTTTAAGAAACTTGTCAATATATTCACCTTGAATTTATTCAGCCATTCCATGTTAGTTTTCTGTCTCAGCATGAATTATGCCTTAAATGTAATTTGACCATTTGTTTGATAACATTTTTTTTAACACTTGTGTTACCTAACTAGCATGTTCCACCTTGATGGATTAACGATTATCCAAGGTACGGATAGGGGTCATTTTTTGTATTCGAGTGTCTCTGTGTCATTGTTCCAGGAAAATGCCAAAAAGAAGGCAAGCCTTCAAGTTCTTTGACTTAGAAGTATGCTTAATGATCGTACATAAACTCGGCATTTATTTATCCACGTCCTGGATCCATCCATTAACTCATCCATGTAATTTAGCCACTTATCCAACCACCCATATCCTTCACTAATTCAGCAACTCTCACATTTAATTCTACATCCGTCTTACTATTCCATCAGACTCCATTTGTAACTGCCTCTCCCTCAATGCTTCAGAACTTGGCAGCCACGCCAACCCATACATGATGTCCCAGAATCATCTTTTAAACCTTGACATTTTTTTTTTTTGATACACGTTTTAAAGATAATATTTATTTTCGGACACCCTGCATGACGTGAATATTTCACTACGTTCTCATCCTTAGTGAATCATCACCAGCTCAAGGCGTACGTTTAATCTGGTATCGCGTAAAATATTGAATCGATGGATGATGAAACCACTAAGTCATTTTTTATTCTTCCTGACAGACTTTTGGGAAGCCAGGACACTGCAGTCTCTTACCTAGTGAGAACAAAACAAAATCCCATGCAGCTCTTACCGATAATATTTACCGTATAGCAAAAATCAGTCCTGTTCCCAGTAAAATGTCAAAGTTTTGCACAAATTGTAAGCCCATTACAAGTCGCCACGATCATTCCACAATTGTACATGTATAAGTAATTTTTTTCTGTATTTTGAGATGAAATGCTCACGTTAATTAGTCAATCACTTTGCAGCATTCTACAGTTACATTTTTTTGTTTCGTTGACTCATGTGTTTTCAAAAGAGAACCCACATCCATCTAAATCATCATTTTACACTGTTGTTAGGGGAGCGTAGTATAATTACAAAGCCAAATAGAGAAACTATTGAGTTGTGTTCACTGTTCAGCCACGGCTTATAATGAAAAATACCACACTCCCCCAAACAAAAACCTCCTCATTATAACATCTCCTAACCGAATAGGCCCATTGCGCATATCGGCCATCTTTGATGTAAGGACCGACACATAACCATTGCGATAGTAGCATTGATTTTGATCCCTTAGCTGATTTGCACTGCGAGCATTTGAGGCGTCGCGAACCAACCGGCGGCGAGCTAAAACTAGTTCACTACACTAAACAATGGCACGTGTGTACACGCACAAGGGAGACGTTCGGCCAATTCTTTCACTTCCTTTCCCTTGTTTACACGGATGGTAGGGAATCTGACCAGCTTGGATCCATCATTTCCACAACTGTCAGGACAGTCAGCTACAATGCAGCCAGCACGCATTTTAACCGCTTAGACATAATCTCGAAGTTACACTCATCAGCTGAACCACCGGCCATCTTGGGTGTCGGAATAACAAAACGAAAACACTCTGTGAGTCATTCGCAATGGCCCTATAGCTTTCTATGTAAAATACTACACTCCCCTAGCAATAGCTATCACTGTATTCGCAGTATACAGCTTTCATTGATTTTCATAATACACCAAAACCTGACGTAGGCAATTGTGGAGTGACGGTGACGAATTGTTATTGGTTGATGCTATTTGTCATGTCGTGTATCACTAAATATTCTTTCTTCTTTATTCGTGTTGTCCGTTTCCCAAACTCCGCCTTGGTTTTGTACGGTCTTTTATATTTGTAGGGTCCCAGTCACTTACACAAAGGAAAAACTAGAAATGCCTCTGCTTTACTGAACGCAAAGATTCTTTCAAGCAAAACTGTTTCGGCACGTAACAATTTTTCACGTGAAGTAATAAGTATCCTTCATACGTTATCGACTATGATTTAATTTCAGGATGCCGAGTCGTTGAAATTTGTAATCGCAAGTTTGATAAGATGGATTTTGACTGTTACATTATAGGTTGTGTCAGTCTCTGTCAGTGTAACTTTTATTTGCCTGGTATCTTCCCTATAGACACCACAAATCTTCTTCAGGCAGTAAACTCTCATGGTGGTATAGATTAAACAAGTACCACAACAGTGAGTATTGTGAGGTTGGATGAAGTATGTGTTTATTTGCTGAAATTAACATTGGTGCTCGATATATAATGGCTTCTATGCGAGATTAAACAAAATGGCTACAAAAAAGAAAAAAAATGATAGAGCTTTTCAGAGGCTTGTATTATTATAAATATTATGGAAATGAACGAATAAGAAAGAGAAATATATTTATTACGTCCATATGCAGATTTCATTTTCTATGTTGTATGTCTGAGTTGACGGAGTCACATCATTCTGTTCAATGAGTTTCGACGGTGCCACGAAAGCAACGAGATGTAAGAAATTCCGAAAGAATGATGAGGCAGCTTGGAAGTGCCAACTATGGACTGGCCGCTTACCTGCTCTTTCATTTTCTGCCTGAGCTCACTGGTCGCAGCGGCTATCTCCCCCTGGTCCTTGCTGTGCCACAGCACTGTTATCTTGGCCACGCCAACCCATGGTCCTGTGGTATTTGGAAATGGGGACAACCGAAAAGTCATGATAATAATGATATACCAAAAGGAATAGCAGGAATGTTCTTTAACATTGCCAACTACAGTCTTAAACTAGCAAAAGATTCCGTTTCCATCTAGCTTTCCTTGTTTCACCTCCCCCCTCCTCCCCCCCCCCCATCCCCCTTACCACAACCCATACCTTGCATTATGCCAGACCTCCGCCTCCACGGGAGTGGTATCCCATCTCCATCTCTTGTAATGGTGCTTTTCCCATCTCCCATAGCGGTGTTACCCACTCAAGTCTTTCCTTACTTCCGTCACCCGCCACCTTTCAGGCTAAGCACAGTGCGAATAGTAACAGTGTATTGAATGTTCTCATACTAAGTACCATATCAAAGAAAAAGATAACTTTACTGTAAAACATTGGTGGGCACAATGCCATAATGACAATGGTCGTTCATTATTGAATCAAAAACAGAAGTATCTGGTCATGACCTTTGCGTTAGGCAGTTTATAATAATTACTCACATCCAGAAACCACGTAAAACTGGTTGAAGAGTTTGAGGGAATTTCCCTCCTACAGTGAGCAATAACATGTTTCGCTACTTGCCCATTCAGGCAGATAAAGCTATTTCCCACTTAAATGTTATGGCAAAACTTGACAGCTTCATCCATGACATTGTCACAATCACCAGCATTTCACGGCCATCATGCTCACTAGCCCGACCACTGTCGGAAACACCGTCGTCATTATTTCTGTACTGTTATCTTCGTCAGCATTCCTATTGCTATGTCATTTCTTTTTAAATATTTCGTTAAGCATTCTCACTCATTATAGCGTCTTTACTTACCAAGATTGGTAGCAGCGTCGGTTGGTGGCAAAGAGACGATACATGTGACAAGGAAAACGATCGCCAGCATCTTGTCCTGCTGATGAAAACCAAGGGAGAAATGTAGAAAGTAAAACTGCCCTAATCGAAAATCTTAGCAATTTTCTGAATCTCAAGAGAATAGCGATCTTATTTTTTAGATGATACTAATCTTACTGAAACCAAATCGCCGAAGACTTTTAACCAGAATGCTTTTGTTCTGTAACGAATTCACACCTTAATGAAGAGGTGCCAATTTGAAGCGGTGCCACAGATGTTTCTTGAAGACATTTAGAAAACAAACAAAAGAAAGAAAGAAAAAAAAGAATGACCCAAACAGAAAGGGATGGTGGTGTACAGGAATTTTTATCCAAGGCCACGGGATTCCATTCAGCTGTGATATTTCATGAAGTCATAGCCTAGACAGATAGATACAAAGATAGAAGATAGAAAGGAGGAAAAGAAAGAAGGATTGAGTGAAATGATTAAGATAGATAGATAGACAGATAGACAGATAAAAAGATAGATAGATAGATAGATAGATAGATAGATAGATAGATAGATAGATAGATAGATAGATAGATAGATAGATAGATAGATAGATAGATAGATAGATAGATAGATAGATAGATAGATAGATAGATAAATAGATAGATAGATAGATAGATAGATAGATAGATAGATAGATAGATAAATAGATAGATAGATAGACAGATTGACAGATAAAAAGATAGATAGATAGATAGATAAATAGATAGATAGATAGATAGATAGACAGATAGACAGATAGACAGATAAAAAGATAGATAGATAGATAGATAGATAGATAGATAGATAGATAGATAGATAGATAGATAGATTGATAGATAGATAGATAGATAGATAGATAGATAGATAGATAGATAGATAGATAGATAGATAGATAGATAGATAGATAGATAGATAGATGGATAGATAGATAGATAGATAGATAGATAGACAGATAGATAGATAGAGAGATAGATAGACAGATAGACAGATAAAAAGATAGATAGATAGATAGATAGATAGATAGATAGATAGATAGATAGATAGATAGATAGATAGATAGATAGATAGATAGATAGATAGATAGATAGATAGATAGATAGATAGGTAGGTACGTAGGTAGGTAGGTACGTAGGTAGGTAGATAGGTAGGTAGGTAAGTAGATGTGATGGGTAGGTAGGTAGGTAGATTAGATAGATAGATAGATAGATAGATAGATAGATAGATAGATAGATAGATAGATAGATAGATAGATAGATAGATAGATAGATAGATAGATAGATAGATAGATAGATAGATAGATAGATAGATACAGCGAGAGAGAGAAAGAGAGAGAGAGAGAGAAAGAGAAAGAGAGAGCGAGAGAGAGAGAGAGAGGAGGGGGAGAAGGAGGAGGAGGAGGAATATCCATTTATCATGGTTTGTTTTAGTTTTTCTGGAAATGTAAAATTATAATAATACGTTAATGTATCATTTACTTGACCCATATAAACTCATACAGACAAACATCCAATTCGATAATTCCAATTAACTTTAGTTTTCCTTCTCTGTAAAGCAATGCATGATCTGAGTCTGATATGAATTTATTCCCCTCATCCCACCCCTCATTTTTCAAATATCACTATTTTGATAATGGCAACAACAAAAAAGTATGGAGCAAAACAAAACTGCTATTTAAAATGTGCCTAATAATATGGTTCGATCACTCTACTAGTAAAACTCCCACGTCTATTGTGGTCTCTGACCACCACACACACTGCACTCCTTTATAACAATGATTCTTCCCAGTATCTGAAATGCCAGCCGTGACTTCATAACAATTTCACTGGAATGGAGCTGGTCACCCGACCCGTGTATCTTTGGCAAACCCAAGCACAACTCTATTCACTGTGAACTAGAATGCCCTGTTTGAAATGGTTACATGCGGCCTGGATTTTGTAGTAACTGTAAAACCAGGTACACATGGTCAAGTTTTAAAAATCAATTAAAATCCATCCCTACCACACCCCCCTTCCCTCTTCATCCCCCCCCCCAAAAAATAACAAGAACAACAACAACAAAAAAAGCAACTGCCGACCGGCGCTGCCCTGTGGCGACGACGTGCCTGCTCCAGTTTTAACTGGGTGCAATGACCACCGAGGCAAATTTCCCAAACGGGATTAAAGTAGTGGACAAATACAAATCTAAAACTTGAAACATTTGATTTTATCGCTAACAAGCAGAGTAACCCTGCCTAGCCCAAACTTCCGAAATGAAATGTTTTCATCAGGTTTTTTAAAACCTGTATATATATATATATATATATATTCGTTATTTGCCTGCGAACGTTTAAAATTGAAACTGGCAGCAGAGGTTTCGCCACAATGGACTTAGCTCTTCAATGAGTTTTCAGACTGAGACGACCACGCCAAACTGCTGACACTGCAAATTTATGTTTCCGTAATCGCAAGCCGAAGGAAAAATACTTTCCAGCAAAAGCTGATTCAGTTTTGTTCAGTTCCATGAACCATAATTATTAGATAATATTGAATTTTCATTAAAAAAAACAACAAAAGGAACATTATTATTATGACAGACATACAATCTTGTCTTTTTTTTTTTTTTTTTTTTTATACAGAGAGATTAATTAATATAATGATAAGTTCTTCGAAAGTGGAGTGTGATCAATGTAGTTTTTTTTTTTTGGGGGGGGGGGGGGTTGGGGTGGATAAATAAAGAATACTTTGGGATGTACATTTTCTTCGGGGGGGGGGCGAGAGGAGGAGGAGATCGGGTGTTTATCTCAAAATGATGATCATTATCATAGTTCTTTGAAAGTAGGGCTTGGTACTGATAGGTATGTGCCGTTTGGTACTCAATATGACACAAGCGCTTATCATTTCCAAACTAAGCGGCGTAAGACCAACTGAAGAATCGCTACTGAATGAGTGAATTTGAATACGGAGAGAAAAAAATCAGTTGAACTTTTTGGCCGGGCAGGTGTAGAATGACGTCAGGATGAACCAGGGCGTCCAGGCATGTAGACGTGTCAAGTTTGTATTTATAACATAGCCAGATGTCCCAATAGTAACATTCAAGTAGACATCTACTAGACGGAGAAATTGTGAATACTGATAGAATATTATCGTGAAGAAATTCGCAATGGCCTTAGTTTGTGAAAATGTAACATCGAAAACGAGACGATTATTTTCAGCCAGGAAGTATTGGACGAAACACGGTAAAAGATGGGCTGCTTTCACTAAACTCACTAAACAACGGCAGACAAATGGAGGCGCAGGACAGTTAGGATAAAACGCCGACCGGCGCTGCACTGTGGCGACGACGTGCCTGCTCCAGTTATAACTGGGCTGCAATGGCACAAAGGCAAAATTTCCCATATGGGATTAAAGAGTTATTCAAATACAAATACAAATACAAATACAAAAATACAAATAACTACAGCCGTGACAACGTAAACGAGGCTAAAGGCAACGGTAACGACATGATAAAACAGAAGAGGAGTGAGATCCTCCTCATGAGCAGCTCAGAAAATAAAAAAAAAGTGTGGGGGGGGGGGGGACTTTAATAACATTTCAATCAAAATCTTAATATAGGGATGAAGAAGACAAACTGGTGCCGTACCACCCATAAATTTTGCCTCACACGTACACAGTGGGCACTGCCTACACTTACTTGCAACAACTATTGTAGATCATGACAATACATTTGAAATACTGTCCTGTTTTCTTATTCTACGGCACACCCATTAAATGAATACAATTG
This sequence comes from Onchidella celtica, assembly GCA_963931925.1. Classification (NCBI taxonomy): domain Eukaryota; kingdom Metazoa; phylum Mollusca; class Gastropoda; order Systellommatophora; family Onchidiidae; genus Onchidella; species Onchidella celtica. The sequence goes on from OZ007582.1 coordinate 23,959,921, forward strand.
TTGATCTGCATCACTGAGGTGAGGGAATTTCAAACGTCATAATATCGGAATCATCAAGATAATGTTTAAATTACAGCATGAGAAAAGTCCAAACAACTACAAAATTATTGTCGCGGTAAAAATACACTTACCCTTTTGTACAAAGAAAACAGTTTGCTGTAAAAACTTACCATCCTGACGTCTGACCACTACATACACATATAATGAAACACAAATTTAATAATGTTGCCTAGCGGGGCTTTATGACTTCGGGTCGGAGTACTATGTTCTGAATGCCATAAATAACCTGTGTAGGGCAGCTCCGGGTGGGCACCCAAGCGTACTGTACACCAAACACACACCTGAGACTCAGTCATCCGCCTGGGCCAGTTTTTTGTTTTTCGTTTTTGACGATCGATCCCCGTCAAAATTGTATTTGCAATCTTCGCAACAACACAGGTATCCGGTAATAGCATCCACATAAAGCTGAACTATATAGTTAAGGTTCGGCTGTCACACTGTGATGTTGACATCTGAACCGCTCTGTGTGTAAAAGGCTTTTGCTATTCAGCAATAGTCAGTGACTCCGTTTTTAAGAAAAAGAACAAACAAAAAAATGCAGCCTATATTGTATTAAAAATAATATTTCAATGTTACCTGCTCCATAAAACTAATAATACAAACAGTATAATACACAGGCGCACATGTACATAAATTACATAAATATAATTTTTACAGGCACCTACTAAACGTCACGATTAGCGAGGCACCAGCCGATTTGGTTTTAATGGGAATTAAAAAGAATATTGAAAAAATGTATTCACAGATAAAGTTCATTCCTCTCTACTCCCATTTTCCTCATTAAATGGGAACCGATAAGCCGTGAATTGCAGACGGGCTTGGTGAAAAAGGAAAGTATTAGTAGCCTACCTAAGACTAGGTCCTGCTCGGCAGTCGTAGTGAAGGCAAATTTACCCGAAGACTTAAACATTATATAATTATATAATTATACAGCTACTCAACAAATGTACCAAACAAGGGCCTTGCTGGACCTCATTTGGTAAACGGATTATTTATTTGTTTTACGCTCCAATTTTTCCAAATGTTTTCTTTTGTCTGTCGGTCACCCTCCCCCCCCCCCCCCCCCCCCCCGTGGGGCTGTGCAAAGTATAATTTTTTGTTTGTTTTGCTTTAGCCATCTTTCCACATTTTCCTCACTAATTATAATCAAAATTAAAAAAACTGAAGAACAAATCACAGTAGCCACATAAAAACTCCAAACAAAAAGTAAAGATAACATAATTATATTCGTTTAATACATCGTCGGTTTCATTATGAAGGGGCCATTAGACTGTGCAACAACTGTGCAGCACAGAGGAGAATGCCTAACTCATCTGTATGAAGGAGGGGCGAATAATAACATTTTGAGATATTTACTTTTTAGTGTTTATCAAAAGTATATTGCTGGAGGCTTTGCCCAGCATTAGCAATTTTGTTAACATCGATGATAAGAGTAGCACAAAAATTCTCAAAACTGAATTTCCAACAACACTGATTTTGGCGATTCGCCCCTTCGTCATACAGCGTTAAGTGTTCGCCTTTTCGTTGTTCAGCTGTTAATACCTATTTGCCCCTTCGTCGTGAAACCGATGATATAAATGGAAACTCCAAATTATTTGTACGTCCTTTTTATCTTTTAATAGAAGGCCACTGAACGTTTTTGTACTCGTGCACACTAGCTTCTTGGATAATACATTATTATTGCACATCATAATTAAAACCCTTTATATCAACCTATATCCATTAAGATTTCTTGTGATCTGCGGATTGTCTCATGATGTATAGAGTAATAAAATGTACACCGTTATCATCATCAGGACGGCCAATAAATGAAGAATAAAAACAATATTAATGTTCGTGCAAAATCACATCGGATACATAGAGGTAAGATCAGGGCTGGACTTAGATCTTAGAGGACTCGGGGCACCTCAGGTTCGTTCCGCCCCTCGTACACAGAAATTAGAATACACTGTACTGCACTTCACCAAATGTACACGCCGAAGTCCCTTGCGTGTATTTGGAACTGAACAGCTGTACACAAAAAGAATAATTAAATGGGTTTCATATAATATGAATAAAAAAAAAGTATTGTATGTAAAATGCCTGCCACCAAAACTCCAGACAGTGTGTAGGGTAAGACAAATTACAAACTAAATATCTATGCTGCTGTGCGTCTTTTAGTTTGCACACATAAAAACGGCCGATGGCCTACTCAAGAATTTACACAACAAAAACAAACTCATTAATATATTTTAGCTCAGAAGGCGGCTCCCTCCTTTTGGCGGGGACCAGAGGCAAGAAATCTGGCCCTTGGAAAGATAAGCTATAGAGGTCGCACCTGGTTCATGGGCAGAGACATAGACGCTTAAGGGGCGGGGGGGGGGGGGAGGTCTAATTACATTTTAATATTCTTAAAAACCACTTCAAAGTTCCTATTCTTATTCATTAAAGAATAGCGACTCTTGTGGGAATTTTCCTTCCCTTTCAATGCATTGTTCTTTCCCTTGTTTCCGATTTTTTTTCTCATGAGGTTACATTTTCCACAATTCAAAATGGCCTCATGTAATAAATTATCTGTGAAATACAACTTTTTTTTTTTTTCACCATTTCTGGTTGAAGGATCCCTTGTGGTGTGATGTCGCCTCCATTACCTTTGCAGCTAGATTTTAAACAAAAAGAAACAAAAACACAAAAATGCCAGGAAAAAAAAAGCCGTGCACCCATAGAACACTGCAATATTTCCAGCGCTCCTGAATGAATGGAGGTAAAAATTTGGCCTGTAACCTTAATTGGACTCAAGCAGCTGTAGAAAGGTTGTAAAGCTAGCGTTCTTCCCTCGATTTGTTTACACAAAGTAAGAAAATGGGCCGATAATAAATATACCCATTTACTGGTTAACAGTGAATGTGATAGGTGATTAAACGTGTTATTTCCCTTGAAAGAATGAAAATCATTATGACAAATTATCGCCTTTTTTCCTCAGGAAGGAAATGTGGGAGACGTGTGTCATCTGTTATGTCTGTCGTTGGCTTTAGTGTGTGTTTTTTGTTTGTTTCCTTGAATTTGTCTTTCACTGTGTTCAAAATCGTCATTCCCATACTTTCGTGAAATAAAAACAGTTTGCAAATTATCATTAAGTACTGCTGTCTTGGCATTGAAAAAAATATCTTGCATGCTTGCTCCAGTTCCTTGAAGTGTCTGTTGACACGTCTACGTGTATAATATGATTTCAAGAAGTCAGTGGAATATTTTGATACGTTTGTCTCGCCGGAGTCTTCTTCAGGTCACAGATTTTCTCTTTTGTCATGAAACTCAGTAACATTGGAATTTGGAACGTGCAAGTTTTGACACAAGTTCATCGCCAAAGGAAAATTCAAACATTCATTCTCCAGTTAGGCCTAGGCCGGGCGCGCACTATCCTGTTTCACCCCGTGGCTTGGCTGCGAATGAGGGTTTTTCGCTTTCAAAAAACCCTCATTCGCAGCCAAGCCACGGGCGAAACAGGATAGTGCGCCGGTGGCCTTAATGCTCGACTGTTTGTGTTTTATTATTAAATTTTGGGAGGTGGGAGGAGTTCCCTATGAGTTACATGATACGCGACTTTAGGCGCGTCTGTGAACCGAGGGGCAGCCCAGCGCCCCCCCCCCCCCTGCCGGCAGTTTTAGTCCTCTTGGTGGATGTTTTTATAACACTCAGGACATGTAATATGTGCCCGTCTAAAGTTGTGTAACTCGTACGGTACTCCTTCCCAAATTTTGATTTTGTTTGCATAGTAACTTTTGGGTTTGATTGATTTGGAGTTAGGGTCTAAGCTAGGTTTTAGCAACAGCTAATAGAAAACCGTCTGCGTTGGCGTCGTGGCCAACGTAATATTTTTCATAATTATAATTATGGGCCACATGTTAATAATACAAAATTTAATCCTAATGTGAGCAGTTTGGCCACGTGACACAAAGAGGCAGGAGTTACTTTCGTATAGTCCGTTCACTGAGGTATGATCACAGAAAACTGCTCGTAGTGTTGCAACCGTCGATGATATTTGAATGTAATTTGGCGTGAAGTCTTCGATTTGTGATGACCCTAACCCAGATTTTCTTTCCCCGAATTAATGAAGTACTTTTCGAGTTGTTGTTTTTTTTGCGGTGTATAAATAAAGAGAGCATCGACAAGGGTAAACATTTTGGTGATTTACTATAATAATTTAACATAGTTTTGAGTCCCACTTAAATGGGATACAGCACGGGATTGAAGTGAGTTTAAAAATAAACTCTCCTGATTGTATACTGATAGGCCAACACAGAGGTCAGAGGCGTTATCAGAGATCTTTCAATTTCAGAATTCCTTTCATCATGGTTTTAAACATTAAAATCAATACGATGCGGAACATTGGAGAACAAGACCTTCAAACTGTCACACATCCAAAATCTAACTCATGCAGCATTGAAAACAGTCGCTGCAGAATTTTTCTCCAAGTGCAAGGACCATGTATTGCGGTTGGAGGAAGAATACTGACAAACGAGGGCCTTCATTTTATTCAACTGAATATCGTCATCAATCCAATGGAGATCCGACTCAGAAAGCGCTGAGATGATAAAACATTAAAAAACATCGACCAGTTCTTGCCTGTTTTGAAACAAACAAAAAAACAACAACAAACAAACCCACCTTTTTAGGGCTAACCTTTCTATTGGGCCTAAGGCTGTCCCAAGTCCGCAACCTGATCATTGTACCCATATTAAGGCCATGCTCTTGCCATGACAGGGACTTACAGGGGAAAGGGTGGTCAAATATCGATATAGATATTTCTCGCAACTTATTACAGATTGGAAATCCTAGCCACTCTACAAACTTTATCTTTCATGGGATGTTACCGTTTAGCATAACTAGAAGGTGGTTTTCAGTAGATAAGTAATGAATCTGTGGTAGCTTCATCTTACAGGAAACGAATAATAAATGCATTTACGTGTAAAGCAAACCTCAAGTCCGTAACGTGGCGCTAGGCCACTGCAATACACCACAGAATGTTACTATGTTTAGAAATTTAGATCAGCTACAGGGAAACGAGAAGTGACAGATTATGTTGGAACGCACCTATCTATTTAAAAAAACAGCAAGGAGAAAAAATTCACTGCTGCGAGGAAGAAATGCCCAGACCTGAAAAAATTACATGTGAAAGATAGTTCTTTTTGCTACTATGTCTATTCCTTTGACATGAAAGCGAAGTATCGTAATTTTGTAACAAATGAAAATAGGCCTAAAAACATCGAATAATGCTTTCTCCTCAACAATGATGGCCTCCCTCCTGCCTTTGTTTTGCTTCAGACTTTAGTACCGTGCATGCCCTAAAAAATAACCATATCAAGCTTGGTGCGCAGTGTCCTGGCGCGCATGAGTTCTGAAGCAGGACTGCAGATTACTACTTTTATTGTAAGAGAGAGAGAGAGAGAGAGAGAGTACGTCATCGAATAATGCTTTCTCCTCAACAATGATGGCCTTTTTCCTGCCTTTGTTTTGTTTCGACTTTAAACTTCCGGTTGCGTTTCAAAGTTTGAAGGCATGAGTTTCTTTGCCATCTGCCTTATGCACGGTAAGGGCCATGCGGGTGTTACTGTGCCAGTTGTGAGTTGTTTTCTTCCTAGATCTACATAATCTGTGTGCTGATTGTGCGTGTTGTTTGCAACCCGTTCTTTGAATGGGTCTAGTCTATAAAAAAATAGCAAGGAAAAAAAATTCACTGCTGCGAGGAAGAAATGCCCAGACCTGAAAAAATTACACGTGAAAGATAGTTCTTTTTGCTACTATGTCTATTCCTTTGACATGAAAGCGAAGTATCGTAATTTTGTAATAAATGAAAATAGGCCTAAAAAATTCGAATAATGCTTTCTCCTCAACAATGATGGCCTCCCTCCTGCCTTTGTTTTGTTTCGACTTTAAACTTCCGGTTGCGTTGTGGAGTGCTCAGCGCCTAGCAGGCAGCAGACACTTTTTGCTCCACTGTTTTGTGATGTTTTATACTGTTTTCAAGTGGATTTATGGATGATTTTCTGTGAAGTGATTCTTGTGTATGCCGTGATCATTTTGGACAAATATCATGAAATTTGAACAGAGAATTTTAGAGATATCAAGGAAATTAAGATTCAAAATGGATTTTCTACTATTGACCATTGCCATTTTCAACATGACAGGCAGTGTATCAAGAAATGTGTTCACCACCCAAGCCAACCCTCTGTCACAACAAAGACGGCATGTGAACTCAATACCACCCTTTGTTTACCATTTGTGGACTTACACCTGTGTTCATCCAATGTTTTCTCAATGGACTTATGTCAACAATGATATGTCATATTATAGTGGCCACCAACAACATGATTTGACTGACATTTTTCCCACCCCTACCCACCTGTGTAACAACAACAGTAGACAGTCAAAACAAGGCTACTCAGTGTACTCCAGAGATCAGCTGTTAAATATAAACAATACAAATCTGGAAGTCTCAGCTGATTTGCTGAGTCATCTGTGCCACCTTGGTATTGACAAACAAAGAGCTATACCTAACAAGAAAAGATTCAGAGGCAAAAGAGGTGGAAGGCGAAAACAAAAACAAATAACTGTTTTAACTCACTCAATCATCACCTCAACTGTTCCACCATCTTACTCCCACCGACCATTCACACCCAGACATCTTATCACCATCAACACCGAGCCTGACATCATCCAAACCTCTCATCATTTCAAAATCCTATTACTAAATGCTCGGTCAGCTCGTAACAAGACAACAGAAATATCAGAGCTAATTCGTGAGGAGAATATTGACATCGCTTTTCTAACTGAGTCCTGGCTCCGCCCAAGCGGAGATGAAGTACAGATTTCGAACCTCACACCAGCCGCATACACCGCCACTTCATTCCCAAGACTCACTGGCACTGGCGGCGGAATTTGTGTCATTCACAGGCTGGGGATGAAAGTCGTCCATCAACAGATCTCAACCTTTAAATCCTTTGAGAGCTGTGAATGCACAGCTCAATTAAAAAACCAGATTATCACTTTCGTGTGCATATATCGTCCTCCACCAAGCAAAAAGAACAAGCTCTCAACAAAGGACTTCATTATAGAATTTCAAGATCTTTTGGACATCTATGCGACAAACAAGAAAAGACCAGTGATTTTAGGTGACTTTAATATCCATTTCGAAAATGCGAGTGATACAGATGTAAAAACTGTGAAATCATTGTTACTAGCCCAGGACTTGACGCAGATTATTGATAAACCAACCCATTGCAAAAACCATGTCCTCGACTGGGTCATTACAGACAATGTGGGTAACATCATAAATACGAAAGTGATGGACAAGTGCATTTCGGACCACTATGCTATCTTTTTCGAAATGCCTCTAGAAAAACCCCGTCATCAGAAGAGACAAATTTCATGCAGAAACATGAACATCAATGAGACAGACTTCGTCAATGATCTCTCGGCCATTCTACCAACATTGGAAAACTGCAGTGACAACCATAAAGTAGACAGTTACAACACCAAATTGTCAGAACTGTTGGACCACCATGCACCAGTGAGGGCTAGGACCGTCACTGACAGACCACCTGCTCCATGGATGAACCTCGAGATCAAACAGGCAAAATCTGAACGTCGTCGGGCTGAAAGGAGGTGGAGAGATTCCAAGATCTCTATAGACAAGGAACTGTTTAAGAAATGTTGTACAAAAGTGAAAGAACTAATTTTAGAGGCCAAGCATGCATATTACAATGCAAAATTTATGGAGTGTTCAACATCAAAGGCTTTGTATGCTATCACAAATTCAATGTTTGGAAAGTCCAAAAACACATGCATTCCCAAATGTTATCCCGAAAATGAGCTTCCAGATAGATTTGGTTCATATTTTAGTGAAAAAATATTGCAAATTAGAAAATCATTAGATGCATGTAACCCCCCATCACCAGTTCATGAAGTATTCCATGGTAGGTCTCTCGAATCATTCAGAGATGTGTCTGAAGCTGAAGTAAAAGAAATTGTTAGAAAGTCCCCCCAAAAGTCGTGTTCTTTAGACCCCATTCCAACTCCATTTCTGGTCAAGCACTTTGATAAGTTATCTAGTATAATTACTGCCATCATCAACCACTCTTTGACTACTGGAATAGTGCCCAGTGCTTTTAAACATGCCATCATTTTACCTCTTTTGAAAAAGGCCAATTTGTCACCTGACGAACTAAAAAACTACAGGCCTGTGTCAAACCTTCCATTCCTGTCAAAAATCCTAGAGAAAGTGGTCATGATACAACTCAAAGAACATTTACTACATAACAACCTCTTTGAAATATTCCAATCAGCCTACAAAGAGCATCACAACACCGAAACAGCATTGCTCAGAGTAAACAATGATCTTTTGTGTGCAGCGGATAAGGGGCAAACTTCAATCCTTACCTTGTTAGATTTAAGCGCTGCCTTTGACACAATTGACCACAATATTTTGCTAGATCGGCTCTGTCACACCTTTGGCTTTTCGGGTACTGTCATGGAATGGTTCAGTTCTTACCTTAGAGGTCGAACACAGTGTGTATCTGTCAATGGTCAAACATCTAGTGTGTTCACATTGAAGTTTGGGGTACCCCAGGGCTCTGTACTGGGACCCATTTTGTACACTCTGTATACAACACCTTTAAGTTCCATCATTAAGGCACATGATATCTTTTACCACATGTATGCAGATGATACACAACTTTACCAATCTGTTCCTCCATCTGACATTGAAACACTCATAAAAAAGTTTGAAGTTTGTATTAGAGATGTTAAAAACTGGATGATTACAAACAAGCTTCAATTGAATGATGACAAGACAGAATGTCTTATGTTTACCGCCAAGAGTAATGAACTTGTAACACCAAAACCCATTGTCATCGGTAATGAATCTATTGCATTTAGCGAGAAAGCTAAAAATCTAGGGGTATACTTTGATAACAATCTCTCCATGGATGTACATATAAATTACCTTTGTAGACAAGTGTATCTTGAATTGAGGAGAATCTCTGCCATGTCACAATTCTTAAGAGAGTCATCAAAGAGAATCTTAGTCTCCTCCTTTGTTTTATCAAGACTGGATTACTGTAATGCACTCATGGTTAATTTACCAACTATAACTTTAGGAAAACTTCAAAGATGCCAAAATAATGCAGCTAGATTAGTGATGAAGAAGAAAAAACGTGACCATGTAACACCAATGCTAGCCCATCTCCACTGGCTGCCGATAAGATCAAGAATAGCCTATAAAATTGCTGTATTGTGCCATAAATCTCTTCATAATAATGCACCATCATACCTGTCCAGCCTGATTCCAAAATATGTCCCACCACGTTCCCTTAGATCGGGTGATCAAAATTTGTTAACTCTCACCAGACCATTGAAGAAAGTAGGGGAGAGATCTTTTAACCATTCAGGTCCTAAAATATGGAACAACCTACCCCAAGAAATCAGAAACATCGAGTCAGAATCAGAGTTTAAGGCAGCCTTAAAGACACACTTGTTTAAACTGGCCCACCAATCCCCATCCATCTAATATCGACAAAATGATCTTCTGATTGTATGACGGTATACATTTGTTCATTTGATGTAACATGCTTTGTGTTTTTCCTGTGCTTATAAGACTGATTGTGCATATATGTGTTTATAAAATGTACAGCGCCTTGAGCCGAATCAGGGATAAGGTGCTATATAAAATGATCTCTATTATTGCGTTTCAAAGTTAGAAGGCATGAGTTTCTTTGCCGTCTGCCTTATGCACGGGCCATGCGGGTGTTACTGTGTCAGTTGTGAGTTGTTTTCTACCTAGATCTACATAATCTGTGTGCGAATTGTGCGTGTTGTTTTCTAGATAAAGATATTTCTCTCGGGCAGGGCCGGGTAACTCAGCTAGTACTGTAAATATCTGTAAGTTTGGGGCCTATTAAATTGAAAACAGAGAAAAGATCAAAAGTATTCGCCGCTTTGAAAGAACGGTGCTGTGCACAGACTTCAAATTCAAGATTTGTAGGGTCATAATAAAATGTTGGCAAGCAAAAATTCAGGACGCTGTATTTCGTAATAGCTGGGAAAATCCAACTAAACCGTTATCATGCCTCGGTGAACGAACTATAGCTTAATTTTCTTCAGTCCATCAGCCACTATTTGCTACTTTAACACCTGCATTCTATAACAAAAATATGAAATAAAGTTAGACCCAGTTTTATAACAATGGCATTGGCACAGTGTAGCATCTAACATCTCTGAGTTTTTCTCAACCCGCGGTCAACTAAAGTTGACGTACTCCCATCTATAACGTGCTGTAAACACATTTCAACTGCCTCACACATTGATGTTATCCTGGAATACGTTTTGTGCTTTCTGGGCGGTCACCAATGCTGTAAACTATTATTAAAACTGATTAAAATAATCCACGTGCACAGTATTGTGGAAAAAGTATCCCTCAGTGAAAAATACTACCCAGTCGGAAGTTTGTATGACATTGCTTATGAAGGAAAAGATATCTTGGTGTTATACTTTTATAATAATTTTAAAACATATCGACCCTGAGAACATCATTGACCAATTATAAACCTTAATGATGAGAAATAGACAGCGCTATATTTGGAAGTCATTCATGCGAAAAAAAATGTTAGATTTTTGTCCCCCCTCAAGATTTGTAGGTTTTGTTCAGCATGAAAACATGTTAATTGTAAGTGTATAAGAGAGAGAGTGGGAGGAAGAGAAAGAGAGAGAGAGAGAGAGAGAGATGGGGGGGGGGGGGAAGAGAGAGAGAGAAAGAGAGAGAGAGAGAGGGAAAGAGAGAGAAAGCGCTAGAGTGAAAGAGAGAGAGAGAGGCAGAAAGACAGACGGACAGGCAGACAGACAGAGCAGAGGGAGACATGTAGTGAGAGAGAGAGAGAAAGCGGGAGAGAGAGAGAGATGGAGAGAGAGGGAAAGACGGAAGGGCAGAGGGAATAACAAAAGGGTGAATACAAAATAATTGACTAATTTCATTGTTTATAGCCTATATTATATAATGAAGATCATTGGCAAATATTGGCAAATTTAATTGAAAACAACAAGAGGTGGGAGTAGGGGTGGGAATAGAAAACCACCTTTTTCTATTGAGCTGCCCAATTTCACTCATCAGTTTCCGACACATAGCACATCATGCGGGTTGATGTGGGTGAACGAGTGTCCTTCACTGTGTCACATACCACTGAGTATAATTATTGTGCTGGAACACAAGGAAATATATGGGTGACGTCTTACAAACAATGAGATATAATTAAAACATTACATCGTGACACTGAGCTGCACACATGAATGAATTTGCACTGTATCCTGTTTACGGGTTGGGAAAAATATTCACTGCTATGTAGTCAAGTAGTGAATTATCAAAGGTCCACATAGATAGTATACAGTGGAAGCGCTCACTCGAATGAGGATAGAAGTTCAAAATTGATATGTGCTAGCTTCAGTTCCTGATTTTCAAGAAAAATGCCAATGTCTGGCCTGGGATATAAAGTAATTCTGGTGCTGACCCAATTGCTGGGTAAGTGGGGTTTTATTGTTATCATAATAAATTATTATTGAGTATATCAAATTTATTCAGCAAGTGTCTCTAAAAAGTGGAGCGAGAGCACTTGGCAATGAAATAGTAACAACTCACTCTCTCTCTCTCTCTTTCTTTCTTCTAAGTTCTTTCAAAAACATTGCCAATTTCATGTTTCATTTGTGTAGCCTATTTCCATTGTACACCGAAAATCAAGTAATCATTCTGTAAACCTTCAGTGAGACATGAAAATGTCTAGTAGTTTTCATTTCAATTTTACATGATAAAGACATGAAAAGACATTACCAGCAATTTAGTTTTTGGCTCTGCAAGGTCATGTCTTTTTCCTCACATAAATACGGTGAGTTTGAGAGATAATTTTCACATTGAAATTGTGAATTCCTCTATCATCTTTTCGCACGCATATTTTTTTTTTTTTTTTTTTTATAGACATTTTATCTTTTATCATATTACCAGTCATGCACAACGCAAAGGCCAAAATTACCAGAGGCTGCAGGCTAGATTTGACTTCGAAACCCTCAGCCACCGAAGAGGACAAATGCGAGTCAGCCAAAGAATTTGCCAAATGTTTGGCCAGTGCCAACAATGATAAATTTGTTCAACAAATACTGAAAAGTTTCGGTTTGGACTGTAGCTTCAACACAAGTGAACTGACCACAGAAATGCCCCAGAACCAGAACTCTACACGTCCAGGTAATGCTCGTGTTACTTCACTTTCAAAGTGTACCTCAACCAGACCGACAAATTAAGCAAGAGAAAAAAGGCTGTCTCTCTGGGATTAGTATGGCTATTTTATTATGGCCAAGGTCGGCGGTGAAAACCTAATTTGCATTTCTGACGTAAATGATGCTGCATGCATTCAAATAAATTGATTTGTTACCAGGACTACAATGAAATGAATTGTTCTCATCATTAGATAAAGTTTTAGGATTTAAAAAAAAAAAGGTATGGTTGCCATAGAGATGCATGAAGAAAGTGGTCATCTGATGTGTTTTAATGGGTTTTTTTGTTCATGTCCTACTTTCACATTCTCTCATTTACCATTCATTACGAAGACGACAAAGCTTGCATAAACATTGTTTCACGTAAAATAAAGACTTGATATAATCAGGTTAGCGATATATGAATAAATAATAATGTTTTATTTATAATTCTTTTTTACATATTATTTTTTTATTATATATATATTTATTAATCATAACCTGCCTGATAACAAAAAACTCGTGCGATTTTTAACGTGATCTGTCGCCGCTCATACGGCTCTGATTAGTTTGAAATTTTTTACGTGCCTTCCTTTTGACTTACAGAATATTCTTTTTGACATCTGGAGGCCACTAACGCGAGATTCAAATAACGATGTGGTGGTGACTGCTGTGAAACCTTCAATTCCTGGTATCGCCACCAGTAACGCTATTTTTCGTGGTCGTCACTAAGGCAGAAACCAATCACTCTAACCGTTTGCAGCAACCTTGCTTTTTGTGGCCGTGGCTGTGTGTGAAAGCCTTCGTTTATCCCCATTGTTTGCCATGGGCAGGGTTATTAATGCTCCACATACAATGGTCCGGTCTTAAAGGGCTCTTAATCGTCCGCGTTGAGGATGGCCGAAATGAAACACTTTAGGCGGATTCCGTTCCGTCATTGGTGCCACCTTTTCTTTATTACCGCGTCCAGAACGGACAAATACTTTTAAAAACAAAGAACACAGAACGGTACTGTACGCAGATTGCTACCGTTTCACGACAAGCTTCGCGTTGAATGCTGTCTGGGTGGGCGGGGCATATTAAGGTTAGGTTAAACTGGCCCCGAAGCATGAAAAAGTCGTTCTCCAAGCCTTTTTCGTTTTTTCACTAATATGAAATGTATTCAACTCTGCACATTTCTGTGTGTTTTACAATGTACTAGAACTTCGAGAAGTATTTTAATTTGATTTTTAGGGTGAGTGCAAATAATGTATATTTTCGCATATATTTTCTGTTGTTTTTTTTCCAGATTTCTCATTTTTGCCATTTTCAGGACAGCGACTGCAGTCATGGCAAGATATCTCAAAAACTACTTAAACTACTGACTTGAAACTTTGCCTAGTAGTTCTTGATGGTATGCAGGTGACAATAGACTATTCCTAAAGTTATTGACCCATAACTTTTGGAGTAAAGCTAAATTTTGGTATCCTGATCCCCATAAATTTCGGAAACATTTTCATCCATGATTTTGAAAAATCAAAGAAAAAAAAGTAGCAACAGTATCTACATGAAAAATAGTCTAAAGTCTGTGTAGCATTACTTTCTACACTGATGCTAAGTTTTAAAATGATACCTATGTAACTGTTTGAGATATCTTGTCACAACTATATGGTATATTTAGGGTTCGGTACCCCACCTCCCCCCCCCCCCAAAGATGTTTATTTTGTTCCCCCATCCTTTATTAAGGAGAAATTGGGCATGAAATGGTGTTTTCTGTATGTTTCTAACCTGTATCTAACTCACTATGGTATTTTCAGTTCATTTATACCAAGAATTCTATTTGCCAGTTTAACCTAACCTTATTGCGCAAGGGGAATGCAATAGGACGTATTTAAAAGCAAACAAACTAACCTAATGGACTAAGCTAAGTGAAGCCGATCCATTTATAGTCACATAGTACTGAATCTAACAAACAAATCACTCGGGGCAACGCCGGGACCTCAGGTAGGCTACATTTAAAAAAAACCAAAAAAAACCAAGGTATTTACCAATACCTGGGGCCGTTTACACAACTCTAACTCGGATTTGCGAGAAACTTCGAGGATGTATACAGTTGGACATGCAGAGTTATTTTTTTTTTTTTTTTTGAATTTGCAAACTTGGAATTATGAGAATTTTTTTATTTTTTTTTAGTTTGTTTTGAGTCACTGCCATTTCGTATTCCATCCTTTCCTTTCACGAACTTCACGAGCCCATGGCGTCATCACTTCCTGCTGACAAATTATTATGAAAAAGCACAAAAATTCTAAGACGGCGCAGCAACGTTTGAAGCAAAAACAAGCTTTAATAAATTGTATCTGGAAAGAAAATTTAACAATTAATAACAAAACTGAACCATTCAATTTTCTATCCTGTTACATATTTTCTATTCCTGATGGAGATCAGTCGACCGGAAATTTTGTTTGTCTTTCCTTTTCCTCTACGTTTTACTGTATTGTTTCTTTGCTCGAGGGTTTTCCTACATTATTTTTTTGTTTTTGCCATATTTTGACTTCGCGCTGATGTAAAACATCCACGCCGAGTCGACATTGCACGCCGTGGTGTGCACAGGGCACATGTACGTACACTGTGTACTCCTACATCAGGTCTACTTTCTTTATCCTCTGCACAACAGACCACATCCTCTTTTCTCTCCTTAATAGCTCACATGGTTGATACGGACAATGGGATGTTGGAGGTAGGAAGGACGAAAAACCGACTTTTCTGTGTAGATTCTTTTTTGTCTATTAGTTCACAATGGGATAGATACGTCAATAGACTATCCAGTGCACAGATTACTAACCACTATCTGTTCACGACAAGCTTGGCCTGGAATAAGTCCCCATGGAATGAGAAGGTTCCATCTCCCTTCCGCCAACTTTTGAGAAATTGATAATTGAAGTTTCACGTGCTGTTTCCTTTAGAGATACCACTTTTTTTTTTCTTCTTAGTTATGCTTACAAATTACACACGGAGTTCGCTTGATACTTTGACCTATTATGGAGAAGGTCTGTCGAAGGGGTGTATAGTGTATATCTCAGTTCAGCCCAAAAGTGGAATTAGAACTTTGACATTCTAAAGGGACAAATTTACACTGATTGGGTGAGCAAGGGACCATCGCCCAAGGAAAATGCAACTAATAGCAAGCAAACAAACAACAAACGAAATGCATCTATAGAAACGGGCACAGTGAGGCAGAAGCAATACGGAAACCTAAAACTGAAACAAATAAGTTTATCACTGACAATGCCGGGATTTCAGCAAGTAACAAAAATAAGTAAATTAATAATAATGATAATTAAAAAACCCAAGAAGTGTGAGGCACAGCTGCCACAGACGTTTTGTGGACATTAATGGGGTTTTAGCATTAAAAATGTATGCTCGACGCCTTTCCAAGCACTGGTCACCACCTGACAAAACTCACCCTAAAGAAAAAAAACAACAGCAACGCCATAAAAAACAACAACAACAACTGAAAAGGAAACAACAACAACAACAACAACAAGCAGTCCCACAACTACTCTTATCCCTGTTACTCGTCGCCCCTAAGGTTTTCGATTCTAATAGTTTTGCTGAGAGATACTTGAGAACATGATTGTGCCCTATTACATACTACTGTGACTGAATAAGTGCCTCCACGTGTTATTTCCCTTGACTATACCTTACTTCCCTTGGCAACACCGAAAGACGGTAACTAATGATCATTTATCATTTTTTCCACATCGGAGGACTGGAAAGAGCATGTGTCTTTAGTTATGTGTATTATTGGCTCTACCGTGGATTTTTTAACAAATTTATTTTCTCCAGTTTTTCTGTCCTTGTTTTCAAATGTTCAAAATTTGTAAAATAACAAATAAATAATATAAATGAAATTACAACGATTTATCTTCCACGCAGAAACCAGTGCGACACCACCAGCACCTTCCAGGCCGGAAGGTGAGCACCCTGTGTTTCAATGGACGTTCAATTACAATGCGATACATGAAGTTTATCAGTTCTTAAGTGTTAAACAGCACAGTAAAAACGGCTTTCTTTCTAGTTTTGTACTTTATGCTACATTTTTTTTCGTGCAAATGATATTCATTATTTCAAACTTGTGAAAGTTCAAAGCATTTTGAATGTGTATTCATAATGATGTAGGGAAGATGTTGAAGATAATTATATCAGTCATAATTATTCCCGTTATATTATCTTGCTACTCATTCTTTTCTATTCTCTCTCTCTCTCTCTCTCTCTCTCTCTCTCTCTCTGTGTGCGTCTCTCTCTCTCTCTCTCTTTCTCTCTCTGTCTCTCTCTCTCTCTGTGTGTGCTGGCCCATGTGTGCCGTCTTTATGGTCTTTTCATAAGCCATCGCTGTTGTTGTTTTTGACAGTAAATGTTTCGTCTTTATATGTCTTTTTATCGTTGTTGTCATTGCTCAAGTTGTTACTGTTCCCCATCGTCAATTCGATAAACGGGTTCACAAGTAATGAAACAATAGATTTCCCTCACTCTTTCAAACTTCACCACAGATTTCGATAACGCCACTGACATCAATGGCTGTGAAGATGTTTACCGAAACGGAACTGGCTCCTGCAAGCGTGGCAAACACCTAGCGAAGTGCGTGGTTCGAGTTCTTGAACTGCATCTTTCCAGACAAAGTGATGAATACCTCCAGACGTTTGAAAAGCAAATGGAACTGAGATTAGAGTTAGCAGGGGTATCCTGTGACCTGAATGTCACGAACATCATCCAGGAGCTGGCAAAAAGCGAAACCGAAACAGTGATGAACTCGTCTGGTTTGTGTCTTTTCCCGTTTCATTATGTTTACACAATAATGGTTGGTATTTTTTTAATTTCCTATGTCAAAGTGCTGTAGTAATATGGACTAGTTCAGGGATTCATTGGGGGCAGTATATTTAGAGAGGGAAATTTCGCCCACATTTGCTGATTCTGGCAGTGTATAGACCGTTTTTGAATAATAATTTGAAAACAACTCCGCGAAATCTCCAAAATCATGAATGATAAACAAGAATACAAGTCTCAATGACTAATGTTTTGTTATTGACTGTGTTTGGTTGTGCTATACATTAATTGTTAATAACTATTGTTAGGTGTTATTATTGTCAAAACAAAAATGTTAAAAAGTAAGACCGCTGTCTTAAAATGTCCCCCCTTTTGTCATTGCTTTGATATGGTAGAAATGCAAACTCAAATTACTGAAGTAAAACAGGGTAGGGGTAAATTTACTTTATAAAATTTGCTTGGGGTAAACTGTATGAAACAGAGTGGGAACTCCTGGTCCATTTGCCATAGTAGTTGTTACGGAAGAGTTGTTAGAACTGCATTTTCTAACATTTGTTTAAATTGAATTTTGCTCGGTACGATTTACTTCCTGGTAAATACTATTTTTCCTGCCCGTAAACTGAGTCGCTGTTGATTGGGAAATTTGGGGAAAAAAGAGCAATTTTTGAGACATTTCTCATTCAGTTTAAGTCACTTGGCTTCCAAACTTTATCAGGGGATTTTTTGATCATCAAAATTCTGCATTGGTGAAGCTCCCAGGGAGATGCAGCTATTTGATGAAAAGCTAGAAGACGAGGCCAGATTATGATAACTACTATATGTATAAATATAGTCTTTTTAATGGCATGTGAAAATTAAGCCTTATAAAGGCCAGCTGTAAGGGGTCATTGGAGTGAGTGATGTCGTGATAATGCTTGTCTTATATTTCTTTCCATATTTCATTAAAAAATGAATGACACAAACTCCAGAAAACTATAACTTAACATTTCATATTTCTCCATTACGTTACTTTTCTGGATAATAGTGTTTTGTTTGTGTATGGAGTTTTTCTTTGGTTTTGTTTGTACAGTACTTTTTTTTTTTGCAAGAACATTTTATGCTTTGGCTTCATATGTTCTTAACATTTCAAAAATAAACTTAAAATGTTATCCAAAAGCTGCGGTTTTCGAATCATTCAACGTTTGGCCTTGTTGTTCCACTGAACCAGTCCATGCCAACACAACATTAAGCACACATGCGAGGAAGTGAACAGAACACGAGCTAATTGTAAATGAATATATTACATTGTGCAGACAAATATAATTACAGTTTGACGTAAATAAAACTATCTTCTGAGTTATCGTCAAGAGAGCCAGTTTCTCTACCATACGATATGCTTTCAATGGCTAACATTGTTTACAGACTCGAGAATTAAATCTCTGTGTAGTACACATGGGTGCATACAGGAAACTAAAAAAAGTTCAAATGAACTTTAACGTCATGTATGACGCACACAGGTAAATTCATGACAGTACAATTTAAGACATAATACATTAACCATAATAGTGTGCACTTAAAAACGATGACCGCCCAAGGTTTGGAAACTGAGGAATATTTGTCAGGTTGTATGTTGAGTTTTATGATGCATCTGTTCAATAAAACTGTTGTAGATAGTATGTCATGGTTCCAGTGTACTATAATTGCCGTGCTACGTCACGTCTTGCAAGGAGTTGATTTTTCACGGTCTCGTTGATTATAACCAGCGTAATTTGTCCTTGAACTGTTCTCGTGAACAGTTTGTGTTTTGAAACACTTTTTCTTAGAGATGGAAAGAAAGTGGGGCGAGATAGAATAAATGTATAAGTTAGGAGTGACAGTGCAATTCTCGACCCCGTGATTTTGATGAACACTTAGAAGGGAAGAGAAGGGGTGAATAAGGATAGATAGTTTAAGACGCTTAGTCGCGTTCAGAAATTCGTACATAAAATGTAGAAAGCACGAGGGTTTAAAGATTTCAGTAATTGTTTTGACATTTTAAATTGACCTTGTCTGTTTTTAGTACAAGGCCGTGACCAACTCCCACGTAGAATATATTAATACTGCGAGATGAGCTCGCATGGATGCACCAATCAAATCTAGGGATTTGGACGGTAGTTTTCAGGTGGCTGCACAGTATAAAAGTGTAGCCATACCTATGTCCATTACTCCATACAGAAAACTCCAATCTGTGCAGGCGTCGGCACGATTCTGCCTGAAGAATCCTAAGTCTGTTCGATGTCATGTCTAGTCCACTATAGACATTTGAGATGAAGCCATATGCTTGAATGAGATATGCCCACTGCTATTGTCCACTGTTCCCTGGTTGTTTCTAACACCAGGGACCAAGCGTAAGTGTTTGTCCATTGATGACTCAACAATGAACGAGGAGCTGAACATAAGTTATCCACTAGGACAGGATTGCCGCATATATTAGGAATGCTACCCAAGACTGCAAGACAAAGATTTATATTGACTTGCCATTCGTATGAATGTATGGCATACGCATCTGTGAATTGGGATTGATTTGTCTGGATGAGGCTGGGAATTGCCAGCCCATCCTAGAGTAGATATCTAGACTTAGCTACGTCAGTTTATATTGACGAGCTCGATCCATTATAAGCGGTAGGCACAAATAGCTGAGATGACATCGTCGCCAGAGCCCATATTAGTATATTGATTGATATATAGTAGGCAGACCAGATCTGAGAGATATATAATTAGTACTTAAATTGTTAGTGAGTCAGAATTATCATAATATTATAGGAATCTAGAGAAGACTTCGAGTGACATATTATTGAATTTAGATTTGATGCTGCTGATGTTGTATTCACTATGTAATAGATCTAGACAAAATTGTTAGGGTAATTAATGTAATTAAATTTGTGGCCCTGCAGGTCTGTTTATGAAACTTATTCAGATTGTCCTTAGTGTGTGGCATGGTACGAAAGATTGAATATTAAATACCTCTCGATTTAAATGCAGTCATAATACCATCATTGAGAAGACCCTCTTCATAACAGCTAGAGGGGACTTTAGTCCAGAACCCTAACACTGGAGGGCACTATCACCCAGTCCAGATTCGTAACACTGGAGAGGGACCCCCTAAAGAACCTTTATCTTGCCATGCCATTTAGATACATTATTCTTAAAACCTATTGACAGACTTACCCTTAGATCCATCTATTGCATTTTAGTTCATTATGTCATATTGTACTGTTATAACATTGTGATTTCAGGTCCTTTTTACTTTAGATTAAGAGACAGATAGGTTATAGTCAATTTGTATTAATATGACATTTTGTTTCAATTTCATATAACGAGCTGATCATCCCATTGACCCGACGACACCGGCGAGGGACACCATTCACCTTAGATATCTACCTGTAACAGAAAGACGACACTTTTTTGGACTTGGAACGAGCTATGGATTGAGGACATCACCATCTGAATTCCTCTAGTAAAAGTTAAGTGAACCATCTGATTGTCAGTTTTGTGGAGGTTAAGGTACTTTCCTTCCTCGGTATTCCAGGCTTTTTCTCTTTTTTTGCATGTTCATTAGTTTAGTTGCGGGAGCTTGGATGGGATCATAGTTTAGCATATCTTCTTTGCCATTACGAAGGATATTAGAGTGCCTTGGTGGCTATTGATAACTCGGGGGGATTTGCTTCACTGTGAATAGTTCTATTAGGGATCCATTATTCGTATAGATTGTAACGTTTCTCTTGCTTCCTCACATTTCTTTAGGAAGATGTCTCTCCTGTCTTTTTCTTAAACTTTCTGTAATATAAGTTAGGACTTGTAGGGTCTGTTATCGTTCGTCTTCCTTGTAAGTCTTGCGTCTTGTTTCTAATGTAACCTTTTTTATACATTCGTTATATCGTATTTACCTTTTTTGTTTATACTTTTTTCTTGCATACCTGAATTCGTTCACGTGTTGTGACACGGTGAGTGAGTTCATGTGTAATCTGGGTTAATAAGGAGTGAGGTTTAATTAATCCTCCTATGTTGTACAGTAGCAACACTGCTTGAGTGAGGATTTTTATTGAATTGTTGGAACCCGTGCAGTTACCATGCTGCCTGTTCTATGGAGCTTATTAAGCGTTATGTATAACCGATCTCGTCTTTATATTGACGAGCCCCCGAGAGGGCAGTACTAGGCTGCTTAGGGAGGTGACTTTTTTTTGAGTAGGGATATGTGGTGAATATTGGTGTTATTTTCGGCTGTGCGGCCGCCCGAGGAGCAAAGAGTTTATTGTCTCATGGGACTTGTTCGTATCAGTATTGAGGTAATGTCATTATAAAAGACATGTGGTATATTGAGAGAGAGAGAGAGTTGAACCTTCTTACAGGCATTGTAAGCCCCACAGGGCAGTGTTAGGCCTCAGGGCAGTGTAAGGCCGCAGGCAGTGTAAGACGCGGAGATGCAGTGTAAGACCTATGGGCAGTGTAAGGCCGCAGGCAGTGTAAGACCGACGGGCAGTGTAAGACCGACCTTGTTAGTGAGTCAGAATTATCATAATATTATAGGAATCTAGAGAAGACTTCGAGTGACATATTATTGAATTTAGAGGAAAGGGAATTTTCGCGTTTTGAGAGTTTTTCCAGTGCTAACAGAGAACACTGATTCGTCGCGTTTTTGAGTTTTTTGCAGTGGTAACAGAGGACACTGCGTGGTCGCGTTTTAAGTTGTGGAGAAGAGTTTTTTTTTTTTATACAACCGATTATGTCTTAGGCTGTCCGCGTTCCGTGGACCAGCTAACGTAATGCCAGATATGACTATATACCGAGATGACTGTGACACTTGACGTGTGCATGGCTTGCGTAAAGCGCATTAAATTAACTAGCTATCGCCTCGTGCCATCTCATCTATACCGGATTCGATACGGAGATTAAATAAATTAAATCATATTGTTATTAAATTGAGAAAGTTCTATACTATTGTTGCATTTAACGCAGCACCACGCGAGTTTGAAATGTAAACGTTAAGCTAATTAACTTTTCGCCGTTTTATTTCGGCTTCATTATACGGAAATCCGTTGTAGGACAGACCCACAATTTCATTACTCTATTACAGAGTCTGTCTTGTATTGGGGTTGGATAGTGCTTTTCCCCCTCAATTCTGGACGGTGGATGGATTCACATTATCTTGTTCACTACTTTATGAACCAGTTTTACAATCCTTTTTTGTGAATATCCTCTTTCCACCAGCGTCATTCCGGACTGTGACCTGAACTTCTGACAAACCTGACGCCCTTGTCAGCGGGTCAATGAGATGGAGACATGGCAAACCAAGCTTCCAGAGCTACTGCTGCCATTGGATACCACAGTATTTTAATTAACAATATATTGTTTGTGAATGTGTATATAAGCAGCAATTATGTGTGTTGACTAGATAATTATGAGCCTATTCCTTCAGTAAGGCCTGATTGTTTGATAGTAGTATACTTTAATTCAGCAGTATACAATGATATACTCATTGTTATTATAAATGTTCGTGAGAAGTTTGATTGTGTGGAGTGAGAATGTCTCGATAGACTAGATTCTACAGAACGTGGCATCAATAATTGTATGCTTTTTGTCCATCCAATATGCACGTTCTTAGTTAGATTTTTTTGTTCTCAAGCTTAAGGCTGACTTTTCTACGGTAGTACTTAAGCCCCCACCACAATAACTTTGTGGTTTCTTGGATCCTATCGTGTAAATTTTTCTTAAAATTTCCACTGGGGTGGGGGATGTCATGGTTCCAGTGTACTATAATTGCCGTGCTGGGTCACGACTTGCAAGGAGTTGATTTTTCACGGTCTCGTTGATTATAACCAGCGTAATTTGTCCTTGAACTGTTCTCGTGAACAGTTTGTGTTTTGAAACACTTTTTCTTAGAGATGGAAAGAAAGTGGGGCGAGATAGAATAAATGTATAAGTTAGGAGTGACAGTGCAATTCTCGACCCCGTGATTTTGATGAACACTTAGAAGGGAAGAGAAGGGGTGAATAAGGATAGATAGTTTAAGACGCTTAGTCGCGTTCAGAAATTCGTACATAAAATGTAGAAAGCACGAGGGTTTAAAGATTTCAGTAATTGTTTTGACATTTTAAATTGACCTTGTCTGTTTTTAGTACAAGGCCGTGACCAACTCCCACGTAGAATATATTAATACTGCGAGATGAGCTCGCATGGATGCAGCAATCAAATCTAGGGATTTGGACGGTAGTTTGCAGGTGGCTGCACAGTATAAAAGTGTAGCCATACCTATGTCCATTACTCCATACAGAAAACTCCAATCTGTGCAGGCGTCGGCACGATTCTGCCTGAAGAATCCTAAGTCTGTTCGATGTCATGTCTAGTCCACTATAGACATTTGAGATGAAGCCATATGCTTGAATGAGATATGCCCACTGCTATTGTCCACTGTTCCCTGGTTGTTTCTAACACCAGGGACCAAGCGTAAGTGTTTGTCCATTGATGACTCAACAATGAACGAGGAGCTGAACATAAGTTATCCACTAGGACAGGATTGCCGCATATATTAGGAATGCTACCCAAGACTGCAAGACAAAGATTTATATCGACTTGCCATTAGTATGAATGTATGGCATACGCATCTGTGAATTGGGATTGATTTGTCTGGATGAGGCTGGGAATTGCCAGCCCATCCTAGAGTAGATATCTAGACTTAGCTACGTCAGTTTATATTGACGAGCTCGATCCATTATAAGCGGTAGGCACAAATAGCTGAGATGACATCGTCGCCAGAGCCCATATTAGTATATTGATTGATATATAGTAGGCAGACCAGATCTGAGAGATATATAATTAGTACTTAAATTGTTAGTGAGTCAGAATTATCATAATATTATAGGAATCTAGAGAAGACTTCGAGTGACATATTATTGAATTTAGATTTGATGCTGCTGATGTTGTATTCACTATGTAATAGATCTAGACAAAATTGTTAGGGTAATTAATGTAATTAAATTTGTGGCCCTGCAGGTCTGTTTATGAAACTTATTCAGATTGTTCTTAGTGTGTGGCATGGTACGAAAGATTGAATATTAAATACCTCTCGATTTAAATGCAGTCATAATACCATCATTGAGAAGACCCTCTTCATAACAGCTAGAGGGGACTTTAGTCCAGAACCCTAACACTGGAGGGCACTATCGCCCAGTCCAGATTCGTAACATAGTATACTTGTATTTTCATATTATGGAAGTGAAGTTACTCTGAAGTTAGCTGCATGTAAGTCAGCCAGAAGTAAGACTGGCCTGAAAAGAAACAAAAATGCTTTTTTACGATTTGGACTGCTAACTGTCAAGGCCATCTATGTCGACTGAAAATGCCGAGGTTATGACGCATTCTAGCTAGACGAGCGTTATATGTTTTTATGATTGCATGCCACGTTACTTTGCGTGTCATGTCTGTCATTGAGTTACGGCGCTTTCTTTTGTAAGATGCGTGTATCGGTAATGTGCTCTTGAACGCTCCGTGAGAGTGGCTTTCCTTTATGGGATAATACAGTGATTATATAGCTTTATATCTTATTTTATGTTGGCTGCAAGTGTCCGTCCACCCACAGCCTCGTTTATCTTAAGATATATCAGGATAAACCCAAGCAGTTTATAGTGCAGATAATAATTATAATTTACCAAACCCGCATCTCACCAAACTGTCCAAGGCCACATCCGGGCAAATCACTGCTGGACTGCAGCAAAATCCTGACAAGATACAATACTAAATATTGACAAGACATCCATCATTCCAGTTACAGTGTCAGAATAATTTGAACAAGTCACGCGTTTTATAGTGTATCTAATAAAAGGTGTCCCAGTTTGGAAAGAGAGCGTAGAGAGAATATTGAGAGGAAGGATAGTAATTAATCTTTGTCGCGATAGAAGGGAAAGCACTGATATAAATAGATACCCATACAGGTTAAAGGTCCAGGGTCCTGATGTTTATGTAAGACTTTGCCAGTATAAGTCATCCTCTTTGCAAAGTACTTAATTAAAACTCCCACATGAAAGTCTGGTAGTCTTGAGTCTTAAACTAGATTCTTTGATGAACATGATAAATTATATTCGTCAAACTAGCAAGCTATTAAACTTGAGTGAACGTAAAGAAATGAGCCCGGTGACCTTGACATCGAAGTCTGTACTGTTTGAAACGTTTTGAAATGACATTACCCTGAAGCCACTGTACACTATGATTCACCAGAAAACACAGTTATTATACTAATGAGTATTAAGGTGACCCCATTGTTAGTTTGTCAAGGAAAATTGACACGTGAATAGCCATCCTCACAACGGAACATACTGCTATAGTGTTCGGTGGCTATATTGGACCGGCTGTTTCTATTCATTTCTACGCACTCATAACAAACTTGCTTTGCCGCAGAACACACACTAGCATTTTCGTACTCCAGGTCGTCAGGATCCAAGTATCCTGTGTGGTTGGTCTCCTCGCATATGGTATCAGGTTCGTCCGTAAGCACCGCGTAGGCTTCCGCAGAATCTCCCTGCTCCCCGTCCAAGGAACTTCCACTTGTAAATGTAATAAAGCGCCTCTCAGAAGTCAAGCATTCTGTGTGTTTGGTGTCCTCGCAGATGGTGTTGGGTTCATCTGTAAGCACGGCGTAATCTTGTTCCGAATCTCCCTGTTCTTCATCCAGGGTATTACGTGAACTACAGAGTGTCTCAAAAGTCTGAAATGTTTGGTTTTCTAACCTGGAGCTTCCTACGGGTGAACCGCCATTCATATAAATGGCAGATATCTCATTCAAGCCATTACATTGATTCGATGTCTCATCCAAAAGAATGACGTATCCGTTGCTGTCACGCCAGTTATTAAAATCAATTCCTGTGCATGCGCCGTTCACTACGTTTGAGTAACCGTGAGTGGAATCAGCATATCTCTCATTACTTGGTTCAAGACGAGAATAATTCAGTGGTGCGTGGGACTCACGCTGGTCAACACCAGCTTGCGCTGGATGTTCCATCGCTGCCCTTACTCCTCGGTCCGACTCAGGCGAATCGACACTGTAGACATTCCGAAACCTGAATGATATACCATTTCCAAATTTCCAAGCGAGAATGCCGATTATCGCAAAAATTGTGACAACAATGATAAATTTGACGATGACGCCAATGATTACGCTGAAGTGATGATTTTTTGTTCTGCTAGGTAATTTGGTCCCGTCAGATGGAACTGACTTGGGCACGTTGTCTAAGCATCCCTTCTCGAGCTCACAGCCAGGTTCACAGAATTTAATGTCAGACGGTGCGTATTGGATACCACCAGCGTTGAAAGCCCACATCAGTGTGACACAAGATGAATTGGTATCAGTAATCGACTGGATGGAATTGACATTCAAGTCTGCGCTCTTTTTATTTCGGCTACAATTCAGCTGTTCACATGTATGGGCACACTCACACAGAAACACGCTTTTATCTATGCCGTCTGACAGAGTCCTAAGTGACCGAATGCCCTGTACACAAAAGTCCTCACCCGCCTTAGCGCAATGTCTGGAATGTGCACCACATTCCACAGCGTTGCTTGAACTTAAACACTTATAAAACCTGAAAGAAAGTACAGTGTGTAAATTAGCTCTGGACACACAGCACATCTTAGTCATTAATCAATAAAAAGTATTTAGGTGTGGCTTTTTATCAGAAGTGACAGCTCTGAATTTATGAGTCACCCCCCCCCCCCCATCCCTTTTTCTGCGTTTTATGCACTACCCGTTAACTCAATAACTGAAACTTTGATTAAATCTTATACAATCGAGAAAATGTATGTTTGCATTTGTTTGTTCTGTGTTCTTTGCTCTAGTCAACTTTCTTCACATTCTTACTAAAAGGTATATTACATATTCGAACAAAATACAACCAGTTCCAATGATATAATCCACAGACATTATTCGAACATAATACATTGTAAGAACATATTATTATAATAATAATAATAATAGTTCGTCCATCAGGTATGATGATGACCTTAACAACACCAGAGGAATAAAGAACAGAAATTGTTGAGAATTTCAACACATGGACAATAAAGAGAACTAAAGGACACAGAGGACAGAATGGAAAGACTGTTCTTTCATGACTTATGGCTTCTCATGTGACTGATAAGTCCTATTTTTGCCCTGAAGACCCTTCCGCATAAGTGACAAGAGTGCTCCGTTGGTTCAGTACCACTGGGCCTTTTCTTGCGCCGTTCTCTTTTTTTGATAGCCTGCTGGACTCTGTCAGCTTCCCATGCTTTGCTGCCTCTGGTAAGGGCCGCCCTCCAATTTGCTCGATCAAGCGAGAGCTTTTCCCACTCACTCACATCAATGGCAAAGGCCTTCAGTGATTGCTTGAGAGTGTCTTTGTAACGTCTCTTTGGGGCCCCAACATTCCTCGTTCCATTGGAGAGCTCAGAGAAGAAGATTTGCTTAGGGAGTCTGGAGTCGGGCATTCTGACAACATGTCCTGCCCAACGTAGCTGAATTTTTTTCAGGTGGCAGAAGATGCTCAATTCCTTGGCACGATTGAGGACCTCAGTGTCTGGAATTTTATCCTGCCATTTGATCCTTAGGATCTTTCTAAGGCAGGCCAGATGAAAGTGATTTAGTTTTCTGGCATGCGATTGGTACACTGTCCAGGTTTCAGCCCCATAGAGTAGGGTGGGAAGGACCACAGCATTGTACACTTTCAGCTTAGTGTCTGTGCGAATGCCGGCAACATCCCACACTCTCTTTCGAAGCCTGCCAAATGCAGAGCTGGCTTTGCTGATTCTTGAGGGAATTTCAGTATCAACACTAGCCGTGGAAGACAGTGTACTGCCAAGATAGGTGAAGTTCTCCGACACCTTCAGAAGACTGTCATGGACTTTGATATTTGGGGTCACAGGATACTTGTCGTCTGGAGTAGGCTGATGGAGCACTTCCATCTTCTTTGTGCTTATTGTGAGGCCAAAGTTGTCACAGGCACTAGAGAACTTATCAACACAGTTTTGCATGCTATCCTCATCGTGTGCCAGAAGTGCACAATCATCAGCAAATAGTAGGTCACAGACTTGAGTACTTTTGGTTTTGGTTTTTGCCTGAAGTCTCCTGAGGTTGAATAGACTGCCATCAGTTCGGTACTTGATGCTTACCCCTTGAGGAGGAGAGCTAATGGCTTCTTGTAGCATTGCGGAGAACATGATGCTGAACAGAGTTGGGGCTAAGACACAACCCTGTTTTACCCCATTTGTGACAGCAAAGGGCTCTGAAACACTGCCGTTGCTTTTGACTGTAGCTTGCATGCCATCATGAAACTGGCGCACTATTGTGATGAATTCGGGTGGACACCCAAACTTCGCCAAGATTTTCCAGAGGCCTTCACGACACACTGTGTCAAAAGCTTTTGTGAGGTCAACAAATGTGATATACAGCGCTTTATTTTGTTCCATGCATTTTTCCTGAATCTGTCTGGCAGCAAAGATCATATCCGCCGTTCCCCTCTCTTTACGAAAGCCACATTGGCTCTCGGGAAGCAAGTCATTTGACGAGAGGTGATCAAGAAGGCGATTCAGAAGCATTCTTGCCAATATTTTGCCAGCAATTGAAAGTAGAGAGATTCCCCGATGGTTGTCACAGACTTGGCTGTCCCCTTTGTTTTTGTACACATGGATGATTGAAGCATCTTTGAAGTCCTGTGGCAGCTTCCCTGCTTTCAACATATGATTGAACAACTCGGTCAGCCTTTCAATAAGCTTTTCTCCACCGAAGGCATACACCTCAGCAGGAATTGAATCCACGCCTGGTGATTTGTTAAAGGACATCTGATTTGTGGCAGTCCGGGTCTCATTTGCTGTGAATGGCTTGGCAAGAGCTGCATTAATAGGAGTCTGAGGGAGGCGGTCAATGGACTCAGTATTTATATTTGATGGCCGATTTAGCACACCTCCGAAATGTTCTGCCCAACGCTGAATTATGGCATTCAATTCAACAATGCGTGTTGAACCATCTGACGCAAGAAGTGGCGTAGTGCCAGAGCGGGATGGTCCAAACACAGCTCGGAGGCTCTCAAAGAACTTTCTAGTGTTGTTTGTGTCGGCATATTTCTGAGTTTCTCTTACTCGCTCTTCTAGCCAATCATTTTTCATTTTCCTCAGCTTCTTCTGGAGTACACCCTTACATGCACGCAGTGCATCAGCTTTTGCTGTGGAAGAGGGGTCACTGCAGTGAGCTTGGATGAGACTATTTTTTTCTTTGATGAACACTTTGATTTCATTATCATTATCATTGAACCAGTCCTGGTGCTTGCGGACAGGAAAACCAACTGTGCTGCTGGCGCAAGAGTGTACAGTCGTATTTAGGTCAGTCCAGCTCTGTTCAATGTTCTCAGGGCCAAAAGTCACGCAATCCAATTTTGAGGAGAGTTCTGATGAGAGCTCGCTCTGTTTCTCAGCTGAGCAGAGTTTTGAAACATTTAGGCGTTTAGGTGGCGCTTTCCCTTGAGGGCGTCTATTGCGCCTCAATGTTAGTCTGAGCTTGCAAACAATGAGTCTGTGGTCAGTTCCACACTCGGCACCACACATCGCCTTCGTTACAAGGACATCCTTTCTGTCAGTCTTCCTCACAATGACATAGTCTATGAGATGCCAATGCTTTGAGCGGGGATGCATCCATGACGTTCTGTTTCTCACGGGGAGACTAAAATTTGTGTTGGTAATGAACAGGCCAAATTCAGCGCACAAAGTAAGTAAGCGCAACCCATTGTTATTACATGAACCAACTCCATGAGGGCCCAAAACATTTGGCCACGCTGAGATTTCGGAGCCAACCCTAGCATTGAAGTCCCCCAAGAGAATCAGCTTATCAGCTGCCGGGACAGAGCATATGACAGATTCTAGATCAGAATAGAACTTGTCTTTGGCTTCATCTGGGTTTGTCATGGTGGGCGCATATGCGCTAATGAGGGTGGCTGACTGGCTTTTCCCAACTGGGATCCTGAGTGTCATTAGCCTGTCATTTATTTCAATTGGCATGGACTGCAAGTTTCTGACAAGGTCATTTTTAATTGCAAACCCAACACCATGCTGTCTCGGTTCGACTGCACCCTTGCCTTTCCAGAAGAAGGTGTATCCACCACTGAGCTCTTTGAGTTGGCCACTATCAGGGAGTCTGGTCTCACTGAGTGCCACTATGTCCAGGTTGTACCTGCTGAGCTCAATGGCAATAAGTGCAGTGCGTCTTTCCGGGTTGTTTGAGTTGTCCTGTAGTGTGCGTATATTCCAGGCTCCTAGCCTGAGTAAGCTGAATTTCTTTTTGTTTCGACCGCAAAAAGGGATCCCCACTGGTCACGGTATACCAGTCAGGGTGATTTGAAGTGGGCTTTCTTTAGGGCACCTTTTCTAGCCCCTTCCTCAGTTGAGGTGAGCAGTGCTATCCTTAAATAAGGCTGCTCAGCTACTGTGGGTGCTGCCTCCCCACGCCTCCACTTCAATCGACGATGAACCGACCATAGCCCACAGCCACCAACGTGTAGGTCTGTGCTAACAGCTTCCAGTCTATCCAAACCTGCTGCCACCGCACTCGCCCATCGCCGTTGGAATTTTGAGAGGAAAGAAGACGAACGCAAAGATGAAAGAAGACGAGGTGAGTGTTAAGACTGGCGCAAAGAGTTTGTTTTTAGTGAAAAAGAGCTGCGCAAACATCAGACTCACTCTCTCGCCTGGACACAACTTATCCAAGTGGCAAGACAAGGTCAAGACGAATGGAAATGTATCCAGGTGCAGGAGGATGCCAGAGGGACAGTCATATTGCCTGACCGGCTGCCTGTAGGCTACTCCACAGCCTCGCAGTCCCAACTGACTAGGGTGAAAGACCCAAACCAAAGAACACCAATACTGGTGGATGCTCTGTGTCACGATATCCAGGCCAGAGTGACGGTATATTGCCATCTGCCCTATCAATCAACCACTGGCCTGCTGCCGCCAGCTTCGAAGCTGCGTCCGGGAAGTTTGCTCAATTCTTCGTCTGTGATTTAGGCAAACAAGCCTATGACCACACCGCTACCGGGGGCCAATATGAAGGACTCAAATACTGAGGGTCACATGAGGCCGTTGGGTTAGATGAAACCTCCTCCGCCCTGGCCGTTTGCACCGACAGGTGCACGCCCAATGATACCATGCTAGCGTACCAGTTCATAGAATAGGTTGTAGTGGATTACATGTTACCAGTAGCAGATGTTTCTGACCTGACCTGACCTACCAGAACATATTATTAGGCTATACTTAAACAACTTAGTACATACTCGGACAATATTATACATTTTTGAACAACATTATTACACACTCCAGCAACATGTTACACACTCCAACAACATGTTACAAACTCCAACAACATTATTACACACTCCAACATTATTACACACCCCAACAACATTATTACACACTGCAACAACATTATTACACACTCCAACAACATTTTACACACTCCAACAACATGTTATACACTCCAGCAACATGTTACACACTCCAACAACATGTTACACACTGCAACAAAATTATTACACACTCCAACAACATTTTACACACTCCAACAACATGTTACACACAGGACAACAAACTGTAACTCGGGACAACAGGTTTGCATTGGCACAATAATATAATTATTATGGTCTACACTAAGACTTCAAAATGGGAGACAACTTTATTTACATAAACACAGCTTACGCGCGGGGGACAACAAATTAGAAAGAAAAAGACAGTTTCGTGCATATGACAAAAAATATATGTAAAATACCTGAAAACATAACGTCGGTGTCGTGGATAAACCGCTTATCTAACGGAAACAAAATTTACCGCCCTCGTGATACTGAAGGGATAACCAAAGAGGATTGTGTGGATGGCAATGTCACTGGCCTTGCCCCTCATTTTCCCCAAAAACCTTGTTGGAGGGTAGTATACCAATATTACAAAGCTGAATTAATAGAGGAATTACTGGGTTGTGTTCACTGCACATCGATTCCTTACTATGTGAAATACCACAGTCTCCTGGCCCTAACAAACAGCCCTTTTGGGGGGAAATGTCCTCCTTGGAGGAATTTTATATTTTATCATGTATGGTTACAAAAGTTCAAACTTTTATTTATATAACTAAATAATATCAATTTTAACATAAGGAACACATTGCAAATAAAACTGTTATTCCTCCTATCATGCAATACTAGGTCCTACACACTCGTGCGGTTTATTGGGTCAGGGATATGATGCCATTTGAACTGAAATAAATGTACTAATGTTGGACTAATTATCCCGACAAACCAAATCAAAGCAAATCAAGACAATACAACAAACAGAGTTATTTTGACTCTTACACACATTTTTTTGTATGTCAGAAATTGCAAATTGTCAGAAACTTACCTTTTGAAATTTTTAAGACTGAAGTTGACATCAACGTGAATGGCATTTGGGGATTTCTTCACTTGGATAACAACCTCGTAGGCCTCGATACTAACCACAGCAGCCATGATGAAAACGATCAGTCTGTTGTCCATTCCTTTTTCCATATGAGTATTTATTTATAGAAATTTAAAGAATCATTAAATGGATAGAGAAAAGTCAGGTCAATAAGTCAATGGAGTGGAAAAATTGATCAGGGAATAGATCACTATGTCCATGAACGAAAGAGAGATCAAACTTCACGCGTGTTGCAAACTGAGATAACCCTAATTACCTGGGAACAAAGGTCCAACTTTTTCCGAGATAACTTAACATTTTTAATATTCATTTCTTATATTCCGTCATAGCTTACTATTTAAATCCAAGAAAATGTCAAAACAACAGCAACAACAACAAAAAAGGAAAAGCTACCGAAAGAGAACTATTTTGTAACGCCAATTTGTAATATAACCAGATTCTATGAGCTTGGAAAGAAAGGTCCAACTTATTCCGAGATTATCTAAAATATTTATTTAGTATATTTTGTCATAGTTTATTATTTGAACCCAAGAAAAAGTATTAAAAGAAACACAAAAAAAAAAACACACACACAAAAAAACAACAACAACAACAAAAATAGAACCAAAAACAACAACAAGCGAAAGATAATTATTTTGTTACGCCACTTTGTAATGTAAGCAGATTCTATACATTGCAAATTGATGTAGTAAAACTGAATGTCACTGATAATAAAAACGATGACGGTGGATGGTATTTGTAACCATGGCTTCCCTCGCAGCTATGTACATTAATAAATTCTTTTTTTTTTTTTTTTTGAATTGCTCATTGGTAGAGTGAATAATTATCGTTCTGTGCAGGAACTAAAGTTTAAAATGTTTGTTCAGAGAAACCCATTGTACTCTCTGCCTACAGACCACCTCTGGTGCCATCCTGGTTGAGGGACGTGCCGAACTACACCAGTCCATGCCCTGACAATTAAGGAGATTACAGTAAATGAGGTTCCTGGCTTCCTTTATCCATTCTGCACTTTGTGCAATGCAATCTTGAGTGTAGTTCACCGCCAGGAGGATCATGAATCATCATGGAATAAATTCGCCTGGAATCTTTAACCTCAAGAGTTTTTCTTTTTTGAAAAGTGATTTCATTCAAAACACAACCAAAACTTCAATGCCTCCTTAACTAGTTTTTAACGAAAATCAACCAGATATGATTTTCTGGAAAATAATGTGTTTTAAAGATAATCAATCAGAACAGATCTTCCGAACATATTTTTAAATAAGAATCAGTCAAAACTGATCTGATCTTCTGAGCATATTTTAAAAGAGCATCAATCAGAACAGATCTTCTTAACATATTTTGGAATGAGAATCAATCATAACAGATCTCCTGAAAATATTTTGGAATGAGAATCAATCAGAACTGATGTTTTGAACATATTTTTTAATGAAAATCAATCAGAACACATCTCATGAATATATTTTTGAATGAGAATCGATCAGAACAGATCTTCTGAACATATCTTTAAATGAGAATCAGTCAGACCTGATCTTCTGAACATATTTTCAAATGAGAATCAGACAGAACTGATCTTCTCAACATATTTTCAAATGAGAATCAGTCAGAACTGATCTTCTCAACATATTTTCAAATGAGAATCAGTCAGACCTGATCTTCTGAACATATTTTCAAATGAGAATCAGTCAGACCTGTTCTTTTGAACATATTTTCAAATGAGAATCAGTCAGACCTGATCTTCTGAAGATATTTTTAAATGAGAATCAGTCAGAACTGATCTTCTGAACATATTTTCAAATGAGAATCAGTCAGACCTGATCTTCTGAACATATTTTCAAATGAGAATCAGTCAGACCTGATCTTCTGAACATTATTTTCAAATGACATTCGGTCAGAACTGATCTGATCTTCTGAAGATATGTTTAAAAAAGCATCAATCAGAACAGATCTTTTGAACCTGTCTTTAAATAAGAATCAATCCCAACTGATCTTCCGAAAAAAAAAAAAATATGTCACCATCTCCTGTCAGGATACTGGTAGAATATTCAGTCATTTCAAAAAACGGAACAACAATAATAACAACAACAATAACAACAAAAAATCCATAAGATTTCTAACCTTTTAGAGATCTGCTTCAATATGTGCCACTTTACACAAGTATTCCACTGCATCTGACGCCAATTAGTGTAAATGCTCAATTTTCGTAGTGAAACATAAAGCCAATTGATGCCCCAGGTTTAGAAAACATAATAAGCCAATTACTCATATTATATGTCCAATGAAACGTGAGCAGGATTTTACTAGACGCCAACGCCAGGCGGAGATAAACAATCAAGGAAAAGAAGTAAAAAAAGTCTCACACTTAAGTATGACGTCCTGACTCAATCAGGCTGGTGGGTTAAGTTAATTGTAAGGGTCGAGACAGAGTGACCTCACATTTCGCACAACTTCACACTGCTTCCTCATCGGTTGCACAAAAACTCTATAAAACCGTTGTAAGCGAGCGGAGTGCAGCCTACAAACAACCGTTTGAAAGTTCACGGTGTCTCCTCATCGTCCACACACGGACGGACCGTGATTACATTTTTACCGCTGCACTAAATTTCGTCCTCGGTTCATCCGGGAAGGATGACGCAATGACGGCCGGGGGAGGGGGGGGGGGGCTGGTCGGTCGACACATTTGTTCTTTTCAAATTCAGTGTGATACCAGTGGGGGTCAGCTCTATTGTTCCCTCAGGTCTATGTTCCCTCAATTCGGCTCTATGTTCCCTCAGGTCTATGTTCCCTCAATTCGGCTCTATGTCCCCTCAGGTCTATGTTCCCTCAATTCGCTCTATGTTCCCTCAGGTCTATGTTCCCTCAATTCGGCTCTATGTTCCCTCAGGTCTATGTTCCCTCAATTCGGTTCTATGTTCCCTCAGGTCTATGTTCCCTCAATTCGGCTCTATGTTCCCTCAGGTCTATGTTCCCTCAGGTCTATGTTCCCTCAGGTCTGTGTTCCCTCAATTCGGCTGTATGTTCCCTCAGGTCTATGTTCCCTCAATTCGGCTCTATGTTCCCTCAATGTTTTACTCATTTTTGTTGTTGTTGTATATTAGTTGTTTTTTTCATCGAGGTTTCATTTTCGCATTTGTTTGTGTGCTTGTTTGTTGTTGCGTGTTCTTGATTTTGTTGTTGTTTGTCACAGTGGAATGCTTTTGTTTTGTTCTTCACATATATATACATGTACTACTGTGTAAAACTGCCATAATTCAAATTTCTAGTTGTTTAGCAATAATGAGTGGAAAGTTGTATTGAAATTTGTGATTTCAAAGAATAGATTCTTGTTTGTTTATTGCTTGTTTGTAGTTAGTTTTTCACGTTTGGTGTTTTTGTTTTGTCGATTGTTGTTGGTTTATATTTTTGTTTGCTTATTTTTGCTTGTTTGTGTATTAATTACATCCTTTTGAAAACAAAAAAGTTTGAGCTACGGTATTGATAATTGGAGAAAACAATATCATGAGCTTTCTCAAATTCAGTGTTTTATTTCTTGTTTTCTTATTAATTAAATGAAGAATACGAGTTGTTAAATGTTCTGATCTTTATATCTTGTTTGTTGGGTTGGCTTATTGCTTTTATATCTACGAATATAACAAGTTTGGCATTTTGAGTTCTCGTTTTACGTCCCACTTCAGCTCGACAACAGCTGTATTGGAGGCGAGGTTGGCTCCCTTGTAGAAACACCAATAGACCTGAGGGAACATTGATAGAACATAGACCTCAGGGAACATAGACCTGAGGGAACATAGACCTAAGGGAACATAGACCTGCTCCCATATCAGTGAGTGTGTATTGTTCCTGAAAATCAACATGGATGAAGCATTGATTGCGACCGTAGAAAAGCGTCAAGCTTTATATGACAAAACATCCAGTGAATATTCCAATCGAATATTCGTTCAAAAGCAATGGACAAAAATCGTTCTGGAACTTGGACAAGAAGGTATGTTTGATAAAATTCAAATGACTTTAATGACCTGTCTGTATTTGAGCCATTAAAGCATCGTGAGTCTCAAACAAGAAACACCGACAACTGTTGACGGCATCTTGAGCGGAAATGAGCCGTGTCAGATACGAGTCTCGAGACGGGCCAGTGAGAACGGCTTATGAACTCACTCTGCTTGAGGTTTCACATCGCATTCGTTTCACGGTTCAACCACATAAAAAGTGGAAGTAGTGTGAATTGTGAATATGGGTCTACTCTGTCTCGACCTTAATTCTGTGAAGTAACGTCACAATGGCAAAAGAATAATTGAAGGCCTTGTTTAGAAGTGGGAGCATTATAATGCGAGGCTAAAAGATTTTGTTTTCCTTATAGAGGAATGGACAAGAAGTGACATTTTGAACTAATTTCTTTGTTACATCTTGAAATATACATAGCAAGGGAGCTTATGGAAGCATTGTGTGCAAATCGTGCACTTTATGATACCAGTAGATCTTTTACCTGGTAAAATCTACCTTATTTCCTGATTATAAAATGAGGTGGGCCGCCATCGTGTGGTCACTAGAACCACCTAATATTGGATCTTGAAGATACGTAAAAATGCGGACGTTGACCATTTTTAACCTTTTTAACTTTAAAGTGAGAAATTTAATACTTTGCTGAACGAACATACCGTTTGCATAATTTGGCAAAAATGAACACACGTTTGTTACAGCGTTTGGCAGTGTTTTCCAGCCTCAAACAAGAAGCTCCTAATTTAAAAGACAAAAAAGAGTTCGAGAAGGCATAACACCGGAACTTTTTGGAGGGGCGCTTGTCCAGATAAAGTTGATAAAACAAAAAATCAGCATTTTCAAATTCCGATAGTCGCTTCAAATCTATTCCCAAATATCATGAAATTCCTAATCTAGGTTTGTCAAATACCTAAGGTGATAATCAGTGTATTCCAGACATTAAACAGAATACAAGCCCATTAAGATAACAGTGAATACCAGTGTATCAGTGACATTGCCAAAAATAAATTACCCTGCAGTCCTACTTGGTTACTAATGACCTAGATAAAATTAATGTCTGTGACAGTGTGTTGTTTTGTTTGGCGAAACTATACTAATTTAAGTTCTTTTCTTGTCATCCGGGGAAAGTTCAACCCGGTTTTTTTTTGTTTTGTTTTTTTGTTGTTGTTGTTGTTATTATGATTGCTTAACTATTTGCAATAACTTTGTAGGAACTCAGAAAAAAAAAAGTGCCACAGACAATGGCTTGATGAGAGAGCGAAATGCACTTCGATGAAAGTAGGTCACTGTGTCAGCCATTGTTTCCGAGCCCAATTCAACCGTGCCGCAAAAGAACATGGTAACTGATTTCAAACATGATCGTATGGACACAAGAATGAGACATCTAAGCATTGATTTTCCTCTCTATGATTATATCAATTAAGTTGTAAGGTTTTCAGAAAATCTGAGTCAAGGTGCCTTAAATCTGGAACTTTTGCTCGTCATTATCTCAAAACTAGCGCTGGGAGAGTTACGAGGTTTTGTATCGGGACGGCGGGAATGTCTAAACCTTTTTTTTTTTTTTAATTGTGGGCCGTATCCACTTCTGCCAGTCGATTACTAATGCTTGAGACGGCCCAATGGCACGTAAGCAATAAGCCAGTCATAGTTTTTTTCTCCTTTCTAGAAAATTCATTAACAAGTTTAGTCTCAAAACGTGCACATTACGTATTGACAGTTTTACAACGTAATGGCCAAATTTTCAAATGCCATTTTCCAAAGTAATTCGCTTACGTAGAAAGTATTTTGGTATCGAATTAATTGGGAAAAGGCATATTTCGCCCAATACTAAAGTCTTAGCATCCTCGCTGGGGAATTTACGGTGTTGTTTTGGAATTTGTTCCTTTTCATGATCGAGATTCCTTATGCTTTGTTAGGACAAATTTGAATGTTGACTAGAATTTATCAAAATTTCCCCTTTCTTATACAGATTATCACTTTGCCGGAAAGGAAAAAAAAACAATACGGCTGCTTGATATAGATCAAGAAATCAAGAGAAGAAAGCAAGAGGCTAAGTGTGATTGGAGTAAATGCATATTCTGTCAATTAAATACTCCAGGAAAGTTAGTGCGCCCTCAGAAAATGACCAGACAAAATGAAAAGCGATAAATTTATAGAAAGCTGGCTACTGACTTACAACATTTCCATGAAACTGACGCGTTCCCATCTCTAGTCATTGATATGTCCTGTGAGGTCTTGGCTCTGGAAGAGCTGTTGACGGAGAACAATATTTTATATCACAAATCTTGTCGGAAGAGATTTTCGTCATCGAAACTCAGTAAAATGAAAGAAAAAAAAAGTACCAAGAGGCCACCAGATCCAAATTTCAGTCTGTGGCTTCCTTAAGGGGTGTTCCTTCTGTGAAGACACAGAAGGGCAACCTTTGGAGGCAAGAACACTGCTACTATCCGAAAAGGTTCTCAATACCGCCATTCTATCAATGATTTAAGAATTGTGGAAAGTTAGCAGGAGATATAATCGCCAGAGAGGCCAGGTGTCACAAGGGTTGTTTACCTGCAGTTTACAATAAAGGACGCACACACTCAACCGCTTCTTCTTCATCCCAAACTGGAGACGATAGGGAATATGAAAAGGCTTTACAAATTTCAGTGAAACACACTGAACTCAAATTCAAGTCTGAATCAGAATAGAAAATCCATGTCCGATCATACAGAAAGTTACATACACTCAAATAGGTTGAAGAATGATATATTGTCGGGCATTCCCACCCTGTCAGCACACAAATCGGACAGAGATGTAATTTTTACATTTTCCGAACTTTTCGGAGGCGTGATTCACAGAGTAGCTTTTGAGAGTGCAAACCCCGATGATGAAAACATAATTCTCAAGGCTGCACAGCTAATTCAAAAGGAATTAACTGCTTTCAACCCATCACTAATCTCAGCTAATAGAATCATGAATAGAGACCCCTCTGCAGCAAGCTATCCCTCCTCTCCTGTCCATGCTTATAAACTGTATTTTGTACGGTTTCACATCTTTAGACCAAACCAGGTGCTTTCGTCAATCTCAGGCGAAGTTCTTACTTTCAATTTTCATAAATCTCCTAATAGACAACAAACTGATATCTGAACATTCAGAAAATGGCACATGCTCTTGGACATCTCAAATTCCTAGCAATGCCGTTCTTCCATGCACTGACGGGTTGTGACACAGTCAGAGTTTTTTTTGGTCATGGGAAAAACTCAGCGTGGCCACCACTGAAAACTTTTGGAGAAGCGACACCAACCTTTCAAGCTCTAGGAAACATGCCGACTGATAGTGTTGTAGACAAGAACTTTGAAGTCATTCAGAAATTTGTTGCGGTTTGGTATGACAAAACTACTGTTGCAGACAACGTAGATGAATGCAGGTATAATCTTTTTACCAAAAGAAGCAATCCTATGGAAAAGCTACCCCCTACATCTGATGCATTCTTTCTCCATAATGAAGCGAGCAGCCTTTAAGGCAGGCTATGTTTGAGAACAGTCACTGGTAAAAGAGCAGAATCTATCACCTCCATCAGAAATGGGTTGGACAGAGACGGATTCGGGATTTCTTCCTCTTTGGACAACTCTACCGGTGATTGGAGAAGCGTCAAAATATTTTCTCAAATGTTCTTACAAAACAAATTGCAGCAGAAAATGTTCATGTGTTACGGCTGTCCTGAAGTGCACACAGGTATGTCAGTGTGATGCTCAGTGTTCTAGAGACTGAGATGCCAGAAAATCGTAATAATTTAGTAATATGCACCCCATAAAAAAAAAGCTATCCCGGACTTTTGCCACAATTTTTACCTCCATCTTTAAATCACGAAAACATTCTGAAGAACCTAGTCCTTTTCAGTTCTTGGCCGTAGTGTTTATCTATATCTTCAGTCACGGAAACCAGTTGAGGGACAACTTAGTTGTTTTCAGCTTTTATGTCAAATTTACCTGCATATTCAGCCACTGAGACTAGCTGAAGGGAGACCTTTCTAATTTCCAGTTTATATATATCATAATGTTTACCTACATTTTCAATCATGGAGACCATCAGCTGAGGGACACCTCAGCACATGCTCGTGAGTAATCCTACAATTTCGTGTTATCATGATTTCAACAGGACTATAAACAGTGTACCCTATTTTGTCCAAGTGATCTTTATTTTGTTGGTGTATGAGGCGACACCATAATGCTTCAACTGACAATTTTTTTCAACCTGTCACTGTGCCTCCCCCAGTAATCTTACTTAAGTAGTGTTGCATATCAATGGGAAAGTTACGTTATTGCCTCTTTGCGAAAAAGTATCATTAAGTTAAGCGGTATTCATTTTACCGAGTTGAATTGGATAACAAACTGTGGGTTAACAACGAAAATTCAATCCACCGTAGTGCTTCGCGTGATCATCAGAGATATAAAGTGTTGCATGTCAACGAAAAGGTCTCTCCACGCTCTCTTTGAAAAGAAAGGTAATCAACCTAAGCGGTATAATATTAAGAGAATGGTGACAAGCTGAAAACCCACATATTACTGAAACAGAGAAGGGTCATTAAGGTCACCTACCAGCCACACCAGACCTCTGGCAATAGCGGCCCACCTCATGTTCAGTATAGTATGATTCCAGGAACATGACATGACAGTGGCATGCTGGTATCAAAAAGTGCACGATCGAAGTAATAAGCTCCCCCACTAACAGCGGGATCTATATCCCGAGTGTTCCGAACACGACAGTCATCTCCCTTTATTTCAAGACTACTGGGAGTTGTCTTTTGCTGAAGATCGTGTGCACTCCTCACTCTTCCAAGCGTTTTTGGTTTTTTTAAAATCTTCCTTGAACGAATTTCCTTAAGTCTGAAAGTATGAATCCACAGCCAAATTTAGACAATTTTGCCTCGTACAATGTTTTGCATGTTGATTCTCTCTGTTTCTCTCTTTTCTTTTTTCGTCAGTTATAAATTAGTACTGTGGTAATATAATTTAAACACGATGACCTTATACAAAAGAGATACAATTTCTCATATCGGCGATGTTATAATAATTTATGGTATTTAAAACTATTTACTGAACATTAATTTTTTTGTTGCAAAAACAGCCGAGCTAGTCAGCTACTTTTGTGCGCGCGCGCGTGTGTGTGTGTGTGTGTGTGTGTTTTCAAATGTTCCCAGTCTCAGTGATTGTGACTGCAGGAAAAACAAGTGCAACATGTTTAGTTTTCCATATTATGCAAAGAGCTGGTCAATTTAAAATAAAAAAATCACATCATGCTACAATGAAGCTATTGGGGGAACATGTTAGCACGTAAAGCACGGTAAGTTACGTGGATATACCTAGTTTGCACAAAATTTAGTCCTTTGTGCGAATGAAAATTACATTGGTACCAAATTCACCCAGTTTAATTGTCTTTGGGGTCATCCATAAACTATGAGAGCTCAATCTGGTAGTTTTGTAGGCCACCCCCTCCTCCATG
The DNA here is from genome assembly GCA_963931925.1 of Onchidella celtica. Lineage (NCBI taxonomy): Eukaryota > Metazoa > Mollusca > Gastropoda > Systellommatophora > Onchidiidae > Onchidella > Onchidella celtica. Next base: position 24,001,993 of record OZ007582.1, read on the forward strand.
TTCATTTATCATACTCTTGGCCTCGCTCTCCCCCTCTCCCTGTTGGAATGTACGGAATGGTGAATTTACATGACAAGACCTCTATTTCAAAGAACGTTTTAGTGCCATTTTGTATGGCTGTTTCATTAGAAATATGATTTTTACATCACCCAACAGCTTACTGTGCTGGAAAAGGTAAATAATATGTGTATTATTATTATTTTTACCAGTATTATTATTTAGTACCACAATAATTGAAACACATAAGTACGATACACAAAATCCAACCCCTCTCCTACTGATGCACTTCCAGGTTACAGTCATCCCAAGGGTAGAGCCACACACCAGAATACAAAGTATCTCAACTGCAAGCTATTATGAACATGTATAATTATGATAATCTAGTTACTCTGGATCCGATCGTGGGGTTGCCCATTTCTGGCTGGTCCAGAGGAACTCCTTAAAGATTGTGGCTAAGCGAAAACAGACAAAGAAAATACAAAGAAATTACATAAATCACATAATAATAATAATATTAATAACAATAATGGAAATGACGATAATATTATGTGAGGCAGTCTGAGAAAACCCATTAGGTTGCGAAAAAGCTTAGTATTGATTAATCAGCTTCCAAAGGTCATCTGGATGACCCTAGTTCTAAATTTAGCCAAGGTCAGAACCTCCATCTACAGCCATTCCTACATCTTCTGTGGAAGTTTTAGCATGAAATAAAGCTTCTAAATACTGGTACTTTAATATTCATTCCAAATCTAATGGAAAAATTGGTTGATATTATGTAATTTTACCTTTGTCATGGTCAGCGACTTTGGCCTCTTTTGGACGCGCACTCATATTTTCCCATGATATATAACACCATCTACCAATGGAAGGGGGAAATCTACAGCTTTTCATTCATAGCTAATATGCATGGATACGTTGACTCTGTAGTAGTTTGTAAGACTTGCGTATATTTTGTAAACAAAAGAACATCGTCTGCTAGAAAGGCCAACCCTACAGCATCAGTTTTCCAATTGATTTTAATTGAAATTTTACATTTAAATCTTCTAGCTGACAAGTAACCAATGCTTTGTGCAGGAAAACGTCCTTCTGATATGTTTTGAGTGCAGAACAATTTTATTTTAATTAATATCTGCAAAAAATTGCGGTTGCTATAATACAAGATGGTGGACAGAGAGATAGATCAAGATCTAGCAAAACATCTGTTTTGACTGGTCTTTATGCAAAAAAAAAAGACAAAAAAACCCGGGGTTGCTTGAAATCTTGATCTCTACTCAATATTTGAGTCTGTGATGGTCATAAACATAAATAATGACATTATTTTGCTTTCCTGGTGAGAAAAACGCCTCAAACTGTATGGAAATAAAATGTGTTTTGTACCTTTAAAATGTCATAACGGAGATATTTCAAAAAAAATAAAAATTAAAATGCTCTGCGAAATTATAATAATAACAGTGATTATGATGGTGATGATAATGATAATAATATTAACAGGATTTATAATACTAATAAAGACAGGACACTTAACATAGCATAGGACACAGGCTTTGGCTTGTCTCCACACAAATGGCACTGTGCCCGACCCAAGAAAAAAACACGGTATTCGCAATGTGCCACAGTGATCTATCGGTTGCCATTATTTGTTTTACTGACTTGTATTATTATTTTTCATTCACTTTTTGTTTCACTGCCGTTACAGTCAACCTTTCCTTTGCGTAAGTTATGCTTGAAAGAATGACGCAGTAAAAAAAAAAAAAAAAACGAATAATTGGTGAAGGTTTGTCTTCTGTAATGCTTTTTCTTCGTAATGTTATTAATATTGCCATAATAATTATTTATATCATCAACCTCATGGTAATGTTTGTTGTGTTCATAAAGTGATAATCGACCGTGATGTAAATATGCCATCCAACTTAATAGGTGCAGGCATACTGACTAAATGACAAGTAATAATGTGTAAGTTGTAGTTTCTTTTCTTAGCAACAGTTCGAAATGATAATTAATTGATACCCCACTTAATTTACCTGCGGTGTAATCAGCAGATGTTAGAGGTCAGGCTGTAGCTATCGACATTTCTTTTTTAAATCATTGCAACACTGTTAACGTGGCAAAAGATTTGCTGACATTCTAACTGACATTCAGAGGACAGATACAAAGGACAATATATTTTAGCCATAAACAGATAAGAAAGTAGGACACCTACAAATCTCTCATACTGGGCCAGAGAATCAGCACTGTAAATAGACAAGTAAAACGCCACCAAAGAGGTTATAGATAGCTAGAGGTCAGACTAGCGCTACGCAAGTCTCCGCGTGGCGTCGACGGTAGGTGAAGTAAAGATGGCGGCCAACTTCTTCTTCTTTCATAGTTGGCACGTCTAGAAGACGATTCCGGCAAGCCTGCCTGGACCTAGACAGTACGGCTAAAGTAAAGCCAACTTACGGCAAGCCTGCTTCGACCTAGACAGTACGGCTAAAGTAAACAAATCCAAGCCTAAAATAATACGGTCTTTCAGATTGTTTGAACGGGGATTACAGTATTAATGAGCAGACTTAATTTATGGATTTGGTGAACCACGAAAATGTAAAAAATGCAATCCTACCAAAAGAAAAAAAAAACACAAACATTATGAATTATGACAAAATACAAAATGTACGGATGAATTTGAACCTCCATCTCTAAAGAGGAATGAATAAGAATAAGATACTGAGGCCTTCCGACAAAAACTACTTTCTTTAGCACTGGCCTTGACACCGTGTTTGCAATCGCTTGCCGTAAGCAAAGATGGCTGCCGGGCTTTCTGTCTGCGGCTATGTGACGTGACCGAGTTTTACCTCTAGGTTTATTATAAACTCTTTGAACGCAACACAATGAAAGATTCATATCACTGGAAAACATAATCTTTATTTATACACCAGTTAATAATGAGGATGACTTCCTGCACTTTCCAGAAAAGATAATGGGGCTGCACCCACAGACTCAATGAATTATGAACAACAACATTAACAACGACGGCAACAACAACGACGGCAACAACAACAACAACATCAACAACAACAGCGCAAAATACAATAACGGCAACAATTTTAAACTCAGATTTCAGAAACTATCACCAACCTTAAACTTCCAGTGAAACCGTATTACTACCAAGCAATTTTGTCGAGTGGCCATTTCTAAGTTCGGCCCACTTTCCCCCTGTTCCCACTCAAATAAATAAACAATGTTGTTACAGTCACAAACAGCAATGGTTTGCTAGCTGAACTCCGCCTATCATGGCCAGACCATGGACAGTCAAGTACGATAGACGTCACTGACAGCAGACAATAGTTACACTGTACGCTTATTCAAGTGGCTCTTCAGCTGGCTCTACGGAAATATGACAGTTTGGACTGTCGTCACAACGTTTGTGTAGGAAAGATATCTTTCCTAAGAGGCCCTGCAAGCTATGACACCTCACCGACCTGAGAGTTGACGCAACAGACATGGTCGTCTACTTGAAAAAGAAATCGTCCCCAAGGTCAGAAAGTCAGAATTCTACAGGGGAGATAGGTACCCTCTTTGCCTTGTTGAAATGGTTTTATCTCTGAACCAACAGCGGGGCAACAAGCACCCATACCTGATTCCAATACATTCGTACTGGTCTGTATTTCTTTGAAGAGTTCATGGCCCGTACTCTCTTATTCTTCTGATAGCGTTAATTCCGGGAAATGGGTCATGGGCAATCTTCAGCTTTTCAGCCAACACTCCGCCCCGCGTGTTCAATTTAATTTAATCTTAAATTCGTCAGGTGATTCTCAGTGCTCCATTAGGTAAAAATACTAACTGCATTTCAGGCCATGCAAATTAAAAAGGCAAAAAAAAAAACACAAACTTTCTTTTTCAAGAATTGGGGATGAAATGTTAACAGGATCTGACAGGTTTAGATCATTATTTCATAGTGAGGGTGGAGCACTGTATACATGTATTATGTAATAATTAAATTATGTACATTTCAAAACTAAAGTAATACTAATATAAATCAATAAGGAGACAAATATCTCTTTGGCAAAGTGACGGCAACTATAACTTTTAGTTATTGGCTTCGAGTGTGAAATGAAGCAGGATCTTTTAAATGAGGCAAGCGGTTATTATCCCAACAAGCAAACACCAACAAGAGGATCTTGCAGCCTTTGGGCCAGCAATCAGCCTAACAACCTCATCTGACATCACTGATTGATGAAAGATGTGCACCAAGTGAATATAAAGTTGCATATCAGTGCGAAAACCGGGGAGATAGTAATCAGCGTCCTAAGCAGCCAGTGGTTTTCTTTCATATCGTGAAATAGATCTGAATGCCTCCTCATATTATGAAACTTTTATATGAAGATTTACTCGTCTTGGTTAGAAGGCGGAAGGGGCAGAAATATTGGTGGTCACACGATTTCTACACATCCCATCAGACGTGATGCTATACAAAATCAGGCATTCGCCTCATAGTTTTAGTATCATATTGCGATAAATTGCACTGAAGAGAAGCGGGAAGAAAAAAAAGTCACGAGCCGAAACAAAATGTTCTTTGTTTGGCTAACCATAAGGACATTGTACACAAGGCAACAGGAACTAACACTTTTCAGCTCTCGGTTCAACATTTCTACCGTGTCCTGAAACGATGAAGAGATAATTGTCTGTTCGGCAAATGAGCAGGAAACAGACAGTTACACAAACCGACTGACTGAGTAGGAGGCATAGATAGATAAATAGATAGATAGATAGATAGATAGATAGATAGATAGATAGATAGATAGATAGATAGATAGATAGATAGATAGATAGATAGATAGATAGATAGATAGATAGATAGATAGATAGATAGACAGACAGACAGACAAATAGATAGATAGATAGATAGATAGATAGATAGATTAGATAGATAGATAGATAGATAGATAGATAGATAGATAGATAGATAGATAGATAGATAGATAGATAGATAGATAGATAGATAGATAGATAGATAGATAGATAGATAGATAGATAGATAGATAGACAAGAAGGTAGGTAGGCATCGAGAAGTGTGGGTGTAAACATTTTTAGCAGTTGGTTCATACCATCTGTGTTCAGAACTAAGGCCAGGCGCACACGGGAGATTTTTTAGTTACCCAGTGCGAGAAAATGTTTTGTAATTATACCAGAACAAACCGCCCTCTTGTTGGGAGTGCACACAGGTGATTTTTAATCTGCAAAGTGAAAAGTGACATTTTAGTGACGGGTAACTAATTTAATGGTTTTTCGGATTGGGTAACTGAAAATCACTCGTGTGCGCCTGGCCTAATCTCTTAATCAATCTTACGTCCTCGATCGAACAACGACAAAAAAAAAATGTAACAAAACGCCCAAGAAACCCACGCCCCCCCCCCCCACCCCAGCCCCCTTTTCCCTCAACACTTTCCAAAACCCCACATTTTGTGTAGCAGACAAAACTGAGGTAGCACTAAACTGTTCACAAGAGATTGATTTGGGTGAACTTTTGGGTAAAAAGATTGTCTGAGTGTGAGATAAGCACTCCCTGCACATTATTTTGATTGGTGACAGCAAATGCTATTTGGCCTTTTTTAAGAAATTGATACCACCTGACGTGGGAACTCTCATTCCTGAAAAGAAAAAAAAAGTAACCACCCCCACAAACAAATTTAAAAAAAAAAAAATTCTCGGAAATGTGATATAAAGCCAGAACACCTGATTCAAAAGGAAGGGAGAGAGAGAGAATGGGTGAGAGAGAGAGGGAGAGGGGGTGGTTTGGGGATAGAGCAAGCGACAGAGAGAAGGGACAGAGGATGAGAGGGAGAGAGAGAGAGAGATGTTAGAAGAAACACAATCTACATTCATTGGAAATATTATGACAAGATCTGCATCCAGTTAATACAGACCTTGTTGTCTTTCTTTACATCTGGCTTGATTTTAGGCCATTTTGTTTCCGTACGACGAAAAGATTTCATTCTCCGAAAGAGGATGGCGCACAATCATTAAGAAAATATATGAAACACACAAAAACCAACAACACAAAATAAAATAAAAAAATGGGGTGAAGAAAGGGAGGACGAGATGGTGACAGCTAATTTTTATTGAAACATGTGAGTATGTTTATGTTGACATTAACTGTGCTACGTCTTCAGCTTGTGTGCTGCATGCATGCTCTTGGAACATTTCATACATAAGGCCTGGTGACATTTGTGGCAAAAAGTAATATACCTAGCCGATCCGGCGGTGCACTGTGTCGACGACGTATCTACTCCAGTTGTAACTGGGTTGCGATGACACTAAGGCTAATTTCCCAAAAGGGATTGAAGAAAATTAATATACCAACAAAAAAGAAACCCCGTGAAGCCAAAATATGAATAGCAATGCACAGATGATAGTATGTTAGGCAAGTAGGTTTGAGATGTGGGCCGAAGTTCAATGTATGGTGCTGCTGTGCGGGAAAATAGAACTGATAGCTAGATAAAGGGTTATTCTTGGAATCCCCGAGAAACGTTTCCCCAGGCAATAACAACAAAGAGCATGATTGTAAACAACATATCGGGTTTCCATTTTTTCCAGCCTTAAAGCTGTTAGTAACAACCGCCTCGGCAGCAACAAATAAAACACGTGTGACAATTTCTAAGAAAGTACGTTGTGCACAGAACATACCTTTTCTGGCATTTCTGTTTTCTGAACTATTTGTCACTGACCGCAAAGCAAATGCATCTAGCGGTGCTCGCTGCGGGTGCCATTTGCCATTATACTCTTAAATGTTTTGTTAACTGTATTGTCGTTTTATTTAAAGGATACTGTCGTGAGTTCCTGTTCGGTTAAGGTTCATCCCCAATAATAGAAACACAGTAATTTCTTGTTTAGTGTGTCATAGTTCGGTTAATGTCCACGAATGACAAAGATTTGTGATATGATCGGTCCTAAACATGGGAAGTCTCTTACGTTCATATTCTTTTATATCGTTAGAAGATGATAATAATACAAAGACATGACCTACGGTCAGAAGTCTTTCCCGTCAGTTTTCCATGCCTGCACCCATGCCTATTCATGACAAAAGTTTGAATCAGGGCCATAATATATAGCAATTTTACTGGGATCCTTTAACCTGATTTACTACTACAGCAGATAGACGGCCATGACTTGAGTCAGGTGTCCCATAAATCGCTGATAATAATGTGGCGACATCTTGGTCTGTTCACATTTTTTTTTTTCATTCCTAAATTAGCAACACCTACCGGATAAAAGGATAAAACAACTTAACCTAGGGCAACTTTTCTCTTTCTGATAAACATCTTAGTGGACTTGTTCCTCCGTTTACGGCCTACTATTTCATTCAATCATTGTTCGTGTCTTACTGGATTAGACCTAATGTACACTGCACCACCATTTGCCACCTCTACAATAATTACCACCTGAAAGGGGAAAGATTAGCTATTCATGGTCCCATTTTGTTTTTAATTTTTAAAGCTTTAGCGTGTGCATTAGATTCTCTCTAGCACTGTTGTGCTCCCTACAGTTGGAAAAATTCTCGTTCTTCTTCTTTTCTTTGCTTGTTCCCCAGGCATTTGTCCAAAGTATCTAAAAGTATGATAAGAGACACGTAGATGCACAGATTTATGATATAGGCCAACTGTAACATTATTATGCATCTTTAGGGTGTTGCTGTAAACCAGTGGTTCTCAACGGGGGTGATTTTGAGTCTCATGGGGGCGAAACGGACAAGAGAGGCGACTGGGGGGGGGGGAGGAGGGACGAAAAGGACGAAGGGGGTGACGGGGAGGGAGGGGGGGGGCGAAGGGGGTGACGGGGCGTATTAACATATTCCTGATTGGGGATTACAGTTTTGGACAATATAGTGACCATAATTTCGCTTCTTTCTGGTGTGGAACCATATAATTTTTTTTATTATTTATGCCCATTGGTAGAAAAAATCCTGTCCCGTACATTCTGTTCAGTTGCCTTGATCATTCAGTAAATTGCTAGTTGATCTAAATTATAGAAGGTGGGGGATTACTTTAGAGAGAAAGCCACACGATGACCAATATAATTTCAGGTGCCACAGATGGAGCGCCCCATCAGTGACGGGATGACATAAGAGTTTTATAGACTTCATAAAAGTAGAGTTTTCTGGCTTTCTCGCCGTCCCTATTGAGAAAGCTGAAAAGATTCCAAAGACCTCTTCTTTGGGTCCGCTGCTTGACAATAAGTACCTGTTAAGTAACTGACTTCGACTCTTTCACGGGTTGTTTGAATCAGTGGGGAAGGTTTTTTTTTTTTAAGCAGTTTGACTCAGCATGCCAGCCTGGAAAGAGAATACAGGAGCTGCCTGCATGTTATAAAAGACAATCTAGTTAAGGCAAAGAATATCTTGTCGTCTTTCTTGGTCGAGCTGGATTTATGGAAAACGGGGGCGAATCGTCCACTTCCCTCAGCAAAGTTAAGCACAAACGATTTTAAGACATCCGAGATCTGTGTGTCCTAGTCAAAATTGGGCAAAAACGTTGTATGCTGCGAAACTTTTTCTTTTTTGCCCAATTTTGAATTTGCTTATAGCCCTGCTGCGACCCCACAGTTTTTCTGTGGTTTTTATAATAAATTATTTCGTCTATGTGTCCTAGCGTGAATTATGAATCCTAATGGACACGATGTAACTTAACGCCCAGGCGTTTGCAAGAATTGCTAGATTTCCAGCACTGCTTCGAGGGTCAAGTCATTTCCAAACAAAAGGGCTACAAAGTTTTTTCCGATAAAACACAAGAACTTCTATTCTTCTTCCTGGAAGCACGTTCCTTCTCACTCTAGTGCCCTCCCTCCCCCCCCCCCCCCAATATTTTTTTTTATTTTGTAAAAATCAAAAACAGAGAAACAGGGTTCAGATATGTGGGCGGGCGATCTGCGTTTGCCCCTCACAAACACCGGCACTACATAGCTGACCACAGCACACCAACCGCGGGAAAGTCACCGACATGTTAACAGTACATGTATGGGGTTTATGAACTAGGACAATTAATTGTTGATGCATTTGATGAAGAATATTTTCTCTTGTAGTTTATATCTCAATAACCAGTAAATCAATAATCACTAAACAAGCTTCGAAAACCTTAACATAATTTATGTGGAATCTGTGTCCATTTAATTGCATGGTAGGGGAAGGATAAAGTTGGGGGCGGGGGGGGGGGGGGCAATGACAGAACATTTTAGGCCTAAGGGGCTATTGCCTGAAAAAGGTTGAGAACTATTGCTGTTGACAAACATAGAAGATTCACAAACTGTGATTAAATAACGACATGTTCAAAATCTACCCTACGGGTTTCGTTATCCACCAATCGTAATCTGTTTGCCTATTTATGTCACTACTATCTCATTGTTCAAAACAAGGCCCTTTATTGTCGCAGTCGAGCCTTGGCATTTTTCCAATTCTTTTTTTTTTTTTTTTCGCCCAGCCTTCTTCCTGTTTCGGTGCAAGATAAGTACATAAGCTAAAACGATCTGCTGATCTCATAAAAAAAAAAAAAAAATACAAAGTCACCGTGATATTGTTAAAGTCAGTTTCGTTTTGAAGATTTTAGTAGTGAGATCATGTTCAGTTCTAAGTAATAATAGCAGAAATATAGGCATTTCTAGCTAAGTTACAGTTAAGTTTACAGGTATGGCATTGTGATACGTCTAGTCTGAAATAAATTTAATCCGACTGGCAGATGTTAAATCCAAGCCTCTGATCGCAGAAAGGAGGAAACAAGAGATATGTGCAATTACCTCCCCCCTATCATAATTATCACCTACACTGTCAACACACAGGCGTTTTTTGGGGGTTTTTTTTTTCGGATCGGGTGAGGCAATATCACCAGAGACTAGGCCTAGGTCGTAGACAGCTAGGTGCCTTACAACATGGCAAAAATCAGACTGGCCTCCATGGAGAGCAAAATTCGAACCAGGGACACCTTGCACCCGAATTAGGAGCTTTAGCCATAGGACATTTAATTGGATGGCAGAAAAAAAAAAACAACAACTGTTCTTTTAGAGCCCGAATGTCATTGGTTTCTCATATTACTCAACTCGCTTTTTGGGCTGTTTGAAACTTGTTTTTTATGGCATTAAATCATAATTGATCTTCGGATATAATGTTGTACACAAAATAAACTGATTAAACTGATAGTGCTTGAGGAAAGAGAGTGGGATGTTTTCTTGATTTCTCTTTGTTAATTTCTTCTTAATTTGTTAACAACGGATAATTAATTATAATTTTTCTTGCGTTTTTTGGTCCTTCACGCTGGTCCGTAGTCATTCTGGTGGATTAAAGTTATTATAGTATGTTACAATACAAAATATTCTAGAACACTTTCTCTTTAACAAACCCGGATATATAGTGCATTGGGCTCTTAACACTGCAGCTAAGTAGGCCTCCATGTCAAGGCCGTTTAAATGTTATTTATACAAACATAAATATAGCGCTGATACGGGTAGTGTTAAGGTGACCCTGGAAATCCCGGCTATATTTTAATCTGGTTGTGAGAAAAAAAAAAGACTGCAGACAAGGACAAATCTTGCCCGACCAGTATATATAATAAGGTCAATGTTCAGCGCAGCTTTTATCTAAGGCAGTGATGTTGACTGACCTAAACAACAACAATTCGTTGCGTCAGGTGAGTGCATCATTTTAAATTAAATTCAGAACGGCATTTTGGGATATTATAATTGAATACATGTATCTATAGATAACCGCCTTTCATCTGAATCTCAGTATCTTATGAGTAATTCATTGCTGTGACACCATTATTATAGTTGGGTGACTAGCCTACACCTTATGGCTGGCAGTGTCTGAACATTTGAGCTTCTTCAATATACTCTTCTTTACCTCTGTTTCACAATAATTCAGTTGCAATGTTTACGTACGAAGCTGTTTTCATTAAGGTACGCCACAGTGTTGTATTTATCTAATAATAATAATAATAATGTATAATAATAATAATGTATAGCATTTATATAGCGCATATCCATTTAAAATGCTCTATGCGCTTTACAGAAACAACATGTCAACCACATGAATACTATCAGCTGCATAGCGATTATTACTTGTTATTATACAAAATATTCCATACAAAACAATTGATAGCGCAGAAACATTAATTTGTCATAACAACAGCATCGTGCACTTAAGATTTGTCTTCATTGTGTATAATTGATAAATATTGATTATCACATATGCACGACATACAGAAAAAAAAACACACAAAAACATTTGCTGTAAATTTGTTCATTTCAACGACAAATTAGTTAACATTTTTATGTATCTTCTCAGCCAGCTCACTGAAATAGTATTTATGCGCAAATATGACAATTTGAATTCCTGTTTTGGCTTTTCTTGAATGTTTTAGGAGCTCATTATTTCAAGTGGCTGATATAATGTAAATTAGAAGAAATTATAATGGCATTGCGGTTATAATGAATTGCTACGTCATAACTGACCTTCAGACGATCTTACTACTGACAGTATTATTATCTTTCGTCCAGTGAACGTGCCTTTCTCTTTGGTGGTTTGATGCTCCAACCTGGCTGTTAAAATGGCAACTCCGCTAGGAGCAGAGGGCCTTCACGGATGCACTGCAGGGAAATCTCATTTATTTCAAGTAAGTGCCTGATATTCACAATATGAAAGAATTGACCAATTAAATTAGTACCACATTATTTCATATTCTTATTTACAATGTACCAGTATCTTTAAATCATTACGACATATTCTCGTTTATTTTTTTTTATATTTTTTTAAATTTAGTTTGATATGAACATTTGTTTCCTTGCTTTCCCCTTTCACCATTAACCTTTTCCGTAAGTCCTGTGTACAAATGTAGACAGAAGGGTATAAAAAATTCAGCCAATATTAGCACAGTTACACCCCAACCCTTAAATTTTCTGTATTCCTCAAATTACATACCAGCAATCTGTGGGTGTCATTAGAAGTTTGTTCTGGGACATTTTCTTTTGTTTATTTATGTTTACTTTTTTTTACCCCTATCCGTACGTCCTGGGTACAAATGTAGACAGTCAATGAATCTCTGTAATCTGTAATCAAATACTTTTACAAATGTTCTAATCTCTATGTGCCATCCACTGTGATGGGTAGAGTGTTATTAAAGTATCGATTACAGGTGGCAGGTATGATAATGAGTACTCTTGTACATTCCTAAGTCTTCTTGTTCATACCTGGTGGTTCAAAGATTTTCAGACTATAGTTTTTATAGATTCTGTTGAGGTGGCTTTCTGATAGAACAGTCACAGTACCTTCAGAATAAGATTTTGGTAGTTTTGTGGTATCGAGAGGACATTAGAGAGAGCAATGCAAATGACGTAACCGAATATCGACGGTGCTCTAAGCAAACCTCATAAGCCAGTTTCAGAAAATTTTACAGGAGAGACAAAAAACTGAATTGCGGCAACCCTAATCAATAAAATGGACTAAATGTCCGATGTTATACCTATTAAGTAATGCCAAATACGTATATGATGGCAAGTACCATTACAAGGGTTTAAGAGCTTTGCTCGAGGCAGATTTCTAGGTCCGCCGTTCCGTGACCAGCTTGGCGCGAGATGCGTTGCTTGTGGGTGGTGATAGGACTCCCCGAGATGCACAAGACTGACAGGTGGCAAAAAGTGATTAGCCTATTGTATACATCAGTCAATAGGGTTCGGACCTCACAATCAGAAATTGACCAAATAGTCTTCCCCATTATATCATCACTGGTCCCAGAAAAGAAATTTGAGGCTTTTTTTTTCCGGTTTTTTTTTTGTTTTGTTTTGGTGGCTTTTTTCTTTTTTTTAAGTCTTTTTTTTTTTCAAAGAACAGTAACACATTTGTTACAGGAAAAGGAGAAGAAAGCAAAAGGTGACATGCATATTTTAAGCACTGATACAATAGAAACTCATACTAGGATCTTCTTAACACTGCAACTAGACAAAATATAATATTGGATGAATTTATCTGGTTGAAAATTTTATTTAATCCTTTCTGTAAAATCAGGACCATCATTGAGGTACATTGCCGACGCTCTGGATGCAGGAGACAGGAGAAATGCTTGCAGGTCCATTGAAATTAGCAAAATGTCTTGGTCATTCTCGGCCAAGTGTTTGTTCTGAGCCTTTACTTCCTGAGCCTCTGTCTTCTTTTGACGATGAGCATTCCACAGAGTTTCCTCTAGATTGCCTTTTTCATAGGCGACACAAGTGTCACACTGATCTTTTCGTGGATGGAAGATGCCGATATTGCTGCTGTTGAATATCTTCGAAAATTCTTGTCGTGATAAAGGTGCCACATCATCAGTGATGCAGGTTTCTGTGTAGGCGCTGAAGACATTCTGGAGTGAACGAAACTGTCTCTAGAGATATTGTTTGGTGGTCGTTTTCCTGCTGTAACGTGATGGCATTTTATTGAGTTTTTGCAAAAACTCTTGACAGTAGCGCTTCTGTTCCACTCCACGGTCATGCCACGTTCGACGCTTTCTTTCAGGAGTGACTGCAGTTTGTACTAGGCACCAGTTCCTCAAAGACCATTCTCCAACAGCCGGGGTGCTGAGAAACAACACTTTGCAAACGCCTGTCCTCTTGTCACCAGTTTGAAGGAAATATTTGAAGACCGTTGCTTGATCACAGTAACCAGGTTTCTGACAAACAATATTTTAGCCTCCCAGGATCCAAGAGCCCTCAACCCGTAAAATGTAGACATCCTGTCAGCGTCACTTACATCATTGCAGTTTTTTCCAGTCGGCTTTACATTTACAACGCTCTCCAAGGACTCTGCGTGGCTTAGCAGTAGGCTTCACCTTTTGGTGATTCCTTTTAGGCGACATAGAGAACTTTCTGCATGTCTGTACACAGTTTCAGTAGTGCTGGATGCTGTTGGCGCACGGCTGTCTGAAGTGGAACTTGGCTGAGGAAATGCACACTTGGAGGCTAAAGGTGGTGGTAGTTCTATCTTTGAGGACGAGGAAGCAAAATCAAGGGGTGGAGGTAGCTCTGATTAATGGCTTGGTAGTTCTGAGTCAGGTAACAGCATCCAGTCTGACGGTGGGGGTAAATCGGCGTCTAAACATGGAGATGACGCTGCCACTGTAGTTGTGGGTGGTGATGGCTCAAAGGGAGGAGGGTTTGCTCCTGTAAATGTGAGTGGCACTGGCTCTGCAGATGAAGATGGAACCACCTCATGAGATGATGATGGTACTGATGGTTCCCTGAAGTATGACGGCATTGTCTTATCACATGAGTGCAGCACTGGGTCTCCTGCTTGGAATTGCCATGCAGTAGAGTGCTGAAGTAAGTTCTCATTCTTGTGGTCAAATTTCCTGGCCAATTCTGTAAATGAGACGTCTGGGTCAAGGAGCACAGAGTCTATAGATAGGTCCATCAGCTCGCCATTCTTGTCAATGACATCAGAGACTATGGCAGACATGTCTAACCTCTCTCTATCTTCCGTTTCTTCCTTTTTGGCTGATGTGGAGTGTGCAGAAGGAGGTGAATTGCGCTTTGCTTGTAGATTTTGCCTTTAGCTCAAAGCCACTAGCATGCAACCTCTGGATAACGGCTCCATGACAGTCTAAAGCAGTAATGATGTGGCCACATTCGGCTATCATGCTTTTATAGGGTAAGCAAATAGGGAGATGGAACTCAGAAAATACCATTATCCATGTGGCATCATTCTAAAGTATAAGTGATGACGTGCTGGACCATGCATCTTCTCAGACTGTCCACACTCCGTCTCCATGTTCAACACATTTTCTTGCTCACCCGAGTCCAGTGGTTGTGTGTTGATAGTTGGCACTCTCTTACCTAACCTGTATTGAGTCTCAACCACTCTCGCTGACCTAACCCAGAAAAGGGGAGGGGTGGATAAACATGATGGGATTGTTTCACTCTTCTATTATAATGAACAACTATGATTTTACTGAGGAGTTGATTTAAAAAATAATAAAAAAATAATCCTTTTACGTTCTTATTGTTTAAGAAATCATTAAACAGTTTGCAATGTGTCTGCGGAGGTGTTCATCATCATCATGTTTATAATCTTCCTGTCATAGCCCTTGTACTCTCTTTCCCCTCCTAGTCTTTTCCTCTGTCTCTTTCTCTCTTTCTCCATATCTACCAATGTGTGAATTTGTGAGTCAAATGACCGAGAGGGATATGGTCGACATGAAGAAAGGAAGGAAATTGGGAAGGCAGGAATTTAAAGTGCCAGTACATTAATATAACTTCATGTAACTTACAATAATTATTAGTATTCTAAGAAAAAAAAATCACGCCTTTACGGGCTCGCCGTCATTGACAATGTTTTTGGTTGACAGATATCAATTTAATGGTCTATAAGAGTGTCACACAATAGTTGTGTCGTGGATTAGTCGCACCTGGGATGACCGAGGGCGTGTGGCCATGTCGTGGACATTGTCTATGGATTACGCAAGGCATTGATCTCGCATTACAGGTGAAAGGCGGTGGCCCGTGTCACCTGGCCGACCGTCTCACTGGAGACTTGCGAGGTTGGCTCAGAGCAAATACACGAGGTGGAGATTTGAGAGGTTTGCAAAGATGCGTTTTAATTAACTTCTAATCATTTTTCAAGTCTAATATTTTTACTGTATGTGGTGGACTATGTAACGAACTGTTTAGCGGAAAAAAGTTGGGAGGTCCAAAATTGGGGTTTAAGAGGTTTGCTTGGGGCGCCGTCGATATGATCAATGAGATATGAGGAATAAATGACACTTGAGGTGGAAGAACAAACTGGTGATCATGATGGAGAGGGTCTTTCGTGACAGTAATGACAACCGAGGGTGAAGACAATCAAGAAAATACAGTACATATTGACCTACAACTGATGCAGCAACTTCCTACAAAGTGGGCTGAGCCAGAACCCCGGTACAGGTTCTGTTTCAGAAGCCCTGGCTGAGGTAGCTCTCTCTCAGAACATGCAGAACCAGAAGCCCTGGCTGAGGTAGCTCACTCTCAGAACATGCAGAACCAGAAGCCCTGGCTGAGGTAGCTCTCTCTCAGAACATGCAGAACCAGAAGCCCTGGCTGAGGTAGCTCTCTCTCAGAACATGCAGAACCAGAAGCCCTGGCTGAGGTAGCTCTCTCTCAGAACATGCAGAACCAGAAGCCCTGGCTGAGGTAGCTCTCTCTCAGAACATGCAGAACCAGAAGCCCTGGCTGAGGTAGCTCACTCTCAGAACATGCAGAACCAGAAGCCCTGGCTGAGGTAGCTCTCTCTCAGAACATGCAGAACCAGAAGCCCTGGCTGAGGTAGCTCACTCTCAGAACATGCAGAACCAGAAGCCCTGGCTGAGGTAGCTCTCTCTCAGAACATGCAGAACCAGAAGCCCTGGCTGAGGTAGCTCTCTCTCAGAACATGCAGAACCAGAAGCCCTGGCTGAGGTAGCTCACTCTCAGAACATGCAGAACCAGAGGCCCTGGCTGAGGTAGCTCACTCTCAGAACATGCAGAACCAGAAGCCCTGGCTGAGGTAGCTCACTCTCAGAACATGCAGAACCAGAAGCCCTGGCTGAGGTAGCTCTCTCTCAGAACATGCAGAACCAGAAGCCCTGGCTGAGGTAGCTCTCTCTCAAAACATGCAGAACCAGAAGCCCTGGCTGAGGTAGCTCTCTCTCAGAACATGCAGAACCAGAAGCCCTGGCTGAGGTAGCTCTCTCTCAGAACATGCAGAACCAGAAGCCCTGGCTGAGGTAGCTCTCTCTCAGAACATGCAGAACCAGAAGCCCTGGCTGAGGTAGCTCACTCTCAGAACATGCAGAACCAGAAGCCCTGGCTGAGGTAGCTCTCTCTCAGAACATGCAGAACCAGAAGCCCTGGCTGAGGTAGCTCTCTCTCAGAACATGCAGAACCAGAAGCCCTGGCTGAGGTAGCTCACTCTCAGAACATGCAGAACCAGAAGCCCTGGCTGAGGTAGCTCTCTCTCAGAACATGCAGAACCAGAAGCCCTGGCTGAGGTAGCTCTCTCTCTCAGAACATGCAGAACCAGAAGCCCTGGCTGAGGTAGCTCACTCTCAGAACATGCAGAACCAGAAGCCCTGGCTGAGGTAGCTCTCTCTCAGAACATGCAGAACCAGAAGCCCTGGCTGAGGTAGCTCTCTCTCAGAACATGCAGAACCAGAAGCCCTGGCTGAGGTAGCTCTCTCTCAGAACATGCAGAACCAGAAGCCCTGGCTGAGGTAGCTCTCTCTCAGAACATGCAGAACCAATGTCAACGGTAAAGGGGAACCTTCTACATCCTCCCGTCCATGTTTATTGGAAAACATAACCTGTAGAATGGTCTCCTTCCTGACACTTTTCAGGTCAGAATCTGCTGCAAATCTCTGAGGATAGGATACCAAACGGGATCAGCTGCTAATCCTGCATCTATATGATTTCTTTGGTCTAGGACGACCAAATGGTATTGAGCGTAGTACATTAGTAGATAACATGAAGAGAAAGGGGAAACAAGAGAAGGGGAGGAATGGGCGGAGACTGCTGAGGTCGAAATGTGGGCCCGTATTACAAAATTGACGTGTATGAGCAGCTTGTGTCAACTTTAGTCCCACTACTCTCATAAATGGAGTGTCTTTGAAGGAAAAATTTGGCGAGTTACTTTTTCCAAAACAAAGATTTTGCCAACTGGTGAATGTGTTGAAATCTGATGATAACGTGGCTGCCACAGGATGCAAGGCACGTTGTGCACTTTCAGAGATGTCTGGGGCGCGTTTGTGAAGAACTTGGCAGGGCATTATGTGTCGGGAATAATATGTCTCACTATTGATGAACAACTTTTTTTCATTCAGGTGAAGATGCAGCTTTTGTTTTTTCTACTATGTAACTTCAAAACCAAGAAAACATTGATGAGTCTTTCGAGCCTGTGGTCCAGAAACAAACTACCCCATTTGTAGAATACCTAATCTTGGCAAAGGGGGTGAGACTGGGAGATATAAACAGGTGATATGAATCTGGTCAGAAATATATTAGTCGGACTGACCTCTGACTTTATAATAGTGAAAGAAATGTCCCCTGTGACTATTCCACAGCTCTAGAACTGTGTAACTGTCTTTGAAAAACATAAGATGACCTTGATAACAACCATACAAAGAAATAACCCACACAACCCCATTCCATTTTCAAAATAAAAATGCATTGCTCTCCACGACTCAGATTTCAGCCCAGATATATAGTGGATTTTTCATCCTAATGAAGACGACTGGCTCTCAAAATGCCATATAGTCATCCATATACTGTTTTCCCTTCTTACATTTACATTAATTACATTTCCTTTCTCATCGTCTTCAAATATTGCCCCAGTTGTTGCGGGCTGCAAGAAAGAGAATTATATAGCATGTTCATGATAGCTGAGATTGCTGTTTATGCCATTGATGGAGGTGGGATAATCAAAAGCCATTGTGTCACCCGACAATTAAAGAAAATTAATCTGTATTTCCAGTTGAACACGGGATGTGTAATAACCACAAAAGGAGAAAGCCACTTTAAATGCCTCCATCATGATTAGTAAGGATGGATCTCCTGGCTGTAAGGAATGTATGTCTACAAAACTACCCAGGACATACAGATCATTTAAAACGCGTATTTTCTTTTATACAGCATTATGTCTACAAAGGTAGCCAGGACGTACGGATCGGGGGTAAAATAACGACGTACGGAAAAGGTTATGACTGGTATCTGTTTTCTAAAATTGTGTATCTCTTGAAACAGACGCTGAAGGACACTCTTGAGAGCAGTTACAACAAAATACGGGAGCAATTCTTGTCTAAAACACCGTTTGCCACAGAGGGCAATGAGAAAGGTGCCGGAAATGCTCAAACAACACATTTAAGACACACACTGGGTCGACCCGGTCTGTGGACAGTGGATTATCAGACAGGTAATACTCTCCCTCTTATACACCTCTAAATGTTTATATAATTATTACAGGTACACAATGATTATTTCATTGAAACTATTGGATGATGCTACTCGAATATTTTTCAAGCCGTATTAAGTTTCATCACTCTGTCTCGTAAAGAGGGGAAAAGTCCTAACACAAGGTTTCTCAGTGGACATATTAATTACGCTGCATACTTTCTTCTATAAAGAATTCAATTGTAATTTAAAAAATCGTGTTCAATCTGACATGTCTTAAGTGATTCAGATTTCTGTTTATTATCAGTGCTGTAGCCTTCTTCACGAGTTTTATTACAGTTTTATTGTTGTTGTCATATGGGTGATTTACACATGCCAATCTTTGTCTTTTCCCCTTCAAGGAACGCCTGTCATCAAACGGCACCACCTGCTAGAGCTATGTAGCGGATTTTTCAGTGCACATTCTAGAAATGCAAACTTCGAGGTAAATTTGTAAACTTGAAGTGACATATTATCAGGATCTCTCCTCCACGTCATTCTTTTTGTTCACACTACTCTATGCTAGATTCTACCCTGAAATTTCTAGCCAGCGAGTCTGATGTTAACTTTCTTTCCAATAAGGGGTCAGTCAAGTGTGACTCGGTTTGTGGGGCGTGGTGGCGTGCGAACAGTTTTCAATTACAGTGACGAATTTAAATATTTGATTTTATTTACGTTTCCCTGCAGTTTAATTCGTTGGATGGTACATAAATCATGTATTTAATAAAGCAGTCCAATAATCTATACAAAATTCACCTAATGTTTTAAAACACCAAGACATTATCATGGATACTCACTGTTGCAATGGCCGTGAGTTTTTACAGTGGAAGAGGTTGTTTTTTTTTTTTAATTGTATGAAACCTGGAAATGTAAAGAGAGTATAAAAAATTGGCAAAGTCGAGCAATACGTATGTATTGGATGACCCCAAATCATTTCTGATAGTTTCCGAGAATCTTGTTATTTTGCTGTTTGAATTGCCTTCAGCTGCATGCGTAGGTTTAGTCAATGCAAAATACTAGATGAATACTTTGCATCATTATGCATCCTGTTATAAACAGCATTGCATTTAACAGTTGAACTAATTATTGACACTGTTAATTCCAATGCAGGCCACACCTGCACACAAAAACTGCAAATTAACTGAGAACGGCAAGCAGCAGGAAAAGTGTAAGGAAGAAGTCAACCCCCAAAGACAGGTTAAGAGATCCCCTGCAGTAAAACTGGAAAAGGGAGGTAAACATTAAAAACCAACTTTAGCATTGTGCTGTTCCCACCTCTGCCCCTTAGCTTGCGATTGTATGATTGTAAATTTATACATTATAAAAAATACAAAAATATCTTTAGAAGTTTAGTACATTCAGATCGTACGTGGGCATTCACCATTATAATGGCCGTAAGCCTGCACATTGGGACTGGGTATGGAGTAGATGGGTGGGGGTAAAAGTTACCAATATCATGCGTCTTAATTTATACTTAATGGATGGCCACTTTGCATGACAAGTTCTTGGCGCATCGTTTGGAAATGTGATGAGAAAAATTAAATATTAAAGAAACTCTTACATTGGAGCCAGAAAATCCGTTGTTTCAAATCTGCATTTTCTTTTCATCATTATCTGTCCCATATTGGATATTTTTGTGAGTGGAGCAGCTAAATACCAGGGCAAGTTTGGACTTTTACAGTTTCAGATTTCGAATCAGTGAAGCTGTTAGTCCTTTATCCCTTTTTAATGAGAGTGGCTGTCGTTCTGGCTCGAGTCTTTGTGATATTGCAGATAACACACATTGTGGCAAATCGTCGAAGTCTGAGACAAAGAAGATTGCGAAAGGTTCACGTATGAAACAATTTTCTTTAACACTTTTATTACTTAGTTAGCATCAAAACAGTTATAATTTTCAGATTGGATTTTTACAAAAGATGTTTCAATTGTATAGCATGTCACTTGGGTTTGATTCTCTTCGGACTAAGTTATACTATGAAGGGCATATACATGTACATATATATATATATTTTTTTTTTGTATTTTTTTTTTTTTTTAAATATATAATTATATAATTATATATATGTATATATATATATATATATTAAAGCAACGACCCGTCGCGATGATTTGGTCTGGAAGGTACAGCTGAGATATTGGCCACAAAAACTTTTGGATCGAAAAATATCCATTCTATTTTTTCATTTCTTTCTCTTCTCTATCCACGTGATCTGCACTGAATTTAAACACTAACACTCCGGTAAACATGAGTTTTTGTGCATTTTTGATGGTGAGGTTTTGTTATTCAAAGTGTTATTGCTGGAGGTGAGACCTACTCGCCATGGTAAATATACGTGTTTTTCCGCAACAATACCTTGCAAACCAGAAATTTTGTCTGTATCCAAATGATGAGTGAGTACATATGTTTAGCATGTGGACCCAAAGCCCTGAAAAGTATAACTCTGGTAGCTAAATCGGAACTGTCCTATTTTCACCATCATGGTCCTCAAATATGACTTATTATTTTCCCTTCTCTAGTGAAGTTAAATGCTTTTTGGTTGACTGTATAGCTCGTACATTTTAGTTGTACATTAATAGTTTGTATTGCAGTTTTACGTTTCTAGCCTCCTTATAAACAAAGATCTTTTAAATTAAATTCCCCCTCCCCCATTTTATGATGAGAAGTTTAGGTATTTGAATGTGGCAGAAATTTTAGGTTCGCCCACCTCAAAGGGCCATAAGGCAGAACCTGCAATTATAATTGTAATGAAAGTTGCTAGATTTATTCCAAAATAAAGGATTTATATGGTACATGTAATTAGCTGTATGGATTCAAAATAATGGCACTCATAAATTATGACATGTTTTTGTTTTATTCAATAATTTCGACAAATTACTGACCTTGAGAAAACCTCAAGCATTTTAGAATCTTTTGACCAATCTTATCGAAAACTGCTAAATGTATTGCTTATACAAAGAAAATAAACTGTCCAATTTCACATGGTTAGGTTAAATAGAAAATGTCCTTTGCTTTGCAGAAACATCACTCATTTTCAATAATAATATTCTCAAAACTTTGATCAGCTGCTGGACTTGAACTTCCACCGACAAGAGTTCAGACACATGTTGCCACAAACTGATGAAACTGGTGTCAAATTAAAGGGGAACCCCCGTATTAGGTATTAATAACTCAAAATACCGAAACTGTATCCCCCGTACCGGCGCGACGAGCCGCAGATAATCCAAATAAACCGTCGCATCACAGTAGAACTAACAAAAAAAAAAAATTATGTGTAAGGACATAAAGAACAGAGTGAAACTCTTGTATTGTTATTGACGTACTAGCCTGGAGTGCTCACGTTTTTCTCATTTCCATCCCTGTATCACCAGTCCTTTTAATACTGGGTTTGGCTGGCTCATCTCTTGTCCTAGAAATTGTCAAACGCCATGAGATTCACCCAATAATGTAATTGAAATTCGAGGGCGTGTCCAACTCTTTTAAACTAGGTATCCCGATCAGTGCAAAGAAATTCAGCCAGGAAAAAAATACAACTTAAAGACGAAAGTGATGTCTGTGCGAGCGAACTGAATTTCTGAAATCTAGCTTGAAAATGCGATACTTCAGCCTTCTCTAAATATTGTCAAATTCATCAATGGAGAAATTAGTAAAGAAATTATTCAGTTTCGCCTGATAATACAGTTGTCGTTTTGAGCACGATGCGAAGTTCATATTGTAGTACGATTTTATTGTGAAATTTATTTTGTTGCTTGCATTAGAAGCCATCGTTAACCTCGTCTGGAATCTGCAGGAATGGCAATAGATGCATTACGCTTTGTATTGGCAGAAATAAAATGTTTCCGTGATAAAAATGCCATCGGTCAATCCAAGTGATAATTCTCCGAAAAATAGATGAGATTAGTTCCAGAAACAGGCTTGATGCTATACTTCAGAGATCTGGCAGGGTTTTCGAGGCTGATTTTGGTTTTCAGACTGCAAACTACCGGTACTCTCTCCTATGTAGCCTTGTTTGTTGTTAATGCTGTATTTCGATGAGGATCGAATCTGATGTTTTTCCCTAGGGAGCGGAACTTCTGCAGTTTCAAGTCAACGTTTGTCCCTCAGAAATGTAGTTGACTACCTGATTGTCTGGATGATGTTTTGTGACATTGAGAAAATATAAAGCATTTTACTATCCTTCAACCAGCTTTATCGAAAACTGCTGTATGTATTCCATAAGAAGAAAGTAAACCGTGCCGAATTTCAAATGGCTAACTGAACATACCTTTGGCTATGCGGAAATATCGCTCATCTTCAATCCCAATTTTCTCAAGGCTGATTTTGATACCAGCTGCGGGTACCAAACTTCAGTCGACAGTAACTCAGTCAAATATTGCCATACGCTGATGAAACTTGTGCCCAAATGAAAGGGGAACAACACCTCATTTTTTTAATGATGTATCATTAATCCAAAATGTACCTTCCGGACAGAACAGTCCAGACGAGTCACATATATAGTCACATACCCAGTAGTATTACAGAATAATCTTATTATTAAGAAAAAAAAAATTGTCGTGGGAGTAATTCTCTGTGCTACAATTTTAACCTTTTTTTTTCTTTTTTTTGCTCGACATTATGTTTTAATGACAATTTAATAAATTATACGATTAATTTTCTTGAATGTCAAGTAATCCAGTCCAATCTCTTCTATATCGACCCATTGTGATAATTCAAGTTTCAGGTATTTTTAAAATAAAACGTTTAAAAATGTAAAATACAATGATCTTTGCTTTGGCTCTATGTAATAATCCGATAGCACCGGACAAAATATTAATACACGTTCCATACGCGCAATTTCCCTATCAGAAAGGCTTGCGCAGTGCTCTAAATCGCATGGAATATTTAGTAAGACTGTAGAAATGGGACACTTTGTTACTATTGTAGACCAGAGAGAGAGAGAGAGAGAGAGAGAGAGAGAGAGAGAGAGAGAGAGAGAGAGAGAGAGAGAGAGAGAGAGAGAGAGAGAGAGAGAGAGAGAGAGGAGAGACAGTCACAGGTTTATCCCGGATGATGCCGGGAACTTCATCTAGTAATACTAAAAAAAAAAGAACAACCTCTGATATTGGTTGTGTGACGACATTAAAGGATGAGCGAAACTCGTGTACTGTTAATGTCATACAGAGCCTGCAGTGCTCTCGTTTTGCTCACTTCCATTCCTACACCACCAGTGTCAAGTCTGTCGAACAGTTTAATAAAGTCGTTTACTTTACCAACCATTATGCCATCCTCCATTTTGTTATTACCTCTTTAAATACCCCCTGCCATTTTCACATTAACCAGTGTCTTTTTTATTTTGGAGTGCACTTGCTTATATCTCGTCTTAGATATTCTGAAAAGAGAATCACCCAGTAATATAATCGATAAACGAATTTTCCGTGAGGACTTCTCTAACTGTTTTAAACTTGATATTCCCATCAATGTGGAGAACGTCGGCCAGGAAAAAGAAAACTTAAAATGCCATGATGTCTGAGCTTGCAAAGAGAATTTTTGAAATTATCAATAAACATTGCTTAGTAAAATCATTCAATGGAGAAATCAGTATTGAATCAATCAGATTCAATCGGCAATACAATTGGTTTTGTTTGTATAACGGCAAGTTCATAGAGAAAAAATTATTTTGTCGCTTGTATGAAAAACTATCGGTAGACTCCTGGATGTCGAATCTGCAGGAATAAATTGCAATAAGTACATAATACTTAGCACTGGCAGAAATAAACTGTTTCGATTTTAAAGCCTGCCATCGATGAAGCAAACCGACAGTTCTGCAGAAATTAGATTGGACCCTGTCCAGGATCCGCCTGGTACTATAAAGTTCTACCGGGTGTCTGGGGTTTATTTTGGTGTTCCTATGGCAAACTACCGGTAATCTTTTCTTTGTATTGTTATTTGTTGGAAACGCTGGCATCTTACAGATGCGAGCAATTTCGATGAGGATAATCGTTCTTATTAAGTCCGATTTTTTCCCCAGGGAGCGGAACTAATTCAATTTCAAAACGGCGCAGGTCCCTGAGAAATGTAGGTGGATACCTGATGGTCTCGATGATGTTAGTCACACCGACGTGTCAGGTTAATCTCTGGTGCCCCAAAGGATATCTTTTGTACACCCCGCGAGAAGGTCCAGACATTTGCCTGAAATGTTTTCCTGGGACTTTCATGCCTCTGCGGCTACATAAACACAGACAATGTTTTGAGTGCACAAACATTCAAAATCCAAATGTAGAGATTGTGGTGTCCGCATGCAACAGATTCAATGACACTGGAATTCACTGCATTGATGGCTACTATCGCACAAAACCCTCCTATCCTGTAGACAGGGGTCTTTGCCAAAAGTGTACTAGATGTCCATTTCCTAAACGTCCGTGCCAGAAGTTCAGTGACACTGTCTGTTGTCCAAATGAACATTTCGATGTTTTTGTCAACAAACATGGAAAACCAGAATGTGTCCCCTTGTGTGGACGAGGTCAGTTCCTTGATCAAGGGACTAAGCAGTGTCTGCCATGCCATCAGAACACGTACATGCACGTAGAGAGACATACCCACATTTACTGTAAGAACTGTGAAGTCCCTAGATCAAAGCAAGAAGTAATGATCCAACCATGCAACAGTACCCACCCAGCTATCATCGGTTGTATTGATGGTTATTACCGTCGTCCCTCACTGATCTACCCATTCCATAGGTGTGCCAAGTGCCAGGACTGTTCTGAGAAGAAACATGGCCCTATGTATGTAGGTCGTACGTGTAACCAGTTCAATGATACAGTTTGCTGTTCTCAGCCCAATATGATCGTTGTCGACGCCCCGACTGGTCCACAATGCATATTACCTACCACACCTGTGCCACTGACATCAACAGGTAAAAACGGCCAGACGGCCCGCTATGTTAGTGTGCTGCATAATAGTAAAAAACGGGTTACACACTGGTTCAGTTCCGAATCAGACTGACGGTTCTTTTCTTTCATAAATCTAAATCCCACCCACATATGCATTAATCCGTACGCATCCATCCATTTCTCTCATACTCTTACATAATAATTATACCCACACTTGATTTCATACCCTTCATTTAAACTTCAGTCACATTTGTATTATTAATTATGCTCTACTTTGGTGATCACTACTGACGGTTTCAACCAATAGTAAAGAGCCCTAGTAGTAGTTTTATTAGAATATTATATGCTGGAAACATCAATATGAAGATGTCCCAGGACATGAGAAGATAAAAATTAAGTGGTCGAATGCTTGAACGTGGCCATTGTTATTATCGAAATGGAGTTTGAAAGAAATGAACACATAAGAGATTTTTTTTAAACCACACCTTGGTGGGGGGCGGGGGGATGGACTTTACTGACAATAATTTAATCACATTTATCAGAAATAATGTTTTGAGGCTTTTAATTTGGAACTGATGAATATATTTCTTTTCAGACCCCGCCGACACACAGAACCAGATGATTGTCTATGTTACATTTTGTGGAAAGGGACAATTTCTGACGTTTGACCTTGACCAGTCATCAACAGCCTGTGAGCCATGCCCAAATGGGACTTGTATGGATGAAACCAGTCACACCAGAACTGTCTGTCACAGTTGTGTTCCTTCCGCACACTACACAGCAATTCCTCAGTTGATGGACTCATCAGGTGGAAAGCAGATCCAACAGGACAAATTAGTCTTTGTCATGAGCATTACAATTTTCTGTTTCAGTTTAGCCTCCGCCCCATTTGCTTTATTCTAAAACTGAGTGCTTATTGTTTTCCACAATATCTAATAGAAGATGGGAATGCAGTGTAATAAGCTGACAGGTGAGAAGAAAAACCCGCGACCCGTGAAAGAGAGAGAGAGGAGAGAGAGAGAGAGAGAGAGAGAGAGAGAGAGAGAGAGAGAGAGAGAGAGAGAGAGAGAGAGAGAGAGAGAGAGAGAGAGAGAGAGAGAGAGAGAGGTCAGTTTGTTTTAGTTTCTGGAAACCAAATACATGATGACAATAATAAATCCTCTTCAGCTGCACGCAATGAATCTTTCACAACTGATCCACCCTTTGGACTATGTAGTGACCATAATAAAATTCCTTTCCTCCTGTAAAATACGACTTATCCGAGATCAAAACTGACCGTTGTAAGCGATGAAAGTTTCATCCGCCCTGACGAAACATTAGTTAAAAACATCAGACAAACTTCAGCACTGTCCCACAGCAATGTGTGTTCTACAGCTGTAAAATCCATTAAAAAGTGTCCAGTAAGAATTTAAAAAAGTCAGATCGTTAAGGGAGACAACATCATTACTAGTTCAAAAAAAAAAACACAAAAAAACTAGTCAATCTGTAAAAGCTGCACTATCACCCATGAAATCACCTGTACCTTATTTGATCAATTTAACAACACGTCGGTTAAGAAAAATAAAAAGATACTGTAGCCCTAAATACCAGTGTTTTGTGACCATTATCATCAAGATCCAACATAGTCTTCTATTATTCTATTAATCAGCCATTATGGTTACCAGTTCAACCTTCCTGATTAAGAATCACTCCAACCTTATTTTCACCCTAATCAAAACCTCTGACAATTGAATTTAGGTAAATCTGGGCATTAAACTTTCCCAGGTGACAAGATGAACCAACGGTTGAATAAGCTCTGAAATAAACCTAATTATCCTCCACTTTTCACTTTTTTTTTTTTTGGATCAGTTTCCTTCTCCCTGAGAAGGGTGAACTATTCACATATAAAGTAACGTCCTGGAATAGAATAACCATGATAGGTATTAAGTAAAGCAAACAGATAATGTAAAGTGCAGATTGAATTACGGACGTGCTACTGACTCATCAGAAGAAATATTTTAACCGAACACATCATATTATTACACACAGATTACTTTTAGATAGGAACACTTTTTTTTCTGTTTGGTCGCAACCGAGAGCTCTCTTGGCCTTTAGGTACTGACAACGTTGACACAATAATTATTCTAACTTGTATATCACAGATTACTGCATCAAATATAGCATAATATAGCATATGCTAAAAAAAACAACAACAGCAACAAATCGGTCGTGTATCATACTGCACCCAAAGCTATATAGTTACATCTCTACGTTCTGGGTGTTATGACACTACATAACCGTATTCCCTCTGCGTTAAGTAATCTTTCAAATCAAACCATCTTTAGCCTGGATTTCAATTCACTGATCAACAGTTTTTCAGAGGTATACTGACTGTGTCTTTAAACAGTTTTTAAAAAAAAATAGAAACCTGACTATTTTGAAGAGCAGCTTTGTTTGAAAATGATCGGTGAATGAAATAATTAGGATGATTATTAGCATATTTGTGACATAATATAAAACTTGTTCAGCTCAGCTTTTCAATATTGTTTTTAGACATAATATACTTAATCTGTGAGGTTACATCATTTATAAATACTTTTAGAACAGCTGCAGCAATTGCCCATAGTACTTTTCAAATCTGTAATTATCTATCTATGTTAACACATAATTCCATGAAATCACTGTAACAACATGATTTGAATATCTAAATACCCATTCATTTTCATATTATTGTGGTCGACCTATGTAAATGTATTCACATTATATTAAATTTGAACATTTTAAAATCAGAGTCCATTGACCAGAGCTTAAACTCAGTATCCCTTTGAATAAGTTTGTACAAGTATGGGTCGTCATCTGATGCCTTTTAGATTTCCTTTGATGAAATCTTATCCAGGATAGTATTATTTTCATGTGATATCATAATTATGATATTTTAAGTTTGTTTAAATCTCGGGTTCTTACCTTTTGCCTGTTAACATTTTCAACTGTTATTATGTATGCCTAACAATGTCATGTTCTACTCAACATCACTTATCAAATCGAGTTTCCTACCTAATTTAGCCATGAAACTTTAAACACACAACATTATTTTACACCCTACGCTTCTCCTATTTCTTTCTTGATGTTTATTATCCTTTGGCCTTTGCTTATTAGGATGCAGTCAGCACCAATATAAAACATGTTTCTGTCTTATTAGCTTAATAACAGCGAAAAAAAATATGTATGATTGTGGGGAATGTCATTTTAAAATGTTTTTTATTCATATCATAATTATTTATGACCTTCTGTTTTCATAAAATAATTATTGTATAATTATCATGGTTATTGAATCGGATGTATTTCCTGTATCAGCTAATGTGTTGGATTTTAGAAAATGGAATAAAATATAATTTAAAAAAAAACACTTAAAAAACAAAGCCTCTGTTTCTCCCTCTCTCTCTCTCTCTCTCTCACTCTCGCTCTCTCTCTCTCTCTCTCTCTCTCTCTCTCTCTCTCTCTCTCTCTCTCTCTCTCTCTATCTGCGCCTGCGTGGGTGTGTATATGAATGTATGTGTGTTTCCATATTCATTACAACCCAGTTATCACACGCCAGTCACTCTGTTTATTGCACAACATCAATACTGCCTCCTCCTTTCTTCGCTACATGCCTTAACACCCCAACCTAAAACTTTCATTTTTCTAACTGTATGGATTTACTAGTCCTAGAATCGTTCCACAGAGCAGCTTCACAAATCTTATCCTCTCTTCTCTTTAGCCTGTTTTTCTTATCTGCTTACAGTCAAATACATGTCTATCCTTCTTTCTAACTGATCTCAACACCAGGGGCGAGGCTTCCTCATAATCAAATAATCAGTGATTGCCCTTCGAATATTAATTTTAGAATTACTGTGCTTTCCAGATCCAGCCCAACTTCAAGTCCATTTAGTCAGTTCAGCATTCAATTCTACTTTGGTATTTGCGTTTGTTATATAGTCCAACACCGCTCACCGAAAAGCATCTTTATAGGGACCTAAACCTTATGAAGATCCTCCTAAAATAAAGACCTCCATACTGAGCTACCACTACTTTGCGCGAACCTGGGGCAAGAAATTATCTCCATTTTCGCATGCTTCAAAACCTTACTTCACATTAAGGCTTTTGTACAGGGAGAACATGTACAACTTTCCTGTCTTGAGGAGCTCAAAGTGAAGCCATTATTAGATCCTTCAAAATTTGTGAAGCAGCTCCATGTTCGTAACTGCCTTAGCATAACCTTTTTTCTCTCGCTCCCTTTCTCTCTGTTGCCCTTTCCTGTCTTCCTCCGACCCCTTGTTACTTGTCCCAAACTAGCCCATGGCCTGTTCTTGTTGTTTTTCTATCTTTATGACCCAGACACACGCACTCACACAAGCATACACACAATTTTATTTTCCACATGGATCTGCATACCTTATCATGTTCCCACAGTTGGTTTTTTGGTTTCTTATTCTTTAGGTGAAGTAGTCGCCCCCTCTCCCCACGTATATTGATTGTTATATCAAGATGATATAATATGTATCACTTTTGTGGTAATTTACTGCCAAGGGGTGGCAATCGTTCCCTCGGTGTCTATCTACGTCATGTTCTTGCATCCCTTTCCAGTGCTGGATTTTGACTAAATGGAGTTTTGATATGACACAAGACTAAGCAAGAGGATGCTTTCTTTACCATCTTCTCGTGTTGACGAGTTTCGATGGATTCAACTTATCAGATGATAAAGCACAATGTACCCTTGCTTGGAAGTTCTCCAAACAGACCCTAGATCTGCATGTTTAGTGCCCTCTTCAGATGAAAACCGGAATTTTCAGCCAGCCCAAGCCAGGAAGCGAGTCAAACAGGCAGGTATAACGAGGGAATAAAAAAGCGGTGGAATAAAATAGAAACTACGCTTCTGAAATGGCCGCTCTTTCCTTTTGTGACATTGACAAAGAACACAGAATGTTACTCTTCTACATTTTAGAGGTGAAACAGATGATGGACCTGCCATTTATGGCTCAAACGTACGAGAAAGAAGAAAATAACAGCTAATATCAGTTCATTTTCCAATGAGAGCAAACGTAGGCCCATCTATTTATCAGCACAAAATGGGATACAATTGGTTTAGCTGTAAGTGTTTGTCACAAGTGGAGTGAGCGCGATTAAAAGGATTGCTGTAAAGTGGGTATAGAGTTGTAAGATTAACTCACGGGATAGTTGAGGCAGACAGTTAACTTGAAAGCGTGCAATGACACGAGAAAAGTGTTGGAGTTATTGAGGTAGCGTCTGGGTAATGAAAAGTCACTGCAAACTCAGAAGTTCAAGAGAACAGACGTATGAGAGGCAGTCGGGAGTTTGATGTATTCCAGTGAAGACTGGTAGGTTGAATTATACGGATTTGTAATTGTGATGATAAATCTACTATATTCTGATGATGATAATGATGCAAATAAGTTATATGCGAGGACTTAAGGAGTGTGCAAGTAATTCATTACTGTATAAATAGATGTGAACAATGAGCGAGATACGTATGTTAGGAGCATGGATTCTTAGCATAGTCGGAGTGCTGTGTAATACTGTTAGTGTGTGTTACAGTAGAGATGTGCGGCTGTGTAGTATTTGCGTGAGTGTTGGCTGTGTGGTGGGTGAAATGTGGAATGTTGTGTGTACGCTTGATGGGTCGTAATGAGTGGTGAGTGTATAGTAAGTACATAGTATTATAGAGATGTGATGTTATTCTTTATAGGTGCCGGGTACAGGCTGTAAGCTGTAGCGGCCGTAATTGAAGTGACGGGGTCGGGCTGTGATGCCACCGTCAGGACCTAGAGGACATAGACAGGGCTGGGGATGTACGCCAGTATCTGGGTGCCTCCGCCAAGGGTAGCTGTGGCGTAAGGCCGACAGGCAGCACAGTATCCGTGGCAGTCTGATTCGGGGAATCGAGGCTGGCCATATTTATGAGATATATGTATTAAGATATTGTACTGCAAGGTAGTAGTGCAGACATTGATGTTAGGCTGAGGCCAAAATTTCATATTTTAAAGAAGTGAATATACTGTCGTGGAACTGGAAGTGGAATGAATGATTGAGGGGAACGAGTACTGTATGGTATTTATTGGGTTGTACTTATTAATGTTATAATAAAGGTGTGGGCCTGCTTGACTGTTTTGTTAATTGCTATACTTGTTTGTTTGTGATTGTTCGGTTGTCGTATTGAGGGCATCTCCCAATCTGGGATTTGTTACAGTGTTCTGTAACAATGTGTGAGGTTTTTTTCTTCCATTTTACACTTTAAAAAAAACAACAGATCTGTTGTATTCGGAGACTAGGTGCCACCTTTCTTAATCTATTGAGAACGAATATACGAACCCATATGTCCCTACATCAGTGAGAGCATGACTGTTCCCTGAGCACTGTCAGAAGAACACCATCAGAGATTATGGGTAGAAAGTGCACGTGTGAAGAAGAAAAAACAGCAGAGAGAGAGACAGTAGACAGAGAGAGAGAGAGAATAGAGAGAGAGAGAGAGAGACAGACAGAGAGAGACAGAGAGAGAGACAGAGAGAGAGACAGAGAGAGACAGAGAGAGAGATACAGAGAGAGAGATACAGAGAGAGACAGAGAGAGAGAGAGAGAGACGAATTACTCGTGCTATTTAAAGTGTCAAACTGTGTATTGCTGATGCCAGTGCCATAGCCAAAGTCTCTCCCGAGGTAAAGAATCTGATTCTGATGATTGCCAGGATTTGTGAGAATTGATGCCAGGTATCCGGGTACTTGAATCCATGATATACCGATCCTTTGTGACAGTAATATATCCAATGCTTATTGGGGTACCGGTACCTGCCCAGTGACAAGAACCAACAACACCTTATGTGTTTAATAGTTAAAAAGGGTGGGGCGAGTCCTGAAGGTGGTTATTGGTATTATGAGAAATGGACAGTTTTAACTATCATAATCAAATTCAGGATGTCTGAATTAGCAGGAAAAAAGTGAAAAAAAATTTTGCTATATGGTTGCCATGGAAATGCCCCCATCTTGGATTTTGAGTCTCCAAAAAGTGTCAACTTCAATATTGAATTTATTTGAAACTTTTCTTATGTCTTATTCAGTCCAATTAAAAATTTTGTGCGATAGGCAATTTTAAGATCTTCTATTGATCTTGATTCTTATAGTATGAATTTTTGAAAATGGCATGTAGGAATTCAATTTTTTCCTTATTTAAAAAAAAAAAAGTCATTATAAAAAAAGTCAGAAGATAAACACGTTGTTTTTTTGCATGATTTTTTTATTTGTTCACACGTGCAGTTTGGCCAAATTTTATATCAATTGGTCAATAAATAAAAAAAAAAAACAATTTCCTGCTGAAAACGGTCATTTCGAGAAAATCGCAGTTGAATTTTTTTTCAACATAAATGTTATTGAAAAGTGTCACTCATACCTCAAAATACCCCTGCTTGGTTTACTGGGCCTCAACAATGATTTGTAAACTACCAAAATGTTTATGACAGATGTGTACTGAGAAGTAGGGGAGGGGGCAGATAGGGGCGGGAGGGGGGAGGGGGGCAGAAGGGGGGGGGAGGGCGGGAGGGGGGAGGTAGTAAGGAGTAGGGTAGATCGGGGTATAGAACAGTCAGGAGTGGGGGATACACGGGGAAGGAGGGGCGGGCTTGTACCATATGAACCCACGCAGGAATATGTATTAAAAGGACTGATGAAGAACCTCTCGCCTGTCTACTAGCTTTTGAAACGTTACACTTCATCTCAGCTATCCATAATAAAAACAATGTAACATAATCGGCACTCTTCTTCTGTTACTGGTCTACACCTTCTTCAGGTCTCTTGTGTGGCTTTTTGCAACTGCAGGGAACGTAAGATGACTTTCTGCTTTGGGCATCTTTCACAAACGGTAACAAATTCCATGTCGTTGACTCGTAGCACAACATTATAGAAACAAAAACTTGAAACAAAAGCATTGTCCAGTCAGCTGACATTCTATTCTTTTGGCTACTGTGTAGGTCACAATCTAAATATACTAAATATGGAGAACATGATTCAATGGCATAACGAGACTTATGGTCCGCTGCTGACTTGAACGTGTAAACTGTCTGACTATCAGAAAGTACAAAAATCGCTCTGGATCTTACTTTCAAAATGTGCATAAATACTATTTTCCTAAGAAACACTGCCTATTAACATCTGTAAGTAACAGTAATTATATGACTGAGCGTTAAATAATTATGTTATATAAATATGTATGTGGACGATAAATAGATATGGGATAATGCCGTAAATGAAGCTATGCGATAAGCAGAATATGTGTGTAGCGTCCCACTAGTTGAACGATCGATATTTTTCTCCCCCCTGTATGACGCGGCGACCTTCCTCCCCCCCTCTCGCCAGCAAGGCCGGTATTTCTCTTTGATGTCTCGCTTGTTTGTTTCACTGTAGAAAATCTAGAAGATACTGCAGTATCCGAGATTACGCTAGGTCGACCCTGAGTGATGTAATACTGTGACGTGTCTGTGTACGATTGGGTGGCTTGTATATATGTCCCGAACGATCTAGATCTAGGTCTGTCTCGTGCTTATGGGGCGGTTGAGCCGCTTCCTGAACGTTCCTGGACAGAATATATATAAGGAGGGCCAGGCGAGTAGGAGGAGTGCAAACCGTGGGTGCAGATCGTAGGTGTAAATCCAGTCGTGGTTAGATATATTATAGTGCCTTCCCTGATAGGTGTAAGTAACTTGTGGATATCAGCTCTTGTTTACAGTTATTAAACGTTAGTATTAATTGTTCATCGGATCCTGTTATTTATTTCTACTACAGTTCGAGACAGTTTCGTTTTTAAGGGGTAGACGATCAGTTCATCTGGCTCTCCCCATCATAACGTGCTGAAATTTGCATCAACTGTTACAATGTGCATTTGTGGAGAAGACTCAGTGAAGAAATAGCAAAGTTTTGGTTGAATAGTGCAATTTGTTTTCATGGTAATAAAATTAAATTGCATCAAGTTCTAGAAATGTGTAGATGGACCTACATGGTATTCCTTTATGAGAGTGAGTTTTATGAGAGTGAGTTTGAATATTGCCTCCGTGGCTGCACAGGATAAGTTCGAGTATTTAGCGTCACGCTCCTGAACTGAAGCTCTTGGCTGGACAGCCGCTTGGTAAGTGGCAGCTTAACTTTAAAAAGTCACTATCTCTTGTTACCAGGAGGACTTCATATTTTCTCGCAAAAAAGGTCTAGGGTCACGGTTTTCGCCATTCATGCCGAAGGCACCGGGCTCGATTATGGAATTTTTGGACTTTTCTCATAATTATTATCTCTTAAGGAGGAAAACCTCGGATTCCCCATGTGCAAGTTGCGCACTTAAAAGATACCTTGGCAGTTGGAAGTCAAGAGGAGCTAGCATAACAAGGCCACTGCAGGTTCAAAATTAAGAACTAATCCCCCCCCCCCAACCCCCACCAACAAATATAAACATATATAACATAGTATATAGGGAGTGGTTATAGCAAACCAAAAAAAACAATAATTCAAATTTCCGAAATGGGATCAAAGAAGTAAGCACAATACAAAAGGAATGCAAAATACAACTGTCACTTTCAGCACGTCATCAAGCGTTAATGTCGTTATATATTATGTATGCAAAATATTTATGTTATTGTTTCTATTACAAACCCCCAGAAGGTGCGAATGACACAATTTTACATGAGATGAAAAAAAAAAAATAACTACGTTTTACTTGACTTGCATTCCTTATCTTAACAGTTTTGTTATGCAAGTTCGAAATGCATGTATCATTTTTTATTTTAAAAAAACAAGAACAACAAAAAAACCTCTCTCCTTAACCCAATACACGTAGTAGTTTCATCAAATAATTGCCCCCCCCCCCCCAAAAAAAATTTGCTCTGCTATGGGGTGAATGCCCCTGAGGGATTTCATGATACGATCATAAACAGATGTTTCTTGTTTTCTCAGGGATCAGAATATAAACTGTTAAGATATCGGACTTCATCCACCCATCAGTATTTCTCATCTCATTAGAAAACGAAACAAAACAAAACAAAACAAAACAAAACAAAAAACGGAAAAAAAAAAAAAACTTATCTATAATTATTGCAATCAATGCCTAAAGAATGTAAAATCAGCATTTCTTACACTAGAAGGAGAGAGCCATTGTTATGGGTGAAACAGACCAAAGCTAATTTTTATTCATCTCAGTAATACACTACTCACCGAATAGCGGACGAGATCAGACTTTATCAATTCATCAGTTTTTATCATCTCACTTGAAAACAAAACAAAACAACAAAAACAAAACAGCATGTCGGCAATAGCAATCAATGCCTAAAGAATGTAAAGTCAGCAATTCTTACAGACCAAAGCTAATTATTATTCATCTCAGTAATACACTACTCACTGCCCACACCGCGACAGCATGGGCAGTGACTAGTGTATTAATGTGTTGCATAATAATTTGGCGGCGTGTCAACAGTCTGGTGTGTAAATCGGCTTTGGTCTGTTTCACCTCGGCGATGGTTACACACCGAGGCGAGCATATGAATAATGCATATTATGTGTGTTCAGAGGACAAGACAGTGGGTGAGAGTGAGCAATTAAAATGCATGGGAAGAAATGTGCAGCTGATTAATTCTCCAAGAAAGCACTCGAGTGCATACAAATGATGATTTGTTACTTTCACTCTCCTGGTTCTCAAAGTCTCGTGCACTCTACTTCAGTAAAGGTAGGATTTTGTTGTTGATAGTGGTGTCTGGGATGTTATGCTTTTCTTATTTTCCTTCTATCCATGGCCCTCTTCTTCTTCTTCCTCTTCCGCTTCTCAGTTTCTATATTGGTTTTTCACACTGTCACCAGTTTGTTTTAATTTAAATTAGGCTAAGTATATTTGGGCCGAATACGGCCTAAATAGCACAAAACCTTGGTTCCGGGTTATTTGGGCCGATAGTGCGAGTTTGCAGTTTCCACTGTCATGGCGAGTTTTCTTTTTAAAACACAGAATTTGTGTCCGTACAATATTGCCTAAATGTAGCGTCAATTACCACCGCATTTTCCGATAGCCGGTAGCGTCAATTACCACCGCATTTTCCGGTTGCCGGTAGGGTCAATTACCACCGCATTTTCCGGTGGCCATTGACGGTACGTCGATCGCCAATAGCTACCCCAGCCCCTCTTCGCCTGATTAGTCAACAATCTGACTACCGCCCATTGATACAAACCATAGATATAGTACACTAGATCGCCGACTCTCATTGGTCGGTGGAAAGGAAACCGACGCTTCCCAGGAAGTCCGGCCGCCATTGTTTAAGCCTGATAAACAGCAGACGGCGTACTCTTCCTGTGCAGTTTCACTTTCGTTTTTTTTTGACATCGTTATTGTTTCAAGATCGACTGCAAACTCCAGCTGACAATTTGAAAGGTAAGGAATCACAAGATATTTATTTGATTGGTTTTATTATCTTGTTTACCAAGAGTTTTAGTCTGTTTGTTGCAAAGTTAGTGAGGAACAGGCTCTCGTTCTGCCAGCAGTAGCAGCGCGTCATTGACCGCTATGATCTAATCTAGATCTAGATTTATGTGGGTGCAATTAACCGAATACAATGGGCCTGGCAAGATTTTTTATATAGACTAGATCTATATTATATGAGAATGGCTTTCTGATGTTGTTTGTCAAAAGTTTGTGTTAGTTTATTGCAAATTTAATGAGGAACAGGCTCGCGTACCGCTAGCAGTCAATAGCGTGGCGTCATTGACCCAAGTACAGCAGTCAGCATCACTGTCTGCTAATGCTATATAACGGTATTGATAACAGAACAGCTAGTGTGGTTTGGCTAATCAGATTTCGTTTCTTGAACTGCTTTCGTAACTTCTGTTTTGGCTGTGCAACTTATTATTCTCAGCCCGGACATCTGGCACAGTACATTAATGTCTGATGTCAATTGATGCTCAGTGATGAATATGAGTAGGCTACTGAGGGAAAAAAAAGTTAAGAGAGGTGTGCTTACAATTACATTTGCTTTGGGTAGCTATGTAAGCAATTAAAAAGGCCCATTATGAAGAGCTAGCACAGTAGGTGATAGAGGCAAGGATGAAATTCATATGTGAAATAGACTTAATACTGATAGTGTAGCTGTTCCTCAGTCAGTCAGTGTTAACTATGAAGATATATAGGCCTATTATATTTTTAAAAAAATAGATCTAGAGTTTGTAAAACAGGACAAAAGACTAAGTCTGTTGATCTGATAGTCTGCTGAGACAGAGATAATCAGAAACAAAGTAGCATTTACAAGATCTTGCAAATAATGCTGACCAGAGGAAACTGATAATAATTTAATTAACCAACATAATTGCAAAATTCTGGGAAAATTCCAAGCACTATTTACAAGAAGAGATCTGTCTTTTTAGTGTGATCCTGATTATAGATAAATTATAATTGTGCTCTAGTGTTTGCAGTCCTCTGAAAGGTAAGGATTCGTGTTTTCGAAACATACCAAAGCAGCATAAAATGTCCATAATCTTTTTTATACCTCTGATGCTATGGTGGGTAGGACTGAACTCCAGGTTCTTTTTGGGATAGCAAAATTCAGAAGTCATGCACGCTCATTGTGGATATTAAGGCTGCCACATGTATTCTTTGCCATCTGGAAATTGAAAAGAGAATGCTGTTTGGACCATTGCTCAGGCAAATGTATCTATTCTACTCTATAGTAATCACTTGCAGAAAGTTTTTTTGAAGATTTTATTGTTTAGAGAAAAATTACCTGTATTTTATCGGATGGAAATTATTAATTTATTCATCTATTTCAGATTCGTCAAAGAAATGGGTGGAATAACAACCCAACTGCACAACAGTTTCGGGCTTCAGTTCGCACACTCATGATTCAGAATGATGTGAAAGCATCCGAGTATGCTAATTGCCTTCAACTGGATGGCACAGAGGAGTTGCAGTTGGACTGTTTTCTTTTGAAGGCACCGGCAAAACCCCAAAACCTGCCTGATTTCTCACAGGATGACATGTTTGCTGCTGCGGTTGACAGGCTTGAGTCCACCTTTACACTCCCGGATAATGAGTGGAGATACTCATGCTTGACCTACACAGCAGGATTTGTGTGCGCACGTCTGATTCCAAAAATAAAATGTTCAGATTGCAGGGCTGCCTTGACATGTGCGGAAACTCCGGAAGATATTCGTTTCTCCTTTCTGAGGAGAAGAGATCAAGGCGGTCTTGTATGCCCTTCCGACGGTGTTGTGCAGCTTTTGTTGGCAACAGAAAAAGCATTCAGGGTTGTGATGCCTAGCCCAGATGTCATGCAGACCTTGCCACACAAGAAATTCATTGATGTCCAGATTCAAAACCTCGTCCTCACATATGTAAAGGAGAAATATTTTGATCTATTCCCATCTCTGCGGGATCATTTCTATGACCACGAGATGATTGTAGAGGAGGACCACATCACTAGCCTCATCAAAAGTGTGGCATCTTACTACTTGCGGATGAGACTCTTTAAGGCTGGCAAATTGCACCAACAGAGAATGATCCTTGGAGGCAAAGCAGCCAAGAGGATGAAACTGAACAAGTTGGTACTGTTTAGTGGACAGTAGTTTTTTTTTGTGCTGCTCCTCATCCCCGTCTTGGAATACATGAACACCGGTGGTGAGTACAATTTTATGTATTTATTGTTTCTTGGTTCCTTGTTAAACCTGAATAGAAAATTACTCTATATGTGGACTTGCAATTTCTCTTGCGACCCGAGTTATTAGTGTTACAAAAGTGAATGTTTCATTTAACGTCCTCAAGAGATGTAGACTATCCTTACTGTGAAACATACGACAGCGTGTGGAGTTTGCTTTTTTAACAGGATGTATATGTGTTACCTCTCCTCCTTCCATCAAACTGTTTACTGATTTCCATCTTTCCTTCTGTACCTCTTCTTCTTTCTTTCAAGAAATACTGTGTCCCGTGGGTGTGTCGTCCCCATACATTCTTCACGTTTGACTGATATTCAGTTGGATTAACTGATAATAAGGCTCTCTGTCTCATTCCTTTCTCCACTATTGAAATGTTGCTTTTTTTGAATGGGTGACTGTGGACATCAAAATCATGAGTCGCTAGCTGGTCAAACCATTATTTTTTAAACATCACTGTGCGTCGTTTTGTTTTGTTTTTTGGTGGGGCGAGGTGGGTTGTATAGCCCATTGAATGCATATGCGGTATGTATTTTAATTGAATTCCGCCAAGATTAACATAGTAGATGTAGATAATTTTTTCAACATTTATTTATTTTTATTTTTTTTTGAAGGTCGATATACATAGCACTATGAAAGTATAAAGCTGTCTCATAATGAGTTGTTTCAATGCTCAAAAACTTCTGAAGAGCATTTAGAACAGTGATTTGTATAT
Organism: Onchidella celtica; assembly: GCA_963931925.1. Lineage (NCBI taxonomy): Eukaryota > Metazoa > Mollusca > Gastropoda > Systellommatophora > Onchidiidae > Onchidella > Onchidella celtica. The sequence continues at coordinate 24,042,184 of OZ007582.1, forward strand.
TATTGTCTCGCAAACTCACACATGGTAAACCCCCCCCCCTCTCCCGAAAACAAAAAACAACGCACGCCCGCAACATTACTGCTATACTCCTTGGCTGGCACGACTGTACAGCATCGGCGAGCTTCAGGCTTAGCGTAATGGCGGCCTCGTTTTCAATTCGTTGCGTGGGCCGCTGGCTGGCTCAGTGATCTAGTGTACTATATCTATGATACAAACTGACTAGACCCTCACGCCCCCAGGTCCATCCAGGTCCATCTGACCATTCCAATGCACACTTGAATCGACAATGGACACCGTATTCCGCGGTGGCAATTGGCACTCCCTTGCCTAAAAAACCTTCGGCCCAAATAGCACAGCACCGGGTTGTACAGGCCGATTTCGGCCTAAATATACACTTCCTTTAAATGAATAGTTATACATTGCGATATATTTTTACATTTGTTGTGGTGTCCTTTGTATTACTTCACTGGATCTAAAGATAACAATTCCTCTCCCTCTTCTGCTTCTTCCTCTCCTCGTCCTCCTCCCCCTCCTTCTTCTTCTTCTTCTCTTCGTCTTCCTCCTCATCCTTCTTTCTTGTGCTTCTTCTGCTTCTCAGTTTCCTGTGCATGATTTTTCACACTGTCAACAACTTGTTTTTAAATTAAATTAATACATTGCACTATGTTTTTAAATGTGCTATGATATTCTTTATGTTACTTACTTCACTAGATCTAAAGTTGACAATCTCTCTCTTCTTCCTGTTCTTCTTCTTTCTCTTCTTCTTCCTCTTCTTCTTCTTCCTCTTCCTCTTCTTCTTCTTCCTCTTCTTCTCCTTTCTCTTCTTCTCCTTTCTCTTCTTCTTCTTTCTCTTCTTCTTCCTCTTCTTCTTCTTTCTCTTCTTCTTCTTTCTCTTCTTCCTCTTCTTCTTCTTCCTCTTCTTCTTCTTCCTCTTCCTCTTCTTCCTATTTCTCTTCTTCTTCATTCTCTTCTTCCTGTTCTTCTTCTTTCTCTTCTTCCTCTTTCTCTTCTTCTTCTTCCTCTTCTTCTTCTTCCTCTTCCTCTTCTTCTCCTTCCTCTTTCTCTTCTTCTTCTTTCTCTTCTTCCTCTTTCTCTTGTTCTTCTTTCTCTTCTTCTTCTTCTTCTTTCTCTTCTTCTTCTTCTTCTTCTTCCTCTTTCTCTTCTTCTTCTTTCTCTTCTTCCTCTTTCTCTTCTTCCTCTTTCTCTTCTTCTTCTTCTTCTTTCTCTTCTTCTTCTTCTTCTTCTTCCTCTTTCTCTTCTTCTTCTTCCTCTTCCTCTTCTTCTTCTTCCTCTTCTTCTTCTTCCTCTTCTTCTTCTTTCTCTTCTTCCTCTTTCTCTTCTTCTTCTTCTTCTTCTTCTTCCTCTTCTTCTTCCTCTTCTTCTTCTTCCTCTTCTTCTTCTTCTCCTTCCTCTTCTTCTTCTTTCTCTTCTTCTTCTTCCTCTTCTTCTTCTTCTTCTTCCTCTTCTTCTTCTTCCTCTTCTTCTTCTTCCTCTTCTTCTTCTTCCTCTTTCTCTTCTTCCTCTTTCTCTTCTTCTTCTTTCTCTTCTTCCTCTTTCTCTTCTTCTTCTTTCTCTTCTTCCTCTTTCTCTTCTTCCTCTTTCTCTTCTTCCTCTTTCTCTTCTTCCTCTTTCTCTTCTTCTTCTTTCTCTTCTTCCTCTTTCTCTTCTTCCTCTTTTTCTTCTTCTTCTTTCTCTTCTTCTTCTTTCTCTTCTTCCTCTTTCTCTTCTTCCTCTTCTTCTTTCTCTTCTTCTTCTTCTTTCTCTTCTTCCTCTTTCTCTTCTTCTTCTTTCTCTTCTTCTTCTTCTTCTTTCTCTTCTTCTTCTTCTTTCTCTTCTTCCTCTTTCTCTTCTTCTTCTTTCTCTTCTTCTTCTTCTTTCTCTTCTTCTTCGTTTTCTGTGTTTGTTTGCATGACCATTTTAAGTTTGTATTGCGCCATCGGGGAAGACTGGAGTTGACCATTCCACTAAGCCCATGGCGGGCCGAGCGTCGGCCCGTTGCATTGTGTGACCTAGATTCGGCTGGCAGGCATGTTGATGATACATGTAAATATTGTGTTACGTTTACATAACATTACACGTCGTTACACACCAAATCGTACAAGTCGACCTAACTAAAAATTCTTTAGGCGAGTGCCGCGTTGGAGTCGGTCGCGCCCTCTCTTCTCTCCGCTGTCTATACTAAGTCTATAGTGGTTTTGATGCCATCCATGCTGAGTGTGCGTGCCAAAGTGCAGGACTTTTCTGAGGTACAGTTCTTTTCGTTTTTGGAGTCAAATTAAGATGCGGTTCGGAGTATTATTTATTTTTGAGAATGAATCATTAATCAGACATAACTAAATAGATAAGTAAGTATGTACATAATTGAGCAAACAGATAGAATAAAAATCAATAAGTAAGCAGACACTCATAATAATATAGGTATACTTGTATGTAGATAAGTAAAGGAATTCAAAGTGAATAAATGGATATTGAAATAGATAAGTATGAAAGTAGATCGTTAAACAGGTTAATGAATTCATGGCTGTCTATAAGGACTACATTGGGGATCCGACCCAACTGAAGTCGTTTATGTCCTCGAATTGTCAACAACTGATTTCTTATTTCTCGGCTGTTCTCGAACCGTTAAGATCATGTTATTCTCAGCTGACAGGATTTTACAGTTCAATTTAAACAGCTGGTAAACACTCTGTTTGCTTCCAGTAAACTTGATTGGATTAATCATAATAAAACAGTGACAGATTTATCAGAATATACATAGATGACAGCTATTATTATAATAAAAAATATGATGTTTGATACATTAAACACAAACACAGCAGATGACATTACGAAGTCTGACCCATTACTCAGCATCGTAGGTACTTTGTAATCAAATAGTAGAATTAAAATATCATTGACAGAATAAAAATAGTAAAATGTATACGTGAACTAGCTTTACTTAATGCACATTGGGACCCCAATAATTATAAAAATTATTTGCATCGTTCATCTTTTTCTCATTCCACTTTTTCCCCACTTGCTCTCACTTTTATTCCAATTCTCTCACACTTTTCAGTCATCCATTCATGCTTGATTTATATATTTATATCCATGATCTCCTTTAATATATTTTTTCTCTTATTTTCATTTCTGTTTCAAATGCCATTATAAGGTTAACTGATTTTCCATTATTAAAATTTTGCTCTACCGATACACATTTTGTAGACTAATAGTACCGGTATAGTTTTAATGTCATAACCAGTACTCTGGTTTACAATATGGTCTAAATCATTATAAATGCAGTAGGCCTATTCCAAATAGTGCAGTTTTCTAATTTATTTCTATTATTTTCCTGTATTTACTTAGAATATACTGGGACACATAGGGCCAATAATCTTTCAGTTTGTCGAAGCGGAAAAAAAAAAAAGCCCTATAAAATCAGGCGTTTTAGAGTGCTTGCATTTATCACTTTCCTTCATTATCATTTTATGTAAGAAGAATATTTGCTGGGTAGGCCTAAATATGCAGGATTTTAAAATGTAAGAGCCTCAATCTGGGTTCTTTACAGCTGTAAAATCAGAACCAAAATAAGGGTGTGTGTCAATATCGTATTTCGTTTTCAGAATCTTTCGCGTCAGATTGTGGAGTTTTTGTTATTCACTAATTTCTTTCTAACTTCTTTGTTCGTTAGCTTACAGATTCTTTCAACGTTTTCGTCTACCTCATCTTCTGTAGCCAAGGCAATTCTATCTTCTCTTTTGGTTTTTAGACACTATTCTATCCATTCTCTTTTCACTGCATTTGTGACTGCCCAATAATCAAACTGAATTCCAGGATAACTTTTATTGAGGATCATATTCCGTAAGACTGGGCGACTTGTACGGGAAATCGTAGAGCTTTTCTTTCACTCTTTCCCGTGTATGTTAAACCTGGTGGCCAGACCCAGCAACTCTACGAAGGCAAGTGGTGCAACTGCTTGCGTCATTTTGAATAATAATATACTATACTCCCGGACGCCACTAACAGTTGGATAGGGGAGGGGCAAGGCATGCGAGGATGTTATTAGGGAGGGGGTGATACATGGCGCCCAAAAGATATCTGGTCTCTGGAGGATCTACCCACTGCCTTTAGATGTTAGTAGAACATTCACAAAGTTGAGGGGGGAGGTGGAATAGGGCGGAATTAAATCTGATTTCTTTCACAGAAAAAAATCGTTAAAAAAAATTAGTTCACAAATTACTGATCAAAAGTTCAATTTGGAGGGAATGACATTTAACGTTTTTGTGTTGTTGTTTTTTTTTTTAAATAAAAAGGCAATTGAAAAGTGTCACAAAATATCCCTGCTTGGTATGCTGGACGTCAACAGTGGTTTATGACAGGTGTGTACGGAGAAGCGGGGAAGAGCTTGAATCATATAAACTTATGCAGGAACATGTACTAAATGGGCCAATGAAGAATCTCTCGCCTTTCTATTTGCTTTTGAACCCATTACAGCTCACTCAGTTATCCATAGTAAAAACACAATGTAACATAATCAGAACTCTTCTTCTGTTTCTGGTCGTTGCCGTCTTAAAATCGCGTGTCTGACTTTTTGCAACTGCAGGGAACGCAAAGTGACTTTCTGCTTGGCTATTTCACAAACTGTAACAAATTCCATATCTTATTACAACGTTACAAAAACGAAAAAAATTAAATAAAAGCAATGTCCATTCAGCTGACACTGCACTATTAATTACGTAGATCGCGATCTAAATCTGCTAAATACGAAGCACATGACCTTCACCTCGTCCAGCGAGAAGGCCCCATTTCTTGCTCCGTTTACTGTCGACCAATCAGTGAAATAGAAACAGGTGAAGGTCGGGGGAGAACATGCGGCCTACTGCGTTTTATTATGGTAGTGCTAGCAGTATAGTGATGCTGTATGTTATAGAAGAGAATGGGATGACTCAGGCCTGTTACGTTAGTGTTATATTGACCCAGACGTGGGAACAATATAAATAAAAGTCTCAATGTTTTTGTGCTGCTGCAACATTGTAATGGAGTTGTCCTTCTTTTTGTCTATCTCAGTGTGTCGTCAGTGTTTGGTCCCATCAGTCGCCGTGTTGGTGTGTGTTGGTCACTAGTGTTTATTGCTGTGTCATCAATGTTTACGTTTTTTTTAGTATTTGCATGGTGTGCAGTAGTGAGGGTCAACGTTTCTGGTCCCTGCGGCTCTCCCGCATTTTGTAATCTAGTAGTATGTGATTTAATGGGTTGTGCCTGTTTAGTCTGATTGTGATATAATTTTTGAGGATTGCTTTTTGTCGTTGTACAAGTATATTTATGTAATGGTTGTATGTCTAATGCGACCTTTTATGTGTGTATCTTTGCTGGTTGGGAGTAACACTGTGCGAAGTGTTTCATTGTGGTATTAGATTCTATCTGGCGATTTGAGTGCCGTCTTTTGTCCTGTGTGGTACCTGCCCGTATGTGATCTTTGGTTGTATGAAGTTTTTACTGAGCAGGACCCCTTCAAATCTAAGTATATTGAGCGCTTTGTGCGCGCTTGTGATTCTTTGTTGTATGTGTTGTTTTGTATGTAAGTGTTTTGTCCAGTGTCACTTCCAACAACATCACTGATGTCTGGGGTTTAATGGTGTGGTTTTGTGTTCTGTTTGTATTGAAACATATCAATTGTGTTTTTCTTGGGGTGCATTTGAAGTCCTGACGTTTTGAATGTGTCTACGATGTGTGGCGTTTCATCTTGTAATGGGGGAGATTGCGGGGCGTTGGTGCTTCTGCTGGTTTTGCTGCCACCCGACCGCATGTGTCGATGACTATATCGTCGGCGTACTTGGAGATGTTTGTTTCTGTGTGTAACCTAGCTTTGTTGATGTTGTTAACTTCTTTGTTAAAACAAGACGGGCGAGAGGATTCCTCCTTGCGGCGTCCCGTTTATAACACTGTGCTTGTCTGAGAGTATTCTTGACTAACTTGGAACGTTTCTAATGTTTTGCCCACGTGTGGTGATAAGGAAATGGGGCTATAGGAGGCGGGGTCACTTCTATCTTTATTTTGTTTGTAAATGGTAATTACTTGGGCGTGCCTGTATATTTGTGGTATCTGGCCTATCTTCCAAATAGTGTTGTAGAATTAGTAGTACTGCTTTAAAACTTAAAGGCGTGTTTCTAAGAATTTCGTATGCGACCTCATCCCGGCCTGGAGCTGTCCCTACCTTCTTCCTATCTAGGGCTTTGTTTAATTCCTTAAAGGTGAGATCATTGTTGTAAATGTTGGGTGTTCTGTTTTTTGGGTGGTCTGTTCTAGCAGGTTGTTGTAGTGTCTTACTGCTGATGTTTTGGTAGTGTTGTGCTAGTATGTCTGCCTGTTGTTTGTCTGTAATGCATTCTATTGTGTCTGTGTTGTTTCCCTTTAAAGATGCTACCTCTATTGTCTTTTCCAAACATCGAATGGTTCTCCAGACTCTTCATTTACTTTCTATGTCTAGATTTTTACACACCCTTTCCCAATATTCTTTTTTTTTTTCAGCCGAAATATTGCTGTTGCCTTGTTCTTTACTTTCTTTGTATCTTTTTAAATTTTGTTGGATTTTGTCCCTTGTGTATTGTTTTAAATGCCTCTATTATTTCCCTCCTAGCCTGTCAACACCTATCTCCCCCATGGAATTAAAATCCCCTCCTATAATATGTTCGGGGGGGGGGGGATCTAGGGATGAATTTTATTTAATTTTCCCCGGGCAGCAGCCTATCCGGCCTGCTCTTTTCGATTTCCCTTTTCGATTTATTTTGATTATATGGTGACTACTGCGTCATTGTATCCTTTAAGTCGTCCAGAGTGATGTCTTCTGTGTGTTTGTTACGTACTGTGTTTTGTTGTCGTCTAAATGTAGCTTAATTAAGCTCGGACGATCTGGAAGCCCGGCATCTGGAAATAGTTATTTTTTATTTAGTTTAGTAGCTTAATTAAGCTCGGACGATCTGGAAGCCCGGCATCTGGAAATAGTTATTTTTTATTTAGTTTGGATTTCTGCAGAACAACTGCAGGAGTGAGATGTTTATGCTGTTCTCCTGCAGGAAGAGCCTTAATTCTTGTTTGTTCCGGATGCCTTGGGCATTGCAGTGTGCAATTCTAATTTTCTTTTTTTTTTTTTGTCATCGTCTTGGCGGGTTGTCTGTTTCTATAGGGGGTCGCCCCCCCCCCCCTCTGTTTCCTGTTTCTCGTGTCTGCATCTAGTGTGTTTCGTTTGGTCTGTGGCGTGACTTGTGTGTTTTGCTTTTGTATGTGTTTGTCTAGCTCTTGTCTGATGATGCAGGTGATTGTTGTTTCTGTTGTTTCTTGTTGCTGCGTTTGTTCTGGTGTTGATTTGTTTGCTGTTTGCCTTGTTGGTGTTGGTGGGGTGGGGGAGTGGGCCCCCTTCTGTTTTCATTCTTTTTGCTATGATTTTCCCTTCGTCGTCCAGGACTGTTGTCTCCAGTTTCAGCCTCTTGTTTACTGTTGCTTGTTTTTTAACAAAAGGGTTCACCGGGTTATCTGATCCTATTTCTAACACTGGGGCATTTTTATTTGTTTTGCAGTTGTGTGTGTTGAGGCCTAGTTTGTTGCAATCCTTTGCATTTGTCTTGTTTGGGCTTGTATATTTCTTTGTGTATTTTCCACCCCTCCCCGTCCCTCAAAATAATGCCCCCCCCTCCCCCCACTGTATATTAATAGAAGAGTGTTTGTTTCTCGACCTGGTCGAATTAGCTTTACAACGTTTGTTTGTTTCTCTAGTTGTTGTTTTGTTATTTTGGGATCTTTAATAATAATTTTCTGATTGACTGGCCGAGTTTTTATCTTTATGTTTCTATTGTTTGGGCTTTTAATGGATTTCTTTGGAGATTGTAGAAAATGTTTGTCTTGTCGTGTTGGCTTATTATTTTCATTGTTATTTGTTTTAGCTTAAGTTTTTTTTCTACTTTCTTGAATGTCTCCTGAGTGTATGTGTTGCCCCAGTGTTTCTTTTATGTGTCTTTCTTGGAGTTTCTTCAGGACCCCCTCCCCTCTATTGGGGCAATCATTGACTGCCCTCGAAAAAAAAAAAAAACATTTACGGTGCCCTCAGAGAGGGAAGACGCTGACCGCAAGTCAATTATTGGCAATGTACAGACATCGGCCCCCAAAAGTGGAGTTGACTGTTCGTTGAAAAAGTTGGGGGTGACCAACCGGTCGATCATGAAAGAGGAAAACTATAGGGACAAGCAATGTGGTTTCATCAGGTTTAAAACTAGAACGAGGTTTATCTCCATTGAACTTTCCCCATCATCATTTCCCGAAAAGGCCAAATGGGGACACATTTCCCACTCTCCGATGTCCATTCCTATACGCTCTGACTCAGTTCTAGGTACTCTTCTACAAACTTTCTCACTTCTGTTTTCCTGACGAACAGTTAATATATATTTATTTTTTTCACTCAATGAAAGGGCAAATTAGAGGAATTTCCCTGCAGCAAAGCATGGTGAGAATTTCCTTTTTCTTTTGTATTATATCGGACACTCTGATTGAGTCAGATCTAAGGTAAAACTGTCTAAGGATGTAACTGTTGAGATTACGGCCTGCACATTGGTATGCAGAAGATTAAATAAACTCACGCAAATACCTACCCGTTTTCCTTATTTTCATGAAAGAGACTTCCGGGATCATGACGCCACTAGAACTGACCTTCCTGCTCCTGATCACCGCCGTGTCCATTCTGATCTACTTGAGGTATCTACGCCACGACTCCCGACTTCCCCCATGTCCTGTCACACCTTGGCCTCTGGTGGGTAACTTAGTCCATTTGGAGGAAAACCCGCGACGGCAAATTCTGCGTTGGAGAGAACAATGTGGAGATATCTACAGGTATGGGTGTAATATAAAGACAAAGAAACGTTAACACAAAGAATATGGAGATATCTGAGAGGTAAGAAAACAAACCAGCTATTTACTTGTAGGGAAGGTATATTAGATATATCTACAATATCAAAACATCCTCAATGACTCCTCGAGATAAGGAAAGAACTCGGAAATATTTACAGATAAGGACACCCTGTGGAGAAATGTATTTAACACCATAGTGGACATATATACAGATAATGGAAGAGTTTGGAAATATCTCAGTGAGGGAAAAATTGCGGTTTGTTCTGGCGAAAGACCTTGGAGGAGACTGAGCAAAATGTGAAGTCAAACAACGGAAATGATACGGAAAAGATCAAGAAACTTAAAGCAAAACAGGACAACTCTGGAAATTCCTTCCATTGGAGATCGATGCCAAAGGATTTGTTGGAGTTTTCGCTAACAGCCTTAATAAGAATGTTAGAGGAAAGGGCTGAAAATGATCGGAAACACTGATAATGTCGAGTTGTCTGAGTCTGCCCATTTCGTCTTATCTGAATATAGAACAAGTGTGGTAACATTAACCAAAAATAAAGTAATGGGTCGAGGCTGTTTTTCATCGGTTTTGACTGAGACATGAACTTCCGTGTAATCAACCAGCAAGTCAGACGGGTTTCGGTCACACCAGTACGTGAGATCCCGCGCGCTGCAGTGCCAACATGATCCACTGCAAAACATTTGACAGAGTCCTTTACTGGCCTAACATCCAGAAGGTCGAGTGAAACCATCATATGCAAACTCAGGATAAGTCTGAGGTTCTTCATCAAGCTGTGGACGAGTCCCCAAAGAGTATACTCATTATTAAGTGTAACAGTCGATGCAAATTCCAGCACGTTATGATGGGGAGAGTCAGATGAACTGATCGTCTACCCCTTAAAAAACGAAGCTGTCTCGAATTGTTGTAGAAATAAATAACAGGATCCGATGAACAATTAATACTAACGTTTAATAACTGTAAACAAGAGCTGATATCCACAAGTTACTTACGCCTAGCTAGCCGGGAAGACACACTTCTAACTATGACTGGATTTGCACACCTACGATTTGCACCCACGATTTGCACCACTACTACTCGCCTGGCCCTCCTTATATATATTCTGCCCAGGAACGTTCAGGAAGCGGCTTAACCGCCCCATAAGCACGAGACCGACCTAGATCGTTCGGGACACATACAAGCCACCCAATCGTACACAGACACGTCACAGAATTACATCACTCAAGGTCGACCTAGCGTAATCTCGGATACTGCAGTTCCTTCCAGACCTTCTAGATTTTCTACAGTGAAACAAACAAGCCACATCAAAGAGAAATACCGGCCTTGCTGGCGAGAGGGGGGGGGGAGGAAGGTCGCCGAGTGAGACTCGCCAAGCGGGGGGTGAGAAAATATCGATCGTTCAACTAGTGGGACACTACATTAAGGATGTCGAAGATCCAAAAGCCTTACTTGAGGGATGCTCTCTCCCTCTGCAGCTCTTCTATAGTATCACTCTCGGAATACGTTCATTAAAATAAAAATTAATAACAATAATTTTATAATAATGATCTAAGATTCCCAAGACATTCTTACATGATCACTAGGACAACATTCCAAAATCAGTGAGACATAAGTCTCACTTAAACATCAGAACAGGATACCTAAGATATCACTTTATTACACAGCCGGCGTCTCATAAATAATTTCTCTTTCAGTTTGTACATGGGCAGTATACTGGTCATTGTCTTGAATGGTTATGGATGCATCAAGGAGGCGCTGGTAAATAAAGGAAATATTACAAGTGATCGACCCTACTTCTTTTACGATGTGGTAAGTAATTCAAGAGATCGAAATTGGGCTTTTCAGGTGAAACATAGGTTGCTGGTCACAGATATGGTAGCTTCAAGTAGATGAAAAGTAAACTTACGAATGCAGTGGAACAGAAACCAAGAACCTGCTTTTCAGTGTCAAAGACACAAAACATGCATTTTACTGAAGAGATTGATAATCTAGTATCTAAAATGGTCAGGTGTGGTAAGTGATCCGTGTTATCCAGACTTTATTGATTTTCCGTATAATTTAATTTCCGAATATATGTCTGAAGAGCAAAAGCTAATCCCATTTAGACCTATTCAAAGCAGAGATGACCATAAATTATGCTCTGAAGCATAATGATTGTAACGTCCAAGGAATGGGCTGTCCATAACAAGGCATTATTACATAAATTTAGTATGTGTTCCAAGGTCGGATAACATACGGGAAGACACAATTGTCATTATAATTGGTCTCCGGTGTCAATGTTCATGTGTCATTATTTCCTTAGCCCCCTGCGATGACACCCGGGAATCGGGGTCTGAAATCGAAATTACGCTTCATTTATGTCTTCATTTTTCTTTCCATAAAACATAAGGGAGCATCCAATTCCGCTGCATGCCAGTTTCAAAAATGCATGACAAGATCTGTGGAAGGTATCAAAATTCCCTTCCCTATAAAGTACTTTTTTTCTTCTCGTTTTCATTGATTAATACAGGTGAACGGTTTCAAATAAATCCAGTAAACTTTGGCGAAGCCTGTATGTATTAAGCTTGACACTTTTGGCTTGCTGAAAATCCCAAATGACGGTGTTTCCATGGCAATCTTATGATATATTCTGTTTTAAACGTTTCTTTTTACCACTTCAGATACTCTGTATTCGTCGATGACGCACAAATAATAAAATAATTGTCTATTTCTTCTAGCCCTCAGGATCTCTCTACGTCCTCTCCCCTCCCCTCCCCAAGCGGCCCCTAAATGTGTCGCTTAAACTTGAGAAGTGCTTCAAAAAGTAATGCAAATTCTGACATCATTAATTCATACTCATAATTTTGGGATCATTATAACATCATTCCAAGATCATTAAGGATCATGACATTATTTCAGAATCCCTAACATGCTATTTCAGATTTCCCGAGACAAGTTTTCAAAATCACTGAAAGACAATTTCAGAATCCTTGAGACATCACAATAGCTCAGAGTCACTAAAACTGCTTGGCAGAGACAACTGGAATATGAAAACTTTACTACATTATTCCACTTTTTCATATAAAAAATCTTGTTACATCATGCACATCAATGCTCTTACGTTGTTTTGTCTTTCAGGCAACCGGCAACCGAGCCAAAGGGGTAGGCTTTAGCTCTGGGCCTGAGTGGAAAGAGCAGAGAGAGGTAACCGTCAGCACTCTGCGGTCTCTGGGCATGGGCAAAAATGTCATTGCTGAGCGAATCTCGGAGATTGCAGACCTTTTGATGACAAAGCTAGCTAGTTTAAAAGGAGAACCGGCGGATATGTCTAATTTGATTACTACTGCTGTTGCCAAGGTTATCGGGTCGATGGTTACTGGTGAATATTTTCAAGATGACGATGAGGATTTCCAGCGAGCTTTTCGGTATTTTAGCCAAAACATTGCTGATGCGGGTCCTACAGCATTGCCCAATTATTTCCCATTCTTACAGTATTTTCCCGGAGACATGTTTAAAGCAAAGACAATAAAAAACAGGGCACACTACATAATGGATGAGTTCATTGCAAAGTTTATCCAACAAAAAGGTTACGATGAATTCGATGAGAACAACACAGATAACTTTATTGCCGCTTACGTCAAAGAGATGAATAGGAAAGTAAGTGCGGGTCAGCCCACAACCATGGATATTGCCAATTTGAAGAAGTGTATTTATGATCTGTTTGGGGCTGGGACGGAAACTTCATCTACAACCTTGAGCTGGTGCATATTGTATTTACTCTATAACCCGGACATGCAGGAGAAGCTTCATCAAGAGATGGCGAGAGAAGTTGGCTCTCACCGTTTGCCGAACATGCACGACAAAATCAAGTTGGTGTACTTAAATGCTTTTATTCTGGAGACCTTGCGATTGGCTGACATTGTTCCATTTAGTGTGCTGCACCTAAACTCAGAAGAATTTACACTTCGCGGTTACATCATTCCGAAAGGGACGCGGCTCCTTCCTAACCTAGATTCAGTTCTTTGGGAAAAGGGCATCTGGGGCGAGGATGCTGTGAGCTTTCGTCCAGACAGATTCATAGATCAGGACGGGAAAATTAAACACTTTGAGGAATTTATTCCATTTTCTCTTGGGAGACGGGTGTGTGCTGGAGAAGCATTGGCTGTAACAGAGGTGTTCCTCTTTTTTGCAACCATGATTCAACGCTTCAAATTTTTGCCCGCCAATCCGACATCTCTTCCACCATTACAAGATTTGTTTGGATTTACGGCATGTCCAGTTCCTTATGAAGTTCGAGCTATAGATAGGAGAACCTTGAAATAGGTCTCTGGCGTCAGCTTCCACTGATAAAGATCGGGATGGCCTTGAAATGGTAGCAGAGAATTAGAAGCAATCCAGCAAATACTATTTTAATGGAGATACTTTTAACGGCCATTCACGCGATGTTGATTGATGATGATAAGTTTTATCATGTTGTTAGATGTGATTTAACTTTGTTTCGTTCGTAGATGGAGATCACGGTTTGTACCATGTTGTTACATGGGATTGATGACTTGCACCATGTTATTAAATTGGAGAAATGATTTGACACCATGTTACTAGACGGAATTACTGTTTGTGTCAAATTGGCAGGTGGGGATCATAGCTTATATCATGTTAGCAGATCCTTCTAGAATACAATGTTTGTGTGCATAAGTGTAAAGAACATTATGTAGGTAATTATTGAAAATATATTATTCGAACCATAACCACTATCTACTAGACATTTTAACAACTTAGCAGTTACAGTTGCTGACAAATTATATACTACCTAGCTGAACCGTCTATCTATAATATGTACAATTTCATAAGTCGTTAAATAACGTTTTTTATTTTACATAATCACAATAATTGATATTTAAACATCTGCGTCCCAAACTAATTAAAATATTCATGGGCGGGTGGTGAGACAGGGAACAGGTTGGCTGGAATTTGGGTGGTATTGCCATATCACAAATTAATGGCATGTCGATGGAGAGTTGAGCTATTTTCAGACAAACAGATGCTGGGTCTTTATTCTGTTGACCCGTGATTTCACCATTGCTGAACTGATTCACAAATCAGAAACATACTTTTTGTTGTGTCACATAAACAGTATCTGCAGTCATCATGACATTCAGTTTAATAAATCAACATGCACACACACACATGCACACACACACACAAGCACACAACGATAGATCTTTTCTTTGGTGACTTGGCAAGCAAAAGGGATGATGGATGGGAAGAAAAGACAACATGGGGGGAAATTCAAGAAAAATAATGAGATTTTAGGAAACCCTCAGCTAAAATTATCCACGTTCCAACTTTTGATTTATCTTTTTATTGAAGTATTATTAGCCTTTGCCGGGGAACAAGATAATTACTGACACTTTTTTGGAAATAATTACATGTAATTTATTTTCCAGAGGGACATTATTTCCACTGCCAGATGATTATTTGACAAGGACGTTTTAAAAGTAATGTAAAATGGGAAAATGTACTTTGACGACAATATTAATTTACTTCTTCTAGGCTGTAAATGTGGCGTGCCAAGCAGTGGAATTATTTGGGTCGTTGGGGAGCTTGGGTCTATGAAAGTGGTGGGTGGGTAAAGGTAAGGTAAACCACAACCGTAACTAATTCAGTAAATTAAGTAAATGTTCCTGATCCTTGGTAGGTAGACTAGGATCGAGCACTTAGTCTTCTCGGATCAGGAACAAAAAAACTCGGATGGCCCGTGTGCACGTTGCGCACGTTAGAGATGCCCTGGCAGTTGGAAGTCGAGAAGAGCAGGCCTAACAGGGCTTCTATGCTAGCAAAATTAGAAAAAAATATCCCTTTCGCCACCCCCTCCCCAAATAAGTATACAAAATCCACATTACAAATACAAAAATGCAATAAAATACCAGAAGAAGAAAAAAAATAACAAGAAAACCCCATGCTGTTCAAAATGTCCACGGTACAGACAAGGGCCGACTACTTGTCACCGCAGCCTAGGTTTATCACAGCATGGTGAAATTAAAATGATTAAAACGACATTCCTAGACGGCCAGGGAACATGATTTATTATGAATACGATAACATGCCATGAAATGCTGTATTCTTTTTTTTTTTTATTGCATTGTGGTGTCTCGTAATATTTACTTTTTTTACAACGTGTAGGTATAGAGGTATTTCGACCTTCATGCGATAGCAAGTTACGAATATGATAATGTAGGTGTGAAACAATAGGTGCTCAATTGAAGTCACTGATTAACACATTGGTAACATTAAAATGTTCCTCAAACCACCATGCTGCAATGATATATAACCATGTTTCCCTACAGCCTTGCTTTCATACAGAAAAAGAACGGGGTTGAACATGACCACAATATAACTGCTTTTTTGCATTTTCTTGGATTAAACATTTGTGGATGGCATTATTATTTTGTTGCACTTATTTCTACCAGTTAATGTGGTCAACATTAATTGTTCAATTGCTATAATGTTATCCAACACACACTAATCATTATGACGTGAACTATTTATTTAAATTGAAACTATTAATCGAATATTACCAACCCAGAATTCGTAAACTGAGCCAGAAGATTATTTGGTACTGGATGTTGAAATACAATCTACAATATTCTACATGCATTCAAAGCAAGAAATTTCTCATTTCAATTGTGTAGGTGACATGGATGTGTGACAGACAATGCCAGATAATGTGCTGATTATGTGGGCCAACCTGAATCACAATTAATGTGCACTACATCTTTTACCCACCCTAGCCAAATTCAAATAAATTAGTATATTATTAGATTTCTCTAGCTGTCACGTACCATCCAATCAAGTCATCATAAATCAGTGTGCTGTACAACCAAACAAGAAACACTTCCAAAAGGTAAACACAGTCAAAGCATAAACAACCACAGTAACCTACTAATCAACCTGTCAGACAGACAAAGTGCAACAAAGCCAGAATTCAAGCATTGTGAAAACTCATCCTTAATCGTTCATTGCCATTTCATTAAAAAAAAAAAAAAAAATTTAAAAAATGTGTCCATGGTTACAATAATGATACGTCTGTGTCCAGAATCTCATCCAAGAATATTCTTTACACGCTTAATAAGTGGATTCAGAAAATTAGCAGTAGCTTTGATCACATACAAGTTAAAAGGGTGGATATGCAACGACGCTGTCACTTTAACATGGGTTCCCCAATATTATTGTGTGTGTTGGTAAGTCTGTGATTTGATCATTGTAAGTGATATTTTAGAGGCCTACAAAAACCGTTGATCGGGTTAAATTAAAAAAAAAAAAATTCTACCACAGAAACAAATAAAAAACATTAACAAGAAAATTGATTTATAAATTCCAGGAGCAGCGAAACTCCTACAATAAAGACCTAAAACCAATGGATACACAAAAATCCAGCCCGCGTCGGGAAATGTTGGTACGCCGACCTTACTATGTTGTGGCTTGATATAGTTGATATTTATTGATATGCAATGGAAGCTCAAATTTCGTAAAGACCTACATCGCCTGTCAATCTGTCAGCATCTTGTGGTGGTCGTCTACCACGACAGGTGGTATCAGCAGACTTTGGGAACAAGAACAACAAGAGCGATCAAACTACAACAACAAAACAACAAAACGTCAACAACAGCAGCAGCAATAAGAAATGTTTGACAGAAACCACCTTAATTTTCGTACATAACAGTTGTTATCAAATTACCAATCTACTAAATTAAATGCTAAGCGTTGACCAAGTTATAATCATTGAATTTTAATGGTTTACATTCTTATTATGCACGAAAATAACATATAATCGTTAGAAACGTGGCGGTCGAGTGTTCATCGCTGAGGAAACTTATCAGGTAAACCAGTAAGACACTGTAAGTCATTTTGAAAGTAAGCGCTGTAAATTTCAAATAGGGCATTCCGGCAGTCCTAGATCTCGAACTTGATGGTTGCCGCTACACATTATCTATCTAATTATAAAAAAAAAAGTGGCAGGAGTAATTCATTATATTTATGGTGCAATTTTGCCCCCCCCCCCAACACACACACACTTTTTTTTTACCGCTCCCTCTTCTTTGCCTGGCTCTACCCCCGACTCCACCACCACAGGGTCGTCTGAATGCATGACCACACCGGGCAGTTTCCGACGGGCCGCAAGGGTTTAAGGAGCCCCGTGCATGCACATTTACATTTGTTTTTGAAACGGGGAAAGCTGGCGAGCCGCAGTCTATCGCTTTGCCCGGGGGCCCATGATGATGTTAAGACGGCCCTGTACCACCAGCCACTCTCTGATTTTCGCATGAGCTAGAGCTACATCTAAATGGATTTGCAACCAGATGTTAGAATCATTTATAGATGTATATATCCCTTCAAGTTCAGCCACCGACGATAGGTATAATGCGCATATCCGCCACCTTTAATGTAAGGACCCGGGTATCTCCATGGCGATTGTGGCATTTTGATTTTGATTCATTGGCTGAATTGCACTGCGATTACCTGAGGCGTGGCGAACCAACCGGCGGCGAACTAAAAGTAGTTCGCTACAGTAAATAATGTCAGGTATACTACATGTTCCATGGGAGAAGTTCTGTCAATTATTTCACTTCCTTTCCCCTGTTTACGCGGATGGTAAGGAATCTGATCTGCTCGGGTCCATCCTTTCCACCCCTGTCATAACAATCAACAATGCAATCAGCAGTCATAAAAAATAAAAACGGCCTAGACATATTTCGAAGTTACACTAATCAGCGGAGCCACCGGCGATCTTTAGTGTCGGAAGAACAAAACAAAAACACTCTGTGACGCCATGTGCATTCTACCTATAGCCTGGGTCTATGGGTTGGTCGTGTTTCAGGGATTGCGAAAATTCTGGGTTGAAATCATACGACTTCGAGAAAAAAAAATCACATAAACAACAGCGAACTTTAGCTGACGCTAAATTGTTATTTGGAGACTAGAGTTGTTATTCAGATATAATTGGAGAGTATTTACTGTGCGGTATTTTACTTACAGTTAGTCGATTCCGCGGGTGCAGGGCGTATTGGGTACAAATGGATTTATATCCCCCGGGTCTTTGTAAACAATAGATGTGGCAGGTCAGACAGACTGCTTGAGAATCTTAAAGACATGGGGCTATGATAATGCAAAATGAAATACTAAAACTATTTCACGCTGCAAATCCTGCCTTATATTATATCAAAGTTAACAACCCACTGCCCACAACGACGCCTTTTACCTAGGGCCCGAATTATTTGAAAATAAACAGGCGGTTAAATGCTGTCATGAGCACATTAATTTTATAAATGCCGTGCTAGGTCACGATTTCAGTGAGTTAATTTTTACGATGTTGTTAATTATAACCAGCGTAATTTGTCCTTGGGCTGTTCTCGTGAACAGTTTGTTTTGAAACACCTTTTTTCTTATAGATGGAGAGAAGGAGGGGCGAGACAGAATAAATGTATAGCTAGGAATGACAGAGCATTTCTCGACCCCGTGATTTTGATTAACACAGAGAAGTGGCGAGTAAAGGTATTTTATTGAGACGCTTAGTTGGCGTTCACAAAATTCGTGCATACGAGTAGAAAGCACGGGGTTTAAGGATTTTAGTAGTTAGTGTTTCACATTTTAAATTTTGTCTAGGTAAAATTGACCTTGATTTTGGCGCAAGGCCGTGACGAGAATAAATTAATACTGCAGGCTGAGCCCGATTGGCTGCACCAATCAAATGTATGAATCTGGACGGAAGGTCGAGATGTAGCTTTAGTATTTAAACCCGTACAGAGCTTAATTAGATAGTTGCCACATGTAGATAATCCATTTACGAAGTGGACGGCGATAGTCCTCAGCCAGATGAGAGACATAGAGACGCAGTTGTGCAGCCCATATTGTGAGGAGCATTGATTTTTTTAGAGCTCCAGAGCCAAAGTTACTTGGTTTGATATATGAACCCACAGCTATTACATCCAGCGCTCTCACTCCCAGTGAGAGCCGCATGGTGAGAGTCCATATTAATTTGTAATAATGGAAGTGAAACGTTCTACCTACTTTTGAAGTCAGTTTCAGAGCTACCGCCAGACAACGCATGGTAACGGTTGTACAAGCATTCTCCATGGCGTGTATAGAGGAAATGTTAATATTATAACATGTCTCGTTCCAATAATATAATTTAAATTGTTATATCCGTCGCCACGTGCGCGGATTCCATTTGGCAGTTAAACTATATATGAGCTGCAAATAGTTAATTTGAATAAGTTAGTTTTTATAGAAAGCTGTTAGTTTCATTAGTTAGATTCAGTTGCAGGCATGTTGGAAATTGGATTTTTCTCACATTTTCAAGTCCCTGGTCCTATTGGGGGGTAGGATCGAGTACCTAGTCTTCTCGGATAAGGACGAAAAAATTCGGAGGGCCCGTGTGCACGTTGCGCACGTTAAAGATACCTTGGCAGTTGGAAATCGTAAAGAGCAGGCCGAAAGGCCGCTGCCCGGGCAAAATTGAAAATTGAAATTAATAGATTAAAATTTATCCATATCATCCCCCCCCCCCCCCCGCCAAAATTTATTATTCATTATTAAATATATTTGTTATTAATAAATATTCAAATATTATTTGAGTTGTGTGTTGTGTGAACTGATGTGAGTTGTGAACTGCTGTGAGTTGTGAACTGTTGTGAGTTGTGAACTGCGCCTAACAGGCTGCGTTACAATTTGCTCTGATATAGAGAGAGAGAGTGAGCGAGACAGGGAGAGAGAAAGAAGCAGTGCAGTGTGTTGAGCGCTTCGCAGGCAGCTCCATTCTGCTCTGTGGTTGACATGTTGTTTCTGTAAAGCGCATAGAGCATTTTAAATGGATATGCGCTATATAAATGCTATACATTATTATTATTATTATTTATATTTGTTACATTAATTACATGTAATTAAACTGCCCTACAGTTCTGCTAAAAATCAAAGCAATTGATCTATTTAGTTTTTAGAATGCAAGTATTTTTTTGTGTGTTCGTCGATTGTGGGAGCGGACCTCGAAAGAGTGTCAGTCAAATTTTCCCCATCTAACCCACATCGCGACAATTGCAACATATTAATAAAATGTGATGATTTTATTAAGTCAAATAATTCTGACATTTTTATCAAGCATTTAGAAAGCTTGCTTGTAAAGCTGCTAAGAGCTTCCTGAGGGTATTCTTATTTTGTTAAATCGGTTCTCCCAGAGTAACTTCTGTTCATTGTACTATCTAATGTAGACTATTTCATTTTCGAATTGATTTGGAATTTTGATCACGAGAAAATGAGACATAATCTGTTCTGCTAAATTGGAAATTCTACTTGGAAATGCTATGTAAAATTACCTCCTTTCATGACATGTACCTATTTGGGCTGAAGTTATCAGTCATGTCTATCAGTATGTACCCAGCGTTTGTCCATTCTTGTGGCAAAGTTTTTACTTGCTGATGACACCATTAAAGGTACAGGCGGTTCCAGTCTATGGGTAAAAAAAAAATGGCGAGTTAATGTCTATTCCTGAGGTTTTTTTTTAATTCTTTGTTTATTAGCTTTCTTCGTTTGAGCGTGTCATACCTGACCGATTTTGCTTTTGTTCTTTTAATCATATCATACATTTATATGGAAAAGTTATAATTCAGCACGAACAATGGGTAAGAAAAATCTATATTTAGCAAATGTGATTTTTTGAAGAACTGTGCGCACTAATTGCTTTTTTTTTTTCTGCGAGATGAATGAATGCCATTTGCTCCGCATGATATTTATTCAGCACTGAACGGAAAACTGGAATGTAAAATAAAAATGGTAATAAATTAGTAATTCCTGACACATTTTTTTTTTTTTTGTTGAAAATATTATTTTATGATAACCAGCAGTTTCAAACTATATTCATCTCTTTTTTGTTCGTTTTTGTTTTCATTAAACTAGGTTCAGTTCAATTGGAGGTACAGAGTTTGCCGGGTTTTTTTTCTCTGTGAAATATTGTGGACAGGGAGAATATCTGAAGCTTGAACTTAAGCCTTCATCACCCACCATCTGCCTACCATGTCCACCTGGAAGTTTCATGAACAGAAGCGCTCACACGGACACGGTTTGTTTCCCTAAGAAGCATTATGAAGATCCAATAATTTCTGCGCAGAGCATGAAGTCCTCATTTATGACAGAACATTTGGTAGATAAAGGGATCGTATTAATAATATTCATCATACACGTGGACTCTGTTTTTAACTAAGCATCATCACTTGAAGGAAAACTATGTACCGATGCCACAACGGAGCTGATGTTCTCCCTTGTCTTAAATACTGTTATTATATTCAACGAACTGGAGATTTCATTTTGCTATCATTATTGTCATCATTATCTGTTTATTTATTTTGGATGTCACAGCAAGCTTACATACTCGTATTTCAATGCGTGACACCATGTGACTATTGTGTTCCAAGTTATTCTTGATGGTATAAAATTACATTGCTATTTGGCGAATTGGTGAAGATGTCGGTGATACCAATAAAGCCACCAGACACATATTGGATCCCACATAGTGAGGGCTGAGGTATACTAAGCTATTCTACAGAATAGGATTGCGTCGGATGTTTCCATTATTTGAACTTTTTATGAAAAAGAGAGAGAATATTGTGAACCAACTTCGAATTGCACATAATATTATTATTGAAATCCCAATTTTTCTAGTCACTTGTTACAGCCCCGTTCAATGGAGCAGAATAATAAAAAAGGGAGGCAACCTGAAGCAAATAAACAATGATCAATTTCCCACATCAATTTTGCAAAAAAAAACTAAAATTCTCATAGGTAGTGTAGAATTAAGAAGTGGATGAAGTTGGATCTTAAATAATCCTAACTTAAAGCTATTCTACGATGTACTCACTCCTTCAGCCGGTTGTCCTTCACTTTTCCGCTTCCGTTGTAGTTCTCCTCAGCCAACTTCCGGTGGCCAGATTTCGGCCGATGCGAGCCAAATTATTTTGGCTCTACATCTACCCCCCATCCAATGTAGCACACGGTGAACGCTTATCCTCAGCGATACACCGCGTGCGAAATGATGAAGTTAGACATCGTACCGGCTCGGCCGACGGGTGATACGACCCGACCGAGTGGTAGATGTAAGTGGTTCCACGTTGTTTCCAATAAAGGCTGGCTTGAGGCGGTCTATGGAAATCTTGTTGTGGCGACCTTGAATGTCTAGTAGAAAATATTTCTCATGTTTTTCCAAGATTTTGTACGGACCCTCATATGGCCGTTGAAGAGGACTGCGGTGAGCGTTTTGTCGGACATAGACAAAACCTGTGGAGGACAGGTTGCTTGGAATATAGCTGTTTTGGTGGCCGTGATAAGAGGTTTGACTTGGCCGTACCTTATGCATGGTGTCTTGTAGACGTCTCAAGAAGATGGAATCTGGGACAAAATCTGTTGAGTCCTTTGTCTGAAAAAATTCTCCTGGAAGACGAAGTGTTGTTCCATACACCAACTCAGCTGGAGAGCATCCGGGGTCCACACGCCAGGATGATCGAATGCCCAGAAGAACAATGGGAAGTTGATTGTACCAATCAGATCCAACAACCCGAGCCTTAAGAGACGCCTTCAACTGACGATGCACACGTTCAATCATGCCATTAGCTTGAGGGTGATAGGCAGTTGTGTTATGACTGGCAATCCCTAAAAGCTTGTTAAACTCTTGCCACAAGCGTGAGGTGAATTGAGTACCACGGTCCGTTGTGATGTCTTCCGGAACACCATACTTCGAGACCCAGTGATGGAGGAGAGCCGATGCACATGTTGAGGCTTGAGTGTCTGGTAAAGGAATGGCATCTGGCCATTTAGTGAACCTGTCAATGATTGTCAAGAGGTATGACATACCATGGCTGACTGGCAAGGGGCCAACAATGTCAATGTGGAGACTCCTGAATCGTGCAGCAGGTAACGGGCGTGAAGTGAGGGGCGCCTGTGTGTGCCTATGGATCTTGGAAGCCTGACAGGCGTGACACTCTTTGCACCACTGTCGTATCTGACGCTTCATGTCATGCCATACAAAGCGTTGTGCGATAGACTTCTGAGTTGGCCTCGGTCCTGGGTGAGATAAGCTATGGACACTATCGAATGCTGCCCGAGTCCAGGTCGAAGGGAGAATAGGTCTCGGATTGCCAGTCGATACATCACACAACACTCGGGCATCATCGAATGTGAAACAACGCAGCTCCAAACCAGTGCAGACTGTATCATAATCTGCCATCTCCCCGGAATCCACCTGTGCTTGAGATAAATCGAGGAATGTGCCCCTAGGTAAGCCATCTCTGACTGACTGATCACCATCCGTGAAGATAGCATTGATGCGAGAAAGTGCATCCGCAACAACGTTGAATTTGCCTTTGATGTGACGAATGTCTGACGTGAACTCAGCAATGTAAGACAAATGGCGTGTCTGACGTGGAGATCGGTCTGTCGAAGAATGTAACGCCAGAGTAAGGGGTTTGTGGTCAGTGTAGCATGTGAACGGTCGACCTTCCAAAATATGACGAAAGTGTTTGATAGCACTATATGCTGCCAAAAGTTCCCGATCAAATGCACTGTATTTTGTTTCAGCAGAAGAAAGTTTGCGCGAGAAAAACGCCACAGGCACCCAAAACCGTCCATGAAGCTGTTCCAACTGGGCACCGATTCCCACGTCTGAAGCGTCCACAGTAATGCTGGTAGGAGCGTCGGCACGAGGATGATGAAGTAAGACCGCTCCGCTAAGGGCCTCCTTGGCTGCCTGAAATGCCCTCTCGCAGCGCAGATCCCACTCAATTTTTTTACCTTTCCCGCTGGCTTGCTCATGAAGGGGAGCTAAAACCTGAGCGATACTGGGCATAAACCTGTGATAGTAGTTGATCATACCGAGAAACCGTTGCAGGCCAGTCCGATCTGTTGGTGGAGAAGATTGACGAAGTGCTTCAACTCTTTCAGGAAGTGGTGCAATACCAGTGGCTGTGATCCGATGTCCAAGAAAGTCAATCTCGGTTACCCCAAACCTGCATTTAGCCTTGTTGATGACCAAACCATTGGCTGACAGAGTCTGGAATAGTTCTTGAAGATGTTGAATGTGCTCATCAAATGAACGACTGGCCACCAAAATATCGTCAATGTAGACAAAGGAACATGGTATATCTCGTAAGACGCCGTCCATGAGGCGTTGAAAACTTTGAGCTGCATTCTTTAATCCAAAGGGCATGCGGAGAAATTCCCATAAACCAAGAGGAGTGATTACTGCTGTCTTGGCAATTGAACTGTTAGCCATGGGAATTTGGTGATAACCTCTGACGAGATCGATCTTAGAGAAGATGGTGCAGCCCGAGAGTTTACTGTTCAGATCGTGGATATGTGGAAGTGGATAACGATCGTCCTCTGTCTGAGTGTTGAGGAGCCGGAAATCTCCACACGGGCGCCATGAACCATCCGACTTGGGGACTATGTGCAGGGGGGACGACCACGGTGACTTTGAACGGCGTAAAATTCCCATCTCCTCCATTTTGAAAAACTCTTCCTTGGCAGCGGCCAGTTTCTGGGGGTCCAAACGACGAGCACGAGCATGAGCTGGAGGGCCATGCGTAACAATATGATGTTCGACGCCGTGTTTGTTGACTGAAGAGTTGAAAAGGGGAACCAAAATCTCAGGGAACTTTCCGAGCAATTCGGAAAAGCTGTTGGGTGGCGAACACGATAAACCTGAGATGGATATGGGGCAGCTGAAGTGCTTGAGGAGTACCGAAGCGTTGTCGGCTGAGATAAGACGTTTCCTGCTTAAATCGATCATCAAACCATGCGTAGTGAAGAAGTCGGCACCTAAAATAGGTCGTGTTACGTCGGCCAAATAGAACAAGTGCTGGTATTCCTGCTTGTGCCCAAGTTGGACGGTTAGAGAACGTTTCCCCCACGTCCGTATTGTAGTGCCGTTTGCTGCGGATAAGGGCTGGGATAAATTTGTTTCGTATCGTATGTCCCGAGGAGCTGGGAAAACCGAAACCTCAGCTCCGGTGTCCACCAAAAACAACTCACCCGAATGCACATCAGGGACAGAAAGCGTGTGTGAACTGGGACCAGCTGATGCCACGCTCAACAGCTGGTTGAGCCGTTTCCCTGAAACCTGGAGCTGTGAGCCTGTGGCTTGGAGAGAAGAGAAGCGAACTTGCAGTTAGGGCGACAATTCCTGGCTTTTGGTCCAAAGGCGGAATGATAGCTGCAGATCCAACTATTGCTGGCAGGCACAGATCTATCTTTGTTGGGTGCATACCGTGAGTGTGAGTTGGCTGCGAACCGTGACCGAGACTGAACGGCATCAACGGATGGAACGGTGGAATCCTGTTGCATGTCAACCTCTGAGCTAACGTTGTTAACAGCCATTGCACCTTGCTGTGTGATGGAAGCTGACCTTGCCTCCCAAATGCTATCTGCTGCCTCAGCCAAAAGCTCTAGATCCGAGATGTTTTGTGCAGCCAAAATTGTTCTGACATCGGGGGGCAGATTTGCTAAAAACAGGGCCCTTTTAAGAGTTTGCGGATCGTTGTTGAGTGCGTTGATTTTGCGAAGAAGTGCAGTTGGACGTCTGTCACCTAGTCCATTGAGATTTAACAATTCCAAATCCTTTTGGGACTGTGTCTTGCCGAAAGTCTTGATCAGCACCCGTTTCAACGTTGCAAACTTGTCAGTGGCTGGAGGATTGAGCAGGGTTGCTTGAATTTCTTCGGCTGTATCGACGTTGAGTGAACTGACAACATAATCGTATTTGGTTTGATCACTCGTTATGCCCTTTGTCCCGAACTGGGCCTCTACTCGTGCGAACCAGACCTCCGGTGACTTTGTCCAGAATTCTGGCAGTTTAAGCGAGACAGCGTTGACTGTATCGAAGGAAGAATCAGAATTCATGATGAGCGGTTCAAAACGGGGTCACCAATGTAGAATTAAGAAGTGGATGAAGTTGGATCTTAAATAATCCTAACTTAAAGCTATTCTACGATGTACTCACTCCTTCAGCCGGTTGTCCTTCACTTTTCCGCTTCCGTTGTAGTTCTCCTCAGCCAACTTCCGGTGGCCAGATTTCGGCCGATGCGAGCCAAATTATTTTGGCTCTACAGTAGCAAAGCATGGGGAAAAAGACTTTAGGTATTAAGAGAAAAATAAAAACCTGTCTTTTGCGGAATCGAACCCACCCCCCCCCCCTCCACCAAGCCCCATCGCGCATGACAGGGGGATACTGAACCACTTCGCCACCGTCTACATGATTTTTGAACTTAATAATTAGTTTGTTACTCAGTTCCGTACGTTTTGTTCAATCTTTCTACATTTGTCGTGACAAAAGTTCGACCAACCCCAGACGTCTTATCGGAGAGTTCATACTGATCTGAATATCATTTTTTTTTTTTCCATTGACCTGAACATCAGCCCCGAAGCGCAGAAGTGAAGGAGTCGATCGTTATGAAGGCTTGACAGCATAGGCTCATTCATGAAAGAATGATTAGGTCTGATTAAATTTTAGAAACACCTAACTAACATTAATTTTTATGGCATCTTCCAGTTACTGTATTTATCACCAAACACTACACAAGCATCTTAAGTCTGTTTACTGATAGAAGGGCCTAATTACTGAGCCAGTGATTTGTCCTGCAGACTTTTACAAAAGTTTAGACTCTTTTTTTTATTTTTTCATATTTCCTGACCCGCTCTCATTTCTTGAACTATGCTTTTGTCCGCAATGACCATTATATGACTTGTTATCCCTCTTTGGTGAAAGTAACATGTAAATTGGTTTTCTGTTGATACTAATTTGATTGTTTGTGAATTCATCTTTTTGCACTGGTAAAATTGTCTGTTCAGTAAAAATGCCTTAGGTTGAACATCAAAAGTCTATCCACCAGTTTGTCATACCAATTTAAATATAATTATATTCTTTATAATATTTTACATATTATAATATAGAGTATGCTTGAGAATAAAGTTTGATTTTAATTTGATTGTCTTCCTCAAGTAAACAGTTGTGTTCTGACAGATCGTGTTATATAAAGATACTAGTTGGCCTGTCGACTCTGAGAATACACTGATTTCCATGTGTTATTTACATTGTCGACCACTAATATGTATAGAACGGCGAAGAACGAAAGTTCGGATCACACGTTTCGATTCTACTCGACGAAAATGTGTCTCACTCCTTTTGCGACTCATTACAATCGTAAATAAATGATATGAAAGTTAAAATGTGTCCACGCAAAATTGAAGCAGTACACCAAATTTCATAATTTTTGATCTCATAGTCACTAAGTTTTAAATACTTGCACGTTCACCATACCTCCATTTAATGTAATGTAAGGGGCAGAAGCCAAACAAAGAGAATGGTTTTCAGATTGAGTCGGATCAACAACATTTCCACGAAAACTGCCCTTTGAATTTATTTGAAATTTTGCATTTGCTAGTAGTTTACACTTTACCTTAGAAACTGAACATTTATTTGTTAGACTGTAACCTGATTTTTAGTTTCGTTCTTTGCGCATTGTGCTTTTACCTTAAACAGGAAAACGAGTGGTGATTGGTCCACGCACTAAAATACACGCTATAAATCAGGTTGAACCCCTTTTAGTAATGCCTTTCAGCAGAATTTTTTTTTTTGTTTTGTTTGTATGCGATTTCTCACGACTACATGACTGTAGTCTTTCCCGTCCGCCCAGCACCCATGCTTGGAGGTGTATGAACCGTTTTTCCCAAACCTGTTATGCATTTTCTGCTTTTACTGAGGGGTTACATTATTATAGCTGTTGATTTTCCCCTACTGTTTTTTTTTTTGTGGTTCTTTTAATATTCATAAAATATCTACACGTCCATGTCTGTCTGCATCTTTGTCTGTTGCCCATAGACAGTCAACACCTGGCCTTAGTAAACTAACTGAACCTTGGTCCACAAGCGTATATTTGACATCAAAAAATGTAAACGCTGGGCAATTCAAGACATGTAAGTATTATTTTTAGATATCTAATGAAAAAGAACGAAACTTCCTTTTCACCCGTTTTCGCCCACTCCGCAATGGTTAAGTTCGAAAAAGAAAAAAAATGAACCTTTCATTCTAGAATACGTTAATTCAAACATTCTATTAAAATCAAACACATGAATAACTAAAATATCTTTCCACAGATTGCAAGCAGAACTGTTCAGGTTGGCGTTGAATACTCAATATAAATCTGGTTTCAAGCCTTTTATGTGGGCCCAGAGGAGTTGACTGAAATTTGCGGGGATTCCTAACTTGTAACTCAAAAGCCGTAAACAGGATTAAAATTTAGGGCCAGGTTTGCCATTTGTATACATTTTATGCTGGGTCACGTTCAACAGAAATAGTAATAAAAAAAAGATCGGTAGAGAAAAACACATTTATGCACTTGCTATAACACAACTTGAGAAATCCCCGGCGCTGCTGGGGCAAAAAAACACAAACAACGGCTGATCATAATTCGTGACCAGAGACAACCTTGACATTTTCATTCTAAGCAACCCTTGAGCTATTTACAATATCACCCAAATTTGAAGAACTGTGGCCTTGCTTGGCGCGGCAGAGCGCGGGGTGGAACCTTCCCATGCATGTCTCTGAACCATTTTTTGACTCGCTTCTAGCCGCAAAATTAAGTGCGTGCTCTGACGGGGCATACCGATGGAGGACCTGTCATATTACATAAATTATAACAATACCACTACCACCACCACCATCACCATCATCATCTTCATCACCATCAAAAACAACAACAACAAAGCCTGTGAATTTTATTGGTAATATCTTTCTATTTAAAGACATGTGTCACTGGACCATGTTTCATTTGGTGCCTTTGGTAATAATAGAAATATAATTACATGTATTCATTTCTCATTAAGTATGCAATATTAAATGCTATGATATCACAAACATTGGGCGTGACTTAAGTTTATTTTCTTTACTTTAAAGTGAATTTGACGGACACATTAATGTGGTATTAAATTGTTTTCCACTGTTTTCCAAGCACATGCATACTCGTACTTCAAGTCGGAATATATTTATTGTATCACCTGCCAGTGAAAAGTGTGGTCATTGGCTGGATAAAAACGTGGGTGATGGCTTTTGCAGCTGCTCCTGTAATTTAGCTTGAGATGTTTGCCAAACAAACGTACCAATACAAAAAAAAAGGGGGGGGGGTGGGTGGCAGCCAAGATATACTATTACTGACTCTCCATATCCAGTCAACAGTTAACACAACATACGAACTAAACGAGTAAACAGCATTACAGAAGATTTTCAACTCTCGAACTCTCGAAGTGCGGCTGCGGTCGTTGTGTCACTGTCATGCATTTGGACAAGGGAGTGAAAATCACAGATAACTCACCATCAATGTGAAGGTGAAAAACAGCTGAATTGTTATTTCATTGTATAGGGGTTCCATAATGTACCAAATGGAAGAATACAGAGAACGAAAATAGTTTAAGGCCTACATGAAAAAGAAATGCCGAAGGTTCGGCAGGTCACAAAATCTATGGCTGGCTAAAAACAATACACCGCACACGTTGATTGATTTTGTCGGAATATTTTATTTGACCCGAAGTATTAATTTCAGATGATATTTTCTTACACAATAGGAAGATTGAGTAGGCCTACATTCGGAGAGTCATTACTATACCAGTAATGAAGTCATGCTGCACTGGGCAAAATGATTGCTATGTATATATACATGTGTTCGTGATCACCACAACAAGAGAAAAATTTTCACACCAGGCGAAATCCGCCAATCTTGGGGCAATTATATTGTTACAACCCTATGAGGACAACCTAGATATGGACATAATTATACATGTACATGTACTACAAGTACATTAAAAAAAGCGAATAATATATTATTACACGTGTGTAGTACCCATCACATTGGCTGTTTCGAGAGTTTCTTTCCGTCTTGGCCTCTTTGTGGACGCATAAGAAACAATTTAAAAACTGCAACAGAGTACCAGCTAGAGAGGTAAATTTTAGGTAGGAGATGCATGTTGTGAAAACATAGTCTAAACTCTAATGATAACTTCACTGACTGTCTTACAGTTCGGGACACGTCTAACACAATGACTTTCCCTCAACCACCAGAAAGGATTTAACCTTACATGAAATGCCATTCTCTTTTCAATTCTATACATGACTTGCCCTTACAATGAATTATAAAAGCATTGAATACCACTGGCATGAGTGACAATGTTTCCCGTGTCAGTATATGGGTTACCCATTTCCATAAACTTCAATAAAAGCACACCTCATTACATATGTTGATAACATAATGTTAAAGTTTGCTGTGACCCGTATAACACCCCAAAATAATGCCCAAGAAGCCTCTTTGTTTTGCATCAAAAGATGTTTTTCGCTTCTTCTGGCCTGACCTTAACGAACGAGGATCACAGTTTCGAAACGCCGCCAAGAGAAACTTCCACTTTATTAAATGTTATTTCTCCATAACAAACTACCAAGTGGCATTCTCTGATGTGAACTGTACAAGTTGCAAACAGCCCTTCCTCCAAATAGTAATCTTCAAAGAACGAAGGATAAACCAGATGCATTATTTCACGACACGTTTTTGCTTAGTTGTGAAGATTGTTCTAAATCAGCTTACAATATTTTCAGCATTCTGTATAATATCATAATGCTCGCCTTACTATTTATATGTATTAGAACATAATAATGCACTTTAATGGCTCTTACTGGAAAATACAATATACATTTTTTTTGCTCCATGCGAGAGATGAAACTCCAATGAAGAGCACACCAAAATGTGACAATGATGACTGTATTATGTCGGTAATAAGGCTCAAGAAACAAGGAAACAGAGTTGTTATTGGCTTTTCTTTTCATAAAACACACATTATGTGTGGCAGAGATAATAAACTGAAGTAGCAGTAAACTGTTCACAATAGATTGATTTGGGTGATTTGCGTAATAGATTCACTGAGTGTGAGATTTGCGCAATACTATTAGAGCCCCTCCTGGACTAGTAATTTGAGACAGTAATTGCTATTTGGCATTTCTTACGAAAGTGACGATATTTGACATGGGCACAAATCTCACTGCTGAAAGGAAGGGGGAAAAAAAGAACATGATATCCAACAAAAACAAAAAAAAAAGGCAAAGAAATGGGGCGTTATCAAAAAAGCGTTGGACCTTCAATTAATAATGAACTGTGCACCCAGTTAATGCAGACGCCTATCATTCTTTACATTTGGATTAGAAATAATATTGATATTAGGCCGTTTTGTTTCCTTGCAATGGAAACAGTATATTCTCTGATAGAGGACGGCACATAATTACATGTATGAAGAAGATACTGAAGAAGAAAAAAAATTGAGGAGGGGGGGGATAGGTAAGATGGTTATAACTAGTTTTTGTCGAAAAGTGTGAGTACGTATGTTTAAATTAAAAGTAGGCCTACTCTGTTTTCTGATCGTACTATGCATGCTCTTGGAACATTTCAAAAATGAGATCTGACGTTTGAGAAAATCAGAATTTAAAGTTAAGCCAAAATATCAATAGCAATGAGGGGGTGACAATGTGTGAGAGACTTCAAGTAGATTCACCCCCCTCCCCCCCCCCCCTCCCTCCCCAAACGTTGGTCAAACAAAGACAGCATGATATATTTTAGTATTTTCACGATCTACTAGCATGTGTATTAATGGTGTAAAAAATAAGTCAAACGACTGCACGCGCACACACACACACACACACACAATAGACGTAAAACGCAGGCTGAAATTCAATTCACGATTCTGCAGTGCAGAAAAATAGAACTGGAAAGACAAAGGGCTTTTTTTAGTATCCTCGGGGAACATTTCCCCACACGGTGAGAAAACAAAGAGCATGATTGTGAACAGCATAGCAGGCTTCTATTTTACCAGGTTTTAAGCTCTTGATAACAATGCATGTGGGACAATTTTTAAGAAAGTTTGCTTTGCACAAAACGTACCTGCTTATGCTCTTTTGATATTTCTATTTCTGAAGTATTTGTCACTAACCGCCACGCAATTAATACGTTTCTAGATAGCATCGGTGCTACGCGTCATTCTCAGCAATAGAAATACAATAATTTCTTGTTTAGTGTGCTATAATGTATAGCATTTATATAGCGCATATCCATTTAAAATGCTCTATGCGCTTTACAGAAACAACATGTCAACCACAGAGCAGAATGGAGCTGCCGGCGAAGCGCTCAACACACTGCACTGCTTCTTTCTCTCTCCCTGTCTCGCTCACTCTCTCTCTCTCTATCTCAGAGCAAATTGTAACGCAGCCTGTTAGGCGCAGTTCACAACTCACAACAGTTCACAACTCACAGCAGTTCACAACTCACATCAGTTCACACAACACACAACTCAAATAATATTTGAATATTTGTTAATAACAATATATATTAATAATGAACAATAAATTCTGGCGGGGGGGGGGGGGGGTGCTATAGTGCAATTAACGTCCACGAATGACGAAATGTTTGTGATATGATCTAGCTTAAATATAGGAGGTCTCTTAGGTTCATTTTTGTCTTCATCGCATTATAAAATGACAGACAAATAAACATTGGCAAGAAGCCTTTCCCCACAGTTTTCCATACACGTATCCATGCCTGCTCATAATAAAACTTCTAATCATGTATGCGATATGAAGAGCAATGTTATTTGGAAGTTTAACCTGATTTATTACTACAGCAAAGTACATGTACATAGATGGCACTGACTTGGGCCACAATCATGTCCTGCAAATCACTGAAATAATGTTGTCACCCGTCTGTCTGTTCACAATTTTCTTTCTCAGTCTGAATTTATATCAACGCCAACGGGATGAAATTATAGCAATTTAACTCAGAAGAACTGCTGCACCCTCCCTTTCTGATAAACACTATAGTATTCTCATTCTTCCCTTCATCGCCTTTTAATAGTTCATTCATTTATTCATTGGATGCATCGCTTTGCAATATTTCTAAATTTAGTTTTTACTGCACATCCGCTTGTTCCATCTATATTAATCACCATCGAAGGAAAACAGTTGTCCATTTACGGTGCAGTTTTTGCATGTTTAAAGCTTCAGTCTGTGCATTACATTGTCTGTAATTGTACTTCCTAAATGTAGATATTCATCTTGCCCGTGTTCTTCTTCTTTTCACAATTATAATATCATATAGGCCTACTTTCTTTGCTTGTACCAGTGGCATTTGTCCAAAGCATCTAAAAAATATGACAGGAAACTCTTGAACACGCAGATTAATAGTTGCAGGACAATTATGCCAGATTCGCCTTGCTGCTTCTTCTGCATGCATGAAAAGACATGAAAGCTGGTTCAAGGCTATTCTTGAATGCCGCGGGAAGATTCAGTGTGTACAATTTTGGACAAGGATAAATATAGCCCTGTTCTGGTAATGTCATCATAATAAGGCGGTCTGACCCAGATCATGGAAATGGCTATAAATTGGGCCTCGGTTTACGGCGGACAATATGCCATTGGGAGATGTAATAATTATAACAGGACAACAATCACGAACGAACACGTATAACACCTAACAGAACAACCCATCAGACTCACACATTTATTACACATAAAGATAAAGATAACAGTGCAATTACATACATTATATTATTCTAATCAACTGCCGTCCAACGGCCTTCTTTCCCTCAAGCACTCTTCCTCGGGTCCACAACCCGGTAGTTACTTTTAAATACACGTCGGCTTCAGCCTCTCCACTCAATGTCTTAATAACACATTCCTATGGTAATAACACCTGAGCATTCCAAGAGCTCCTCAACATGGCAATAGCACGTTAATAGTTCAATTCACATTAATCTCACAATAGCACAGTCGTATATCACTATCACATGTAATACATCTTAAGAGCACATTAACAATTATATACACATCCCTGTCTGTGGCCAGACTGCCACGTCTCATGCGCCCCTCCTGTCCTGCTCGACAGCTTCACTCCAATGGCCTATGCGTAGCCTTCGGCCCTATGCTGGCCTATCCCCTGTGCTAGTTCGCTTACCGCGGGTGGCGTCTCTGCCCGACCGCGGCACCTACAAGAAGAACATTACATTGGTATAATACCATACCATTTCTAACCACTTCACCCCTCATTACAAACCATGAAGCGTACACACAATAGTCCACCTTTCACTCAACACACATCTTACGGTAACACACCTCCACCGTACCACACAGCACTCACTCTCGCTACGAATCCATGAACCTAACTTACATCTATCGCTCATGGCGCACATTTCTATACACAGTAATCACTGACTTCCACATTCCTCACATATACTTATTTACATCATGGTCATAGGCGAATATAATACATCAATCATCATAATTATAAATCATAGTTCAACCTACCCGTCATCACTGGAAAACACACAACAATCTCCCGACTGCCTCTGATCTCACGTCTGTCCCCTGGGACTCCTTAACTTGCAGTGATTGTCAGTACAGCGCTCTCGCCTCATGCCGACCCCCCAACTCACAACATTTCACGCTTTAACGTTAACTAACAGAAGTCAATATAGGTGAGCAGCCTCACTATCCCGTGAGTCAATCCCTCACTTCCATGCCCCCGTAATCCTTGAATCCCGCTCACTCCACTCGTGACATACACCCTTTTGAAGTAAAATTAGAATAGTATGTTGGGGTACATCAAATTCATTTATTTAGCCTGTAGATAGACGCATTTAATTTAAATCAAATTATCTTATGAGCTGTTCAGTGCTGTGATAATGATTAATGTAGTTGAGTGACTAGCCTACACTTTATGTCTCGCAGTGTTTGAAAGTCTGAGTTTCTTCAATAATATACTTTTCTTTGACAATGTTTCACAATAATTCAGTAGCAATGTTTACCACCTTCCTCAGTTCTCTTTAAGCCACGCCGTCGTATTCTATTTATCTACACGATACAGTCAGCTAGCTGTATACATATTGGTTATTAATTATTACACAAAAGTTTATCATACTTTACCCAAAACTATTGACAGTATCATTATCCATAGAAATATTTATCGTGAAAACATACTTATACCGTTGATGTTTTGTTACATTGTTTCTCAAAATAAATGTTGTCGTATCAATGATTATTTTGCTTCAAAGGGTTAACTTAGCAATACTCTAGCAAAACAATATTCACTAATTGATATTGAATACACACCGGACAGATTTTACAGACAGTAGATTTCGTCTTGTCGTTGTTCTTCTTCTTTTCATTATTATATTACGACATGTATTATCATATAGACCTACTTTCTTTGCTTGTTCCAGTGGCCTTTCTCCAAAGCATCTAACAAATATGACAGGAGCAATATAAAAAAAAAAAAAAATTTCTGGAGTACTATTGATGTGAAATAGCAGAGATGAAAATGCAGGGCAGTTAGAATAAATTGTCGCGTCCCAACTGATCTAAAGTCCATCTCACAATTATTGGTAGTGTCTTGATCGTTCATTCAGTGGACGTGTCTTTGTCTTTGGTTGATGTTTTGATTCCACCTTGTCTGGCTATCAAAATGGCAACTCTGCAACAAGTAGAGATAGTTCACAGTACAGATGTTTGGAGAAGGAGGCTAATTTGCGTAAGTGCTGAATATTCCTAATAGGAAAAAACGGGACCGATTGATTTAGTGCCACGTTATTTCATATTCTTGCGTAGGCCTACAATTCTACCTGTATCCATCGCACCATTAAGACAGATTCTCCCCCCACCACCACACTACCGTCACTTTTTTCTTGTTCTAGCTTCAGTTCCCTTGTTTTCCTCTTTGGTTAGGGTTTGGGTTTACTTCCTTGACGTGTTCATGTATTGCTATGTGCACCAATGCAAACTTTGTATCAATTCCGTGGATATTGTTACATGTCATACGTATGCAGCTATACCGTCATAATACCTCAAAAAATAAATAAAATAAACACACATCTCTTTCTAAAGCGTATCCGTCATTGTGTTATCGTTTACAGTTACAGAAAAACATGATTATTTCAATGTTTTGATAAGATAAGATAAGATAAGAATCACTTTATTATCCCATATGGGAAATTTGTTTTCACAGAGTGTTTAACAGCACACATGTGGTACATACATCTCACGTATCATTATAAATAAACAAACTCAATAAGTCAATAACAGACACACATGGCGTGACATGGAAAGAACCTTAATGAAATGTGGCACACATCTATCTATAAGATGACTTGCTGAGGCGAATTGCTGAAGGCAAGAATGATCTTCTGTATCTTTCCCTGTTTGCTTTCATGTGTATTATTCTGTTGCTCTTGGATGATCTAGAAACCTGATGAAACAGGGGATGATTTGGACCCTACAAA
The DNA here is from genome assembly GCA_963931925.1 of Onchidella celtica. Classification (NCBI taxonomy): domain Eukaryota; kingdom Metazoa; phylum Mollusca; class Gastropoda; order Systellommatophora; family Onchidiidae; genus Onchidella; species Onchidella celtica. The sequence goes on from OZ007582.1 coordinate 24,078,440, forward strand.
CAATTACATTGTCATCTTACATCATCGGAGGTAGAAAAGGTAGAAAAAGATGAATGTGTAATATATCTGAACTGCCAGAAACGTATTTTACCTGTCCACAGTAACAAAATGCAAAAAAAAAAAAAAAAATGTTCTGATACATTCATACTAGCAAGGATAACGCGAAGTCGACTTCCAACATACAATAACTATAACCATGGATTTGGACTTGTCATATAAAATCATGCATAGCGTTTTTATGTCTTTCTTTTTGTTTCTTTTATTTTGTTGATTTATGTAATACATAATAATAATAATAATAATAATGAAGATCATTTATATAGCGCCCAATACAAACAATTTGCTCTGGGGGCTTTGCATATTTAACTCTGTTTCCGTCCTTACCTCTTTAACCATTAATGAATAATATCCATTTTCTAAAATCGCCCATCTTTAGAAACAACCAGAGCAGTTCTTGTCTATAGTACAGTTTGCCACAGAGGGCAACGAGAAAAGTACCGGACATGCTCAAACAACAATGTTATATCTACAACCCCCCCGGCCTGTGTCGACCTCGTCTGTGGACAGCGGATATTCAAACCGGTAATGCTTTCCACCAGTCACAGCTCTAGATTTCTTATATATTATATAATATTTCATGGACTGTTGTATAAAGAATTAAAATATTTTTTTAAAAAATATAAAAACACGAAATTGTAATCAATCTGGAATATCTTAATTGATTCAGATTTCTGCTTTATTATCAATATTGCAGTCCTCCTGGAGAGTTTTATTACAGTTGTATCGTTGTTGTTTTGATGCGTGTGATCAAAATATCCCAATATTTTGTCTTTTCCATTTCAAGGAACGCCTGTCATCATAGGGTGCCTATCAAAGCTCTGTAGCGGATTCTTCAGTGCATATTCTATAAACAAAGACCTCGAGGTAAATTTGTCAACTTTAGGTAAAATGTTATCATTTTGATCTCTCCTGCACGCTATTCTTTTTGTTCACTTTATTCTATGCTAAACCCTACCAGCTTAATTCTTTTTCCGCAACGGGGCCATCCATAAGTGCGGCTCGGTCTTTGGGTGGCCAGGTGATGTATGTAAGGTTTTCAAATATTTGATTTTTTTTTTCAGCATAATTTCCTTGCAAATAATTATTATTAAGTTGTTGGATTATACATAAATTATATTTCTAATGCAACAGTCAAGGTGTAGCAGCCCGACAAAATGAGGCACTAAACCTTACCAGATTAACTCTTTTTCGCAAAGGGCCATCAATAAGTGCGGCTCGGTCTGTGGGTGGCCAGGTGATGTTTGGAAGGTTTTCAAATATTTGATTTTTTTTCCCCAACATATTTTCCCTACAAATTATTAAGGTTATAAATAAATCATATTTCTAATGCAACAATCAAGGTGTAGGCCGCCAGACAAAATGAAGCACTTCGTCAATGTTGGTGGTATGGACATTATTGGTATCACCAAATAGGTTACTCAAAGTCCTTTCATTTGGTAAAACAGCATGTGACTGTTATTCAATTAGCAGAAAAGATATGGCCTCTCAAAGACAGGGAGTTACACAACCACTGTTTTGAGAAAATTGCTTTTAAAGTTTCAGCTTTGAGTCAATGATGATTTGATTCAAAGTCAGTTTTCAGGCATTTATCCTTCTCAAACAAGATTATCATTCGGAAAAGTAATAGTAAAGAGGTCAAACTTTAAAACAATAATAAAAATGCAAAATCGATTTAAAAAATCAACAACAAAAAAACTGGCCCCCTGATGCCTTTAAACAATTTTCTCGAATCAGATAACGCCGATATGTGCCTTATTTTGTCGCGTGGCTACATTCCGTGCAAAATACCCATAGAAAGTTTTAAAAGACAGACTTTATCGTGGACACTCATTGCTGCAATAGCTGGACGTTCGCGCAACGAAAAGATGGAGAGGAAGTGTCAAAAGTTGGCGGAATCTTAACGTGTGACATCTAATAATTTCTGAGAGTTCCACGCAATCGTTTTAGACCCTTGATTTATTTGCCTTTGACTGCTGCGTAGTTTTAGCTAATGTATAGTCCTGGAGGACTATTTTGCATTTTTATTCACCCATTTACGAGTAGTATTGCAATTAACAAGTGAGCTATTTGTTGACATCGTTAACACCTTTATAGGAGGTCAAACCTTCAGACAAAGACTGCAAATTAACTGAGAAGGGCAGGCAGCAGGGAAAGTGTAAGGAAGAAATCAGCTCCCTCAGACAGGTTCAGAGATCCCCTGCAGTAAACCTGGAAAAGAAAGGTAAACATATTCAAAAACAATTTAAACATTACGCTCTCCCCATTAGCTTGCTGATTGCATGGTTAAAAACGTATATTTTATTCTCCCAAAGCATATAATTACGTTTGTAATGAAACAGCTTACTAATTTATGAACAATGCCACTTAAAAAACTTTAGAGCATAAAATCTTTTCTTGGTATTCAACATTCTAATGGCCATAATCACTTACATTGGGGCTGGGTATGGCGAAGATGGGTGAGGATAAAAGTTACGAACATCGAGCGTCTGGATTCCGCTAAATGGACCACTTTCCATGAACAGTTCTTGTCGTATCTTTCAGAATAAAAATTGTGATACGAAAAAATTAAATACCAAAGAAACACTCAAATTTGATACAGAACATCTGTAATTTTAAATCTGATTTCTTTAATCATTGTCTGTACAATATTAAAGTTCTCATGACTAAAGCAGCTAAATACTTGGGGATGTTGAATCTGAGCTTTTCAATTTCTGATTTCGAATGAGTGAAACTGTTAGTCCTTTGTCCCTATTTATTGAGATCGGCTGTTGTTCTGAGCTCAGGTCTTTGTGATTTTGCAGATAGCACACATTGCGGCAAGTCGCCAAAGTCTGAGACAAAAAAGAATCTGAAAGGCTCAGGTATGAAAGACTAAATTTCTTTAATTTGCTCATTACTCCATCAGCATCAAACAGATATAATTATCAGATTGGACACTTCTTTGAGACGCTTCAATATGTTTAGCGGGTCACTTGTACTTTGATTCTTTATCATGCACGAAAATTATACTGTGGAATGGCATATTTAAAAAAAAAAAATTTTTAATAAAGGCAGTGACTCATCGCAACGATTCGGTCCGCAAGATACCACTGGTCAAATTGAGATATTGGCCATAATAACTTTTGGATCGAAAAATATCCCATTTCTTTTTTTTTTTTCATTTCTTCCTCTTCTTTTTTTATTTTATGTGGCTGAATTTGAATATTGAAACGTCTGCAAGCAAGTGCTTTTGTGCACTTTTTAGGGCGAATGATTATTATTCAAAGCGTTTTTGCTTGTGATGAGACAAATTTTGCCACAACAATACCTGGTAACCCTCATATCAATGTGCTGGTGATCATTAAAACAACACTTTAAGATTGTTTGAACGGTTTACATCTGACCTGATCGAACCAGAGCTCCCGAAATAATATAAAACAATGTCAAAAATTTAGATCATGCTTAATTGAAGGGAATTTTCTATGAGCCTGCTATGAGAGCATTGACAGTTTACCGAAGTTCCATGGCATGTTGCCCTCTCACTGGATCTTTACCGAAGTTTATTCATTACGTAAGAGACATGGTTGCTAAGCAATACAATATCGCTTATGTTGTAAATACGGCACGAACGTTAAAGAATGCAATGCTGTTGGGACAAAAAGAAGCAGGACAGCTTGTAAACGAGTATTTATTTGTCACTGAGAATTGACACTGATGAGAAGGAAGGCTTTGAATAAAAATGCAAGAGACGTAAGCATCAAAGTTACAGATCTAGTCTAGACATACACGTTACAAAGAAGAGGGTGGTTATAGCGTAGATGTTACAGATCTAAAAGTTATGAGACGAAATGCGTGATGACAAGGACAAAAGTACAAGGAAAAGAAGAGATATCAAGTGTAAATTAGTTGGCAGGATTTTAGGAAAAGGTTCTGCTTTATAAGTAATAATATATCAGTAAATTCACAAACTGGACTACACGGCTATTCTTCTGAAAAAAACTGAAATGTGACAAAAGGCCGGACCACCAAAAGGAATGTATTATTCATCATGTGAAGATTTTTCTGGGATACTGCACGACCATCTCTGTCCTACCAATCCCAACTCACATTGAGAGCATGCCGTTTGTCGCCTTAGTCTTTCTTTCTGAATAAAAGTTCCCCACACACAGAGTATGTCTAAAAACAACAAACAAACAAAATCGGTTATAAGATAAGATAAGATAAGATAAATTTTATTCGTCCTTGTACAAGGAAATTTGTTTTGATCATTGAATACATAACAATACAGTTACAGAAGCAGAAAGTATGATACATAGCGCGCACACACACATATATACACACACACTGATAAATTAACTAAATTAACAAAATTAACAGTGCACACAATATGCTTCCTTAACTAAAACACATTGACCTGACACGCAGGACATAATTCAACTGTGCACAGATTACGATCAAGATGACGACATTATTGTAACATCCTAGTTGATGATGGAATAAACGATTTAAAGTAGCGCTCAGTTTTAGTTTTCTTTGACAACAGCCTTAAACTTCTTACAGATCTTATATATTCCTTGTTCAGGGGATGTTGGGGGTCATTTATAATAATATTAGCTTTTTTAATACCAGCACCAGTGTACAGCTCATCAAAATATGGCAGATCACAGATACAAATTTTGGATGCTTTTTAAATTAAATTATTGATCTTATTTTTATCTTTTTGTAAGATGTTTCCTCCCCAACAGACAACTCCATACATCAAAACGCTCTGAATAGCCATGGTGTAAAATATTTTCAGAATGCTTTTGCTAACTTTTAAAAAGCGGAGCTTTCTGAGGAAATACATGCGCTGGTTGGCTTTCTTGTATACATATGTTACATGCGCATGCCAGTTAAGCAATGAATCAATAGTAATGCCAAGATATTTGGCCTCTGTGACAATTTCAACCTCTTCATTGTTGATAGTAAGATATAATGGGGGATCCTAAAATCGTTGAAAAGACATTTAATGAGCCTGCTGATTAATTCCAAAGCAATGACTCCACTCCACAAACAGACATTTGTATAATATCATTTGCCACCTAGATTGATCCCAATTAGGCAGGGCTACAGAAAATGAATGAACCAATGATGTAACAGCGCATGCCAGATGTTCAAAAAAGGATAGGAAATTCTACAAACAATACAACAAGGCTACGGAGGCTGCCGTTTGGGCACAGAAGGATGTCTGAATCTGCAAACTCTTAACACAGAACCTGTTTAATTTTATTTATTTTTTTGCTGGACCATACGGGCCGTCAACAAGGAGATATTTTCAGCACAGGAAACCAGATCTTCGTAATTTCATTACAGTCAACTTGTTTCTTAAATACTATCGGTCATTATAATCTTTTTCAAAAGGGTTAGATACAGTGAAGTATGGGGAATTAGGAATTCTAGAGGGATATAAGTCTATTTAGAGCACCAAAATCCTATTCAGGATGACAGAAAATGGTCCCTAAAATCAGAGAGAGAAATCAATAAATGAGTACATGTGTTTAGTATTTGGAAAGAAAACCCCGAAGTATTATGCCAGCATCCAAATGATATGAGTGAGTGCGCGCGTTTAGCATCTGGAAAGAAAACCCTGAAGTATTATGTCAGCATCCAAATGATAATGAGCGAGTGCGCGCTTTTAGCATTAGGAAACAAAAGCCTGAAAATTTGGATAAAAAAAAATAAGTACATTAAGTATTAAACAGAAACTAAGCACGACAGTTTAACTTTCGCCATTACACTCCTCAGATCCAACCTATTATTTCCAATTCTATAGAATGTTAACTGCTTTTTCAGTGATTGTGTAGCTCGTGTATATTGCTTACACATTAATAATCTGCGCTGGAATTTCTCATTGTAACATCCTTGTAAATAAAAATATCTTTAATTGTTGTTTACCCCCATTTTGCGATAAAAAATGATTTCTAGGAAAGATAGTAATTATCATACTTCTGTGTTCAGTATCACAGCCATAAGAAACGTAACCAGTCCTGTTGTTTTCGGAAATGATTGGGTTAGAAAAAAATATTTAAAAAAAACAACCGATTTCTATTTTGAGCTAGAATTATGAGACGGGTCGAAAAATATGCAGTATGCAGTTGATTCCGTGTTCATAAAGGGGTTTGCCAAATTAATTATCTGTTGAACAATACATTGGCAGCGGGAAGGAGAAATGGGGAGATGACATGTAATTCGCATTATAAATTGTATTGAATGGCGCACCTGCGACCCATACATACTCTAGTTCTAGGTAGACCTGGGTGTATTTTAAACGTTGGGCAACGGGTTTGGGAGAAATACTTTTTTGGTGTCTGTGTATGGTCGAGATTTTAGATTTTCTCACCCTAAGGGGCCATAACTCAGTATCTGCTTGAGAAAATGTAAGGCAATTCTCAATCCTTCGAACCAATAGATTATTTTGTCAAAAACGGCTGTATATGTTGCATAATAAGCAAATAGACCACACCAGATTTCACCTGGTTGGGTTAAATAGAACGCGCCCGTTGCTATGCTGAAACATCACTTTCATTTTCAATTACAATTTTCTGAAAAATGATTTTTAGAACAGCCTACTTTCCAAACTTCAGTCGACAATAAATAAGTCAAAACATGACACACATTGATGAAACGCGGGTGTCAAATGAAAGGGGAATAGCACCTCCTTTTTGAGGTATCAGTAAGTCAGAATGTAACTTCCGGACCGAACCACCCCGACGAGTCACAGAACCTATGTCATATAACCTATGTATTATTGATCATTATAAAAAAAAACAACCCAAAAAACTGATTGTTGTAGTAGGGGGGGGGGGGGCCAAGCCGTCAAATGGCCAGGAACCTTGCACAAAAATATATACCCCTGATTTTGCTACAAATGTTAGGAGAACCACTCTGGGCTACTGAAAATGCCGGATATAATGAGATAAAGGGTGGCAACGCTAAGAAATTCCTCAAAAACACCCCCTACGTGACGTTACAGATTTGCGCTCTTTTCAGTCAAAATAACAGTAATACAGTTGTACCAAGCCAAATATTAAAGAGATACCCATACTTAATATACATCAAATTAAAAATAATTCAATTTCCTACCACATGAACGTTATCCGTACTGATTTGTGTTTATTACAAGAAATCTATTGGACAAAATCAAAACTATACCCCTTATATCGCTGAACATTGCGAGTCCAATATTTTAAAAAATCTCATAAAATATACCGGGTGGCTAAGGTTGAACTTTACTGCCTATTATCACAGACAAGTACCCATAGGTTTTTGAAAAACATAATGTAACAATTTGAAGATCAAATTATTAATAATAGCAGTTACAGTAATACGTCTATTTGGTGGATCCGCTCTGAACTGCTTCACATATTTAGAAATGTTAGTAATAGTACGTTACGTCTGTTGTTGATGCTGAGATATGTATACAATATTGCTAGCAAGAGTTAGTTGTTTCATTACTGCAGTTCAAGCCAGGTTCATTCAATTTGAATTACATCGGAATGTGCTGTGGAAACAATATGTTAGGGCTTGAGAAACAAGTCAAATAACAAACCCCTCTGTGCTGTCCATTGCGATCTGCAGACAACCTCCAACAAACCATCAGTCTTAGCGTGACCTAAGTGTATCCTGTTTCGTAACTGGGTGTATATTGAAAGTGTCCTGCTAGTTTTGAATGGAAATTAAATTCCGGTTCTAGATCCGATCGATGCCACCAGTCCTGTGAGAATTTGAACGTTATATCAATAAATGACGAACTCCAAGATAGCCGCCGCTGAAAAGGTCCGGTGTCCTTCACATTACAATTGAGAACAACTTCCACAGTGGTTTTTTTTTTTACAGTTGGAAATAATCGAGTTTGTAAAAACAAACAGAAACATATCAAAATAGACATACACACATGGTGCCAATTGTTTAATCTTAATTCGAACAAAACCATTGTTGAATGGGTGAGGGGTGATGCAGATGCATTTAGTCTCCAAAGACACCTACAAACTGATCACCACCGTATCAATAGATGTGTAATTCAGGTCATTAATGATATTCTTTCATGTCATCACTGTTTCACCAAAACCCCATTACTTCAACCATAGTACCTTCAATGAGAGAAGTCTCATTTTTAGGTGAGTCACATCCAATTCACCGATGAGGTAGAAAACTGGTTTTTAGTGGTCTTCAGCTGGATTCGTCTCAGCTGCCACATCCCTAACAGGATTGCTATAGAGGTTGTCTCCTTTCGTTTGCTCAACTGAATACAGAACAGTACATTAGCTTGTGCTGCAGCTCGTTTTGCAACTGCAGCTAAACAGGTTAAGAGCCTTTTTGGTGCTCTCAGCTGCATCTCCTCAGACCATGTAGTCACAGTGCAGAGGGTCGAAGTTTTGAAATGAGCCACCTGATGCTGAACGTCCAAACATTGTGTCTGACTCTGTTCATAGATGGTGAAAACCTAAAGGGCTTTATTGTGACATACCTCTTGGCTGCAATTTTCGTGCTGAAAAGATGCATTTTCCTCATGAATGTCCCCGGCGCCCGATGATGCAGCGAAGCTATGAAGTGAAGCAGAATTCTATGATTTCTTCCTCTGTTTAATACGTGTTCCCAACTCTTGGAAGACAGAGGACATTACATTTTTAACTTGGTAAAAACTGTAGTGTTTCCAGTGACAGCAAACGAGAAAACAGTGTCCCGCCCAGTAAGGACATGGATTGCAAAGATGTTCACCATGATGGCTTCGGGGATGCTGACAAACAATATTAACGGACATGACATTACTGGTTGGCAATAATACTTTCATGAAAGACACTATATTGACCAGACTTCTATGCATTTCTACGTGCGGGGTGTTAGCGAGATATGGCAGTACGTCTGTGTCGCCTGAGTTGACTTTAAGGTTATGATGCCCATCACTGATTTCCTGAATCATGTGATATACCACAATAACACCAGCCTTCTCGTGATTGATAGATGTGTGCTGAATTCCACCTCCCAATTGTACTGGTTGTGGGTCTGGGCCTATGACAATGAGGTGTGTATTAACTGAATGCTACAGAGACCTAACCTGGCCGATAGTCATCCGTATGGTTTGTTCTTCGTACGTAACGACGGTGAGAACAAGGGTCTGCTGGGGATGCGACGGCTCTTCGTAGTGTTAATAAAAAAGACAATTGAGTCCTCTCTGGATTGGGGGGGGGGGGGTATGCAGCCGAACTTTCTACTTAGTTTGAAACACTGGTCGAAAACCACATACAGAATACGAGCATTCTCATCACGAAGGATAAGTCCCTTCACCGCTGAAGTGATCAAGTCAGACACTTTGTTTGGGGAAACTTGTCGTGGCATGGGTCCACAGGCAACACGGATGTCGACATCTGAAACCCTATGGTGAAATTTTCAGTAGAAATCTTACACACTTTGTTTCAACACTGGCTTGCTGGTAGATTGCATTTCCAGCATTTGACCAAAGAGAGATGACGACAGTGAGTGAGTTGTAATGGGAACAAAGTCTCTGTTAGGTTACAAACACGTGCACAGTTGAATCCAGGTTCAATATTTAGCTCAAGAGTGGAAGGTGTATCCCTGGCCCTACCGTGAATCGCACAATATTGTGTTCTCACAACTTCAGATGTCCACTCTCTTTTGCCCAATATTCTACACACTCTATGCATAAATTTCTTTTTTTTATTTGTTCTACCGATGAAGGAACAGTACAATCTTTGAAATATTGGCAATTAAAAACGTAAGAAGGTAAGCAATACATTTGAAGAAATTTGTTTTCTCCCTCTTGTAAATCTGTCCCTTGCACGTATGCAGTTTCTTAATAATATGCGGTCACATAACTTGGCACCGATAGGTTTATCAGTTTTCTGCTGAAGCCTTGGGAAACGGGGGGGGGGGGGGGGCATTTAGGTCGTTTCAGTGAAAAGATCTGACCAAATTTTAATGCTATGCCACACACCAATTTGCGATGCACAGCATGTCTACTGGAAAGAAACCCCTTAACGAGGACAGGATGAAGCCCTGTACGAAAGGCAGGTAGTACAGTGTGCAGTGTACGTAGCTGTTGTGATCTTCTGAGAAAAAAATATGGCAGCATCAAATGAAAAGGCCAGTCATTTTCCTTTTCTCCCCCCCCCCCCCTTTTTGTTTTCTGCCAGTAAAAAAACAGCCATGATGGACAGTCACTGCGAAACCGTTTGTCCACGATTGCGTCCTTCGTTGACTTCACAGTTTCCTGTTCACGCATGTCTAGGGTCCACCATCTTGCGAATTTAGTGAATTTGGTGGTGGATGCTGATCTCAAGAGGTCTTTGACGACTGATCTCAGTGCCCAGCTCGCCGCAGGCTGGTCAGTTAGTTTACCGCCCTCCTGTCAGCTGGAATTGTACCTCATTCAATATTTCATAAGATCGAACAGTATCGGGTGCAAGATCATCGATATTCGGCATCGATATTGTGACGTCACAGGATAGAACATCAAAGGATCGCTAGTGTTGCAGTACCGTGGGTACCTAGGATCGGTGCTTACGAAGGCATTGTTACTGGTGAAAGCGAAACATTTTGGCCTCTCATAAAAAAAACCTCGACTGGCATCATTTGGCATCAAACTGAACCGAGATCAGTAACTATCTGACAACCTAATTCAGCAGTAAAATTTTCCATACGGCCAATCGCTAGGCTCAGATAGCCTTACATAGAAGCCACACTCGAACTATATTGCGTCAGTTTGAGAACAATTTGTTGTTAAGAGGCAACAATACCACAGAGAGCATCCAAAAGGAAAATTTTTGGTAACAGATTAGTAAAACTACAGAAATTTATCACAGTGGTATTGGTTGTTCTTAGTACTCAGAATGGCGGTGCAGGAGAAACGAGTGCTATAATTCTTGTATACAAAAAGTGTTAGGACGTTTGGAAATTCTAAATTTATATTTTTTGGGGATTAAAGTTACAATTAGCAAATTCAAAAATGTTTGTAACATCTTTCTAAGACATCTGTGGTAAAAACATTTGGATAGAACCTTATTAGTCACTATAAACATGGATCCGAAATGATTTAATCGAAATTTTCAGATTTTTTGATGTGTACAGAATTCTTGACCCATGATATGCAGAATAATGAACAAATAATATATTTGAAGCTTTCAATTCCTGGCCTGTCTATCTGAGAGTAAGTGTGTCGAGTATCAAAGCTTTTGGTAGAAAACTGAGAAAGTAGTGAATATTTTCTTACGCCACCCCCGTTAAAATTGAGCTATATTATCTAAATAGAATTGGGAACAAAATCGCGTCTACATACGTAATGCCACTCTTTAGCCAAATATATCCGGCAGTTTCTTAAGCCCAGGGGATCACTTTAAATGAAAATACAACAAACAAGAGTATATATTTTAATGCAAGGTTCAACGCTTATTTGAAGAGATAGAGCAAGTTGGCTCCCCTACTATTGTGTAGCGACATTAAAAGTAGAGTGAAACTCTAGTATTATGACATATTAATCATGCAGTGCTCTAGTTTTTCTCATTTTCCTTCCTGTACCACCATTGTCAAGACTGTTGAGTTATTTAGTAAAGTCCTTTACTTTACCAACCACGATGCCATCCACCATTTTACTGTTACACTTTTTATATCATGTACTATTTTTTCATTAATCAGTGACTTTTTAACTTTGGAGTAGGCATGCTTATCGCCCGACCTCGACATCGTGAAAACGAGAATCAACCAGTAATATAATCGATAAACGAGTTCTCTTTGACAACTTCTCCAAGTGTTTTAAACTTCATATCAGAAGCAATGTGGAGTAAATCAACCAATAAAAAGAAAAGCTAAAATGTCGTGATGTCTGAGCGGGCAAACTGAACTTCTGAAAGGCAGTACTACAGCTATGTTAAAATATTGCCAAGTAAAATCATTCAATGGAGAAATCGGTAAAGAATCAATCAGTTTCACCCCATGATACAATTGTCGTTTTTAATATGACGCCAAGTCCATGTTTTATAGTTTGAATTTATAGTAAAGTTTACTTTCTTACTTGGAATATGCAAGAATTGCGATAAGTATATTACACTTAGCGCTGACCGAAATATAATGTTTCCATGATAAAACCTGCCATCGACGAAGCCAATTGATAGTTCTGCAGATAGATTGGCCTCTGTCCAGCCAGAGTCTGGCCAGGAACTACAGCGATCTGACCGGGTGTCTGAGGTTTATTTTGGTGTTCCTGTGTCAAACTACAGGTACTCTTTCCTGTGTAGTGTTGTTTGTTGGTAATACTGTATTTTTAAAGACGCCAAAATGTGTATGAGGATAATCAATCTTATTGCATCATTTTTTTCCAAAGTGAGAGGAACTAATTCAGTTTCCAAACGACGTTGGTCCTTTAGAAATGCCATTGGATATCTGATTGTCCCGATGATGCTATTCACACCGTCTCGTCAATACAATCTCTGGTGCCCCGCAGGATACCTTTTGCACACCCCGCGAGAAGGTCCAGACATTTGCCAACCGTGTGGTCTGGGGACTTTCATGCTTCTACTGATACATAAACACAGACAATGTTTTGAGTGCACAAACATTCGAAATTTGGAGCTGGAGATAGAGACTTCCCCATGCAACAGATTTAAGGACACTGGAATCCAATGCATTGACGGCTACTACCGTACAAAACCCTCCTATCCTGAAGACAGGGGTCATTGTCAGAAATGTACAAGTTGTCAATTTCCCAAACGTCCGTGCCAGAAGTTCAGTGACACTGTCTGTTGTCCACATGAAAATTATGATGTTTTTGTCAACAGACATGGAAAACCAGAATGTGTCCCGTTGTGTGGACGTGGTCAGTTCCTAGATCCAGAGACTGACCAGTGTCTACCGTGCCATCAGAACACGTATATGCAGGTGGAGAGACATACTCACATTTACTGTCAGAACTGTGAAGTCCCTAGATCAAAGCAAGAAATAATTATCCGACCATGCAACAGTACCCACCCAGCTATCATCGGTTGTATTGATGGTTATTACGGTCGTCCCTCACTGATCTACCCATTCCATAGATGTGCCAAGTGCCAGGACTGTTCTGAGAACAAACATGGCCGTATGTATACAGGTCGTACGTGCAATCAGTCCAATGATGCAGTTTGTTGTTCTCAACCCAATATAATCATTGTGGAAACCCTGTCTGGCCCAGAATGTACAGTGCGTACCACACCAGTGCCAGTGACATCAACAGGTAAACATAGCTGGTAGGCCAGTCAATTTTGTCTGCTGCACAATAGGCGGTTAAACACTGGTTCGGTTCTCACTGTTGACACATCGTCGCTTCTTTTCTTTCATCTGCCTAAAATGTTATGCCTGCTCGACCTTCATCGATCCATGTATTCATTTATCCATTCAATCGTGACTGTGTCTTATACTTTTACATTACATCCCCACACTCGATCTCACACCCATAATTTAACTTTCAGTCACATTTACGTAATTACATGTACTGTCTTGTTCAGCACTAACGTATTCAACCAGTAGTCAAGAGGCCTAGTGGTACTTTTTTTTACAATACGATTATTATGCCGGAAACTTCACTGTCAAGATGACTCAGGACATTAGACTGTAAATATTATGTGGTTGGATGCGTGAACGTTAAGGCGGTGATAGTCGAAATGGAATTTTGAAACAAATGAACTCGCAAGAGATTTTTTCTTTAAACCGTACCTTGGCGGCGGTAAAAGATGGGCTGAGGGGGTGGACCTTTCTGACACTATTTAATCACATTTATCAGGTGAGGTTCGGGAGCTTTGAATATCAATGGCTCAACTATTTTTTTTCTTTTTTCAGAGCCCGCGGACACAGAGAATTTGATATTTGTCTCTGATAAACTATGTGGAAAGAGAGAATATGCGACGGTTGACCTTGACAAGACTTTAACCTCTTGTCTGCCTTGTCCGCCTGGCACCTGTATGGAGGAAATCAGACATAACAGAACTGTCTGTTACAGTTGTGCCCATTCCGTCCATTATACAGCAACTGATCAGGCGATGATCTCGTCACATGGAAAGCAGATCCATCAGGACAAAATAATCTTTGTCATAAGCATTACACTTTTCTGTTTCAGTTTTGTCCCAATCCCTTCTGCTTTATTCTAAAACTAAGTGCTTGTTGTTTTTCCATATCTAAAAAAAAAGATAGAAATGCAGTATAATAAGGTGGCCGGTGAGAAGAAAAACTGCTTATCAGTGACAGAAGAGAGAGAGAGAGAGAGAGAGAGAGAGAAAGAGAGAGAGAGAGAGAGAGAAAATTATGTTTGTCTATCACTTGGAAAAATTATCAAAACAAAAATAACTGTTGCAAACAGGAACTTTTACGATGATATTCAGATCATGCATTGTTACCGGAATGTAACAGGAATGTGTTTAAATTTCATCCTTATGTAAAAGTGGCCAAAGATAATTACAATATGGTTTCCATACTGCCTTTAAGCCTGATCGTTAACAGCTTCGTGATCGCAAACAGAAATCGACAATAGTAGAAAACAAGATTTTGTTGAAAATCCAGATAGTTGAATGTAGGTCAGCCATCAAAAATAGAGTGGTGAGTGGAGAATGTGAGGCAAACAATTGGCCATGTGTAAAGCTCAGACTACTCATGTCAACTGACTATTAAGAAATGCAATGTTTGTTACACTTAAAAGCAAGTTTAAGATCACAGAAATTGGTAAAGCCTATAAAAAAAAAGCGCATTCTGCAGGATAAGTGTACGCGCCGCGTTGAATAAATAGATAAATAAACGTAGCAGCAGGGGGAGTGATTGGAACTTTTTTAGGAGCGATTTCATTACCAAAGTACAAGAAATGCATCATACTCCCGATTTGAAAGTACTTGGGGCTTACACGCATCGTCCGCTGGTCTCACTACATGAATAAAATGTATACCATTAACGGTATCATACGTTCTGAAGAGCCCTAAGGACGACCCACGCAGCGGGGGGCGGTGGGGGTGTGGGGGGGGGGAGCTAGGTGTGACAGAACGTTTTGTTTTTTTCGAAAGATTGTGTATAAAAGAAATATTTTAAAAAGCTTTCGGTCCCTATGATGACAAACGCTATTTACCAGACAAACATATTGACAGTTCTTACATAATACAACTTTGGCCTTACACGCTTTGACCTAGCTCTGCCTGCAATGTAGGTCATAACACACAGTGCATGTCGCATAACACAGTGGTGATGTCACTCGTCTGGGAGGTAAAATTTAATATTGATCGCCGTCGACAAATCTGGGTCGTGCAGAGTATTGTAGGAGTTGAGGGAATTTGTGTACCTGCGCCGCGAATAAATCCTGAGGAGCAGCCGGAAGTTGATTAGCTGTTTGTGCTGATCTTACTAATTCTGGGATTGTTGACAAACTAAATTTAGGCAAACGTTCATCATCTCCGTCGATTTTTTTCCTAAGCCTCGTTTCCAAAAATAACCGTACTCGTATGGGTTGAATGATGGGGATGTTCAAATCCCGAACTCAAACATTCTCTCTCTCTCTCTCTGTCTCTCTCTCTTTCTCTGTCTGTCTCTCTCTATCTCACTCTCTCTCTCTCTCAATCAACGCCCGGCTGCTCCTCACGATTCAGTGGCTGAACATCGGCAGGTTTTTATAGGCCCATTGCGAATGACGTCACAGAGTCTTTTTGTTATGCACTTCCGACACCTAAAATGGCGGGTGGATCAGCTGACGAGTGTAACTTCGAGACATGTCTAAGCGGTTAAAATGCCTGCTGGTTGCATTGCAGTTGGCTGTTATGTTAGTGGCGGATAGGATTGATCCAAGCTGGTCAGATTCCCTACCATCTGTGTAAACAAAGAAAAGGAAGTGAAAGAATTGACCGAACGTCTCCCATGTGTGTGAACGCACGTGTCATTGTTTACTGTAGTGAACTGTTTTTGTTTTTTTGCTCGCCGCCGATTGGTTCGCCACACCTGAAGTGCTCACAGTGCAAAGCAGATAACGAATCAAAACCAATGCTACCATCGCAATGCAAGCGTCGGTCCTGACAACTAAAATGGCCGATATCCGCAATGGCCCTATATATTAAATTTCGCACATTTGTCAGTAGCGATCGGTGGCCGTGTGGCATGGCTGAAACAATCTTAGGGGATGGGGGGGGGGGGGTCTTCCTTAGCATCGCTGGTGTAGTAGGGGAAGGGAAGGGCGGGGTCACCTCAGGTCATTCTCCCATTTTCGATTCGAAGGGAGATTGGTCAAACGAGGTGTTCCTTGTCTATCCGGGTCTGCCACACCACTGAACCCTCAGAGGCAGAGCAGTGCATATTAAACCTCTGGGCTCTGGCCTCTGGGAGGGATGTGTGTGTGACACTTTTTTTTTCGCTGGTTCACAGCATATTTTTTTTTTTTACTGCTTTCTTGATACAGTTATTAAATTCCTGATTTTCTAATTTCTGCAAGTCGGACTCGAAACTCACTCTCGAGTTCTCTTAATTGAGCTTCAGTAGAATTATAAATTTCGTGGCAGGCTTTGATCCAAGATTCCCTTTCATCTTCAATTAATTGAAATTCTTCATCGGATAGATTTCTGTCTGCTGTGGCTTTGGATATAGTCTTGACACCAAGATATTTTGGGTTTCAGCCAAAGTTCTAAGTTGGCCGTGGCGTCCGCCCTTCTTTTCGAAACGATTCCTTGCGGGTGATATGCCTAACTCTACCAATCCTGTGAATAGCCCCATGGCAGTGGTTGGTATAGCTGCGGGGATCCCAATACCAGTAGCAAATGAGTCCTATTGACGTACCTCCTAGCCCTACAGTGCATAATTATAATGAGTGCTTCTGTGATTCGAGATAAAACGAGTCTGAATCTTTTATTTTTATTTAATAGAGTTTAGCGCTTTCGTTTTTCGAGGAGTAACTTCGTTTGAAAGGCGCTCGTCTGCCTCAAACGATGGTGGTTTGACAGATCTGGATACATCTCAGACATTGTTGATTAAGAATTCACTTTTCAAGTATTTCGGATTAACATCTTCGTTTATGTATGAAACTCTCTGAGTGACAATGTCCGGATATACATTAATAGTTTGCAAGGACAGCTTCTCTTCATAATCAATGTAGGCTTCTTTACGAATAAGCATGGGGGGGGGGGGGGGCTGAAAAAGCGTGCTGGGGCGTCATCTGGGTTTTCTTCCTTAGGGATTTGAATGACAATGCCTAAGCGCGGGCACCTCCGCAGGGTGGACATCGTCGTGCGACTGATCCTATATGGTCCTTAATTGTGTAAAGAATCGAACGTTCGGTGACTAAATCTGGCGAGCAGTGCTTTACTACTTATCTACCATCTGTGTAAACAAAGGAATGGAAGTGAAAGAATTGACCGAAAGTCTCCCATGTGCGTGAACGCACGGGTCATTGTTTACTGTAGTGAACTTTTTTTTTTTAGCTCGCCGCCGATTGGTTCGCGGCGCCTGAAGTGCGCACAGTGCAAATCAGGTAGCGAATCAAAATCAATGCTACCATCGCAATGGTTAAGCGTCGGTCCTGACAACTAGAATGGCCGATATCCGCAATGGGCCTATATATTAAATTTCGCACATTTGTCAGTAGAGATCGGTGGCCGCGTGGCATGGCTGAAACAATCTTACTCCATGTCTGATACATTCGAAGGCGCTGCACTAACCCGGTTGGGGGGGGGGGGGTCTTCCTGAGCATCGCTGGTGTAGTAGGGGAAGGGAAGGACGGGGTCACCTCAGGTCATTCTCCCATTTTCGATTCGAAGGGAGATTGGTCAAACGAGGTGTTCCTTGTTTATCCGGGTCTGGCACACCACTGAACAGCGAGGATTTGTTCGTGAGGAGCTTCTGGATGTTCCACCTCCCGGTCGACACTATAACTGCTGGGTATCCTTGGACTGGTAGAACCGGAGAAGGTCGATGCTGCAGGTGGCACAGTGATTATTTTGACTCCCCTTGAAATGCAGGATTTAGTCGACCTTCAGTTTAAACCTGTGCCCTTTAGCTTTGTCCTGGCGCTAATAGGTCACCAGCTTCCTCTGGATGGCTTTGAGGAGTTGCTGCCCTGTTAGGGACCTGAACTTGGAACCCCCCCTCCGGAGGAACAGATACTCTTTCGAGCTGGTGCATATACTCCACACGCGACACCGCGAGGTACGCCAGGTTGGACCATTGGCGATAGTCGTCGACGATCCAGACTTTTGGGAGTCGCGGATAGTGAGTCCTTGAGAACTGTGGACTGAGGGCAAAGCCGAGACGCCAGTCATCATTCTGGATTGACACGTTCGCTGTTTCTATGCCAACCTCCACGGTGTCGTTCAGTACCAGCTCTTCCCCGCGGTCCGTGCTTGGGAAGGGAACTTGTACGTTTTGTTTCTGGCTGGCCTTGAGGTGGTACAGGAGGGGCACCGGGGCGTCTGGGACATGGTTTTTATGGCGGTGAA
Organism: Onchidella celtica; assembly: GCA_963931925.1. NCBI lineage: Eukaryota > Metazoa > Mollusca > Gastropoda > Systellommatophora > Onchidiidae > Onchidella > Onchidella celtica. The sequence goes on from OZ007582.1 coordinate 24,096,952, forward strand.
ATAGAAGCTCCAGCGCTCGATCTCGAACTTTTTGTCTTGAGGCCAGGATGGGGTTGTTTGGCTTCCAGTTAACAACAAACAGATCCCACCCCCGGACATCGGGGAGCGCCTTTCTCATCTCTTGGCATTGGACCCTGTCAGGTTGCAGGTGGATGCTCCTTTTGAGGGTTTTCGGGGCATAGTCCTTTGCCCTGTGGTCCTCCTCAGCCCCTTCATAATAGTCAGCCTCCTGACACAGCCAGTTATGTGGCATCTCACCAGAAATCGGGGGTGGTTGATCATGGTCTCCATTGCAGATGACTTGGACATACCTGTGTCAAGGAAGGTCTCCAGGATGGGCCGGGGCACTGTGCATACCTCGTCCCAGATGATCACGTGTTGGATGTACTTCTGTCCCATCCTTTCTGGGGTCCAATCGGTCTGCCCACTCCAGCGGAAGAAGCTATGGTACGTATGGGCCTTGACCCCTCTAGCCAAAATCTCTTTGGCCAACCGATGGGTCGGTGTGAAGACAAGGGGGTCTCTACCGCGAGAAAACCTCAATCGCTCTAGTCGTTTTGCCGCTCCCCCCCCCCCCCGCCGCCGTTCAAGTAGGACCGCTGGTGCCTGGTCAGCAGGTCACCACAGTATGGCGCAGTTGAGTCACGCATGTCTTTGATTTGGCTCATATACTCTGGTTTTGGGAAGTAAGCTGCGTGCACCATCAGCATTTACAGCCGCTAGCCCTTGTCACGCCAATGGGCCGGGGATATCTAGGAGAATACATGTTGGTAATTTAAGTATCTTAAGATATACCCATTACAATACATATTTCTAAAACGAGATCCAGTTTTGTTAAGCCCGAGCTTCTCCCCTTCTGCTAACGTTTACTTTTTAGCATGAGCAAAGCATGAGTTGACAAACTATAATAAACAGTGGGCACCACTGTATGGCTACAAGGGAATGACGGCTATTACTTATCCACTGTCTTAATTTATGGGCTGGTATTTTTTCTTCTGAAGTTTTAAACTGAGCATCATGGCTATTACTCCGGTACAGAATGTTAGACAGGATTCGAACGTTTTTGGAGGCTTAAGCTACAATGTTTCAGTTTTGGAGATCAAAGAGTTGTAGAAGTCGAAGGAGAACAGGCCTAACAGAGAAAATTAAAAAGAAATAAAAAACAATTCATCCTTACCACCACCCCCCCCCCTCCGCCCGAAACAAAAGCAAAAAACAAAACCAACATCACCGACCGGCGCTGCACTGCGGCGACGACCTGTGTGCTCCAGTTGTAACTTGTAACTTGCCTGTAACGACACTAAGACAATTTTCCGAAACAGGATCAGAGAAGCGCACGACAGAATACAAAATTGACAGTGAAAAATCTTCTCTAACTGCGCACAACGAAGCCTCGACAACCAATCCATCCTCTAGACTGGTGATCAAAATAAAATTCTTCTCAATATGCAAAGTAGCATTTATCGAAAGACAACATCCAGTAAACTGTAAAGTCTACTAAAAAGTAAATAATAAGTCATCTCTTTGAAAGAGCCGATCTCATTTTTAATTCAAACAGGAAGGTAGATAATACTGAAAAAGAACCCGCCCCGATTAAAAAAACAACAACAACAACAAACACGTCAATCTGTGCTAGCTGCGCCATCATCCATGCAAACCCAATATTGCGTAACATCGGTGGAAAAAGAAATAGAAATGTAGATCAAATGAAAACGCTTTGGTGAGTTCCAGTATTCAAGAAAATCTGTGCACTATTATCCTTTTTCGTCCCGTGCCACAAGTTTTCCTGTGGGTCTTTTTGCCGCGGAATCTCCTCTAGGCTAGAAAAAAAGGCAGGTGTCATTAAAGTAACAATTTTAATTTTTCTGATCAGGTGTCAACAACTCAATAAATATAATAGCACTAGAATCACCCCCACCATATTTTCACCCTTGTAAAACTTTCGCAAATATTGAATCCACGTAAATTTGAACTTTAAACTTTCCCAGGTGACGAGATTAACAAACACTTGAATAACCTTTGAAATAAAATTTAAGTTTCCTAATTATCCTCCAAATTTCAAGTTTAAACAAAAAATTGTCTCCTTCCCCCTGAGAAGCTTGAACTATATATATATATTTATAGCTGCGAGTTCAAGCTTCTCAGGGGGAAGAAGACTATTTTTTATTTATATATATATATATATATAATCATTATGAGAAGTATTAAGTAAAGCAGTCAGTGTAATGGAAAGTACAGATTAAATTACGGGAGTCTTACTGACTGATCAAAAGAAATATTTTAACGGCACACGTCACACTGGACACTTTTCTGTTACAAAACTTTTTTTTCTTTTTCTTTTGTTTGGTCGCAACCGAGAGCGCTCTTTGCTTTTTAGGTTCTGACAACGTTTACCAAAATAATTTTACTAACTTGTAGATCACAGATTTATAACTGCATCAAATAGAGCATAATTACGCTTAAAAACAACAACAGAAATAACAAATCGGTCGTATACCATGTTACACCCAGATCTATATAAATAATTATGTTCCGGTTCTGATTGACACGACATAAACATATTTCCGCTGCGTTAAGTAATCTTTCAAAGCAAACCATCTTTAGCACTGATTTCAAATCACAGATCAACAGTTTTTCAGGTACACTAACTGTGTTTTTGAACAGTTATTTTTTTTTTTTTAAACTAAGGAGTTTGAAGCACCTTTGTTTGAAAATATGTGTGATTGCATTAATTAGGATGTCACTAGCCTTTTTGTGACACAATGTGAACTTGTTAGGTTTAGCTTTTCAGTATTTTTTAGTCGTAATATTAGATGTCTGTTTACATCTTTTAAAATACTTATACAGAACAGTAGCAATTGCCCACAGTACTTATCAAATCTCTAAAGATTAATGTTTACATCATTGTAATTCCATAAAATCACAGTATCTACACTGTCTTGTGAATACCTACATGTCGATTCATTTTCATACTGCGTTTCATTATGGACTACCTTATAATTCAGTTGTATCTGTATGCGGTGAATGTATGTGTGAAAGTCGTCACATCATTATTAGATACGAATATTTTAATATCAGAGTATATTGACAGGTTTCCAAAGTTTGTGGGATGATGTATAATTTAAAATGTTTTTTAAAAAATTTCTGTATTTATATAAAATATTTTTTTTATTTAACGTTTTGATTTAATAAAATTCCAGGTTTGCCATGGTTACTGAACTAGTTGTCTTTCTTGTATTGGAAAAATGTGTCGAATTTCAGAAATCGAAATAAAATGATGCAAAAAAAAAAAAAAGCAACCAAGGAAAAAAAAAAGTCTTCCTTTTCACTCTCGCTGTCTCTCTCTCTCTCCCTGTCTCTCATCCTCTCTCTGTGTGAGGATGTTTCTGTACTTATTACAACCCAGCTAGCATACACAACAGTCACACTGTGTATTGTACAACATCAATACTGCCTCCTGCCTTCTCCTCTCCACACCGTAAGCCCCCTCACTTTCAATTTTCTCATGGTAATGATTTACTAATCTTAGAATCGTTCCACGGGGCAGTATCGCGAATCTTATCCTCTCTTCTCTTTAGCCTGTTATTGTTATAATTATGCTTTCTGTCAAATACAGTTCTGTCCTTCTTTCAACTGTAACTAGTCTATAACCAAACTGATCACAGCCTCTGGTAAGTATAATAAAGAATAGGATGATAAATTCCACCGTGAGCTGCAGGACAGACTGAAAAGAGAAATTGTATGGCGTTTCTGTGAGAAATCGACAGGGTTAGACACGGCGTTGAGAATAACAATTCGAGACTTTGTTCCTTTGATTTCGAAGCCACTTGTAAATGTAATAAGCCAGAGACATGCAGTTTCTGGATATAATTATGTGACAATTTGAGGATAATTCCTGTCCATGGAAATGGATGTTAATGTTCACAATTCACTCGGAATTAGTGCCATATTTTATGACACCCAATGTTAAAATAAGAACAGCAAGACAACAACATAAACAACAACACTAAAGACAACAACAGCAACGACACCAACAACTACAATACTATAGGAAAATGGCACAAAAAGTCAAATGTTCTCTGAACACACAGACAAGGTCAGCAATGAAATTGTATGGAAAAGAACAAGACAGAGCCCAGTCAGAGAGGAAATTGGTAGGAGGCGATGGAGATGGATCGGCCACACTCTCAGGAGGCCAGGAAACAGCATCACGAAGAAGGTATTGGATTGGAATCCCCAGGGCAAGAGATCAAGAGGAAGGCCGCGCGGAACGTGGAGAAGAGCCAGAGAAAATGATGTGCAACGAAGCGGAAAGACTTGGAATAATGTAAAGAGGCTGGCCCATGATAGAGAGGGATGGAAAGTGTTTGTTGGTGGCCTATACCCTGATCCAGGGTGAGAAAGGCAATGATGATGATGATGATAATGTGTAGTTTATATTATTATGCTGGACAAATTGAATAGTAAAATAGAAAAACACAGAAACCCTGTGCGTATGGTGCATAGCAAAAATAGAGGCCATAAACGTATTTAGCACAGCTGTACGTTTGCAGTGAAAAAAGATAAAATATATTATGAAAAAAATAAATCATTAAATAAATAAATACATGAATCAATAAATTATTAGTCACAATAATAGTAATGAATTATACAAGATTAATGTTCCAGGATCTTCGACGAGCTAGAATAGGTAATAAACAAAAAATGCAAATAATTTCTTAAAGAGTTTGGAAAAAAGAATATTAAGCTCCGCCGAGCTCTGTCACCACTGATTGGACCAAACTTTTTTTTTTTTTTTTGCGCAAATAGATATTTTATCGCCTTTCTTTAACGTCTATATTATTGCCAATTTATTTGTTCTCTATTGGACGAACAATTTCCTCCATGGTGGGAAGCTATCAGATGAGTTACTACCTCTCAGCGTTTTGTTAGATTCTGGTGCAGCTTTCTCCTCATCTGGCATGCCACTGGAATTATATGAGTAACAAGCATAATCGTAAACATGCAAACTACTACATCTTTCACAGTGATGCTTCTTGTGGGCGATCTCTTCTTTGTCGCAGTCAGAATGCATTTCATCAACACTTTGACCATTGTTTTTCTTTGTGTTGGAGGCGGGCTGATGGCCACTGGAGTTTGAGCAGTTGTGGTACTGATGTTTCCCTGTGTTTTTGGAGGATTCTGAAATTGAGATATTTGAATTGGATGTGCGATATCATCGGGCGACTTCTCCGTTAACTTTCGTCGTCTCCAGAAAATAACGGTAACAGTGACAATGATGTTGGCAATTGCTATGACGCCAGTGTCTACACCGACGATGAGTTCTGTGTTGATATCTCTTGATTTCGAGCCACTGTCACTTCGAGCATCATTAACCGGCGTATTAATTATAGTAGGAGAAGTAACACTTTTAAGGATAGTGGTGGCAGCAAATGTAGTGGACATCCGGGAATTAAGAGGGCTGGTTAATGTTGGAGATACTGTGTGTGGTGTCCAAGTTGTGAAAGCACTACAACCATCAACTAATTCAACAATGGATAATCGCTTTGCCAAACTTCCTCTCGCAAATTTTCAGTGCAGACCGAAACAACTAGAAGGACACACTGGGGAGTTGGGGATAGGCAAAAAGTCATAGTGTTCTGTCTGATATCAGGGTGAGAAACTGGCAGACGGTCTGACACATACAAGTGCTGATTGTACGGCACTGCTTTCACAGGTAAAATGGGTAGATGGCTGTTTGGGATGACATCAGGGAATCGAGGGATTGTTGTCACTGTGTGCGGTTCTCTCGCTAAACTGTATTTGGCATGTAGCGACCGTTTTCTCGCACAAACATGTTTTCATGTTAAGGCTTTTGGGCATGGAGAACTTGAACAACTTTCCTGTACCAGGGATCTCAAATATCGTAATATGGTGGGATTAAAATTTAGAGTCCAATCTTATTTTATAGATCTAAGTTTAGCAGACGATACTCAATCAAGCCTTTTTCTTCCTATAGTGATACATTGATTACCTGCAAGTTGAGTGTATTCCAACTAATGTGGAATCCAGTGGCATTTCAATTTAAAAAGATTGTTAAGTCTTTCCTTTGATGTCATAATCATCATTTGGTAACATTCTTGGATTGGAAAAGTGGACTGGTTTTGATATTTAAAAAAATGGAGAAAAAATACTCAACTGTTTTGCGCTGGATATCTGAATTTGCGTTAAAATGTTTATCGTTCTTGATCAGCTGGCCTGTTGAACTAATTTTTGACAGACACTCACTTAATCTAAGACATCTTTAGAAGTAACGATTATATCTGAATGAAATTTTAACATAGGATTACACATAATTATAATGGACATAACTTTCCCAAAATTTCCTACGGATTCATCAATAGGATTGCGAGATACTTTTTTTTTTCCACCCGATATATGTAGATAAACTAATGTCACAGGACGACAAATTAACGCCTTAGATGTGAGTTAATGTAGTCCAAGATTCAATAAACAGTGATGCTCTGTGATAAGTAGAGCTGGTAGTTAGATCATGGACTATTTTTGGACTGCTCGGGTTTTTTTTTAAATCTAGACAATTGACATAACCCAAAGAATGATTGCAAATAGCGTAAAGTGTATGGCAGGTTTTCGTTTTTCCAGGCTTTAAACTGTGGGTAACAAATTCATTCACTAGAAAGTTTGTTTTCCACAGAACATAAATATGTCTGTAAAGTCTTCTGGCATTTCTTTCTTTTGAACTATTTGTCACTAATCGCGAAACAAATGCAAATATGGGCGTTTGTTGCAGAGGTAAGTAATTCCTCAGGTGGAGCAAGGCATATGAAGATCTTCAGAAGAAGAGTGGATTCTTTCATTAGATGTTTCGGCCTTTAACTTCCTGACATCTTCTAGAACCCCGGCCACACCGAATTCATGACTCTCGGTGTTCGTCACTCACATTTTTTGCACGTGTCTTATCCATTTTGCCAAAACTGCCACTGGTTATATAGTATCATTTTAGGCTATATAAATTTAGTGTTCATTAAATTTCTTTTACACCAGATTCAGCAGGAAGCATTTTCTGCTGTTGTTGCGATTTCCTTAAGGGCACTTCTAATTTTCATGCCACCTAGATTGAGTTTCTTCAAAAGAGTACATTATTGAACCGACAAATCTCTTTGCTCCTAGTTCCATGGCGATCATACTTGACTTCCCGGCATTCCTTAGATCCCTCATCCTGGTATTTGGCCACGTTGTATTCGTGCTCCTCCTCCATGTCTGTTTCAGACGGGACCGTTAGCTCGAGTAGGACGCATGTCAGGGCTTTCTTTGGGCTAACTACTATGTCTGTCTCACATCTGAGGTCCTTACCAGTTCGGGGTAGTCATTCTATCCTTTTCAAGTCCGCTGCCACTTTCCAGTCATTGGCTTCGTCCAGTAACCCGCGTGCAGGGGAATTGCAAAGTATGTTGGTGCGGGTATTGCGAGATGCCTGGATGCATATCTTTCTTCCGGGTTTGCCAGACTTCTTCTCTGCCTTTTCCCTTTCTGTTGTAATGGTCATTACCATCATTTCAAGGACACGATTGTGTCGCCAGATGTATTTTCCGCAAGTAATGACTTTCCACAGATGTTATTTGAACAGCGCACTCTGAAGTCAACGCGGCAAATTTATGTAAATATAGCCACATTGCCAAATAGACGACACAGTCTTGGGTCACGTTAAAGTACTCATAAGATGCTCACCTGTCCATAGCTTAAATGTTTGTTTTTCAAACTCTGGATTGATATTATCAACGTCTATGGGATAAAATGATGACAGTTTAATCGGCAAAAACTGCGCTTCTGAAGTTCTCTGTTTCCTGTATTCACTGCCTATTAATATTTCCTTTATTCATTCATTCATTTATTCATTCTTTCATTTTATGTGTCGCGCTGCAATATTTCTAGACTTAATATCTACCACATCACCACGTGTTACCTCTATATTATCACTTCCAGCTGCATCAACCGCGAAAGGTTAGGTATTTAGGCACCACCTTTTCTGATGTTTAAAGCTTTAGTTTCTACTTTATATATCCTCCGTCGCCGGGGAGAAGTGTGGGTGTTAACATTTTTAACAGGTGGCTCATATCATTTGTGTTTTAAAACTGAGGCCTACCGGGGATTTTTTATTTGCCCACTGCGAGAAAATGTTTTGTTATCCTAGCAGAACAAACAGTCGTCCCATACGAAGCTCACACAGGTGATTTTCAATCTGCAAAGTGAACGTAACATTAAAATGACGGGTAACTAAATGGTTTTTCGGACTGAGTAACCGAAAATCATTCGTGAGCGCTTGGCCTAATCTTTTACTCAGTCTTGCGTTCTCCATCGAAAACTAGAATCAATACCATATCTATTGTAATATAAGAAACAAAAAAAAAAAAAAAAGGGCACCAAACCAGTATCTCTCCCCCCCACCCCCCACCCCCAACCCCCTTCCAGCAACACTTTCCCAAAGCCCACATTTTGTGTAGCAGACATAATTGAAGTAATAATAAACTGTTCACAAGAGATTGGTTTGGGTGAATTTTTGGGTAAAGGATTATCTGAGTGTGAGATAAGCACTCCCTGCACATTATTTTGATTGGTGTCGAAATTGGTCTTATGAAATTGACACCGGCTGTCTTGGGCAACTCTCATTTCTGAAAAGAAAGAAGGGTAACCACCTAACAAACATTTTTTAAAAGAGAGAAAGAGGGGGGGGGGGGAGGAGACTTACACATCGTTCAATTAAGGGAAATGTGATATAAAGCCAGAACACCTGATTCAAAAGGAAGGAAGAGAGATAGTTTGTGTGAGTTTGGAGAAAGCACGTCCGCACGAGAACGGTCACATTGTGTAAGGAAGAAGCCAAGACGATAGACAGAATATAAAGAATGATAGGACAGAAGGAGACTCTACCAGAAGTGCCCGCCAACCACCCGCGGGAGAGATATAGAAAGAGAGAGAGGGGGTGGGGTGGGGGTAGAGCAAGCGACAGAGAGAAGGGACTGAGGAAGAGAGAAAGAGAAAGAGAGAGAGAGAGAGAGGGGGAGGGAGGGAGGGAGAGAAAGAGAGAGGCTAAAGTACTACATCCAGTCTACATCCAATCGAAATAATTATTGTAAGACCTGCACGCAGTTAATACAGCCTGTTGTCTTTCTGTACATCTAGACTGATTTTAGGCCATTTTGTCTATGTACGACGAAAGAGGATGGCACACAATAATAAAGAAAATATAAGAAACACACACACACACACAAAATAAAAAAAATGGGGTGAAGGAAGGGAGGATGGTGATAGCTAATTTTTTTGGAAAATTGTATATTTATGCTCACATTAAATTTAATGTGCTACGCCTTCAGCTTGTGTGCTGCATGCTCTTGGAAGATTTCAAAGATAAGATCTGGTGACGTTTGACGAAAAAAGAAAAATTTTAATATACCTCGCCGACCGGCGTTGCACTATGCCGACGACTTGTCTGCTCCAGTTGTAACTGGGTTGCAATGACACTAAGGCTATTTCCCCAAATGGGATTGATGAAAAAAAAATAATTTAAAAACCATACCTAAATATCAATAGCAATGCACAGATGACAGTGTATGTTAGGCTTCAGGTAGATAAAGTAAGTTTCAGATGTGGGCCGAAGTTCAATGTGCTGTGCTGCTGTGCGGAAAAATAGAACTGATAGTTATATAAGGGTTATTCTTGGAATCCCTGAGAAATATTTCCCCATACAATGACAACGAACAGCATGATTGTGAACAGCATTGAATTATTGGCGGGTTTCCATTTTACCAGGATTAAAACTGTTGATGAGAATAAAAAAAACATGTGTGACAATTTCTAAGGAAGTAGGTTGTGTTGCCTGTTGACGGTTTCCTGTGCTGCCCTATGGATCATATCCATGGATTCCAGTCCAACAGGCATTGCCTCTCTGAATACCGTTCTTTTCAATGTTTCTTTCGGCCGGCCCTTTTTCCTTTTTGCCAGCGACTTCCCATGTAACTGCCTGCTCATTAACCTGTTATCTTCACGCCTGCATACATGTCCTACATAGGTCCATTGTCTTCTTTTCACAGTCTTTGTGATTAGTGTTTGGCCAGATAGTTCCCTCACCTCTTTGTTGTCCTAACTTGTTCGATTTAACTGATAAAATCTTCCTTTAACACTTGCCAAGTTTCAACATGTTATTTTGCAGATTAAACAAATTAGAACTAAATGGAATTAACACTTTCACCATCACCGTGGTCAGATGTCTTGTCCTCCGAAGAAAGGAATATTTTAAGATTGTGAGATGATTAATCTTTTAAAACGATGTTGTTTATTTGTTTGCTTTTGTTTTTTTAGCTTAATTTTGCACTCATAGAATTTTAGGGTTATCTAGACTGAGCTTCATCTTTTGTGTCTGCGGCGTGTGGGCAATTGTAGAAAAGGAAATAATAAAGACAAGAAATAAACGCTGTTTTTTTTTTTTAAATTTGGTTTTGTTGTATTTTTGGTGTGTGTGTTATTCAAATGAATTCGTTTATCAATTATCATGCAACTTTATTTTAAACATCCAAACTGCCTCTCCGAGGGCAGGAATCGCGATGGTAATCTTACGAAAACAAAACCCCTTTTCCGTAAAACTGTGGAGAAACAGACTGTTTTTATACACTCACGTTTGAGGACCATTATTTCACAGTCTTATTCGTGCAATTTTACAACGCCAAAAGCAGGAATAGAAAAACAGCAGAAACAAAGTAAAACACAGTCATGTTCGGTGTCGCATCTTTCAACTAGCCCAGTATTCTTTAATGAACAAGCTGAAATTAATTTTTTCGCAGTAGGGTAAATAGCCGACAATAAAGGCAAAATCACCAGCTACGATGTTGCGATAGAACTGTCGTGCAAATTACCCACCCGGGGAGAAATGGATGAAGAGTGATGAAAGATGATAATTCTGTGATAGAAAAATTCGTAGGATATCAATCGGTATATTACATACATTCTGGTAAACACCGGCAATGCCCGCGTTCATCTATTTATATTATGCCGTGAAGAACTCTAAACCTGATCGCCATTCATTCATGCATGGACGTTTTGCTGCAATTTTTTTTTAAGACTTGTCTCATACCGTACCGTCACTTCCCCTCTTGCCTTTTCTACAGCGCATCCACTTCAAATCAACGGAAAAGGGTTAACGACTTCCCGTAGCACTGTTTATCTTAATTGGTCGTTTGTGCATTACTTTGATGAAACAGTGCATTCTATATAGCGGTGTGAAGCAGGGATGTGTTCTTGCTCCTACCTTATTTGGTATATATTTTGCAGCCCTACTCAAGAATGCCTTTGGTCAATGTTCAGGTGGAGTACTTATTAACACCAGAGTGGACGGCTCCATTTTTAATGTTGCCAGACTAAAAGCAAAATCTCTTACAGAGCATATTATGTTACAAGAGCTCCTCTTCGCAGATGATGCTGCAATCGTGGCCCACGATGAAACCACGCTCCAGGCTCTCATCAATAGCCTTGCCAAAGCCTGTGACAAATTCATGCTAAAGATCAGTGTCTCAAAAACTGTAGTTTTGACACAAGGCTTGAGAAACCCCAACCCAATCATGCTGAATGGCTCTCCTCTGGAGCAAGTGGGAAAATTCTGCTACCTAGGCTCAACCATCAGTGGTAGCACAGACATAACAACTGAAATAAATGCCAGAATAGGAAAGGCGGCCACAGCTTTTGGCAAACTCTCAAAAAGGGTGTGGAACAATAGCAAGCTGACCATCAAAACAAAGGTACTCGTGTACCAAACTTGCGTCCTAAGCACCCTGCTGTATGGCTCAGAGACATGGACCACCTACTCCAAACATGAAAGATCCCTCAACTCCTTCCACCTGCGCTGCCTACGCAAAATTCTCAAGATCAAGTGGCAAGACAGGATCTCAAATATCGAAGTTCTGAGCCGAGCCAACATTCCATCAACTCAGGCTCTCCTAGGCAAAAAAAGACTGCGGTGGCTTGGACATCTCCACCGTATGGAAAATGATCGCATCCCCAGACAAATTCTCTACGGGGAACTTGCTACTGGCAACCGACCCAGAGGTAGGCCACATCTGCGATTCAAAGACACTTGCAAGGTCACGATGAAAGCATTCAACATCGACCCCAATGAATGGGAGAACCTTGCAAATGATCGAAGCAGATGGAGACAAAAATTGCGCAGTGGCACGCTCGCAATAGACTTCAAGGCAAAAGAAACATACCTGACAAAACGACAGAGGCGGAATGAAAAGACTCGCCAAAGTGAACCCAAAAGACTGACCTGCAATCACTGCCATCGCACTCTCGGGTCAAACATTGGTAGAATAAGCCACGAGAGAAGCTGTCAGCCAAAGTGAAAGTGAATATTCTAGCTGCTAAGACCGTCTGTAAAGACGCTAAAGGCCATATATATATATGCATTCTATATGTATTTCATTTTGTTTGTTTTGGTATTATACTCCGCTGTTCCAGTGGCTTTCGTTTTCTGAAGTATCTAAAGATATCACAAGAAACACTTTAAACACACCCAATTTATGACGTAAGCAAACTGTAACACATTCACTTTGTCCGTGCTGCTGGGTGCAACAAATAAAGCTGACAGCCAGAACTGAGGCATTCTTGGAAATCCCGCGGAATATCTACGGAGAGTGACCAAATAAGGGAAGGCAGGCAAACTTCCGTAGGGTTCCATTCTAAACACAAAATATAAAGTAGTGATAAGTCATGTATTCTATTACTAGTGTATTCAGAAGTTGGCTGCGTTCCATATCATACTCCTCACAGCCAAGCCTTAGCAGGTTTCCGTTTTCTGAATCACTTGATTCACTTTCATTTGCCGCACACCGTATGATAAGTGCCAATATGAAGGCGTCCTGCTGATGTCATTTGAACGTGGGCGACTTATAAAGTCATCTTGACATAAAAGAACCAACAAACACACAGTTAAATGAATTATTTTTTCTTGGTCTTCGGGCCTACTAGTAAATTCTTTAACACACACACAGTTTAACATTTTTTAGAGAAAGCGTCAGTGCTTTATTTCGCCTTTTGTCAGACAATCATGTGGTCATACCAACACGTCTCCACGGATAATATATTTCACTTTTAATTACCTGCCAATAAAAACATGAATTACGACAAACCTAAGAAGAAGTGGTGGTAAGGAGCATGTTCGTATGAGGCGCAGACTACGGGGTCTGTTCATAAGCTTGATTTTTTTCCTGCTCTTGATGGGGAATCTGATAGTTTCGGAATTTATTTGTGGGGGGGGGGGGGTTGTCATTGTCTCATTAAGTGTCAGCAGAAGGGAAAGAGTGAACCTTGTGGGTTGCCAAAAGGCATTCAGGTGATATTAAAAGAAAAAAAAAGGAAAGGAAGAACTAATCGGTGGATGAAATTCAATCACCTGCATAATAAAAATCATTGGTTCTGATGTACTTATTCATTTATATCACTGGTGCTGACATAGCGGAGATTTCCAAGAAGGCCTCAGTTCTGGCTGTCAGCTCTACTTTTGCACACAGCAGCAGCGGACAAAGTGAATGTGTTACAGTTTGCTTACATCATAAATTTGGTGTATTTAAAATGTGAGACAAAGGCGACGGGGGGGGGGGGGGAATAAGAAAGGCCACAGGAAGAGCAGAAGATCTAAATCAGCTGCAGATGTATGAACTAGTAATTATTATTGCGAGATAACTTTTCCCCCTTAAATTTTTTTTGTTCGTCTGTCCCGTTTCACAACGAGAAGTATCTCAAAGATTATCAGATCTCGAAAATAAATAAATACAAGAGAATTTCAGAGGAAGAAAACCCCTGTCAAATAACTGTTTCGGCCTTCAATTTCCTTGCAACCAAAGCCTCATTCCGTTACGGGTATGCCAATTGGCACTTTCCAGTCTGCAGCGTCCTGGAATAAGCTGGTTTGGTTGTAATTTAATGTGGATGTTCTTTGGCCGAGTCCGTGGATCGTCACAGTGTTGTTTTCTATAACGACCATAGGTCAGTTGGATGGTAACTTCACTTATTTTAAATAAAGGTCAGTACCTCGTGATCTTTTTATATCATTAGTTTTACTCATTACGATCCTGATTTATAAAACGTTTCTAGCGCCCCCCCCCCCCACCCGAATGTTATAAAGCTGAGCGTTTGTCAAAAGTGGTCATTCTGGTCAGTTATCTGGCCTGTGATCAGTCTGGCCACTAACAACTGGTATGTGAGCTGAGCACCTATGGCTCATTTTCAATTTCAAATCTTAATATCAAATATGGAAAATGTCAATGATTCACAGCTTTAGTTTCGTAATGACCACTGGTCAGTTTGGGAGTCACTGTAGAAATGCAAATGGTCATTGCAAAAGGACTCAACTGTGGAGCATCAGTGTACCTATAAAAATTTTGAGAAATTAAGAAATCCTTTTCTTTCAATTTTTCTGGCCATGAATTGATGTCATTCAAAATACAAAGAAATATAAAGGAAATCAGCGGTCATTTTTAGTTGGTCAAAGGCATCTGCTGAGGTTGTTCTATATCCATAATTATTTGTGTGCCCACCTGAAACTACTATGCAATGTATGTTGCCTTTATCACCAAATGCACACGTGTCCTAACTGACTCTAATATTAAGGAATTGCTTATACTGGGAATTCCAATCATATCTGAGAATTTAGTCTATTCTTAGAGGACATTTATTAGTTATAGCCCTTGGCTTTAGGGAGAGGGGGATTCGGGTAGTCATTATAAATAGTCTGTGCCGGAAATGATAAATATATCGCTGATCCTATAACAGGAATAACAATTTGTATATTTTTTGGAATTGCCGAGTATCCATATAAAAAGATCCAGAGGTTGTGTTAGATTAGTCTTGCTTAACCGCCAGTTCATAAGAAAACACACTGCCGGTTTCCTTTGTAAAATGTAACGACTCCTCGCCACAGGTGAGTACACATAATTATTTTAGTTGAATTCAACACACACCCACGCACGCACGACATTATTTTCACTTCTCTGCTCTTTGTTTACAAACATGCGTACTACTTATAGTTCAAAGGTCGTCTGCTGTATTTATGCGCACTCGATGGTAAAGGAATCTACGATAAATTCAGAACAAAATCGTATTATTATGACATGAAGGGGTTTGGGAAAACCTTAGCTCGTAAAATCCATCCGCATTGCCGAACGATTTTAGGGTTGATTTTAGCAAATCGATCGTGAAATAGGCGTCAGAAATAATTGAAAATAAAATATTTATACATGGAATTTGATTTGAAACAGCTAACAAGTGATAGAAAAGTTGATGACCATTTCATTTCTGTATGTAACTATATTTTGACCCGGGGTCACATTTTCGACCTATTTTGAGCTCTAGCTCAAAACTAGGCCCATCGACATGTGATGGGTTTTTCATAGGCCGCCACGAGTGTCCTCCGAAAGGGGGACAGGTAAATGATGAAGTTCCAGCCTAGCAATGGTTGTAACTGATGTAATCTCCGCTGGAGATGGGGTCTGCTTTTTTTCCTGGGACAGTCTTTTTCTCAAATGGTACAAATGGAAAGCGACAAAGGTTGAACTGAATCTGCTGCCATGTGCCATTATTGGTGACAGCCTGAAGAGTTTGGTCACAGTCCTCGTGGATGGTGTTGGGTGGAGTTGGTTTAAGGAATAATGGAGTTGTGTGTGGCTTGAATTTGATCTCCATTTCTTTCATGAGGAAATCAGGAAATTCAGGGCACCAAAAGACCCCGACTTCATTTAGATTAATTATAATAATACCTTTCCCCACAGAAGTAAAACAACTTTGCTACTTTTCCGGAACTATATTATCGTTTGAAAACAGTAAAAAGTGATGTAGGAACGATACACCACTTAGAAGCTCGGGAGAAAATAATCTATTGTTTTCAGAAGTTCTACTTTCAACAAAATTATCAGTATACTATTTTACTATTGGTTCCTGTATTTCTGTTATCGTTTACTTTTTTTTTTTTTACGCGTTTTGGATGTTTTCTGAGAGTTGCCTACGTTTTATTCGGCCGGCTGCGTCAAGAAAGTGCGAAAATTGTATTTCCTTTTATGCGGCCAATTGGAGTCATGCCTGCGTCGTCATCTAATGTAAAGCCTTTAAAATTTGAAAAATACACAAATTCGCATCATATTTTCAAACCTTTCTGTCAAAACCTTGCCCTCCTTCTGTCTTACCTCGAGACACCATTGAGTGCACAGTGACTTGACATACTTCCCGCTCTGTCTATTTATAGAACTCTGTGCTCGTCACATCACAGGAAAATTTAAGTCGTGCGTACGATATGTGATTTTTGACATAAAGCTAAGAATGTATGCCGAATGGCATTGCGAATAACCTTGGACAGGTGACGAATGGAAATGAACGTGCAACTTTTAGCCCCCAACGAGTGGCGAGTGGCGAACAACTTTCTTTGTATGATGCCTACCAGCTTGTTTTTTTTTTTTTTTTGGTCCCATGCTCGTTCCTATTCTAGACGCTTCATTGTTAGTTCTCACCTTGTAGTGTGCCAAGCCTTACAATACAATAATGATATAATAATAGCTTATTGTGTTAACCTGATGTAAGCTAGCAGAAGATGATAAACAATTCAGTGCTCGTGGTGTTCCTCCGTTTATGGCCTACTAAATCATTTAATCATTGTAAGTATCTCGCTGCATTAGATTTGATTTACACTGCATCACCTCTTGCCATCTCTATAATGATTGCCACCTCCAGCATTAATTTTATAAAAGGGGAAGATTAGTTTTTTAGGGTGCCATTAAACAGAAAATAAACTTTAGTTTGTGCATTATATTCTATGTAGTACTGTTGTACTTCCTACAGTTGGAAAAAAAATATTCTTCTCTTCTTATATTGTATCTATTCTTTGCTTGTTCCAGTGGCATGTGTCCAAAGCATCTAAAAGTATGACAAGAGACACTTAGATGCACGATTTAGGTTCTAGGCCAGCCGTGACTTTTCACCTTTAGGGTGTTGCTGTAAACAAACATAGAACTGATAGCTGGGCCATTCTTGGAATCACCGGGAAAGATTCACAGAATGTGATTAGGTTAGGACTTGTTGAAAACCTACACTGCGGGTTTCATTATCCACCAGTGGCCAGCGGTTTGCACGACATTCACGTCACTATTATCCCATTGTTTAAAACAATGCGCGTTCTTATCACATGCGAGCCTTAGCATGTTTCCAATTCCTTTTTTCTTCCGGTCTTGTTCCTCCTTCAACGAGAGGTAAGTACATGCACTATAACGCCCTGCTGATCTCATTTCAACAAAGTACTTTACAAAGTCACCATGACATTATCCAGTTAAAAAAAAAAAAAAGGATAAAATGGCTGGTGTTGAAGTCAATTTGTTTCTAAAGGTTTTTGTCATGCGATTATGTTTGTTGTAAGTAATAATAATAGAAATATAATCATTTCTTGTTGAGTTAAAAATATGTTTAAAAGTGTCAAACATCGCTCAATTCCAAGCCTCTGGTCGTTTCAAGGGGAAGAAAGTGATGTGGGCAATTTAAATTAAATTCAGTATGGTAGTTTGAGGTAATACATGTATAGTCAAATGCATTACTTATAATAGATATATACCTCTTTAATTTGAATCTAATTATATCTTATGAGCAAGTCTGTGCTGTGACACCATTAATACATTTGGGTGACTAGCCCACAGTTTATGGATAGCGGTGTCTGAAAGTGTGAGCTTCTTCAGTATACTAACCTTTAACACTGTATCACAATAATTGAGTTCCAATGTATACGTTGTTCTCTTCACGTTGCACTGCCGTCTTTAATTTAGCCGATCTACATGCATAACCAGCTGCATACATAACGGTTATCAATCCACAAAAGATTATCCTATTCCACACAAAACGATTGACAGTATCACTATCCATAGAAACATTTATCGTAACACCATCATCATACTCTTAAAGTTTTGTTACATTGTTTCTCAAATGTTGTCTTATGATTACTTTCCACCAAAGTGGTAACTTAGCAATACACTGCCAAATAATCATAACTGGTTGGCAGTGGATACACACCGGATAGATAGATAAGACCTAGACACAGAAAAAATGCTGAAAAAAAAATGTACTGAGTATTATTGATGTGACAGCAGAGCAGTTATAATAAATTGTCTCGTCTCAATTGATCTAAATTTGATCTCACAATTACTGACAGTATCTTGATCTTTCATTCAGTGAACGTGGCTTTCTCTTTGATTGATGTTTTGTTTTGTTCCATCCGACATGGCTGTCAAACTGGCAACTCTGCAACAAACAGGAGGCCTTCAAAGTTCTAATGTCGGGAGATTGAGGATATTTTGCTTAAGTGTTCAATAATAGGGAAAACGGTACTTATTAACTGAGTGCCACATTATTTCATATTCTTGCGTAAAACTCAACTGTATCTTTCTCATCATGACGACAGATTCTCCTCCCTTCCCCCACCACTACCACCACTGTTTTCTTGTTCTAGTTCCACTCATCATGTTTTCCTGTTGGTAATATGGTTAGTTCATCCATCTCACCTCACAAAGTCCGATAATGTTCCATCGGTATCTTGCCATCTCATGCGTGAGCTCTTCTACTCTCCCTTCGGCATGCAACGTTCTGAAGTTCCACGTACCTATCGTGATGTTTCCTCTTCCTCTGATCTTGTTTCTCGTATAAAGAAGTCAGCAACAGGCCCAAAGGAGTGGGTGGACCCTACTCTCAGTGGTGAAAAGCAGAAAGCTGCAGTGGTACGGACATGTGTCAAGATCCAGTGGGCTTGCTTAGACCATCTTGCAGGGTACCGTACCAGGAGGGAGAAAGAGAGGTAGACAGAGAAAGAGATGGGAAGACAACATCAAAAACTGGACAGGCTTGACCTTCGCTGACTCCCAGCGAGCTACGGGGGACAGAGACTGATGGAGGAGAATTGCCGAAAATCATCAGTGGTGACTCAACAAACCCATTCCGGTGGTTAAGAGACCGGAAACGGAAAATATGGTAAGTCTTTGGATTTACTTCGTTGCCGTATGCATGTATTGCTATGTGCAACAGTGCAAACTTTGTATTTATTCCATGGATATAGGTACATGTCAAACCTATACAGCTATGCTGTTCATGATACCTTAAACAAATCTAAACGATAGACACATACCTCTTTTAAAACATAGCTATCATTGTTTTATATTACAGAGGACAATAATTATTTGAATACTTTGATTTGGACACCACAAACAATTACATTGTTAAGTTTTCTTACAACGTCGGAGAACAGTCGGAGATAAAGAGATGAACGTGTAACAGTATTTGAACTGCCAGAAATGTTTTATTTTCGCTGCCCTCACTAACAAAAAGGCAGCAAGCATAATGTGATACACTCGTACTGGCAAGAAAAACACCAAGTCGATTTCCAAAGTACAATAAATATAACCATCGACTTGCACATGTCATATAATATACAATGTTGCATACCCGTTTTTATTTATTTCTTTTTGTAACAATTGAGCTAATTGTTGACATTATAAACGACTGTATAGGCCAAACCTTTAGACAAAGATTGCAAATTAGCTGAGAAGGGCGAGCAGCAGAGAAAGTCTAAGGAAGAAACCAGCTCTGTCAGACAGGCTCAGAGATCGATTGCAGAAAACCTGGAAAAGAAAGGTAAACATATTTTTAAAAATATTAAACATTACGTCGTCCCCATTAGATTTTGGTTGTAAATTTATATATTCTACAAAAACATTTACTTACATTTGTAATGAAACAGCTTACTAATCCATGACAAGTGCTACGATACTTAAAATTTTAGAACAGTAAGATCGTGTTTTGATATTCAACATTCTAATGGCCCTAATCACGAACATTGGGGCTGAGTGCAGAGAAGATGGGTGGGGGTAAAAATTACCAACATCGAGCGTCTGAATGGATCACTTTCCATGACCAATTCGTGTCGTATCTTTCAGAATAAAAAGTGTGATGTGAAAAAATGAAATACTTAATAAACTCTCAAGTTTGATCCAGAACATCGGCTGTTTTAAATCTGATTTCTTTTCATCATTGTTTGTACAATATCAAAATACTCATGACTAGAGCAGCTAAATACTTGGAAAAGTTGGATCTGAGCTTTTCAGTTTCTGATTTCCAGTTAGTGAAACTGTTAGCCCTTTGTCCCTATTTACTGAGATCGGCTGTTGTTCTGAGCTCAAGTCTTTGTGATATTGCAGATAACCCACATTGCAGTCAGTCGTCAAAGTCTGAGACAAAAAAGAATTTGAAAGGATCAAATATGAACACGAAATTTCTTTAGTTTGTTAGTTACTTCATCAGCATCAAACAGATATAATTCTCGGATTGGACACTTTTTTTAGCTGCTTCAATAGTTTGGCATGTCACTTGTAATTTGATTCTGTATCACCAACGAAAATTATACCGTGTAAGGGCATTTAAAAAAAAAAATATTATGATTCATTGCGCACAAGATATCTCTGGTCAAATTCAGATATTGGCCATAAGAAGTTTTGGATCGAAAAATATCCCATTTCTTTTTTTTTTTTTTCATTTCTTCCTCTTTTTGTTCACTTTATTTACACTGAAACGGCTGTAAACATGTGTTTTTGTGCACTTTTATAAGGGCGAATAATTATTATTCAAAGCGCTCTTGCTTGTGATGAGACCAATTTTGACACAGCAAAACCTGGCAACCTTCATATCAACCCGCTGGTGATTATCAACAACAGTTTAAGATTAAGTTTGAACGATCTACATCAGATCTGATCGAATCAGAGCCCCCGAAATAATACAAAAGAATGTCAAAATTTGAGATCATGTTTAATTGCGGGAAATTTCTATGAGCCTGCTATTTGCAGTTTACCGATGTTCCATGGCATGTTGCTTTCTCACTGGAGTCGTGTACCGTAAGTCAACTCATTACGTATGAAATATGGTTGCTAAGCAATACAATATCGCTTATGTTGTAAATAAGGCACGAACATTAAAGAATGCAATGCTGTTGGGACAAAAAGAAGTAGGAGAGCTTGTAGACGAGTATTTATTTGTCACTGAGAATTCACACGGAGGAGGGGGGAGGTTTCGAATAACAATACATGTTGGAAATGTAGGGGACGTAAGAATAGAAGTTGCAGATCTAGTTTGACGTTTCGAAAGAGTAGTGATATCGTAGATGTTACAGATCTAAAAGTTATGAAAAGAAATACATGATGACAAAGACATAGAAAAGAAAAGACACCAAGTGTAAATTAACTGGCAGGACTTTAGTGAAACGATTTTGCTTTATAAGTATTAACACACATGTATTTTTCTAGGATGCTGCACCAACATCTGTCTTACCAACCCCAACTCATATCGAGATCATGTCGTTTGTCACCTTAGGCTTTCTGCCTGAATAAAATTGACTTACACACGCAGTATGAATAAAGGCAAATGGGGATCCTAAAACTAGTGAAAGACATTTAATAAGTCTTCTGATTAATTTCAGAGCAATGACTCCACTCCACAAACAGACATTTGTATAATATCATTTGCCATCTAGATTCATCCCAATTACCAAGGGCGACAGAAAATGAAGGAATCATTGATGTCAGAAGTGGGATTTTGGGGATAATTGCGTTATTGTAGGTCCCCTCCAGATGTCAACGAGGGGTTAGGTGGATGTAGTAGACTCACACCCGAAACATTCGTACCACAATAACTAAGCAACACAGGATTACTTATGTTCAGGCCTGACGGGCCATGTACTTCATATTACAACATTCGACTGCATAAGTTACGGTAATCACAATCATAGATATTACATAAATGGCACCCACTACTGAAATTCTAGCAAGTCTATCTAAAATAGGGTATCGAAACGTATAGTACTGTGCACTCTTGAAGTGCGCCTATCCTGGACTACGGTTCCTAAAGGACACCGGTGTAAACAAATTCAATTTGGTCGATCTCGCTTTCATACAATCAGTAATAGCACCTAATCAGATCATTGACTGACTCATACAGTGTAGCAGCACTCGCTAATGATTTTCACAGTAATACACTTTACAAAATATCTATGCTGCTCCACACTAAGGAGTATACATCTAAGAAATGAGCATAGTTCAATCTCAAACACAATCTAACAGCTCATTACACATCTGGTAAAAATATATTCAATGTCCTTCTCTTTGTCACAATGGGGTGACGGAAAAAAAACTGTCACAGTTCCTGGCACAAACACACAGGAGGGATCTCATCATTTCCTCGCTCGCGATGGTTTTGCGAGCGAGAGAGTCCAAAGTAAGCGGCGTGCACACTTAAGCCTGGTGCACAGAGGCGTCGTCACTGTATAGGTCTCTCCACAGCGCGACGCTTTTTGTCTGTCATCTCCACTCAGCTAGGAGGCCCCCGTGACTCGTCTTTTCGCCAAATGCCCGAAATATGAATCCACTGATCTTAGTACGTGTGTTAGCTTTTATACCCCCTGATGGTTACTAAGGGTCTCCCTCCCGATTGGACGATCAAGGACCTAGCCACGACAAACACAAGTTTGTCTTTCAGTTAACCCTAACTGCTTTCTCAAAAGGATATGTATACAACTAAAAAACCTACACTAGAACTTCTACAATCCTACTATGTAAACAAGAAAATCCCACACGCACACCAAAATCAAAGGGTTAACTTAATGTTTACAAACTTCACTCACACATCCCTCCTCACGAAATCCGTGGCTCGATTAATAGCTAAACGCGTTTCATATTCTCCCAAAATAAACCCAACCCATGACTAACAGAGAAGAGCTCACGCGGCTCGTGACAGTTGATGTAACAGCGCATGCCAGATGTGCATAGAATGATAGGACATTCTAAAAACAATACAACAAGGCTACGGAGACTGCCGTTTGGTCACAGAAAGATGTCTGAATCTGCAGAATTTTAACAATGAGTCTGTTTAATGTTTAATTTATTTGCAGGGCCCTACGGGGTGTCGACAACAAGATATTTTTAGTTCGATTTATAATGAAATATATTTTGTTCCTTGTATGAGAAACTACCGTTAGACTCCTCGATGTCTTGAAATCTGCAGGAATTGCAATTCGTGCATTACACACTTATCACTGGCAGAATAATGTTTGGACGATAAAACCTGTCATCGATAAAGCCGATCGATAATTCTGCAGAAATTAGATTGGACTCTGTCCAGAATTCGGCTCTGTACAACAGAGATCTGGCCGGGTGTCTGAGGTTTATTTTGGTGTTCCTATGGCAAATTACAGGTACTCTCTTCTCTGTAGTGTTGTTTGTTGGTAATGCTGTATTCCTAAAGATGCACACAAAAACAAAAAAATGTGGGTGAAGACAATCATTCTCACCGAATCCGTTTTATTTTTCTTTCCAAAGGGAGTGGAACTACCTCAGTTCCAAAACGACGTTGGTCCCTCAGAAATGTATTTGGATACCTGCTTGTCTGGACGATGTTATTCACACCGACTTGTCAGTATAATCTCTGGTGCCCCACAGGATACCTTTTGTACACCCCGCGACGAGGTCCAAATGTTTGCCTGGAATGTTTTCCGGGCACGTTCATGCCTCTGCAGCTACATAAACACAGACAATGTTTTGAGTGCACAAACATTCGAAATCCAGGTCTAGAGATTGAGATTTCCCCATGCAACAGATTTAACGACACTGAAATCCACTGCATTGACGGCTACTACCACACCAAACCCTCCTATCCTGAAGACAGGGGACACTGTCAGAAATGCACAAGTTGTCAATTTCCCAAACGTCCCTGCCTAAAGTTCAGTGACACTGTCTGTTGTCCAAATGAAAATTATGATGTTTTTGTCAACAAACATGGAAAACCAGAATGTGTCCAGCTGTGTGGGCGAGGTCAGTTCCTAGATCCAGAGAATGACCAGTGTCTACCGTGCCATCAGAACACGTACATGCACGTGGAGAGACATACTCACATTTACTGTCAAGATTGTGATGTCCCTAGGTTAAAGGAAGAAGTAATTATCAGATCATGCAACAGTACCCACCCAGCTATCATCGGTTGCATTGATGGTTATTACCGTCGTCCCTCACTGATCTACCCATTCCATAGATGTGCCAAGTGCCAGGACTGTTCTGAAAACAAACATGGCCATATGTATGTAGGTCGTACGTGTAACCAGTTCCATGATACATTTTGTTGTTCTCAACCCAATATGATCGTTGTGGACACCTTGTCTGGTCCAGAATGTACAGTGCCTACCACACCAGTGCCAGTGACATCAACAGGTAAGCATGACTGGTCGGCAAGTCAACTTTATTTGCTGCGTGATAGGCGGTTAAACATTGGTTCGGTTCTTAATGTGAAAACTCTCACTGTTGACACATCGACCTTTCCTTTCTTTCACATGTCTAAAATGTTATGCCTGCTCGACCTCCATCCATCCATATATTCATTCATCCATTCAAGCGTGTCTCTTATACACTTACAGTCACACACCCACACTCGATCTCACATCGATCATTTAACTTTCGACCACATTTACTTAATTATATCTACTCTAGTGATCACCATTGACGTATTCAACCAACAGCCAAGAGCCCTAGTGGTTGTTTGATTATTATGCTGGAAATTGCAATGTCAAGATGTCACAGGACATTAGACTGTAGATATTATGTGTTAGGACGCTTGAATGTTTCAGCGGTGATAGTCGAAAATGTAATTTGAAACAAATGAACAGGTGAGAGATTTTTTCCCCTTAACCGTACCCTGGTGAAGGATGGGGATAGGGAGGGGGGGGGGTTCTGACACTGTTTACTCACATTTATCAGATGTGAAGTTTGGGGGCTTTTACTATGAAATGGCTGAACTTTTTTTCTCAGACCCAGCGGACACACAGAACTTGATAGTTGTTTCTGTTCAACTTTGTGGGAAGGGAGAATATCTGACAATTGACTTTGACCAGTCAATCACCACTTGTCAGCCTTGTTCACCTGGCACCTGTATGGAAGAAATCAAACATAACAGAACTGTCTGTCACAGTTGTGCCCATTCCGTCCATTATACAGCAACTGATCAGACGATGACCTCGTCACTTGGAAAGCAGATCCAACAGGACAAAATAATTTTTGCCATAAGCATTACAATTTTCTGTTTCAGTTTTGTCCAAGTCCCTTTTGCTTTATACTAAAACTGAGTGCTTATTGTTTTCCACATCTAACAAAAGATAGAAATGCAGTATAATAAGATGGCAGGTGAGAAGAAAAACTCGTGATCAGTAATAGGATAGAGAGACAGACAGACAGACAGACAAAGAGACAGAATCAGAGAGAGACAGAGACAGAGAGAGAGAGCTGTTTCTCAATCATTTGGAAAATTATCAAAACAAAAAGAATTGTTGATAGCAGGAACTTTTATCGATGATCTTCCGATCATGAATATTTGTTATGAAATATCTAATCATGTACTTAACGTTCCTCTTTATATAAAAGTGGCCAAAGATAATTAGAATATGGATTCAATAATGCTCTTAATCCTGATCGTTATAGCTTTGTGATCACGAACACAAATCGACAATCGTAAAATCCATTCTGCATAATGGTAGGCGCACGCTCTCCTTTGAATAAATAGATAAATAAACTTTACTTTTTAGCATGACTACAGCATGAGTTGGCAAACAATAATAAATAGTGGGCACCACTGTATGGCTACTAAGTCCAATGTGGTAATTTATGGGCTGGTATTTTTTATCCTAAAGATTCAAACTCAGCATCATGGTTATTACTGCGATACAGAATGTTAGATAGGATTCGAACGTTTTCAGGGCTCAAGCTACAATGTTTCAGTTTTTGGAGACCAAAATACAAGATGAGTTGGAGAAATCGAAGGAAAAATTACAGGCCAAACAAGGCAGGGTGCCCAGGGAAAATTAAAAAGATAAAAAACAACAACTAATCCCTACCACCGCCACCCCCACACCCCGCCCATCGCCTACCGGCGCTGCACTGCGGCGACGATGTGTTGGCTGCAATGACCCTAAGGCAGATTTCCCAAATAGGATAAAAGAAGTGTAAAAAATACAAAATTGACAATGAAAAATCCTCTTTAACTGCACACAACGAAGCCCCCGACAACCAGTCCATCCTCTGGACTGGCGATCATAATAAAACTTCTCAATCTGCAAAGTACGATTTATCCAACGCCAACATCCAGTAAACTGTAAAGTCTATTAAAAAGTAAATAATAAGTCATCTCTTAAAGAGAGACGACCTCATTTTTAATTCAAACAGGAAGGTAGATAATACTGATAAAGAACCCCCCCGGCCCCAATTAAAAAACAACAACAAAAAAAAAACATGGCAACCTGTGTCGGCTGCGCTGTCATCCCTTGCAAAATCTAATATTGTGTAATATCGATTTTTTTTAAAATGTAGATCAAATGGAAACGCTTTGGTGAGTTAAGTATTCAAGAAAACGTGCTATTTTTATTATCCTCTTTCCTCTCGTGCTTACAAGTTTAGATGTGGGTCTTATTGTCTGCGAATTCTCCTCTAGTATAAAAAAAAAAAAAAAGGCCAGTCCCATTAATCAGCGACTAAGATTACATTTTAACTTTTCTAGACAATCATCAACAACAAATGCATTTAATAGCATTAGAATCACCCCCACCATATTTTCAACCTGGTAAAACTTTTGACAATTGAATCCAAGTAAAATCTTGTACGTTAAACTTTCCAAGATGACGAGATAAACAATTAACATTTGAGTAACTTTTCAAATATAGCTTAATTTGCCTAATTTACCCTCCAAATTGTATGGTTTTAAAACATCAATCCCCTTCCCCCTAAGAAGCTTGAACATATATATCTATTATATATTTCAGTAACTTACAACCTTTGGCATGACTAACTGACCAGACTATACACTCTTCAGGCCTTAACTTTGGCAGGAAGGTGGCAATTGAGATAAGAAAGATGATGGCTATAATTAAAAGTTGTTTACTTCAAGCATGTATTTTTTAAAAATTACCATAAAAAGTAACCGTATCAAGTATTCAGTTTGGCGCGTAGTATTCTGGTGCGCATGAGTTCTGAAGCATTACTGTAGTGTATTACATTTATTATATGAGAGAGAGAGAGAGAGGGGGGGGGTGCACATGATTGTTTATTCCGGGCAATGCCCGGTAGGTCATCTAGTATATATATATATATTTAGTAAGGTCCTGGAGTATAATCATTATGAGAGGTATTAAATAAAGCGGACAGAGTAATGGAAAATACAGATTAAATTAAGGGAGTCTTATTGACTGATCTAAAGAAATATTTTATTTAACCTAACACTCACATTGGAAACAGATTACTTTTCTGTAGCAAAACTTTTTTTTCCTGTTTGGTCACAACCGAGAGGACTCTAAATTGGCCTTTTAGGTACTGACGTTTACATAATAATTAACTTGTAGATCACAGGTTAGTAACTGCATCATGTATAGCCCATGCCTAAAAAAACAACAAAAACGACATATCGGTCGTGTATCATGTTGCACCCAAATCTATAGAAAATATATATTATGTTCCGGTTATGACTGACATTACATAACCATATTTCCGTTACGTTAAGTTCAAAGCAAACCATCTTTAAAGCACGGATTTCAATTTACTGATCAAAAGTCTGTCATAGGTGTACTGGCTGTTTTTAAACAGTTTTTTTTAAAAAGAAATCTGCGGAGTTTGAAGCACGTTTTGTTTGAACATGTCGGTGAATGCATTAATTAGGATGTCATTAGCTTTTGTTCGACGTATGAAATTGTTAGGTTCAGCTTTTCAATATTTTTTTTAGACGTAATATTAGCTGTCTGTTTACATCTTTTTTAATACTTGTACAGGGCAGTAGCAATTGCCCACAGTACTTATCAGATCTATAACGATATATTATGTTTACATAACTGTAATTCCATAAAATCACGGTATCGACACTTTTGGATACCTAAATGCCCATTCATCTTAATATTGTGTTTTATAATGGACTACCTTATAATTACGTAGCATCTGTATGCGATGGATCTGTGTGTTAAAGTCTTCACATTATATAAGATACAAAAATGTTAAAGTTAGAGTCCATTGAAAGGTTTGAAGAGTTTCAACTCATTATCCCTTTGAATATGTTTTTGTAAGTATGTCTGATGGCCTATGTCTGATGGCAGTTTCCATTGACGCAGTCCTTTCTAGGATTGAATGATGTTGATGTGATATTGTAATTATGATATTTTGAGTTTGTTGAAATATCTTTTTCCTTAACAATGTTATTTTAAAGTGTAATGTGTATGCCTAAAAATATCATATCTTAGTCAAGATCACTTATCAAACCGCCTTGCTTACATAATTTAGCAATGAAACCTTAAAAGTACAACATTTACACGTTACGCTTTTGCCATGTTATCTTTTACGTCTTGCTAATTAGGATGCAGGCAGCATAAATATAAAGCAACTGTGAAATATTTTTCGGTTGTTTTAATAACCCCGAGAAAAAAAATATTTAAGTGTATGGGTTGTTGCATCCTTTATATAGTTTTTAATTTCTATATTTATATAAAATAATTTTTTTTATTAAACATTTTGCTTTCATAAAATTCCAGGACTTCCATGGTCACTGAACGTGTTGTATTTCTTGTATTGGGAAATGTGTAGAATTTTAGAAATCGAAATAAAATTATACAAAAAAAAAAAGGAAACAAGGAAAAAAAAAGTCTTCCGTTTCACTCTCTCTGTCTCATCCTCTGTGTGTGTGTGGATGTTTCTGTATTTATTACAACCCAGTTAGCATACACAACAGTCACACTGTTTATTGTACAACATCAATATTGCCTCCTGCATGCATTCTTCTCTCCTCACCTGAAGCCCCCTCACTTTCACTTTTCTAATGGCAAGGATTTATTATTCTTAGAATCTTTCCTCGGGGAAGTATCACGAATCTTATCGTCTCTTCTCTTTAGCCTGTTATTGTTATTATTATGCTTTCTGTCAAATACAATTCTGTTTTTCTTTCAACTGTAACTAGTCTTTAAGCGAACTGATCACACCACGTGGTAGGAATTATGAAGAATGTTATGATAAATTCGGCAATGTGCTGCAGGACAGTCTGAACAAAGAAATTTTATGGTGTTTCTGTGAGAATCCAATAGGGTTGGACGTGGCGTTGAGTATAACAATTTGAAACCTTGTTCCTTTGTATTTCGAAGCCACGTGTAAATGTATTAAACCAGAGACATCCAATTTCCTGGATATGTGACAATCTGATAATAATTCCTGTCCATGGAAATGAATGTTGATATTTACAATTCACTCAGAATTAGTGCCATAATTATTTTACGACACCCAATATCAAAATAGGAACAGCAAGACAACAACATGAACAACAACACCAACGGCAACAGCACCAACGACACCAACAACTGCAACAAAAATGGGAAAATGACAAAAATTCAAATTCTGTCTAAACACCATAATGTGTATTTCATACTATTATGCTGGGCAAATTGAATAGTAAAAGAAAAAGACAGAAAAACTGTGCGGTTGCGGTGGTACACAGCAGAAATAGGATACCGTAAACGTATTTAGCACAAGTCTACGTTTGCAATGAAAAAAAAATATTTAAAATATATTATGAAAAAATCAATCATTAGATAAATGAATTAATAACCAAATAAATCGTCGTTGGTATGGCATAGAGGCGCATCGATTAAAATATGGGTTTTTACATTTTTACATTTTTGTGATGTATATTGTGAGATCTTTATTGTGTATAACTGGTTTTGCACTAAAAAAAAGTAGTTTTAGAATTACAGCCACTATGTAAAGGACGTATCCCCTCCTCCGGTCATCTCGTGGTATGGCATAGGGGCGCATGTCTGATGCGCCACTATGCTATACCAAATAGTAAACCTGGCGGGAGGCGTCATACAGCCGTTTATCTCCGACTCATCCAGCTGCGCTCAGGAGAGGGTGTCTTTGTTGGCTCTTGCCTATTGTTTTCTTCACACTAGCGGGGACATCGGCGTGCTTTTGAAGTCGGATTAGCTAACCGGACATGAACTTCAAAAGGACCAGATATCTAGCCACATGCCATTGTATGAATGTGATTGTGAGAGTAGGAGCGAAGGAGAAGATCTAATACCATATGGTTTGCTCTTATAGTTATATAACCATGTTTTGATAGTTGAGCTAAATAAATTAGAACTGTAGTACCGACGCCAAGAAAAATATGCCGTACATGTATGGAGTCGGATTACTGTTGAAAACTGGCGTCTGTGTTGTCATTTTGAATATGGCATCCCCATTGTACCTCGGACATGACCATATTTGGTTGTCAATCCCCATCCTGCCTAAAAGATGACCATATTTGGTTGACAATCCCCATCCTGCCTAAAAGATGACCATATTTGGTTGTCATGATAATTACATTGAGATCAAGAGCACTGTGACACATTAGCGAGTGAAGGCATAGGAGCTGCCATATAAACTCGGAAGATGTTCTGGTGCTACACGGTCTCAGTTACTGGTCGGCATAATTAAATCTGCAGCACGCAAGAAACCATATATAGTGAATGAAATTCACACTAATGACATCATAGACTGGAAGGCCACTTCTGGTACATCTGGGGTTTTGCGTGTTAGAAAATCAGATGAGGGGATGCCAATATCTTGGCCCGATTTCATGCAAATAAAGATCAGAAAGGACACCCTGGATAAAATTGAATTCAAGACCTCTCACCTGCAGGAATCCTTCGCAACAATTACCTTACCACCAAGAAGGAAACCCGAGGTCGCACCAACTTTATTGGAGGCTTCTCCTAAGATCTCCAAAGGCAAATATAAGGATCTTGCTGCACTGTGCAATGGACCTACCCCAGTTATAAGCAATCCAGATCATAAACGATTCTACCTGTCTTTACCTCATGACTGAGAAGCGATAATCACACTACCGTCATCAGCAACAAACGAACATTAAGCACCATTGTCACTGTGATAAACTCTGTTATCATTTTATGTCTTAAAATAATATGTCTTTAATGTCTTAACTATTGTTGCTACTTTACAGAGCAACCCATTTGCAGTACAATATACAAGCTATTATCATCGTTATCGACGCCATCATCATCATCGTCATCATCATCTCTTACTGCTCTAATAATATTGTGTCAGGAGCCAGCCTTTTCATAGAAGGGCTAGGTATCTGTTAATATCAATTACACTGTCAAGTTGTGTTCTTCTTTAAAACTGCACCACTATGCCTTTTTTCAGCAGATCAGTATTCAAAAGAAACTTGTAATAAATAATGTAATCTTCACTGCATTCATCGTCAACATCACCATAAGTTATGATTTCCTGTCACTGTCATTGTGTCATTATGTCATATTTATTAATTTTCATGTCATCTTACTTGTTATCGCTTTAGTTATCATCGCATTTTGATAATTAATTAGTTCTTAAATTACTGTCACACCTTTATTATAATGGCATGCAGATTTATTTTTTTTAATTAATAAAGTTGGTTTATTCTTGTAAACTTCTTGTTCCGGCCTTTCCTTTATGCTTCAAGTGCGAGATGTTGCTGTTCTGTGTTCTTTTCTTTCTTTTCCTTGCTTTCGAGGTTGGTTGTGTGTTGTAAGTCGAATTCAGAATACATTCTGTCAGTATTTTATTATTACTCATTCTACTGCGTATGGGCGTAACCTGCGAATAGAGCCCATTCGTGGCATGTCATAGGGGCGCATCGGGCCGACGCGGGGCGCATCGGGACATCCATGCCAAAACGTGGTATGGCATAGGGGCGCATCCTATCTACTGGCTTATATACTAATAAAATCACAAAAACAAGATATCAGTATAATAGTTAACCTGTCACAGACATCGCAACAGCAAAAACTATTCGGATCGAGCCAGAAATAAGCCAGCTACCACAATTTTAAGACTCCCAAAGTTTCAAAGCGCTGTGGCTCAAAATTAGGTTTTGCCCGATGCGCCCCTTTGCCGTACCAGCGACGAAATCACTAGTCAGAATAAAATAGGGAATGAATAATACACGATTCTGGTTCCTGGACCTTCTTTGAGTGAGAAAAATTACCGCCTTTCTTTAACGTCTATATCAGTGACACTTTAGTCGTTTTCTTTTGGACCAACAATTTCCTCAGTAGTGGGAAGTTTCTCCGTCCGAATCAGATTAGTTGGTATTTCTCAGCGTTTTATTATATTCTAGTGCAACTTTCTCCTCATCTGGCATGTCACTGGAATTGTATGGGTTACCAGCATAATCGTGAACGTGCAAACTACTACATCTTTCACAGTGATGCTTCTTATGAGTGATCTTTTCTCTGTTGTCGTCGGAATGCATTTCATCAACACTTTGATTCTTGTTTATTTTTGTGTTGAAGGCTGTTGGTCACTGGAGTTTGAGCAATTGTGGTACTGATGTTTCCTTGTGTTTTTGGAGGATTCTGAAATTGAGATATTTGAATTGGATGTGCGATATCATCGGCGACTTCTCCGTTAACTTTCATCGTCTCCAGAAAATAACGGTAACAATGACAATGATGATGGCAATAGGGATGACGCCGACGACTACACCGACGATGATGTGTCTGTGCTGTCATCTGATTTCGAGCCACTGTCAGTTGGAGCACCGTTAAGCGACTTATTAGTTATCGTAGGAGAAGTAACACTTTTAAGGATAGTGGTGGCAGCAAATATAGTGGACATCCGGAAATTAAGAGGGCTGGTTAATGTTGGAGATACTGTTTGTGGTGTCCCACTTGTTAAGGCACTACAACCACCACATAATTCAACAGTGGATAATCGCGTTGCCAAACTTCCTCTCGCAAATTTTTAGTGCAGACCGAAACAACTAGAAGGACACACTGGGGAGTTGGGGATAGGCAAAAAGTCATAGTGTTCTGTCTGATATCAGGGTGAGAAACTGGCAGACGATCTGACACATACAAGTGCTGATTGTACTGCACTGTTTTCACAGGTAAAAATGCGTGGATGGCTGTTTGGGATGACAACAGGGAATCGAGAGATTGTTGTCACTGTGTGAGGTTCTCTCGCTAAGCTGTATTTAACCCCGCATGTCGCAACCATTTTCTGGCACAAACATGTTTACATTGTAAGGCTTTTTGGGCAGGGAGAACATGAACAACCTTCCTGTATCAGGGAGCTCAAATATCGTAAATATGGTGGGCTGAAAAGGTAGTCAGTGACTGCAGTAGTGAATACTTAGTTACTGATGAAATAATGCTGCAAAAATATTTTGCAAAGTCAGGAGGATACGGGAGAGGAGTGTTAGTGTTATTGTTAATTTTACGAGTAATCGGTGTTGTTGGATCAGTGAAGTCACTGATAGGATAATAAGGAATCAGTGTAGAACAATAGCTCTCAACGTTGGGTAATATCGCCTGGGTGGAGGTAGTGGTGGGTGTTGGGGGGGGGGGGGGGAGGGGTTGATACCCGGGAAGTTTCCTTTTGCCTGCACCTCTCTTCCACTTCTCGTTATGCAAAGGTATTGTCATCCAGCCCCATGCAAGGCTATCAGCT
Organism: Onchidella celtica; assembly: GCA_963931925.1. Lineage (NCBI taxonomy): Eukaryota > Metazoa > Mollusca > Gastropoda > Systellommatophora > Onchidiidae > Onchidella > Onchidella celtica. Next base: position 24,130,560 of record OZ007582.1, read on the forward strand.
GTCAGCATAGCACGGCCGGACTGCAGTGTTGCCTTTATCTTTTGTAAAATGTTCTCACTACAGCTTGGATATCACTGGTGTGGCAAGGTCCACACTTGTAAATTTACTTAACGGTTTACCACTAATCAGTACTACGTTCTTTTCGTGTTCTTTTGAACTCACCAATCTGGACTAAGTGTTTCAAGCGAAGGAAAAAAAAACCAGATCTGTTTTATTCGAAGAGTTTGCGCCACCTTTCCAAGACCAGTAAGATGGAATTTTATATATTTAAACAATCATGAACTCACTGCCTTGTTCAGTTCAGCATATCCAGTTTTTTTCTTGGTCCGTTATATGTTCTGGATCTATATCTCTTTTTATCTATTTCTTCTAACATTTTATATTCCTTTGAATTTTCTTTATCGAGTTTTTATTTCGAGCCTTGTATTCTCTTTATGGTTTCTGTTACAATTTTATTCAGTGTCTCGATAGAGGCTACATCTTCCTCCAGAGATTCAAACCTGTTTGCCAGTTCCAGCTGAAATGCGGTCTTATGTATTTTCAGTTTTTCTATATTTATTTTGAGAGGTTTTTGACTCTGTATTCTTTTCAGTCTCATGAGCTTTCTGTTTATTCTCATTTTTGCTTTGATCATAAGATAACCACAGCCATTGTCAATTGCTGTAAACACCTCACAATTTCTGGATGATGTTCTTGTCTGAGGTAAGCATGTATTCAGTCTGGTTTCTGTACTCCCCTATAAGGGGATGAGACAGAAGAAAAAGGACACGAAAGAGGCAAAGACCAAACAAGGCAGTCGAATGAAAATCACAAGCATACATGTACTTAAAAGGACCTGGGAAACGACCACAGATAGGGAAGAAATCACAATTTTTTACAAGTCACTTTTCCAGAAAAAAATGGATATATCTGAAAGAACTATGACAACGAATTTCCACAATTATCAAGTACCATCCTTCACAGAAGAAGAGGTAGAAATGGCTTTAACAAAGATGAAAAAAGGAAAAGCACATGGAAATGATGACATAACGAGAGATGTATTACAACTAGGAGGCCAACACATATTAAATATAGTATAATAAAAGCAGTCAGTAAGATCCCGGCGGCACAGAGAATACCCAAATGCTGGCATGAGGCAACAATCATGAACAAATACGCCAGCGTAGCATTAAAAAGAGAGGGGAGACGGCATGGATGAGGAAAACATCAGACAGAAAGAAATGGAAGGCATTGTCGAAGGGCTACATCTTGCAATGGATGGACAATGCCTACGTGAAAGTTTAAATATGATATCATTTCACCCCCGTCTGTGAGAACATGTTGTTGATACCAAGACCTTTGTTGCTTTGGCACGACCAAGACAAATTTCCTGCCTGAGATAAGGAATCTGATTCTGATGATTGGCAGGCTGTGTGACTGTGGATTACATTTGGCAAAGGACATCGTTCTTGCCTTAGCAGGTCTGTAAATGGCCATTACTGATTTAATCATCTATACCACATCACATCATATGTTGTTGGCAGGAGTTGTTTATCGTCACAGTTGTATCTAAGGCTCTGAAAACAATTTGTAACTGATTTCGTGTCAACATGTGATTTGAAAATGTATTCAATTTTTTAAAAAACTTTGCTATGGCTATGGTAACGTCGGCCATATTGAATTGTCATTACCTTTTTAAATTTAATAATTCCGTCAAAACCATGAGTTGAAATGAGCTCCAATTTTGCAGACAAGTCAAGAATTGGTATGCAAAGAGAGTTACAATGCTATATTTCCAATAACTCTATCCAATTGGTCATATTCCAACCTTAAATTAGTATGTCATATTTTGTCCCGTAAAAAACCAAAGACACAGTTTTCTAAATACTGCCTGAAAAGATATTACATATGACCCAAATCGGCCATTGTAACATCAAAGTATATAATATATTCAATGGCACATGATCAAATCTTGAGGGCAATTTTTTCACTAGTTATGGAGAAATTAAGAACTGAAATTGTGAAAATGCACTAAAAACAAAAAGGCCTTATTGGCCTTCTAATTGCTCTAGCTCACAAAAATAACACATCAAACCCAAATTGGTCATTTTAATATCAAAGAACATTCACCCAATTACATATGTGCAACGTTTGGGGGCATTCTGTCCTCTAGTTGTGGAGAAATTAAGAATTAAAATTGTATACCTAATTTTAACTATCTAGTCCAAGTGGTCAATATTTTGACCCGCTCCTCCCCTTAAATCACAATTAATTATTATTTTGTACGTGACCTAACCAAATATGGACATAATTACCACTTACAGACAAGCTGCTGCTGGGGTTTCCTCACACACACATACACACACGCACAGTGAGTTGTTGATTTAGTCTAATCATAATTATTTATAACATCATCGAATGCCATATGACCATTGAACTTTTTTTCCCATGGTAGATCTATTATTTGTATTTGTGTACTTTCTTCATCCCATTTAGGAAATTTGCCTTAGCACCGTCGCACCCCTGTTACAAATGGAGCAGATAGATCTTCACCACAGTGCCGGGCCGGTCGTCGTTTTTTTTTTAAGGGGGCGGGTGGCAGTGATCGGTTTTAATTTTGCCTGGGCAGTGACTATGTCAGTATCTTTACCCTGCTCAGTGTGCAAAGGGGGAATTCGAGTTGCTAGTCTCTGTCCGAAAAGACTAGGTCCTCTATCTTACCTACCATAGGACCAGGGACGGGAAAATATGAGAAGAAATTTCAAAATTCCAACATATCTATACCGACCAGGAATCAATATCAGCATGAGAGATAAAGAGCTTACAAAGAGAGAGAGAGAGAGAGAGAGAGAGAGAGAGAGAGAGAGAAAGAGAGAGAGAGAGAGAGAGAGAGACAGAGAGACAGAGACAGAGAGAGAGAGAAGCACGGACTGGTGGGATTACAATATTGTTATAACTCCTTACAAAAATTCATCTGTCCATTTTGTGAACAACAAACACCAAAATAATATTACCATCATATTAAAATTTGCTTTGGATTTTAGATAATTGGTGCCCCCTCTCTGGCGGTAGCGGTATTTGGTCTTAGACATCTAATCTTTAATTATGTGACAAAACAACACCTATTTAAAACGGAAGCCTACTGATTTTCTCCTTGCTGTTTGCTGGTGGGGGCCAGGAGAGAATCAATGATTATCCAGTTCAGCGTCATTCTTGGAATCCCCGATGACTTATTCACGGAGCATGTTGTATTACGGTCAGGCCACAACCGCCACACTTTACACACCTTAAGCTGTTGACAACTCTTAGTTGGTACGAAAGAAAGGTAAAGAACGTTGGCCTAGATCTTCGAAAACAACCTTTGAGCCTCTTAGTTTTGCACCTATTAAATGTTTATGTAATCGCATAGTTATTTATATATCTTACGCTTTAGTTTGATATTCACTTTTCTCTGCATACCTATGGCTTTATTATTTCATTGACGATATTATGGATTTTCCTATCCTATGCAGGTGCCTAACAAGTGTGATTTGTAAGCAGAACGTAGGAATACATAAATAAATAAATAAATAAAGTAATATATAAAAGCAGGGAAAAGTGCCCAAATGAGAGGAAATAATATTTTTATCACTTTCCTAACCCCAAGCATTTGATACTAAAAAAAAAAAATTCAGAGTTAGAGAGAATGAAAAAAAGGAATAGACTTAAAAGACTTAAATAGACCTAAAATATAGGGGCTTCAGTTTAAGATAAAAATAAGATAAGATGCTAAAGCAAACAGAGAAAGATATAGAAGATTTTTCTGGCCATCTGGAATATTATGTTAAGAAAAGCCGCATCACTTTATCATGTGTTGTGTCTGTTTTTTAGTTATGTTCCACTAATAATTTGTACGAAGTGTAAAATAAATATCATGAATGTGCTCTCAAATGCTCTGTGCAAATGAAGTTTCCCGAGTGCGGTAATTTTATAATAAAGTGATTCTTATCTTAACTTACACTATTACATACATAAATAAATAAATCAGTAAGTAAATAAGAAACAATTACATAAATAAAATTAATAAATAAATAAATCAGAATAGATAATACTATTTTGGCAGTCTGGCTATCTGTGATTCAAACAGAATGGCTACAGCTAAGTATTTTACAAGCCACGGTAAACTTGGCAGATTTTCTTTAACAATCTGTAAATATTGACATCTCTACGATAATTACGTAAATTGAGGTAAATTGTCAATTCAGTGTATTACACAGCTATTAAATTTATTTACATAATTATGTTTCTGCCCTACTCCTATATCACAGTTTTTCTTTTAAGTTTTAGTCCTTATAACAGTGAATGAATCAGCCCTTGTCTTTATAACAGGTCCCTGGTTTTATTGTAAACTTTACGATTTTGTTAAAGGCAGAAATACAAGCCGATGAATCTTACTAACACTGTATAGTAAAATATCGGTATTTCAACATTATACATGTACCTTCATTCCTCTAAAAATGATTTTTGAAGCATATGACTGAGAAATCGCTGGATCATGGGTTTAAATTGATTCACTAATGCAGTCTAGCAAATAGTTAACAATCCATTTTGTCGCTTGTATTCCACATCATCTCATTATTATAAAGGAATGATGGCCTCCAATGTAATCATGAAAAGCTTTTATCATAATTATTATGCATAGAAATGTTTTAAAAAGTCTAGAGTTAATTTTTAACACTTTCGTTGATTTTGAGCCACAACTGAGTTGAAAAGAAGGAAACTTTTCCGACATTTTGAGCTGGGAAAAAAACAGCAACCGCATTTTCTTCGGATAGACTTAAAAAGAGTGATAAGAAATTTCGCTCTGCGTCTCAGCTGGTGATCGAAACAACTTTAAAATTGCATCTGTGCATTCCCCGCGTCCGCGGGCTATCTAATACCACCAAAAAAAAAAAGCTTTTGTTACCATTATTTCAATTGTTTTCCCATTTTTTTTTGTAGAATTAGTCTATGTCAGTGAGTATAACTTAGCATTGACAACTTCGGACTTCAACGAGCATAATTTTTCTGATAATCATTTGAAAGAGTTTTACTTCTAACTGAAAATACGTTGACATATATAAGTATATTGCATGTAAGCCATTACGCTAATACTAGTATTTCTGAAGTAATTTTTCCAACCAATGTTTACTGTGTATCAATATCTGACTTCTTACTACACCCGCAGTTGGTATACGATTGTCTTATCTGGTTGCTTTATAGCCCGTTAAAAAAAATTTAAACGACTTCATTGGTGCGTTTTGAGTACAGTGTATTTTGATAACAGTATCTGTAATAGAAAAATAAAATAAGATAGACAAAGATGTATTTTGCCTCACGGAGAGAGAGGGGGAGAGACGGGAGACAGACAGACTGACAGAGGAGGGGGGATAGAAAGAGACAGACAGACAGACACACACACACACACACACACACACACACACAGAGTCAGAGAGAGGTGATGTCGTCGGGGTTATAATTCTTGCATTAAATTATTTTTCTGCCAGTGAAAAAAACAACGAAATCTGTCATTTAGTTTTTAGATAATTAATTTCTTGTGGCTGTTCCAAGAACATTAAATTGTCGGCAATTTTATTGAAAAAAAAAAAGGGTACAACAGAACGAGCCTGACATTTTAAGCTTTAATCTAATAATAAAATTCTTAAAATCAGTGTAAACTCTAAAAGGCTAATTAGACTATTTTCCCTAATAACAGAGGTAAAACGAATTCACCCTGCTTTTCCTATTACATAGTGTGCACAAACACAGACCTGACGGTGACAAGAGGATCATTCTTGGAAAGCCCGTAACTATTCATAGAGCTTGACCTAATTAATGTAGGGCACAGTATTTTACACAGACAATTATCTTGGGCCTGCTGTGCTGATTTCACAAACACCTTAAGCTGCTGATACACATTAACAGGGATCGGATCGTTGGTATTTGCTCATTACGACAATCGATTTGAGCTATTCCTCTTAATGGACTTTATTTCTTCCTAGGCACACGGTAATTATTTTTTTAAATTATTTTATACTCTGCTAATTTCATTTCAACAGAAAGCTCTAGATTCGCTACGTTCTAAATTCAGAAAGTAATATATCTTGAATGTATCATCATCATCATCATCAGTTGCCCCGTCTGGAACAGACACTGGCAATCATGGCTCTCCACTCGGATCTGTCATCAGCCAACCTTAAGGAGGAGTTGTTGTTGTGACGTTACTTTGTTGTCATGAATTAAGAATTTCAGTGAACGTTTTTCTCTGTCTAGCCTGCTTTTCCTGCCTTCGATATTCCCTGTGATTGCTAGATGTTCGAAGCTCCTGAGGCGACAGATGTGTATCAGAAATTTCAGTTGCCTCTGTCTTATTGTTTTAATTAATCATGTTTTCAGATTACAGTCTCTCATTACTGAATTATGAGATTTTCTTTCTTCATCGATGGTACTCTCAATATTCTTCAAATAAACCACATCTCTAGTTTCCTCCCTATTTCTTTGTTCATTGTCCAACATTCACGTCCGTTTAAAATCATTGACCACACGTAATTATGTTTTCAAGACTCTGATTTTAGTGGTCGTTGATATATTTCTGTATTGGTCTCATTATTTTGGAATGGATCTTTGGCCATTATTATTCTTTTTTCTTATTTCACTGTTGCCCCTACCATCCGATGTTATCAAATAGCTTATATATTTGAATTGTGTAATTTGTTGAATGTATAACTCCTATCTACTATATTCAAACATTGTCTCTCTCATGTTTATGTTTCCTTAAGTGTCTTTATTCAATAAAATCACCTCTTGTTAAGTAGGAAGCCATTATGGTTGAATGATGACAACTTATGTAAACATTCAGTCTCCGGCGGGAAGTCTCTTGTATTATTCCAGTCTTTTAGCCTATTTTAAAATGGTTTACACACTGAGCTCACCCCAATGATTCTTTTTTTTTCTCTTTGTCACTTCCTCTTTTTTTCTTTTCTATACCTGTATACTCGTACCGTTATGACGCAACCATCCCAGATATTTTCTTGTATGTCAAAGAAAAATTTGCTTGCATTAGGATGTTTCAGTGAAATTTAAATTTTACCGAGTTATCTTCCTACTGTTAATCTAGGACGCCTTACCTATACATATTGTATCATGTTTACCTTTTACAAACGAATTACCGAATATCATGAAGGACACAAAACTCAGTAACATATCGTACCAAGCGAAGAGTAAAGACAGACTTCGTTTGAAGGGGTGGGGCAGGAACTGTCTGTAGACTGTACTGTATTATACATGTTAATGATTTTATCATTGTGACCACAGAGAGGTTGCGGTATTACGTTTGAATTGTTGTAAAGTAAATTGTGAGGTTTCAGTAGGCCTAACATTATGCAAACGGCAACCTTTCGGTCCTGTCCCCTCCATTAACTGATTATGAGCGTCTGTAACTTGCAGTGACATCACTAGAGAAAACTGTTGCAATCGTGCCAATAAATATCAATAACAAGCGTACGGGAAGAAAGGGGGTGGGGGAGGAGAGAAAGCGGAGTTACTGTCATCATCATTGCCTTTCTCACCCTGGATCAGGGTATAGGCCACCAACAAACACTTTCCATCCCTCTCTATCATGGGCCAGTCTCTTTACATTATTCCAAGTCTTTCCGCTTCGTTGCACATCATTTTCTCTGGCTCTTCTCCACGTTCCGCGCGGCCTTCCTCTTGATCTCTTGCCCTGGGGATTCCAATCCAATACCTTCTTCGTGATGCTGTTTCCTGGCCTCCTGATAGTGTGGCCGATCCATCTCCATCGCCTCCTACCAATTTCCTCTCTGACTGGGCTCTGTCTTGTTCTTTTCCATACAATTTCATTGCTGACCTTGTCTGTCCATCTGATCTTAAGTAGCTTCCTCAAACATCTGTTGATGAAAACTTGGATTCTCTTTATGCAGGCCTGGGACGCATTCCAAGTCTCACATCCATACAACAGGACTGACTTCACGTTCGAGTTGAATATCCTCAGCTTTGTTTTTAGAGATATATCCTTGGTTCTCCAAATCTTGCTTAAGGACGTGAAAGCTGCCTGTGCCTTTCCAATTCGTGCTTTGACTTCTGCCTCTGTTCCTCCCTTATTGTCAATGATACTACCAAGATAGCAGAAGGACTCTACATCTTCCAGTGGTTGATCTCCTACTCTGACTTGTTCGCTTGGGGGTGCAACAATTTTTAGGACCTTCGACTTCGCAGGATGTATCCTCAATCCAATAGATTCTGAAATTTTGTTTAGAGCTGTAGTCTTTGCTTGCATCTGGTCGTGCGTGTGCGACAATAGTGCCAAGTCATCTGCAAAATCTAGATCGTCCAACTGTGTCCATGGGGTCCATTGTATGCCATTTCTTCCTCCACTGGTGGTTTCTTTCATAAGCCAATCAATCACCAGAATAAACAGAAATGGGGACAGCAAACAACCCTGCCTAACACCAGTCTTGATATCAAAGCTGTCAGTAAGCTCACCATCGTGTACGACTCTGCAACTTGTCCCCTCGTACATGCTCTTGATAAGATTCACCATCTTCTCTGGGATTCCATAATGTCTCAATATTCTCCACAGTGTTTCTCTATCGATGCTATCAAAGGCCTTCTCGTAGTCAAGGAAGTTCACTATCAGTTGGGAGTTCCACTCTAGCGACTGCTCTACTATGATTCTCAGCGTGGCGATCTGGTCGGTGGTTGATCGATTACTCCTGAAACCAGCTTGCTCCTCACGAAGTTTTGGGTCTGTTGCATTCTGTATTCGCTTGAGAATAATGCGATTGAAAACCTTTCCTGGGATGGACAGAAGTGTGATTCCTCTGTAGTTACTACAATTGCTGCGGTCCCCTTTTTTTTGGAAGCTTCACGAGGTGTCCTTCCTTCCAGTCCTTTGGAAACTTGCCTCCGATCCAAATCCTCGAGAATAGTGAGTGCAGACCCTCTGCAGCCCCAGCAGCATCTGCCTTCAGCGCCTCTGGTGGGATCTGGTCTGGTCCAGCTGCCTTGCCTCGATTTAACTGCTTTATGGCATCATTAATCTCTGCTTTAGTTGGAGGGTCGCAACTGATCGGTAAATCATTTCTTGCGGGTAGAATGTCGGGTGGGTTGCTTGGTGGAGGTCTGTTCAAGAGGCTGTTAAAATGTTCTATCCATCTTTTTGCCTGAGCTTCCTTTCCAAAAATAGCCTTCCTGTTGTAATCCTTGACAGGAACTTCAGGTTTTCCATATTTTCCAGCAAGAGTCTTTGTAGTTTGGTAGAGGATCCTCATGTGTCCTCCTGTTGCTGCCTTCTCTGCTTTCTCTGCTAACATTCCTATGAACTCCTCTTTGTCTTTTTTAATTGATTTTTTGACCTCTTTAGCTGATGCTCGGTACTCTTCCTGGTTACCAACTCTTGAGCTTCTTGTACGACTTGCATTTACCTGTTCTTTTAGGTCTCTTCTTATCCTTATCAAGTCCAGTGATTTTTGACTGATCCATTCCTTGTGTTCCACTTTCTTTTCCCCAAGAACATCCTGACATGTCAATGTAAATACTCCTTTTACCTTAGCCCAGTGAGTCTCCAAATCTACTGTCTCTTCGAGGTTAACAAGGGGTTTGAATCTATTCCTCAGTGTCAGCTGGAACTCTTCCTTCTTGTCTCCATCCAGAAGGCTCACTTGAAACTTTCTCCTCTTTGTTCCTGCTCTGGTACCTTGTTTCTTGAGGCGGAGTTTGAGTCTTGCCAGCAGCATGTGATGGTCAGATCCAACATCAGCTCCTCTCTGTACTATGACATCCTCTAGTGAGCGTCTGAATCGTCGGGTGATGCAAAAGTGGTCAATCTGGTTTTCAGTTACTCCATCCGGTGAAATCCAAGTGGCCTTATGGATCCTCTTGTGTGGGAATACTGAACCTCCAATCACATAGCTGTTAAATGCGCAGAAACTTGCAAACCGCTCTCCATTCTCATTCATTTGTCCCAAACCATTGCGCCCCATAATGTCTTCATACCCTGTATTGTCCTGTCCTATCTTGGCATTGGCGTCTCCCATTATAATGTTCACATCTTTTCTTGGCAATGTGTCAACTATTTCCTGAAGCTGGTTGTAGAAGTCGTCCTTGTCCTCATCGGTTGCTTCGTTTGTTGGGGCGTATATCTGCACAATGTTCATGTTGATGTTCTTGTTCTTTGTAGTAAATGATGCCAATATAATTCTCCTTCCGTAGGGTTCCCATCCCCTCAGTGACCTCTGGGCGTGCTTGCTCAAGATGATCGCTACTCCTTCTGTATGCTTTTTGTCCTCCCTTCCAGAATACAAAATCTTTTGACCAGAATTAAGTTGTTTCAGTCCGGACTGTATCCAGCGGGTCTCGCTAACTCCAAGTATGTGCAGTCTGTATCGCCTCATCTCCATTGTAACCTGGGCACTCTTTCCTGCTTCATACATGGAGCGGACATTCCACGACGCAATCCGGAGTGACTTGTTTGATGAAGGAGCAGTCGGGCCAGTGGAGTCCTTTCGGCTTTGTCCATTGTCCTTCATTGAATCTACAGGTGCAGATGCTCCCATTTCTCCCAAGATAAAAGACTGACTTAAAGTATTTGCTTGTGTTTCTGTAACTGGTTTATTTTTACAGGGTGGGTAGTTGGCCCACCGCCAACTGGCTCTTCTCGGGAGACCAGGACCTTTGCACCTTTAGTCGCCTCTTACGACACGCAGTATCACGTCAGATGTATTCTTTGCTGTCCCTCTTCTGCATGAGGGCCCCGCATCTGCACGGGCTGGAGTTACTGTACATGTCTATTATTCCGTCAGAAAACATCTCAAAGATGACCATGTAATCATTACCGGCTCCGTGATGGCAAAGATGGTTGATGCAATCAGTCTGCTGACGTCAGCCAATTTTCTGTTGTGATCCAAGGTTATCCGTGCCCTCTGTCACAGTGGCCACGATCCGGAAAAATAGTATATTCGTGTGATTTTACCCTGTCTCTCAAGACCAGGTCGCCATATTAATTGTTTGTGGAGAAAGAGTCAAGATTAATAATAATATCATATGGTCACATTGCACATTAGGTACTTCAAGTCTGTATTTCGTAGATGTTTACATACTTTTTTGATGTGTTTTCCAGTAATATATGAACATTGGAATTAACTCCCTACGCCGAAGATTTACAAGTACATCAATGCAGATACCATGCCTTTGCCTTTGCCTGTGCTTGATGACATCCCAGAGCAGTGCCCTGAGTCATCGTGTAAGTTCAGTTTTATTTCATCGAAAAACATTTAAACACTGGCTATGAACAGAAGAGTTCTCTGGGATAATATGCGGTAAGTTCGGCTTTGTTTGATTGCTTTGTCAATAACATTTAAACACCGGGCTATGAATAGCATTGTTCCTTGGGATATGGGGTAGGTCCAGTTTGTTTGATTGCTGTATCCAAAACCAGTTTAATGCTGGCCTATGAAAGAACAGTTCCATGGAACATGGGGTAAGTTCTGTTTTTGTTTTATTGCTGTGTCCAAAAGCCTTGACTTGTTTCTCTTCAAGTTGAGCCCAAAATCTTGGTACAGCCATGCTTGTCCTATCCAGGTTTGCATCCTAATTAATTTTCAGATCCATTTTTTTTTTTTTTTGCCTTCTTGTTCTTCTTCTACCACATCTTCTTACTTTATTATTCTGAATTTTGCTTTATTTGTACATTTTCTGTACCTACACCATTATTATAAATTCCACAGTGAAATATCATTTATTATAATTGGTCATTTCTTTTTATGATTAGCTTTGTCTTTTTTATTCAACAAATAATATTTCTCACCGTTATTGAGGAGAACACTATAACAACAATTTTAATGTTCTCAGGAAACAATGTTCCTTTCATATCAAATCAGTAGTGTTTGCCTATTGAGTGAAAATTCCCAGTTGTTTTTATCCTCAGGTGTGTCTGATTAAAATCATTGTAATGTGTTTACATGAGAGTATTAACTAATATGTTTCTAAATTTGACTTGAAATGAATTGCATAAATTAAGACCGAAAGAAGTCTGTTATAACGGGGATTTCCTTTTGTAATGTGAATATATACATTGGCAACTCTTGCAAATCTTGAAGAATTTAAAAAGGATAACCAACAAATCCGTTAAAACTGTATTTTCTTTGGCAAGTTTAACACATTTCTCTCACCTGTCTTTTCACATGTAAACAATTTAGAAGAAGGCATTTGCCAGTATCCCCCAATCTTTCTAAACCACAAATATAATGTGGCGGACATGGGGCTATGATTGTACAAAATATTAATGTTGCTACAGACTTTAGCGACTCTTTTTGTATAGACTAGGGTCTAAATTATTTGAAGTAGCGATCAATTTCAACATATTATTATTTAAAATGAAACTGTTTTTATCCAATTGCCAATCCTACATAATTATTATGTATAGCATTTAATCAAGTCCATAGTGATGCTTCTCTCCATAGCAAGAAAGCTTGCTTAAAAACAAAGCCTCTTGGGGGAATTTTCATTTTGTTTTTGTTTTTTTCATATTGGTTCTCTCATGGTAACTTTTCTTGAGCAATATCTAATGTACCTGAAATGCAGTTACAGGCCGTTCTCCGACTAATTAGTTTTTGAGATCGGTTTTGATAATCTATTCTGCTTACCTGATATGTTACCAATAAGTCAAAGTTTACATCTTTTCATTACATTATGTCCATTAGCTTGAAATTACGAGCAATGTCTATCAGTAATGTCACCAGTATTTCTCCATTTTTTTGTTCGCAGATATTGACTCCAATGATGACATCATTAAAAGTAAAAGTACAGGCGGTTCCGATACTGAGATAAGTCCTGAGGATCAACCCGACCTAAAAGCTGTTCATTTACGCCCAACCGCTGTTGTTACTGACACGCAAAATGCCCTGGGGGAAAGCAAGGTTAATCCTGACAACATTAGGGAGATGGGAGGTACGTGAACATGGACATTTTTTTTTTATGATTCTTTTTCTGTGAACACCTTCGCAGCCAGGGGAGACTTACATAGATATGCACTCGAGCATTTATATGGTCCCCATCGAGGTCATATAATTACCCATAACTGAGTTATTTACAGGAATAGTGTCATGAAATTCTGCATGAGGACATAGGTATAATGTCCTTTAAACCGTTGAACAGAAATTCATTTTATAGGAATGAAAAAATAATATTAATTATCTTTCAAAATACGAAAATACAAAAATTACTTTAGATTTGGTACGTCTGCGAATCCCGCTCCCTCCTCTCCCCCTGGTTCTACCCCCGACTCCACCACCACACGGCTGTCTGAATGCATGACCACATCGGGCAGCTGCCAACCCGCCGGCGTGATTTTTTTTTCGTACGAGCTTTAGCAAATTCAGGAGCGGGGCAGCAACAAACCCCCAAACCCAGGACAGCCCCACCACATCCCAAGGATTTTCGGTGACGTTCAGAGTCATATCAGCCGCAGTCCAGAGATTGCAACACCCATGGCAGTGTTCGATAGGACGAGACATCCCCTAGCTGATAACTTGTGTTTGGGGGTGTGTTGCTGCCCCGTTACTGAATCTGCTAAAGCTCGTACGAAAAAAAAAAAATCACGCGACCGGCCGCAGGGGTTTAAGGAGCACCATGCACGCGAATTTACATTTTTTTTTTTAACGGGGAAAGGGGGAGGACCGCAGTCTATTGGTTTGCCCAAGGGCCCATGATGATGTTAAGACAGCCCTATGCCATTAGCTACTCTCTGCCTTTTACATGAACTTGATCTAGATTTAATTGGATTTGGAACTTAATGTCAGAATCATTTGTTATCCCTGCAAGTGAAACGACCGCGATCGCGATGAGTTGGTCGTGTTTCAACCATGGCGAAAATTCTGGGTTGAAATCATACGACTTCTAGAAAAAAAAAATATATCAAATAAACCACAACGGACTCGCGCTGATGCTAAATTGTTATTGAGAGACCAGGGTTTGTTATTCAAATATAATTGGAGTGTATTTACAGAACGGTCCTCCTGTTTTTAGTTACAGCTAGTCGATTCCGCGGGTGCAGGGCGTATTGGCTATAAATATTGGCCCGTGGAATCTGTGGATGTATATCCCCCAGGTCTTTGTAAACGACAGATGTGGCATGACAGACAGACTCCTTGTGAGTCTTAAAGACATAGGGCTATAATTACGCAAAATAAATTACTAAAACTCTGGGACGCTGATAACCCTGCCTTATAATTATTATTTCAAAGTTAGCAGCCTACTGCCTATAACGACGCCTTTCATGTAGGGCCCAAATTATTTGAACATAATTTCAACATATTATTTAAAATGTGATGAATTATTAAGTCAAATAATTCTGTCATTATTATGTAGCATTTAATTAGGTTCACAATGATAATTCTCTCCATGGCAAGAAAGCTTGCTTGTAGCGCTTGTAAAAACTTCCTGAGGGTATTCCGGTTCTTATTTTGTTTGCTTTAAATCGGTTCTTCCGGAGTAACTTTTGTTCCTTCTACTATCTAATGTAGACTATTTTATTTTGAAATTGATTTGGGTGTTTGATCATGAGAAAATGAGACATATTCTGTTCTGCTAATTGGAAATTCCACTTGGATAGGCTATGTAAGATTACCTCTTTCTATGACATGTACCTATTGGGTTGAAGTTATCAGTCATGTCTATCAATATGTACCCAGCGTTTCTCCATTCTTGTGGCAGAATTTTTCATTAAAAGTACAGGCGGTTCCAGTACAGAGATAAGTCCGGAGGAACTAGGTCTAAAAGATGTTCAGTTACATCAAAATGCTGTTGTTGCTGACACGCAAAATGCCTCAGATGCAATCACGATTACACAAGACATCCTTAGAGACGATGGGTGTAAGTAAACCTGTGCATTTTTATAAGATAAGATAAGATAAGATAAGATAAATTTTATTCGTCCTTGTACAAGGAAATTTGTTTTGATCATTGAATACATAACAATACAGTTACAGAAGCAGAAAGTATGCTTATGCTATGAAATCAAC
Source organism: Onchidella celtica (assembly GCA_963931925.1). Classification (NCBI taxonomy): domain Eukaryota; kingdom Metazoa; phylum Mollusca; class Gastropoda; order Systellommatophora; family Onchidiidae; genus Onchidella; species Onchidella celtica. The sequence goes on from OZ007582.1 coordinate 24,145,595, forward strand.
AGATTATCTGTCACTGGTCACTGATCCCATTACCCGCCGGGGTCGTAGGGGCGCTGCAGTGATGAACGCTGCACCAGCTGGCTCCATTTGTAGCGGTTGTGGGCGAGTGTCTGGGTTGCAGGAAAGCTCATCTGGGTCCATTCCGCAATGTTATCTGCCCATTTCTTCCTCGGTCTGCTTCGTCTTCTCTTCCCCGGCACTGTTCCTTGCAGTATGGTCTTAGAGAGCCCATCTGATCTTGTCACATGCCCATACCATCTGAGCTTCCTTTTCTTGACTGTGGTCAGCAGGTCTTCATCAACAGATTGTACCCACTGTTTATGCATGTGTTAAACAATCTGAATTCTCCTTTGTTTCTGCTTTTTAGAACAGACTACTTTGATTATTTCATTCAGCATGTTGCAAGAATATGAACTTGTATATTTAATTTTCTTTATCTAAATCGAAATTTGGATGAACTTTCATTTCTTTACTTTGGTTTCATATTAATTTTAGGGCCTTTTGAGAAATATTGAAGGTGATTTTAAGTGAACTGTACTAATAAATGAAATGAATGATGTTTCGAGGTTGAAGTTTTAAGCACATAATATTTGGCAGACATGAGGCCATGCACTGGGAATATTAATTTTTCTATTCTACCATCTTTTGCCTCTGGTCATAGAGCCGAGTAATTAAGCTGTATAAATGGACACTATATTTCACTCACTTTTCAGATGCCAATATCATATTATTAATGTATGCATTCAATATTTTATTATTTACACGTAACTTAACATTTGAATTTAATTTGCCAGAACTGGAGATTGACTATCATGTCAGCAAGACAGGTTAAATGATAACACTTTATATCAACAGCTCTCACGACTGAATCCATGTCCGAGGGAAACAGTGGCCAGGCCTCATCCAAACTTCAAAGAAACATTAAAACAGATGTGGATGCAGCCAGTGGTGCTGAATCAATCATAAAAAATATGGGTAGTGATGTCTTTATACTTTGCTTTACAATGAATGTAAAGGGGATGAGAGAAAACACTATCTACTTTTCAAAAGAATGTTTTTAACACATTTCAAACGCACGCGAACTTTTTTTCTGTCTAGAATTTTATATAATTTTATATTGGAAAATAATATCATTACCACTCACTGAAAGTGATGTTCTTGATACCGTGTTCTTACACCATGTTTGGAAATATTTATGGAAAGAAGATGTTATTGTTTCCAGCGAATGATGATCAAAACCATTAAACTGAAGATGAACGATTCCAAGGAACAATCGTTTGTATGGTGGAGTCTGCAGTAATTGCGATAATCACCTGACTTTGTACTGGCAGAAATAAAATGTTTCGATGAGGAAACCTGCCGTCGGCGAAGCCGATTGATAGTTCTGAAGAAATTAGAGTGGTACTACAGAGATCTGGCCGGTTGTCTGAGGTTTATTTTGGTGCTCCTACTGCAAACGGTTGGTACTCCCTTCTGTGTAGTTTTGTTTGTTGGAAACTCTGTATTCTTAAAGATGCCAAAAAACTGGATGATTACAATCGCTCTTACTGAGTCCGATTTTTTTCCCCAGAGAGCGGAAGTAATTCGATTTCAAAACGACCCTGTTCTCTCAGAATTGTAGGTACATACTTGATTATCTTGGTGATGTTATTCACACCGACTTGTCAATATGACCTCTGGTGCCCCACTGGATATCTTTTGTACACCCCGCGAGATGGTCCAGACATTTGCCTGGAATGTTTTCCCGGGACTTTCATGCCTCTACGGCTACATAAAAACAGACAGTGTTTTGAGTGCACAAACATTCAACATCCAGATCTAGAGATTCAGGTTTTCCCATGCAACAGATTTATCGACACTGAAATCCACTGCATTGACGGCTACTACCGTACAAAACCCTCCTATCCTGAAGACAGGGGACACTGTCAGAAATGTACAAGTTGTCAATTTCCCAAACGTCCGTGCCAGAAGTTCAGTGACACTGTCTGTTGTCCAAATGAAAATTACGATGTTTTTGTCAACAAACATGGAAAACCAGAATGTGTCCCCTTGTGTAGACGAGGTCAGTTCCTAGATCCAGAGACTGACCGGTGTCAGCCATGCCATCAAAACACGTACATGGACGTGGAGAGACATACTCACATTTACTGTCAGAACTGTGAAGTCTCCAGTTCAAAGGAAGAAGTAATGATCCGACCATGCAACAGTACCCATCCAGCTATCATCGACTGTATTGATGGTTATTACCGTCGTCCCTCACTAATCTACCCATTCCATAGATGTGCCAAGTGCCAGGACTGTTATGAAAACAAACATGGCCCTATGTATGTAGGTCGTGCGTGTAACCAGTCCCATGATACAGTTTGTTGTTCTCAACCCAATATGATCGTTGTCGACACCCAGAATGGTCCAGAGTGCACACAATCGAGCACTCAGTCATTAGTGACATCAACAGGTGAGGATGACCTATTGGTCTGTTCATGCCTGCTTGTGATGTAATAGACGGTTACATTAACATTAATATTTTTGGTTCAGTTCTTAATATATATGTTCTCAGTGCCGACCAGTGCCTCATCTTTTTCCTTTGGCTATTTATCTAAAGTTTCAATCTTCTCTATTCATCCATTCACCCCCCCCCCCTGCCTTGTTCAAGTACATATATTTATCCATCCTCCCAACACTGCATCCTCAATCATATCCACAAAAGTGTGATTGTGTAATCGCCCATGCGGGACCATGTTCATGCAAAATCCAGTTGAAGAGAAGAACCAATAATAATTAAGAATAATGTCATGTGGCAAATGTATTCTAATTCATTCTAATGCCCAATTGTAACCACGTCCAAATGTAGCAGGCTCTCAAAAATGATTTTTTCTGTTCTCCATCATTAGTGACTGAGTAATACCTCGTTTATCGCTGAAACTATATTTTGTCGTATACTACACATTGAAGTTTTTGTTTGATCTTTTTACACTAGACTTCGGCGATACTGAAAAAAAAAAATGATTCCATAGTTCCACACTCTGAAAATTAATTGCATTTAATAGAAATGAATCTGAATTAGGATTGTTCCTAATATAGAATGGATGGCTATTATTTCAGCTCCTGCGTACCAAGAGAACCGGATGGTTGTCTACCTTAAACTTTGTGGAAAAGGAGAATATCTGAAGTTTGACCTTGACCTGTCAATAGCGACCTGTCTACCCTGTCCACTCGGAACTTGTATGGAAGAAATTAGTCACACTAGAACCGCATGTCTCAATTGTGCCCATCCTCAACCCCGCACAGCGTCTGAATATGCGATGACCTCGTCAAGTGGAAAGCATTTCGAACATGACAAGGTGATATCTACAATAAAGATTATGTTTTCGATTTCAATTTTGTCCCAGATCTTTCTTATATAATTTAAATTTCAGTACCAGTTGTTTACCTTTTCTGTTAAAGGCGGGAATTGAGAGGTCGAACAATGAAGAAAAAAGCCAAAAGATAAAGATACAGAGAGTTGGGTGTCGGATTGTTCGAAGTTTGATAGTGCTATCTGTCTTTGTCCTGAAAAAAAAAAGTGAAACATTATAATTATAATATCACAAGCATGATTACCCGTTCTACGAACGGAATAGGAAAGAAAGAAAAGGCAGTGTGACAGTGACAGATGATGACAATGGGTTAACTATTGTGACATACCTTCACTGTAGAACTTCTGGATAGACGACGTTGCGAGTCTGATATTCCGCAGCCAACACAAAGACAGATTTATTTGTTCCTGTCCTGGACAGTGCCACATATAGCATTCCATGTGTGAATACTGGAGATGTTAAATCCAAGCCCATGGTTTTTAAAGTCTGGCCCTGAGCCTTGTTTATAGTTATGGCAAAACATGGCTGAACGGGAAATTGACGCCGTTGAAAAGTGAAGGGCAATGCACTGTCAGAAGGCTGCAAAATTATCCGTGGAATGGCATGTGTTTCCCCCTTATACGGTCCTGATGATATCTGCATTATTAAAGCATTGGGGGTAGATCTGCAGACAGTGCACCTTGTGCCATTCATTAGACGTGGTGGGTTGAGAGACCGCATAATCATAACAGGCATCCCAACTTTAATGGTAAGTTTGTGAGACGGAAGCCCAGCGACCTCTACTGAATTAAGAAACTCTGTGGGATAATGCACTGCCTCCTCTTCCGTAACAGTGCTATCAAAGGAGGTGTAAACTTTGCACAGCCCAGGCATCATTTGAGTAAGTCTGGCATTGATGGTGGCTACAGTGTCATTTAGTGGTGCCAATATGGCCCGTTCTGCCAGCCATGATGAGCTAGTATGGTTCTGCAAAAAATCTGGATATACAGAAGTAATTAGGTCATTTGTAGTTAATACTGTGGTTCCAAATGAATTCAGAGATATGCTGTCTGGTTTCATCACGCGTCCTCAAGACGGTGTCTCTCTCACCTACAGGATCATTGGGCATAAGCAGACCTACCTCACTCGTCTCGGGGGCATTATAGCGTCTTTCATGCTCTCCAGGTGGACGGTTGTGATTCGAAATACTGATGCGGTAATTTTCCAAATTGTTGTGTAATGCAAATTCATGCACTGCTTTCAGTTCACGAACATAAATATTGTGTGCATGAAGCTCCTCTTGAATTGCCCTCACAATGTTTTGTCGAAGAACATCAACAACACCCATTCTGGCAGTTACCTCAGACATTTCTCCATCGATGAAATAGATCTGAAGAAATTTTGGGTCAACACTGGCGTCAGTATTTGTATTTGGTAGAAGTCCACCGATGCGATGACAGACTTGGCCCTGGATCACCTGGATGCGGAATTGGGGATTCCAACCTGGAACATTAATTTCACTGCATCCGAAGGATGTCAGCTGGAAAGCACAGTTGTATTTCCGGATATTTGATAAAAAGTGCACTGCGTCAGGGGTTTCCTGGTGAAAGAGGGTGTGCAAATATTCAGTTTGAGGTGGATAAGGAGTCAGAGTTACCTTACCGTTTCCACAGCACATTCCAGGAGTTTCCAATTTAAATTTTGATGCATGACAATGGGGACATATCTTTCATTCTTTGTCATCCCTCCAATGGCATTGTTATGCCTTTAAACAAATGCATGTGGTGCATAGTTAAGAGCCATTGGAATTCCTGGATCTAGAGCAGGGACTGGCCTTTCCTGCGGGTGTGTAGCTAGGGCAGGGGGTGGCCTTTCATGCGGGTATGGAGCTGGGGCAGGGACTGGCGTTTCCTGTGGACGGCCTTCTTGAGCAAGCTCATCAGGCACTTGAGGCACTGACTGAATAGCTTGAAGAGATTGCATGGCAATTCCATCTTCTTCATTTGCCGAATCTTCATTGGTGGTAGCAGATCCACCCACATGCAACAATTGTTGCCGCTTGAAACGTTGGCCCTGTGGCGTCAATCTCCCTAATCCAGACCCTTTCCTTTTCCTAGGCATATTAAAAACTTAGATCTAGTCTAGACTAATTAGAACAAAGCTGAAACCTAACCAAAGCCAAAAAGGTTTGCTGTTGAGCAACGAAATGAAAGTCCTGCTGTTGGGCGCTGCTTTAAACAGTTAAAATGTGTGATGGCCACCCACGTGCAACAATCGTTGCCGCTTGAAACGTTGGCCCTGTACTGTGGCGTCAATCTCCCGACCTAATCCAGAATCTTTCCTTTCCTAGATCTAGTCTAGAATGTAGGCATAGGCTATTGAAAACACATTCTAAAACACAGATATATAGACCTAGGCTAGATGTAAACTAATCAGAACAAAGTTGAAACTTAACCACAGTTGTGCACTGTTTTAAAATGTGTGACGGCGGAAGTTGGCGGTAGTCGTTGGCGTAAATCATCATGAGTTAAATTTCGATTATTTAGGTCTGATTACTTCAGTCGATGAAATATTATGAGAAAATGCATTCTTGAAGGTACAGTGCACGTAAATCATTAGATCTGCGTCCTCGTGATAAGACATGTAATTTGGGGGCCTATTCCGAGGCAGTTTAGCACAATCGGCTATATTGCGAGGCGATTCAACAAAATCGGCGACTGTAATCGCTCAAGCAATTTGCGCACAGAAAACTATAATCGATGACAAAAAATTGCCGCAAATTTGCCGAAAATTTGATGAGTCGCAACACAAAAACGGAAACAAACTTTCTGTTATTTCTCAAATATATTTAAATTTTATGTGCCGGCGACACGACCACAGACTATACTAAGCATTGTGTAAAATTTGAAGGCCATAGTATCAACATTAACGGAGGAGTAGCGACAGAGGCGCGCGCAATGTCGTAAAGTTTCTCTTTTATTAGTATAGATTATTTTCAGTCACCGTCAATCTTATATGGTCACCTTTTCATATTTTTGGATACTTTTTTGATACTGTGACCGATCATAATTATGCACATATTAAAAGCATCATGCCGAGGAGAATATTACTGTTCACAAAAAAAGTATCTCTACTGAAAATAAAAATGCTCTATTTGACAAGATCACTTCATACTTTAGGACAAAAATGTTTTAAGTTTATCATCAGCGCAGAGTATGTTGATGAATGGCAGTGGACCACTACGGGACCCAGCCACCCGACGAAAACCGAATAAAGACGTTGAGCTTAGAAGTGCCCAGTAAACATGGTCACTAAATTTTAATTTCTAATTAAAATATTGGCTTAATGCGACGGACTAAAAAATAGCATTAATGTAAGGAATTATGTCCACAATTTAAGAGAAAACCAGTTGGGAATTAAAATTAATCTGACACAAAACTAGAGCTGACACGAAAGTGTTTTTCAGTTGAAGGTCCATTCTTAAAGAAAAAAATGTATTATACACGCATACATTTAATAATAATTTTTAATAGATTTTTTCCTTTCACAATATGATGAAAGACAGTAATTGTAATAATGATGAAAAAGATAATGAAATGAATGGTTAAAAACTAGAGCGGACACGAAAAACTTTTTAACTTGGCGGTCCACAATACTTTTCATAGTATGTTGTGTAATATAGGAAGTGTTTTGTTTTTTAGTAAATTTATCACACTGTTTTCAATTTTCTGATTCACCAGGTTGAATAGGATACATCATTTTTATATTTAAATACTTTTGTGAAACTTGAGCAAGTTTAGGTTCAATATTTCTTAAGAACTATTTATGATGATATGAGCGATTTTTTTTTTTTTATAGTTTTATTTTTTATTGCCCATGCAATTATTGCATTTTATCTTTAACTTTGAAAGTTTTAAAGCACCAAATTTTCAACACTTGAAATTCTGTGTTTTCAGGATGTTCATTAGTTGGTATATGCTTTAAAAAAAAAAAAAAAACAGCAACAAGAAAACAACCCAGCAGTTGTTGCAGATAATGAAAAAATCTTTTTTTTTTTTTAACACGCCGTGACAAGAGCACAGCGTCATACTGTGGCCCCGTCAGGCATGCTAAGTTGCAGCCATTGAACATTACAGTCATAGAGACATGACATTTTTTATTATCTCGGTTGTGTTATTTTCTTGAGCGTTTGTCTGTGTAAGGTCATACTGCATTACTCCATCCCTTCCGATTAAAAAAAGAAAAAAAAAGTTGTCCTAACAAACACCAAGATTAAGCCTTGATTTACCACTGTGCGATTCAAGTGGCCTGCAGCAAAGAGACAGATGAAGGAGACAATGTTTTTTTTTGTTTTTTTTGAGAACATTTTGTCACATCCCGATAAACCATGGCTCTGAATTCTAAATTCTGTTCAGTAACCTGTTCACTTATGCATACTTTAATTGTAAATAAGTAATTGTTTGTAGATGTTCGTTTATCATTGATCTTAATTTTTTAATTAAATAATTCCAATGCTTTTGCTTCAATGAATTATGTCAATGAATGAATTAAACTTTTTTATTTGAATTCAAAGCAATTAACATGCAGTTTACATCCCAGCAATAGTTTTACGAGACTGTGACGAGCTCCACTTTGTGAGATGTTTCCAGCAGCCAACGGGGTATATTTTAAGTTAAGGCTAATAACCATGTACTTAATTCCTTTATTCAGTGCATCGGTTAAGGCTCATGTAATATTTACTTCACTTTGGTCATCGTACCTTACTATGTGAAACGCTAAGGTCCCATAATAACTGATACTTTGAGAATTACATTTCTGTAGTAATGCTCAGATTATAACAAGCAAAGTAATTGTCAAATTCGATGAAATAAATCAGGAATCATTTCGTGGTTAAATTTTCATTGGAATTATCTCATTTCCTGTCAAATGGTCAGCTGTCACACCCTCGAAGAAATAATTCAATCGTTTAAGCTTAAATGCGACGATTAATCTTTTGACTCAACATTCTGTTGTCCAGATTACGTGGATTTCTTGCTTTTTTGTTGTTGTTGTTGTTTTCTTTTCATATATCGGCTACTGTGTAGACAGATTTTTGTAAGAAAATAAAATTATTATTATGTTGGATATTATGAACTCTTCTGTGTGTGTCTGTGTTACACTGTATATGGAGCATCATTTCTGCCCATATTTCCTTCCTTTCTCCACACTTCAAGCCCCTCTCACTTTCCTTTTCGTTGTTATTCATGGTACCAATACTACAATCAATCCACAGACCAGCATCACCAATCTTACATTTCATTCTCCTTGACCTTTTTTTTTCCTTTTCGGTTTACATTCATTTACCTATCAATTCTTTTTTAAAGATAAACTCCAACAGAACTGATCAGCATGCCCAGTTTATACATCTGGTAGGCGAATTAAAGCAAGGGATAAAGACTTGTGCTTCAAGCTGCAGTACAGGCAAAAACGTGTTGTTTTTCTGTGTCAAATCAGAAGGATTCGGTGGGATATATGTGCCATTGTATTCGAAACCACCTGTACATTATACACTAAACCGGAGACTGCCAGTTTTCTGAAATCCTTGTGATAATCTGAGGAAATCCCTCCTGTCCATAGAAATGGATACTGACCTTCACTCAGAATTCATTGCCGTATTCATTCCGTATTAATGCAATATTAAATTAATGACGAGGACAGAAGAGCAACAACAGCAGCAGCAGCAATACAACGACAACGACAACGACAACAGTAACAACATAGTAATTAGAACAATGACAAAAAAATCAAATGGTGCATTACTTTGTAAATAAATAGATATATAAATACATTACAGTCATTATAAAATAGGAATGAATTAAAGCCGTTTCTGGTTCCTAGGCGTCGAGTAAAAATATGGGGAAGAAACCAAAGAACCTGTCAAGGAATTTGCTAAGAAATGCTAAGCTCCGCTTAACGCGATTCACTGGTTTTTTTTTTTTTTTTTGCTTTTTTTTTTTCGTTTTCTTTTTTGGTGTCAATAATTATTTTACTGTCTTTAGTGAATCCATATATTGATGCCACCTTGTATGTTCCTCCTTTGGGCGATCAGTGTGTACAAAGAATTTCTTCAGTGGTGGGAAACTTTCCTTCGGTATCTGACATTTTATTTAGTATCGTTCAGTCTTTTAAAATATGCTCGTATAACTTTCCTCCTCATCTGGCAGATCACTGGAACTGTACAGGCTACAAGCATCATCGCAAAAGTCCATAATATCACATTTTTTACATTATGCTTCGTATGAGTGTGCTTTTCTTTGTCGTCATCGGAATGTATAAACCATAAACACTTAAACCAGCGTTTTTTTGTTTTTTTTAGTTGAGACCTCATTGTTGGTCACTGGAGTTCGAGTACTAGACAGCATTAAAAACGTACCACAATAAAACTTGTCTTAAAAGTTTGCATGTTGTCTTTACCTATGTTTTTTTATCATTTATGTTGATCCGAGGATGTTGAGCTTTGTATGCCATTGTTGTTTTGTTGACTTTACAGCAACTTTGCACTGCACGTGGGTCACGTGAAAAATAACATTTCAGTCGATTGTATCGCTATGAATTTAAAAAGGTCGCTGAAAATGAACCACAAGCAACCGCAAGTAACTTGGGAACAAAACGCCAGTGTCAGATTTGGATTCAATGTTGAATTTATAGTGATTCCACCATGCAGCTTTTCTTGCTCAAAGCGTGTAATCAAAGAATTGGCGGTGTTAGACCCTGAATGGCCACAGTAGCTGTGTTTTTGTGCTAATGATAAATGTCTGTATGCGTTGTTTGGTGTCCCATCGTCATTTTGTTGATTTAACGTTTGTCCGACTTTCCACGTCCCGCACGTGAACAATCTAACACCTTCAAGTTCTGCCCTTAATAAATGCTCGAAATTTATAAAACTTCTTTCATTTGCATTTAAAGACCTTCTGTGAAACATGCCAATGTTAATTTTTTCTGTGGTTTGAAAATTTTAACCATGCCTAGACTAACAAGTGAACAACGAAATCAAGCAATTGGAATGCTCCGCGCGGTCATGGCCATAAGACAAGTTGCCTTGCATTTCAATTGTTCACATCCCACCATTATAAGACTGAATCGACGGTTTGCTGCAACTGGGACTAATAATGACCGCCCAAGACCAGGACAGCCGCGTGTTACGTCACGGGATCAGGATCGCCATATTGTTCTGAATCATCTAAGAAACCGATACCAGACTGCTACTGAAACAGCCTCTCAGACGTACGGCCATATCATAACCAGACGACACGCAGAAATCAGATTGGCCTGGGCCCAACGCAATGTCCGTCGACAGCAGCCGTTTGTTGTTATGGATTGGCCAGCTAACTCACCGGACATGAATCCATTAGAGCACGCGTGGGATGAATTAGGCAGAAGAATTCGACATCACATTAACACTGTCTTAGATTTGGAGCGAGTTATTCTTGCTGAATGGGATGCAATACCTCAAGTTTTTTTCGACAGACCTTGCAACAGCATGCGGAGTCGCTGCCAGGCATGTGTCAATGCTCGTGGATATCATACCCGCTACTGAAGATGACTACGATTGTAAGTGTCATTTTTTGCACTACACCCTAACACCGATCTTTCTGGTTCATTTGTGTTTGAGTATTCATTTACCAAAATTTTTACTCAAATCACACCAATAAATGGTTAGACAACACAATCTTAGTCAGAGTTTGTCAAGTTTCTGCAACCACATGTCTGAATTGTTGTTTAAAGTCACTGTTACGTTTTTAATGCTGTCTAATAGTACTGGTATTTCCGCTAAATTTCGTCGTCTCCAGATAATGACGGTAACAATGACAGTGATGATGGCCTCAGCGAATGACGCCCACGTCTACGCCCACCATGATCCCTGTGTGGCCATCTCCTGATTTTGAGCTACTCTCACTTCCAGTATCATTTTCTGAACTCGGTAGCAAGCCGGATATAAACGCACATACACACTGTTGATGAAATTCAGCTGTCACTCCTTCTCGTTTGCCTGCAGCTCTTTTCCCCTTCTCCTTATGCAAGGGGATTCTCATCCAGCCCCATATCCGCAACGCTATTTGCTGTCAGCATTGCACGGACGGACACAGACTGCAGTCTTGCCTTTGTCTTTCTTAAAATGTTCTCATTACAGCTTAAATATCCCTGGTATGGCAAGGTCCACACTTGTTAATTTTCTTAACGGTATACCACTAATCAGTACTACGTTCTTTTCGTGTTCTTTTGAACTCATCAATGCAGACTGAATGTTTCAAGCGAAGAAAAAAAAAAGAGATCTGTTTTATTCGAAGAGTGAGTGCCACCTTTCTAAGACCATAAGATCGAATTTCATAGATTAAATAATTATGAACTCATTGCCGTGTTCAGTTCAGCATTTCCAATTTTTTCTTTGTCTGTCATATGTTCTGTTCATCTTTTTATCTAATTCTTCTCGATTTTTTCTTATCTAGTTTTTCTGGCAGGTCTTGTTTTCTCCTTATGTTTTCTGTTACAAGTTTATCCAGTGTCTCCATAGAGGCCACATCTTCCTCCAGAGATTCAAACCTGTTTGTTAGTTCCAGCTGAAATGCGGTCTTATGTATTTCCATTTTTAAAATATTTATTTCGAGAGGTTTTTGACTCTGTATTCTTTTCAGTCTCATGAACCTTCTGTTTATCCTTATTTTTGCTTTGGTCATACGATAATCACAACCATTGTCGATTGCTGTAATCACCCCACAGTTTCTGGATGATGTTCTTGTCTGAGGTAAGTATGTATTCAGTCTGGTTTCTGTACTCCCCTACATGTGGAAGAGACAGAAGAAAAAGAACACACACGATAAGCTAATAAATGAAAGCGGTAAAGACCAAAGGAAATATATACAAACACGGCAGTCGAATGAAAATCACAAGCATATATGTATTTAAAAGGACCTGGGAAACGACCACAGATTGGGAAGAAATCCTAAGTATCTACACAGATTAAGACACTTTATCAGAAAACAATGGATAATACCTGAAAGAACTATGACAACGAGTTTCCACAATATTATCAAGTACCACCCTTCGTAGGAGAAGATACAGAAATGGCTTTAAAAAAAGATGAAAAAGGAAAGCACCTGGAAATTATGACATTACGAGTGATGTATTACAGCTAGGAGGCCAACACATAATTAAATATATAATAAAAGCATTCAGTAAGATCCTGACGACAAAGAGAATACCCAAATGCTGGCATGAGGCAACAATCATAAGCAAAGTTGGCAATATCACATTAAAAAGAGTGGGAAGACAGCATGGATGAGGAAAACATCAGACAGGAAGGAATGGAAGTCATTGTCGGAGGGCTACATCCTGCAATGGGTGGACAATGACGACTTGAAAGGCTAAAATTAATATGAACTCATTTCACCCCCGTCTATGAGAACATGTTGTTGATGCCAATACCACTGTTGCTTTGGCATGACCAAGAGAAATTTCTTGCCTGAGATAAGGAATATGATTCTGATAATTGGCAATCTATGTGACTGTGGATTACATTTGGCAAGGACAATGTTCTTGCTTTTGCAGGTCTGGAAATGGTCATTACTAATTTAATCATTTAAATCACATCATGTAATGTTTGGTAGGGGTTGTTTATTGTCACAACTGTATCTACAGTTACGAAAAAAATTCGTAACTGATTTCATGTCAACATGTTAATCCAAAAACAAAAACAACCGAAAACTCCAGCAGAATACTTAATAACATCTCTTAATGAATACATTATGCTGCCTGATGAAAGCAATAATAATAAAAATAATAATGGTATTAATTATAATAATAATGATAACAATTATAACAATAGAACTCGAGTTTTTCTAAAGACATTGCAGATAATTATGCTGAGAACTCAAAGGTATAGATAAAATGTTTATGTTGGCCTTTCTTTGAAGTTTTTATTACTCTTTCATCTGCTTTGGTGGAAAAATCGTAATCGGGGTCTGTACACATAACCTCCAATTATTATGTTGCCGGACGACTGAATTGAAAACATGTAAATAATAATAATAGTAAAGTGTATTCACAGTCATTTTGTCAATGCCGGTGGTATTTTCATGACATACTTACGAATCCTTAAACTTTATTCTTGCCAAGGCATGCACCGCCGCGAGTGACAAGGTCTTTTCACTAACTGAACGTACTACAGACTTATCATTAAACACCAATATATAAATAGGCTATCAAGAAAGAATAATATCATCCTACTACAGACAGAATAACATGGCAATATTTCATCTCAAGTAGTAGCCTTGCTAATTTTTCATTCCTTGAGAACATTTATATCAACTCTCTGAAACTGCAGTAGTTTTTATGCAATGCGATTAAAGGTTCTGCACCATTAGAAGATGTATAAAGTCTTTCTTTGGATTTATCTTTCTCTTTTTATTTCAAGAGGTTATTGTTACACCTATTGTATGACCTTTCTTATTCTCTGTGTTGTATGAAAAGATAAGTACAACCTGCCATTAGATACCTGGGACAAGGTTTTGGTTGGGCCACTCGCTGTGATACAAATCTCAACGACACAAATAAGAATACTTTCAATTTACAGACACGGGTGAAAAAAAAAAAAAGCACGAAAAAAAAAGTGTTTGTTATTAAAAGTTGTAATGTTTTACTTTTAGATTGTTTGTTCGTTTCTTCCAGGGGTATTTATCTAAAGCTTAACACTGGACAGCATTTAAATTGAATCACAATTAACTATTAGTTTATGTAGACCAAGTGTAACCCATTCACCTTCCCAGGACTAATGCACCTGGCTATTCCTTGATATCCCGTGGGAGTATTCACAGAGCAAGACCTAACTAAATTTTAATATGGGCGTAATTATCACTTAGAGACAAACTGCAGCAGCGTAAACTGTTGATATACTCCAATTTATACCATCATCAAAAGCCGTCAGAACCATGGCTTTGCTCGACATAATCAACACAGTCATGTGTTCCAGACTGCAAAGTAAGTAGGCCTACATCTTGAATTGTGTTTTTAAATTTGACAGTCCTTTCTTTTATAATTTCATCATTACACGTACAGCATGGCCGTAGCGCCATCGCACCCCTATTACAAATGGAGGAGATAGGTCATCACCACAGTGCAGGGTCGGTCGGCGCTGTTTATTTTTTAGAGTTGGAGGGGGTGGTAGGGATCAGTTTTAATTTTGCCTGGGCAGCATGCGGCCATGTCAGTATCTTTAACCTGCGCAGCGTGCACAGTGGGGATCCTCATTGTTCGTGTTTGTCCGAGAAGACTAGGTGTTTTATCTTACCTACCATAGGACCAATGACGGGAAAATATGAGAAAAATCCTAAAATTCCAACATATCTGTACCGACAGGGAATCAACGTCGGCAGGGGTGGCGAGCACCTTGCCTTTAGGCCAATGTGGAACTGTCTTATTCATTTAAATTACACAGTGCAAATAACATTGCATACTGGATGCTTTTTTTCTTAATTTCAATTTTCTGTGTTTGTGTGTGTTAAATCCTAACACTTTCTTTGAAAGATAAAGAGATTAGAGAGAAAGAGAGCGAGAGAGAAAGAGAGAGAGAGAAAGAGAGAGAGAGAGAAAGAAAGAGAGAGAGAAAGAAAGAGAGAGAGAAAGAGAGAGAAAGAGAGAGAGAGAAAGAGAGAGAGAGACAGAGAAAGAGAGAGAGAGAGAGAAGCACGGATTGGTGGGATTACAATTATTATAACTCCTTATATTATATTCCTCTATCCAATTTGTGGAGAACTAACAAGATTATCTAACCATCATATTAATTACAATTTGCCTTTGATTTTAGATATTTGGTGCTCTCTCCCTGGCGGCATTTTGTCTTAAACATTTATCTTCAATTATTTTACAAAACAACATCCAGTTCAGGGTCATTCTTGGAATCCCCGGAGACTATTCACGGAGCATGTTGTATTTGGGTCAGAGTATAACCGCCGCACTTTACACACCTTAGGCTGTTGACAACTCGTATTTGGAACGGAAGAACAACATAGAAACGTTGGCCTAGATCTTCGTAAACAACCTTGGAACCTTCTTACTTTTGCACCCTAATAAATGCTTAATATCTAATCTCATAGTTATTTATATATCTTACGTTTTGTTTCGATATTCACTTTTTTCTGCATACCTAAGGCTTTATTAGAACATTGACGATATGGATTTTCCTATCCTATGCAGATGGCTGCCAAGTGTGATTTGTAAGCAAAACGTATGAATAAATAAACAGAATAATTACATAAATAAACAAATAAATAAAAGCAGAGAAGAGTGGGCAAATGAGAGAAACTAATATTTTATCACTTTCCTAATCCCAAGCATTTGATAATAAAATACATATTCCAGGGTTAGAGAGAATAAAAAAGGGAATAAACTTAAAATATAGGAACTTC
The DNA here is from genome assembly GCA_963931925.1 of Onchidella celtica. NCBI lineage: Eukaryota > Metazoa > Mollusca > Gastropoda > Systellommatophora > Onchidiidae > Onchidella > Onchidella celtica. Next base: position 24,161,370 of record OZ007582.1, read on the forward strand.
ATTTTAAGATAAGATAAGATGGTAAAGCAAACAGAGAAAGACATAGAAGGTTGTTCTTGCCACCTGGAACATAATATTAAGAAAAGCCGCATCTCTTTATGTGTTATGTTTGTTATTGAGTTTTGTTCTTGTAATACTTCGTACGAACTGTATACCATGAACGTGGTCTCAAATGGTCTATGGAAATGAAGTTTCCCGAGGGCGGTACCAGTATAATAAAGTGATTCTTAGGTTATCTTATACTATTAAATATATAAATAAATAAATTAGTAAGTAAATAAAGAAATACATAAATAAAATAGATAAATAAATACATCAGAATAGACAATACCGTGTTGGCAGTCTTGCTATCTCTGATAGAAACGGAATAACTACAGCTACGTACTTTACAAGCCACGGTCAAACTTGGCAGATTTTCTTTAACAATCTGTAAATATTGACATCTCTACGATAATTATGTAGATGAGGGAGATTGTCAGTTCAGTGCATTGCACAACTATTTATTTACATATTACGTTTCTGCCTTACTCCTATATCACAGTGTTTCTTTTGATCTTTAGTCCGTATAACAATGAATGAATCAGCCCTTGTCTTTATAACAGGACCCTGGTTGTTTGGATTTGTATTTTATATTTGTATAACTCTTTAATCCCATTTGGGAAATTTGCCTTTGTGCCATTGCAGCCCAGTTACAACTGGAGCAGGCACGTCATCGCCACAGTGCAGCGCCGGCCGTTGGTTTTTTTTTTTTTTTAGGGGTTGTGGGTGAGGGAGGAGAGGAGGATGGTAGGGATGAATTTTATTTAATTTTGTCCGGGCAGCGGCCTGTTCGGCCGGCTCTTTTCGATTTCCAACTTAACGTGCGCAACGTGCACACGGGCCCTCCGAATTTTTCGTCTTTATTCGAGAAGACTAGGTACTCGATCCTATATTGTAAACTTTACGATTTTGTTAAAGGCAGAAATACAAGCCGATGAATCTTACTAACACTGTGTCGTAAAACATCGGTATTTCAACATTATTCATCCACCTTCATTCCTCCAAAAATGATTTTTGAAGCATATGGCTGAGAAATCGCTGGATCATGGGTATAAATTGATTCACTAATGCAGTCTAGCAAATAGATCCATTTTGTCGCTTGTATTCCACATCATCTCATTATTGTAAAGGCAGGAGGGCTTCCAATGTAATCATGAAAAGCTTTTATCATAATTATTATGCATAGAAATGTGTAAAGACAGACGTGTACATATTTTTAAAAAGTCTAGAGTTAATTTTTAACACTTTCGTTGGTTTTGAGCCACAACTGAGTTGGAAACAAGGAAAGTGTTCCGACATTTTGAGCTGGGAAAAAAAAACAACAACCGCATTTTCTTCGAGTAGACTTAAAAAGAGTGATAGGAATTTCGCTGTGCGTCTCAGTTGGTGATCGAAACTCAACTACTTTAACATTACATGTGTGTATTCCCAGTGTCAGCGGGCTAACTATTTTGTATCCTACGAAAAAGGTTGTTACCACTGTATCTATTGTTTTTCTTTCTTTTTTTTTCCATACTGGTCAGTCTATGTCACTGAGTATAACTTAGCATCGACAATTTCGAACTTCATCTTTCTGATAATCATTTGAAGGGTTTTACATCTCACTGAACATGCGTTGACATATATAAGTTATATTGCATGTAATGTAATGTAATGTAATGTATAGCATTTATATAGCGCATATCCATTTAAAATGCTCTATGCGCTTTACAGAAACAACATGTCAACCACAGAGCAGAATGGAGCTGCCTGCGAAGCGCTCAACACACTGCACTGCTTCTTTCTCTCTCCCAGTCTCGCTCATTCTCTCTCTCTATCTCTCTCTGTCTCAGAGCAAATTGTAACGCAGCCTGTTAGGCGCAGTTCACAACTTACAACAGTTCACAACTCACAACAGTTCACAACTCACAGCAGTTCACAACACACAACTCAAATAATATTTGAATATTTATTAATAACAATATATATTTAATAATGAATAATAAATTTTGTTGTTGCTGGTGGGGTGGGGGGGGGGGGATGATATGGATAAATTTTAATCTATTAATTTCAATTTTCAATTTTGCCCGGGCAGCGGCCTTTCGGCCTGCTCTTTACGATTTCCAACTGCCAAGGTATCTTTAACGTGCGCAACGTGCACACGGGCCCTCCGAATTTTTTTGTCCTTATCCGAGAAGACTAGGTACTCGATCCTACCCCCCAATAGGACCAGGGACTTGAAAATATATGAGAAAAATCCAATTTCCAACATGCCTGCACTGCCCGGGTTCAAAACCCGGAACCCTTGGCATGAGAGGCGAGCACCTTGCCTCTAGACCACTTTGTAAGACATTACTCCAATACTCGTGTTTCTGAAGTAATATTTTAAACCTATGTTTACTGTGTATCAGTACTTGACCTCTTACTTCATCCGCAGTTGGTATACGAGTGTCTTATCTGGTTGCTTCCTACCCCGTTCAAAAATTTTAAACTACATGATTGGTGCATCTTGAGTGCATGTATACTGTTAACATTCTCTCTGACAGAAAAAAAAAAGACAGGCAGAGATGTGTTTTGTATCATGGAGAGAGAGAGAGAGAGGAGAAGGAGTAGACACAGACAGAGAGAGAGATAGAGGGAGACAGAGAGAGAGATAGAGGGAGACAGAGAGAGACAAAGAGGGAGACAAAGAGAGAGAGAAAGAGGGAGATAGAAAGAGAGAGAGAGAGAAAGAGGGAGGGAGAGAGAGAGAAGGGGGGGGGGGGTTGAGGTCGTCGGAGTTACAATTCTTGATAAACTTTCTGCCAGTGAATACAGATTAACGTTTTATTTTTTTTAAATCTCTTGTTTTGTTTTAAGGTCATTAATTTCGTGTGGCTGTTCCAAGAACATTTAATTGTCGAAAAAAAAAACAAAAACGTATAACTGAGCGAGACTGAGATTTCAAGTTTTAATCCAATACTAACATTCTTATAATCAGTTTAAACTGTACAAGACTAATTAGGCTACATTTCCTAACAACAACCGTAAAAGGACTTTACCCTGCTTGTCCTAATAAATATTGTGCACAAAATAGAACTGGCGGTAACTAGGTTATCATTCTTGGAAAGCCCGGTGACTATTCATAGAGTGTGACCTAGTCAAAATGACATACAGTAATTTTTTACACAGAGATCTTGAGCCTGCTGCTTCATTGCACACATGCCTTAAGCTGCGGTTACACATCTGTAGCATTATCAAAGGGGTCAGGTCTTCGGTATTTGCCCATTACGACAATCGATTGGCCGTCTAGTGAACTGTATTTGGCTTCCCAGCCACACGGTAAGTATATATTATTATTCTCTGCTAATTTCATTTCAACAGAATGCTCTTCAGTCGACATGGCATATCACACAGCAATATGTGTTGAATATGTAGTCCCTATCTATTATATTTAAAAAAATATCGCTCTCGAGTTTATGTATGGCTAAGTGTCTTTATTCAATAAAACCACCTCTTGTTAAGTAGGAAGCCATTATGGTTGAATGAAAACACCTTATAATATTATGAACATTCAGTCTCCGACATGGGAAGGCTTTTGTATTATTCGTTTCTTTTATACTGTTTTAAAATGGTTTAAATACCAAGCCCTTTACTATACCTGTATACTAGTACCGCTATGATGCAACCCTCTCAGATATTTTATTACATGTCAAGCAGAATCAGCTTGCATTAGTATGTTTCAGTGAAATTTAAATCTTACCGCGCCATCTTCCTACCATTGACCTATGACGTGGTATTTACACATATTGTATCATGTTTACCTTTTACACACGAACTACCTGACTGACCCAAAACTCAATAATAATTATAATGTACCGAAGCAAAGAGTAAAGACAGTCTTCCTTTGAATGGACGGGGCAGGAACTGTCTGCAGATTGTACTGTATTATAACAATCATGCTGAATGATTTCATCATTGTTACCACAAAGACGTTGCGGTATTACGTTTGCACTGACACCAGGTAAATTGTGAGGTTTCAGCAGTCCTAAAATTATGCATACGGCAACCCTTCGTTCCTGTCCTCTGCAGTAACTGAGTATGACCGTCTGTAACTCGCGTGACATGACTCTAGAAAACTGATGCAATAATGATCGTACCGGGGGGAAAGAGGGTGGGGGTGGGGAAGGGAGAAAGCAGCGTAGCCGTACTTGATCGGTCTATTTTTCTTGCATGAACAACTCTCTCTTCAAATTATGTGTGCTGATGATGAAAAAGTGAACTTTGACACACATTTAACCCGAAGTGAGACCAAAAAGTAATTCCGGGGGTGTCAGGCCGTTTCGTTACCCATTTCATGTCTGTTATTCCATCAAAAAACATCCCATAGATGATAATGTACTCATTATACTTACCTGCACCGTAATGGCGAAGATAGTTGATACAATCAGTTTGCTGACCTCAGTAAATTTTCATGTTTGATCCAAAGCGATTCTTGCCCTCATTCACAGTGGTCACGACGACCTGGAACCATAGAAGTAGGAAGTACATAGAAGAGTAAGCACGGGGATCCGGTATTCGTCAATGCGGGGGCCGCCATCTTGGTGCCAGTGTAGGGCAAGTGGGTGATCCCACTGCGCCGTGAACCGAGCGAGCAGTCACCTACACTAGCAATAGTAGCAGTAGCACAAGGGGAGGGGGAAATGGAAAGGCATGGCAATGAAACTGTCTGAACGATAAAATTCATAGGGATCTGAGTTCTTACTATCCTCATGGAATAATTTCTAAACAATGATAACCTGATCCTTCGTTCTAGATCTAGATCGATTGGAAAGCTACCCCCGCCCTAACCGCTTTCTCTCTCTTTCTCAATCTCTCTTGTCTGCACCCAAAAGTAGAATAATTGATAGACTTCGGAGATGAAATAATTCTAAAACATACCCAGATACTAATAATTTACCCAGGATTTAGAATACCCTTTCATTACCTGTATATATGTGCTATAACAACAATGGACGCATGATTTCAGTTTAGGAAAAGGTGGGATACTGAAGTGGATTACAACCACTTTCACAGCCCACACTATCCATGATAAAAGTGATTATTACGGTGTCTTCGATGGTATTTAAGATCATGACATTAAAAAACAAACAATTACAAGTAATCACCACAAAAGCTGAAATTGTTCATTCTTTTAAAAACGATAATTTTGTCTGCTGTAGACTGTAGTAAAAGCACGGACTAAGTTGTAGTGTAAGTACTTGGACTTACTTGAGTCATTAGACTAATCAGCCCACCAAATAGGGTGCCATTAATGCAATTTTTAAAAAAAGGAATGTTGAGGATTATTATCTCAACCAGATAGGAAATTTCACACCAAGAAACAGACCAATAGATCAAGTACAACTGAAGATTTACCAAATTAACCCTGTTGACAGAATTGACACACACACACACACAAATTAAACAACTTTATCAAGTATCTCTTCACAAAGACAAGACAGCTTTAATGCAAATTCATTATTCACTGATACTATTTTCAACTCTGCGCCTTTTCCCTCATAATCACTCTTGTGCCCCCTGTCAGCATTATATATAAGAAATTTTGGAAATCAGTCACAGAAAATTAATACTCTCTTTTAAGTCTGCCATTAAATCCCAGTTCCAGTCATACAGAGTTCACCCTTAAGTTTTCTTCCAGAAATTGAAATAGCATGTTTTTCCTTTTTTAAAGATGATAATGAGAAAGAAATTTCAAATGTTTGTTACTGTTATTGATGTCATCATTTTTTAGTTTCTGTTAATATTTACATGGCACATGATTGTTTGTTGTAAAAATAAAAATGTTTCATAACATCTTGATTATAGGCTATTTGAATGTAAGGGGAGGTTTGATTGTCTATAAACAACCAATCACTTGAAATACATTAAAAAAAAACACTTTTGATACCTGAAATAATTACTTATTTTATCATGAGGAACTTGTAGCTGTTTTCTACTACAAGGTACAAGCTGATGTACAATTCATAAGATTTCAGCTTCCAACAATGGTGGAGTTGGACCACTCTTTTATTCAGGGTACCAATGTTCATAAAAAGCTTAGGTACATTGTCCATCATGTTGAGCGTTAAATCTTTCCCATAGAGTTCTTTGCATCCCGACCACACAGTCAAGAATATCCTGAGTCCAAATTTATTCATATTATATAATTATGCCTACCCGTTATCCTTTCAGAAAAGAACCAGGAAATTTGTAGAGAACTGGATAGATGTAATATTACATGTATTACAGTAAACAAGTAACAATGATCAATGATGCATAGCAATGACCAAGGTGGAGGTGTGAGGTGACAAGTGCAGTCTGCTAGAGGAAAGAAGAATGCCACCACTTCTGGAGCTACATCATCTGATTTAGATCTAGCACAGTAGCAATTAAAATCAAACTACACTGATGCAAGTGGTGAAAGGACGCATGAAACTACATGTATTCAATGGGAGTGGATACAAAGACTTATTACAGAAAACAATTAACAATGATCAATGATGCATGAGCAAACATGGGTGTGTGACCTGACATGCGGTCTGCTAGGGTAAAGAACGCTAGACACGCCTGTTCTAGATTAAGATCTTACTATCAAACTCATAACTACGCTGGTGCAAGTAATGAAAAGAGACACGAAACCATCATAATATGAGACTGGGTGTATACGATATAGGCCCTAACTTACTAAGGCAACAGAAACAAACGACCTGGCAGTGACTTCTGCTAGGGTAAAGAACGCTAATTAACCACTTCCAAAACGCAAAATCGAACTTAAAACTGTCACTAAAGATTGTAAGAGCTGGTGAAATAATTCTAGCGGAAGGAGTTCCGAATGCGTTACATGCTAAAGAGGGTTTATTTTGAGGGGGTTGAATAAAAAAAAGGGGCTAGGTATTTTTGGGGGGTTAATAAAGAAATAGCAATAAATAATTCACGTCATTTTTCGTTTTCTCTCATGTGTCTCTCTCCCCTCTCTATCTTGCTTCCATTTCATCTCGATTTCTCTGCGCTAGAAGCATCTGAAAGAGAACACATACATAATAATCATAAATCATGACAACGCTCGGATCCGCACCCACACCCTTTCGCTCCTGAATCACATGTCTTAACCATTTCGCCACGCAGGTGAGTTAACAGATGGTCGGTAAAAATTTACTTATATTCACAGTCAGTACCTTGACCTAAATTACGGAAAGTTACCGACCTTGTTAATTTGCATAGTTTGAAAAAATTATGAATCGGCTTAGTAGCGAAACAATCCGATTTCAGCTGCTCGGAGATTGCATGATCTGATCTAATGAGGGCCTACTTGTGTGTACGTCGATCGCCAATGGCTACCCCAGCCCTTTTCGCCCGATTAGTCAATCTGACTACCGCCCATTGATACAAACTGACTAAACCCTCACGCCCCCAGGTCCATCTGACCATTCCATGTGTTGTGAGTTTAAATTCGTGAACACTATATCAAGTTTTGTTTCAGTAAACCTTCGCCAGCCGCGCTTTTTGGTAAATTCTGTTACTGTGACCTCTCCCCAGTAAGTTTCAAAATGGCAGCTGTTTTCGGATTTTGTCTCACTTCCGACTTTTTTCTTGGATTATACTATTTTTCTTAGCAAGTATGTTACAAGTGTTATTGTGAATATGAAGTGATAATTGGTCATAAGGTTGGGAACAATGTGTAACAGTGAGCTTTACTTAATAACGGTAAAAATTACATGTAACGCATACGGAACTCCTCCCATTCTGGCGCCGGTAGAGATGCAGCAGTGAAAATAAACATAAACAAAATTAGCAGTGACTCGGCGAGCGTACTTCGCTTGTTTACATTTGGCGCTTCCCGTCACTGCGTTATGCCCTACATCCACAGAAAATGGCGGCGCCCGCGGAGTATTGAAGTTTTCTCTGCTGAAGAGCTTAGCGTTACTCTTCTATGTACTTCTTACTTCTATGCCTGGAACTCAAGAATAATATCACGTGGTTTAATCTTGTCTCTGAAGAGCGAAGACGAAGTCGCCATATTTGTTTGTGAAGAAAGAGTCAAGGTTTATCATGATAATAATAATCTAATAATTATGGCCACATTGCATATTAGGTAGTTCAAGACTGTATTTCGTGGACGTTTCCATACTTTTTTTTGTGTTTTTCAGTGGGACGTAACTCCCGAAGATTTACAAGTGCATAATTGCCATAGATCTAAACTCAGAATCAGATAGTCTAGAATCTAGATCTACCATGCCTGAGCCTTTACGTGAGCTTGATGACATTCCAGAGCAGTGCGCTGAATCATCGTGTAAGTTCAGTTTTATTTGATTGCTTTATCAAATGCCTTTAAACACTGGCCTATGGGCAGAACAATTCCCTGGGATATGGTGTAGGTCCAGTTTTTGTTTGATTGCTGTATCGAAAACCAGTTAAATGCTGGCCTATGAATGAACAATTCCCTGGGATATGATGTAGGTCCTGTTTTATTTGATTACTGTATCCAAGATCATTTAATTGCTGGCCTATGAAAATTGGGCAAAAAGAAAAAGTTGTATGTTGCGAAGCCCTGCGGGAGAAATAAAACCCAAACGATACAAAGCAAACTAAAGAGAAGACAGAAAATACACAAAATGTTCGGCTTTCGCCTTTTTCAAGTGAAAAAAAAAATCAAATAATAAAAGATTTCAACAGGAAATGTATAGAAACGAAGCAAAACAGGTTACTTAACTGCGAGTTCTTGCTTCGTTAGCAGTACCAAATTTGGCGGACGGACGTGCTTTGGGTTTTATTTCTCACGCAGGGCTTCGCAACATATAACTTTTTCTTTTTGCCCAATTTTGACTTTGTTTATAGCCCCACAGTTTTTCTGTTGTTTTTAATGATATTTGGCCTATGAAAGAACAGTTCCCTGGGAAATGGGGTAAGTTCTGTAGTTGTTTTATTGCTGTATCCAAAAGCTATGACTTGTTTCTCTTCATGTTGAGCCTGGAATTTTCATACAGTCATGCTGGTTCTGTCCAGGTTTGCATCCTAATTAATTTTCCATACATTTTTTACCTTCTTGTTTGGGGGGGGGGGGAGGGGGGGCTTTTTCTCCTTCCCTTCCTCTTCTCCCTCATTTTCTTCTTACTCCATTATTCTGAATTTTGTTTTAATTGTACATTTTCTATAACTACAATATTATATTATAAATTTCAAAGTGAAATATCATTTAGAATAACTGGGCATTTCTTGTTAGGACTGGCTACGTCTTTTTACTTCGTAAATGATGTTTCTCACAGTTATTCAGGAAAACACTCAAACAATGTCAAATGAATTACGGATGCCTATAGACTGAAAATTCCCGCTTGTTTTGATCTTCTCGTCTGTATGGTTAAAATCATGTAGGTCTGATGTTGACCGGAGAGTATTAATTAATTTGTTTCTAAATTTGAATTTATTGAAAAGCAAAAGAGAGAGGAATGTGCTATGAAGAGGATTACCTTTCGTATGTGAATGTATACATTGACAAATCTTGGAAGAATGTAAGCTTAGAATGTTAGGATAATGGGCAAATCCATTAAAAACTGTATTTTCTTTGGCTTGTTTAACACACTATTCTCAACTGTCCTATTACGCGTAAGCAGTTTAGAAGACAGCCCTGATCTATAAGTATATCCCTCAATCTTTGTAAACAACAATTGTGGCAGGACCGACAGACTGCTTGTGAATCTTAAAGACATAGGGCTATGATTATACAATATCTGTTAATAAAACAGTAGCACACTGCTAACCCTGTTTTATGGGCCTATAGTATATCAAGGTTAGCAGCCTGCAGGCCATGGCGATGCCATTTGTACAGAGCCTAAATTATTTGAAATAGGGATTTATTTCAACACATTATCTAAAATGCCATGGTTTCATTCAATCCGATCATTCCGACATTTATTTAGCATTTTATTATGTTCACAATGATAATTCTCTCCATGGCAAGAAGGTTTGCTTGTAAACAAATTATCACGGGGTCTTTTTTATTTTGTTTTTAAACTGGTTCGCAAATGGTAATTTTTGTCCCTTCTAACATAATTTTATTATGAAGCTCAAATTCAGTTACAAACTATTCCCCGACTATTTTGAAATCAGTTTTGACTTTTGATTATAAGAAAATGAGATACAATAATCTATTCTGCTAACCGCAGATCCAACATATAACTCAAAGCGCTGTATAAGATTACAACTTTGATGACATATATATCCATTATCTTGAAATTGCGAGCAATTCTATGAATATGTCAGCGTTATTTCTCCATTTTTGTAGCAGATTTTTACTCCGCTGAGGACATCAAGAACAGAACAGGCGGTTCCAGTATTGAGATATATCCTGAGGAACCAAGCCTGAAAGATGTTCAGTTGCATCAAAGTGCTTTTGCTGCTGACACACACAGTGTCTTGGTTGCAATCAAGGTTACTCCAGACAGTTTTAGGGAGAAGGGAGGTAAGTGAACAAGGGCGTCTTTTAGTGGTGCTTTTACTGTGAAATCAACAGACTATTCTAACTGTTTTGTACAGACGTTACTGTGCCCATAGAATAGACTATTAAATTTTGATTACTTCATATTGCATGTTTGCAATGTAACCTGTTTATTTATTTATTTTTGTATCTAATTCTAAGTTTATATGACTATTCATCGCTTTATTTTTCATCATAATTTTAGTGCCTTTTGAGAAATGTTGATGGCGATTTCGCATGAATTGTACTATAAAATGTAATGAACTAGGCTTCGATACTGAAGTTTTAACCACACAGATATTTGGCAGGCATGAAGTCATGCAATGGGAAAGTTTGTTCTTTTTCACATTTATCCCTGATTTTAGAGGCAGGTAATCAAACTCTGTGCATGACGACTATATCGTACTCTTAATGCCAGTATCATAATATCTTGAGTGTATGCATTCAATGCTTCATAATTTCCAATTTACTCGCCAGAATTCGAGACTGACTATGATGTTAGCAGGACTCCAGCTCCCAGGACTGAATCCATGTCCAAGGCAAACAGTGGCCAAGCATCATCCAAAATTGAAAGAGAAATGGAACCTGATGTGGATGCAGCCAAAAATGCTGAATTAATCATTAAGGATATGGGTAATCATTCTGTATACTTTGCTTTACAATTAGTTTAAAGGGAATGGGAAAACAATATCTATTTTTTTTTCAAGAAAGTGTTTGTAGCATGGTTGTTCCAAACAAAACACAAATTTCTCTGTCTAGGGGTCTTTTTTATTTTGTTTTCAAACTGGTTCGCAAATGGTAATTTTTGTCCCTTCTAACATAATTTTATTATGAAGCTGAAATGCAGTTACAAACTATTCCCCGACTATTTTGAAATCAGTTTTGGCTTTTGATCATAAGAAAATGAGATACAATAATCTATTCTGCTAACCGCAGATCCAACATATAACTCAAAGCGCTGTATAAGATTACAACTTTGATGACATATATATCCATTATCTTGAAATTGCGAGCGATGTCTATGAATATGTCAGCGTTATTTCTCCATTTTTGTAGCAGATTTTTACTCCGCTGAGGACATCAAGAACAGAACAGGCGGTTCCAGTATTGAGATATATCCTGAGGAACCAAGCCTGAAAGATGTTCAGTTGCATCAAAGTGCTTTTGCTGCTGACACACACAGTGTCTTGGTTGCAATCAAGGTTACTCCAGACAGTTTTAGGGAGAAGGGAGGTAAGTGAACAAGGGCGTCTTTTAGTGGTGCTTTTACTGTGAAATCAACAGACTATTCTAACTGTTTTGTACAGACGTTACTGTGCCCATAGAATAGACTATTAAATTTTGATTACTTCATATTGCATGTTTGCAAGGTAACCTATTTATTTATTTATTTTTGTATCTAATTCTAAGTTTATATGACTATTCATCGCTTTATTTTTCATCATAATTTTAGTGCCTTTTGAGAAATGTTGATGGCCATTTCGCATGAATTGTACTATAAAATGTAATGAACTAGGCTTCGATACTGAAGTTTTAACCACACAGATATTTGGCAGGCATGAAGTCATGCAATGGGAAAGTTTGTTCTTTTTCACATTTATCCCTGATTTTAGAGGCAGGTAATCAAACTCTGTGCATGACGACTATATCGTACTCTTAATGCCAGTATCATAATATCTTGAGTGTATGCATTCAATGCTTCATAATTTCCAATTTACTCGCCAGAATTCGAGACTGACTATGATGTTAGCAGGACTCCAGCTCCCAGGACTGAATCCATGTCCAAGGCAAACAGTGGCCAAGCATCATCCAAAATTGAAAGAGAAATGGAACCTGATGTGGATGCAGCCAAAAATGCTGAACTAATCATTAAGGATATGGGTAATCATTCTGTATACTTTGCTTTACAATTAGTTTAAAGGGAATGGGAAAACAATATCTATTTTTTTTTCAAGAAAGTGTTTGTAGCATGGTTGTTCCAAACAAAACACAAATTTCTCTGTCTAGTATGCTATATGATTTGTATATTGGAAAATCATGTCGTGGGCACACACTGTAAGTGGTGTTCTTGAAATCATGTGCATCTCTCTTGTTTGAAATGCTTAATGGAATCAACATGTTATCTTTTCCAGTGGATGGTGATCAAGCCATTAAAATCAAGAATAAAGATCCGAAGGTACATTTGCACATCATATTTGTTCATGAACCCTGTGGAAATCTCAACGAAACACATCAGACAAATACAATTAATCACACAAAACAAAAATAACAACATTATTGTTGACAAGAGCGCCTAAATCATATTAATGAATAAAAGTAAACATACTACAACAACCAGTTTTTACATTGTGAAAGGCACGTCTACATTGTCATCATTTTCTATCACTTCACAAAATTCGTTGAAAATAACTGATCAGTACCACAGCTCCAATCGGTATAATGAAGTCTTTTTTATTTGCAATATTTGTGTGTCAACCCATTCATAATAATTATAGATTTGGCACCTCAGAATGGGGGAATTAACGGCATGGATTGACTTGCAAAATTGAAACTGCGCTATCAGTGTCAGAATGAGGAAGGGAATACAAGTATGGTAATAGAGGTTTTGGCTTTTAAGGACACAAATAAGCCCAGAAAGTCTTCGACATTTCGTTCTTTAGCAACCAAAATCAGGAATGTAGGACATTCAAAATAATATGTAGTGCAGACTTAGTTTTGTATGCCTGAATGCTCGCATACCAGCCATAACATTTGCAATTTTGAGCATCTGGCAGCTTATCAAAATAAAATCGACTGTGGCTGTACTGGTTAACAGAGTCCAAATTCCCTCAACAACATTTAACATGTACATTTGAGAAGTCAAACATTAAAATTTTTGGAGTCTTCTGAGTTTAATCATTTATATCAAGCTCACAGGCGGTCTTCAAAAGATAATAAGCCCATGTCCTGAATTGATTTACACCTTCAAATGGTGATGCTTTTCCTCATTCTGCCGAGTCCTACTATCAATAGCATTTGTCATAATTAAATTAGGTGATTTAAAACAGGCATAAACACCTCGATTCACTGTTGTTTGGAATTTCATCCGGCAATACTATGGACCTTGACAATCATAATCAAGAAAGGATGAAGTATTTCCTAAAAATAGGTGACACCATAAGGAAACTGAAACTCACGTGTGCATATGTAGAACAAACCACATGTTAAATATACATGCAGTGCTGTAAACTATCCCAGCCAGAAAATGTCTATGTGCCTTAGTTTTTGTTAAAAGGTTGATCGACGTTGTTAAACAGTTACGCGGCATGTGGAGGCTTCCTAGAGCAAAATATTTAAAAAATGAAGAACGAGGTTAGCCGGCACGAAGGCACAATATCAAGATCAAGTTAAACGACTTTCAAAATGCATATAAATAAATAAACATCATTGATGGAGAAATGTTACAGAGAAATACTTTCTTCAAGAAATGCTTACGTGCATTAATCCCAGCTAACGTATATGGCTGCATCTTTAATTTACCATGGAATCCAACGGTCTTTTAAGAACATTCTCCCAGTATGATGTATTCCAACCTGATTGATACATTTCATGCGCTTTTGTCATTCTGTTTATTTCCATTATCTACTTCGAAAATATGGATAGCACCTCCATGTTAGCATAAAGGAAACAGTCGATATTCATGTTTTATTATAAAGATATCGTGACAACTTCCTTTGTATCATACAGCGTTGTGGGTTTAACATTGAAAATGGGTTGCATAAAACACTATTAGAGAGTTTTACCCCAAAATGATCATCTTTCATCTATTCACAGACTATTCCCCAACAACAGTCCCGTACACAACCACTGGGTCTTGCCTGGGCCATACTTCTTGGGCTCACTGTCTTATCTCCTGTGTGCGGGCAGCCATACAGTAAAGCAGGCATGTGTTCAAAAGGTCAAGCATTGTATACCCCACAAGGTCATGACATACCGGAGTGCCATCCGTGTTTTACAGGAAAAACCATGCCTTTATCTCATCACACTCACAAATATTGTTTTGACTGCAAGGAAATTCAAGATCAAGTCTTGGAGATTTTAGTTTCCTCCTGTAACAAAACTCATGACACTGAAATCCACTGCATTGACGGCTACTACCGTACAAAACCCCCCTATCCTGAAGACAGGCGACACTGTCAGAAATGTACAAGTTGTCAATTTCCCAAACGTCCGTGCCAGAAGTTCAGTGACACTGTCTGTTGTCCAAATGAAAATTACGATGTTTTTGTCAACAAACATGGAAAACCAGAATGTGTCCCCTTGTGTGGGCGAGGTCAGTTCCTAGATCCAGAGACTGACCGGTGTCAGCCATGCCATCACAACACGTACATGCACGTGGAAAAACATACCCACATTTACTGTGAGAACTGTGAAGTCTCCAGGTCAAAGCAAGAAGTAATGATCCGACCATGCAACAGTACCCACCCAGCTATCATCGGTTGTATTGATGGTTATTACCGTTGTCCTTCACTGATCTACCCATTCCATAAATGTGCCAAATGCCAGGACTGTTCTGAGAACAAACATGGCCCTATGTATGAGGGTCGTGCATGTAACCAGTTCAATGATACATTTTGTTGTTCTCAACCTAATATGATCGTAGTGGACACCTTGTCTGGTCCAGAATGTACAGCGCCTACCACACCAGTGCCAGTGACATCAACAGGTAAGCATGAATGGTCGGCAAGCCAACTTTATCTGCTGCATAATAGGCGGTTAAACATTGGTTCGGTTCTTAATGTGAAAACTCTCATTGTTGACACATCGACCTTTCCTTTCTTTCATATCTCTAAAATGTTATGCCTGCTCGACGTCCATCCATCCATATATTCATTCATCCATTCAAGCGTGTCTCTTATACACTTACAGTCACACACCCACACTCGATCTCACATCCACCATTTAACTTTTGACCACATTTACTTAATTATATCTACTCTAGTGATCACC
This sequence comes from Onchidella celtica, assembly GCA_963931925.1. Classification (NCBI taxonomy): domain Eukaryota; kingdom Metazoa; phylum Mollusca; class Gastropoda; order Systellommatophora; family Onchidiidae; genus Onchidella; species Onchidella celtica. The sequence goes on from OZ007582.1 coordinate 24,176,869, forward strand.
ATTGACGTATTCAACCAACAGTCAAGAGCCCTAGTGGTTGTTTGATTATTATGCTGGAAATTGCTTTAATGGAAAAAAAGATGTCACAGGACATTAGACTGTAGATATTATGTGTTAGGACGCTTGAATGTTTCAGCGGTGATAGTCGAAAATGTAATTTGAAACAAATGAACAGGTGAGAGATTTTTTCCCCTTAACCGTACCCTGGTGAAGGATGGGGATAGGGAGGGGGGGGGGGGGGTTCTGACACTGTTTACTCACATTTATCAGATGTGAAGTTTGGGGGCTTTTACTATGAAATGGCTGAACTTTTTTTTCTCAGACCCAGCGGACACACAGAACTTGATAGTTGTTTCTGTTCAACTGTGTGGGAAGGGAGAATATCTGACAATTGACTTTGACCAGTCAATCAGCACTTGTCAGCCTTGTTCACCTGGCACCTGTATGGAAGAAATCACACATAACCGAACTGTCTGTCACAGTTGTGCCCAGTCCGTCCATTATACAGCAACTGATCAAACGATGACCTCGTCACGTGGAAAGGAGATCCAACAGGACAAAATAATCTTTGCCATAAGCATTACAATTTTCTGTTTCAGTTTTGTCCAAGTCCCTTTTGCTTTATACTAAAACTGAGTGCTTGTTGTTTTTCCACATCTAACAAAAGATAGAAATGCAGTATAATAAGATGGCATGTGAGAAGAAAAACTCGTGATCAGTAATAGGATAGAGAGAGAGACAGACAGACAGACAAAGAGACAGAATCAGAGAGAGAGAGAGAGAGAGCTGTTTCTCAATCACTTGGAAAATTATCAAAGCAAAAAGAATTATTGATAACAGGAACTTGTATCGATGATCTTCCGATCATGAATATTTGTTATGAAATATCTAATCACGTACTTAACTTTCCTCCCTATATAAAAGTGGCCAAAGATAATTAGAATATGGATTCAATAAAGCTCTTAATCCTGATCGTTATAGCTTCGTGATCACGAACACAAATCGACAATCGTAAAGTCCATTCTGCAATAATTATAGGTGCACGCTCTACTTTGAATAAATAAATAAATAAACTTTACTTTTTAGCATGACCACAGCATGAGTTGGCAAACAATAATAAATAGTGGGCACCACTGTATGGCTACTAAGTCCAGTGTGGTAATTTATGGGCTAGTATTTTTTATCCTAAAGATTCAAACTCAGCATCATGGTTATTACTGCGATACAGAATGTTAGATAGGATTCGAACGTTTTCAGGGCTCAAGCTACAATGTTTCAGTTTTTGGAGACCAAAATACAAGATGAGTTGGAGAAATCGAAGGAAAACAGGCCAAACAAGGCAGGCTGCCCGGGGAAAATTAAAAAGATAAAAAACAACAACTAATCCCTACCACCGCCACCCCCACACCCCGCCCATCGCCTACCGGCGCTGCACTGCGGCGACGACGTGTTGGCTGCAATGACCCTAAGGCAAATTTCCCAAATAGGATCAAAGAAGTGTAAAATTACAAAATTGACAATGAAAAATCCTCTTTAACTGCACACAACGAAGCCCGACAACCAGTCCATCCTCTGGACTGGCGATCATAATAAAAGTTCTCAATCTGCAAAGTACGATTTATCCAACGCCAACATCCATTAAACTGTCAAGTCTTTTAAAAAGTAAATAATAAGTCATCTCTTAAAGAGAGACGACCTCATTTTTAATTCAAACAGGAAGGTAGATAATACTGATAAAGAACCCCATCCCCCCCTCCCCCCCCCCCCCCACCCCCGGGCCCCAATTAAAAAACAACAACCCAAAAAAAACATGGCAACCTGTGTCGGCTGCGCTGTCATCCCTTGCAAAATCTAATATTGTGTAATATCGATTTTAAAAAAAATGTATATCAAATGGAAACGCTTTGGTGAGTTAAGTATTCAAGAAAACATGTGCTATTTTTATTATCCTCTTTCCTCCCGTGCTTACAAGTTTAGATGTGGGTCAAATTGTATGGTTTTAAAACATCAATCCCCTTTCCCCTAAGAGGCTTGCACTAGTTATACATATATATCTATTATATATTTCAGTAACTTGCAACCTTTGGCATGACTAACTGACCAAACTATACACTCTTCAGGCCTTAAATTTGGCAGGAAGGTGGCAATTGAGATAAGGAAGATGATGGCTATGATTAAAAGTTGTTTACTTCAAGCATGTATTTTTTAAAAATAACAATGTTTATTGCTATGTAACATCTGTATTTTTGCATGTTTGTTTCGTAATATATAGTACCGTGCATGTCATAAAAAGCGATCGTATCAAGCGTTCAGTTTGGTGAGTAATGTTGTGGTGCATATGAGTTCTGAAGCAAGACTGTAGTTTATTACTTTTATTATACTAGAGAAAGAGAGAGGGGGGGGGGGATCACATGATTGTTTATTCTGGGCAATGCCCGGTAGCTCATCTAGTAATAAAATAATTATATAATAAAAGCATTCAATAGAATCCTCACGACAAAGAGAATACCCAAATGCTGGCATGAGGCAACAATCATAAGCAAAGATGGCAGCATAACATTAACAAGAGAGGGAAGACAGCATGGATGAGGAAAACATCAGACAGAAAGGAATGGAAGTCATTGTCGGAGGGCTATATCCTGCAATGGGTGGACAATGAAGACGTGAAAGGCTAAATTTAATATGAACTCATTTTACCTCCGTCTATGAGAACATGTTGTTGATGCCAATACCATTGTTGCTTTGGCACGACCAAGAGAAATTTCTTGCCTGAGATAAGGAATATGGTTCAGATGATTGGCAAGCTGTGTGACTGTGGATTATATTTGGCAAAGACAATGTTCTTGCCTTTGCAGGTCTGTAAATGGTCATTACTGGTTTAATCATTTAAATCGCATCATGTATTGTTGGTGGGGGTTGTGTATTGTCACAACTCTACAGCTGCGAAAAAAATTCGTAACTGATTTCATGTCAACCTGTAAATCCAAAAACAAGAACAACCGAAAACTCCAGTAGAATACTTAATAACATCTCTTAGTGCATACATTATGCTGCCTGATGAAGGCAATACTAATAAAAATAATAATACTAATAGTATTAATTATAATAATAACGACAACAATTATAACAATAGAACTCGCTTTTTTCTAAAGAGACTGCAGATAATTCTGTTGAGAACTCAAAGGTCTAGATAAAATTTTTATGTTGGTCTTTCTTTGAAGTTTTTATTCCTCTTTCATCTGCTTTGGTGGAAAAATCGTAATTGGGGTCTGTGCACATAGCCTCCAATATGTTGCCGGATGACTGGATTGAAATCCTTTAAATGATAATAATAATCAGTGTATTCACAGTCATTTTGTCAATGTCGGTGGTATTTTCATGGCATACTTACGAATCCTTAAACTTTATTCTTGCCAGGGCATGCACCACAGCCAGTGACAAGGTCTTTTCACGAACCGAACGTACTACAGACTTATCATTCAAAACCAATATATAAACAATATATAAATAGGCTATCAAGAAAGAATAATATCATCCTACTAGAGACAGAATAACATGGCAGTAACTCATCTCAAGTACTAGCCTTGCTAATTTTTCATTCCTTGAGAACATTTATATCAACTCTCTGAAACTGCAGTAGTTTCTATGCAATGCGATTAAAGGTTCTGCACCATTAGAAGATGTATAACGCCTTTTTTCGGATCTAACATTCTCTTTTTATTTCAAGAGGTTATTGTTAAACCTATTGTATGACCTGTCTTATTCTCTGTGTTGTATGAAAAGATAAGTACAACCTGCCATTAGATACCTGGGACAAGGTTTTGGTTGGGCCACTCGCTGTGATACAAATCTCAACGACACAAATAAGAATACATGTACTTTCAATTTACAGACACGGGTGAAAAAAAAAAAAAGCAAGAAAAAAAAAGTGTTTGTTATTAAAAGTTGTAATGTTTTACTTTTAGATTGTTTGTTCGTTTCTTCCAGGGTCATTAATTTATCTAAAGCGTAACACTGGACAATATTTAAATGGAATCACAATTAACTATTGTTTTATATAGGCCAAGTGTAACCAAATCACCTTGCCAGGACTATTGCACCTGGCTATTCCTTGATATCCCGTGGGAGTATTCACAGAGCATGGCCTAACTAAATTTTAATATGGGCATAATCACTTACAGACAAACTGCAGCAGCGTAAACTGTTGATATACTCCTATTTATACCATCATCAAAAGCCGTCAGAACCATGGCTTTGCTCGACATAAGCAACACAGTCATGTGTTCCAGACTGCAAAGTAAGTAGGCCTACATCTTGAATTGTGTTTTTAAATTTGACAGTCCTTTCTTTTATAATTTCATGATTACACGTACAGCATGGCCGTTGCGCCATCCCACCCCTATTACAAATGGTAGTACAGCTACGTACTTTACAAGCCACGGTCAAACTTGGCAGATTTTCTTTAACAATCTGTAAATATTGACATCTCTACGATAATTATGTAGATGAGGGAGATTGTCAGTTCAGTGCATTGCACAACTATTTATTTACATATTATGTTTCTGCCTTTTGATTTTATATAGGAAAATAGTTTCTTATTGTGGGTGTCACTTTGGAAAATCTCGTTCACGTAGTTATTATGTTCTTTCCTGCTTTCTCTTTGTGTTTTTCTCTTTATGTCTTGGTATTTACGCCTGACTCTTTCTGAGTTACAATTCTTCATCTTGGAGTACCATCTTTTCTTTTTCCTTATGTAATTTTTTTAGTTTCCTGCCGATCCAGGGTTTTCTCCAGTTTGAGGATGTCATTTTAGTTGGTATGTTGTCATCTATAATGGTGTTAAGGTTAGTTTTAATGCAAGTCCATAGGTCTTCTACGTTGTTATTCACTAAGTGTTTACACTTAAAAAGATTGGCAAAGTTTTTACAATCTATTTTAATTTTATTTTTATCCACTTTGTTCCAGAGATTTTTCTTTTTGTTGGTTTTAGTCTGTGGATTGTTAATTTTGATTGTACTAAAAGTGCAGATTTGTGATCACCAAGTCCTGGTACTGTTGCTGTACTAATGATGTTGTCTGTATTGTTGGTAAAAAATAGTTCTAGTATTGAGGACTTGCGAGTTGGTTCGTGGTTCACTTGTTCGAATCCGGAATACAGGAAATGTTCAAGAAAAATTTCGTTAGTTGATTTAGTATATTTATTTCCTACTATTTTACTTCTTTTCCAGTCGATGTCCGGGATGTTAAAGTCGCCAGCGATGTTGATGGTGGCTTTTTTGTATTTTTCCTGAACTGAGCAAATGTCATATTATCTTCTTCTGTTGCATCTGGGGGCCTGTAGACTGCTCCAAAGATTTGTTGGTTTTTTCCTTTCTGATCAATCATACAAAATATACTTTCACTTTTTTTTCCCTTGAAAATGACTTTACTTGTAATGTTCTTTTTAACAAGAATAAACACTCCCCCGCCTGTTCTGTTTTTCCTATCGTTTCTATGAATTTCGTAATTATCCAAAAGCAACTCTTCATCTTTGACTTCCGGCCAGAGTCAGGTTTCGCAACCAATCACTATATCCAGGTTCATATCTTCCGTCATCGCTGACAATTCTTCTTTTTTATTAAAAAAGCTTTGAAAATTTATTACCAGGGTTTTATAGTTACTAGTGGCTCCAGGTCTAGGTTCTTTGGTTTGAGGGGTTGTGTCTCCCGCGAAGGCTTGGTCATTGGTTTTTTTGACAGTTTTGAATTTTGGCTTGTTTTCAGGGGTGGAGGTTTCCTTGGGTCTGAAGGGTTTGTGGCATGAAGGGGAATTTAGAGTTTCAAATGAATTGGAGAGTTCAAGGGAGGTATCTGATTCAAAAAGACTAGACCTAAAGTTTGGGATTCCGCAATTAAAACACTCCCATGAAATATTTTTTAGAGCTTCGTAGATGTTCCGATTCATGCCCATGCATTTGGTATGATACCAGCCATCGCAGGAGTCACAGGCGACTGCATCTGATCTGTTTTCCACGTGCAGGCCTTCTTACATAAAACGCAGGGAAATTTGGCTTTGGGGCTAGGATTTTGCTCTATGTCACCACATAAGAGCAATAAAAACATTAAAAGTTGTTTAGATCTAGATCTGGATCCATATTGTAATAAAGAAGAAACATCTTGATCTGGTCTGAAGGGCAAGGGCTGCCACCACCTCGTGAAGAGGCCGCCCACAACATTAGGGCGAAGTGTCAGGATGGAAATCAAATTGACTAGTCTAGATCTAGGTCTAGCTATAGGTCCTGGTGTGACAGTGACTGTCCCTTGGAGTCCAGCTCCATCGGTATAGTAACAACACGGGGAAAATTCCTTTTTTACAGTGAATAGAATAAATAAAATCAGTACAAATCTGTGCAGGATCACCGCCATCTTGGTTTAAAGCAACAGTAAATATCACGCTTAGGAATTGTAAAATATTAAAAAGGCTTATGACTTTAAAAAGGTATATATATAGGTTATCTAGATCTTTTAGCCACCCGTTCAGGAGTATCACAGTTAAGAATTTAGAATAAAAAAGTAGAAAATAATGCTGTTTTTGTATAAATTTTTAAGAAGTATTTACACCCTCAGAAAAACGTGTCTGCCTCCTCACGCATGCGCATTTCATCATCACTCAAGAATAATATCACGTGGTTTAATCTTGTCTCTGAAGAGTGAAGACGAAGTCGCCATATTTGTTTGTGAAGAAAGAGTCAAGGTTTATCATGATAATAATAATCTAATAATTATGGCCACATTGCATATTAGGTAGTTCAAGACTGTATTTCGTGGATGTTTCCATACTTTTTTTTGTGTTTTTCAGTGGGACGTAGATCTAACTCCCGAAGATTTACAAGTGCTTTTATTAAAGACTGTTCAGATCTGCAGTTAAAGGTCATAGAAATGTATTACATGTAATACATGTCACATATGCTGTCAACGACATGTTCTTTATGAGTGGTCGGAACACTGTGGTTGTTTAAACTGGCGTCATGAACGTATGAAATGCACAAAGCTTGATACATATCTCTGGATAGGTATAAGCCCATTACAAATACATGTAGTAATATTGCTTCATTCCTATTTCTTATCTCACATCATCATCATCATTGCCTTTCTCACCCTGGATCAGGGTATAGGCCACCAACAAACACCTTCCATCCCTCTCTATCATGGGCCAGCCTCTTTACATTATTCCAAGTCTTTCCGCTTCGTTGCACATCATTTTCTCTGGCTCTTCTCCACGTTCCGCGCGGCCTTCCTCTTGATCTCTTGCCCTGGGGATTCCAGTCCAATACCTTCTTCGTGATGCTGTTTCCTGGCCTCCTGAGAGTGTGGCCGATCCATCTCCATCGCCTCCTACCAATTTCCTCTCTGACTGGGTTCTGTCTTGTACTTTTCCATACAATTTCATTGCTGACCTTGTCTGTCCATCTGATCTTAAGTAGCTTCCTCAAACATCTGTTGATGAAAACTTGGATTCTCTTATCTCACATGGCTATACTATAATACTACATGTATATAAAGCAAACTCACGGAGCAAAATGTTTCCAACAACTTCTCCAAGTCCGCCGGCAACTTCCAGAAAAGGGAGAGCAATTTTGAAGTTAGCTCTGCCGGTGTAGAGAATCATTGCCAGTGGAAGACAGATCCGGACGATGGCTGAAAGTACGTGAGCGTAAATATTTCACGTGTGTGGTTCATTGGTAATATAAGGAAACAAAATAATAAAATTAGATTGCACAATGACGGTCTGTAAAAATCATATACCTACAACATGAAGTGCTATGATTTAACAAGGGAATTAACCAGTGTCACAAATCCCAGACTGGGAGATGTAATAGTTTATGACAGGACGACAATCACGAACAAACAAGTTTAACACTTAACAAAACAACCCATCAGACTCACACATTTATTAAACATAATTATACATATAATAGCGCAATTACATACATTATATTATTGAAATGACTGCCGTACAACGGCCTTATTCTCACACACACTCTCCCTCGGATCCACAATCCGGTAGTCACTCCTAAAGGCACTTCGGCCTCAGCCTCTCCCCTCAGGGTCTTAATAGTACATTAATGATTCACGGGCACCGCCGTCTCTCAACATCACCTTCCTATTGCCATACAACTTATCAGTTCACTCGCCCATCATCATGGCAATAATATAGTATCTCATTCACTCTCATATCTACGTCCCTGTCCGTGGCCTGACTGCCACGACTTTATGTGCTTCTACTGTCCTGCACTGACAGCCTCACTTCTGGCCTATGTGTGGCCTCCGGCCCTATGCTGGCCTATCCCCTGTGCTCATCGAGGTGGCTCTGCGGCCCGTCCTCGACACCTACAAGAATAACATTACATTGGTATAATACCCTACCATTTCTATTCGCTCCACCTCTCCTTACAATCCATGAAGCGTACACACACTAGTTCACCTTTCACTCACCACACATCTTACGGTAACACACCTCCATCGGAGTACACACTACTCACTCGCGCTACTAATCCATGAACTCACTTTCATCTATCGCTCATGGCGCACATTGCTATATCCAATATCAAGGACTTCCACATTCCTCACATATACTTATTCACATCATGGTAATAGACGAATATAATATAATACATCAATCATAATAATCAATCAACGTTCTACATACCAGTCATTACTGGAAAGACTCTCTCACTAGTCTTCTCGACTGCTCCCTTTAGGTCCGCCCGATGGGCTCTTATTCACAGGTCCGCTCCGTAGGACCTTCTAACTTGCAGTGATAGTAATACCGCGCTTTCGCCTCATTCAGACCTCCCCCACTACTCACAACAGCACGCTTAACTTGCTGTCTACTGTGAGCCCTTCTTACTCTACACCCGCTCTGTAGCAATCCCCTTAATTGCACTCATTCCACTCGTGACATCATCCCCCACCCCAAAAAAATTAATGCAATTAATTTCAAATCGCATCAAGATGACTGTCAACGAGTGAGCGTGAGCAATACCTAAACTAAAAAAACTGACCTAGCAGTTCCCCTAGTATATAAAATACCGGAATCAGGGGAAACATGGGGATCAATATGGTCTGCAATATGCATATATGTGTCACATCATGAATAGCTAACTAATCACAATACTTAATACAGAATCAAAAACCATTCAACCTATCAACCATTCTTCATATCATATTTATAATGTCAATATTTTAAAGTCGACTCATTCACACAGATCCTGTCAATGTTCCTGTCCTCCGATGTATAAGCTCCTGAAATCTTCCCCTAGGCTCGACTAAGGTAGTCGGCGATATGATTGCTGGTTCCTGGAATTGGTTGAATAACGAAGGTATACGGCTGCAAAGCCAATGCCCATCTAGATAAGCGTGGGCTGGACGAACGATTCTTCGACAAAAATGTCAGTGGCTTGTGGTCTGTCTGGATACAAAATTCTCGTCCCATGAGATAACGTCCTAGTTTCTGGACGGACCAGACAATGGCAAGACACTCACGCTCTATCACAGAATACTTTCTTTCTCTCTGCAATAACTTCCTACTGACATAACATACAGGATGGAGACATTCGTTCTTCTCCTGTAGAAGACAAGCGCCGACACCAGAGTCCGACGCATCCGTTCTGAGGATAAAATTAGATCGAAAATCGGGTAATATCAGAATGGGTGACGATGATAATGCTGTCACCAAATTATCAAATGCTGTCTGACATTCAGACGTCCACTGGACCTTATCGGGTTGTCCCTTCTTAGTAAGGTCAGTAAGAGAAGATGACAAGGAGGAAAAATTTGGGATGAACTTTCTGTAATAATTTAAAATTCCCACTAAGCTTCTGACTTGTTTCTTTGTTTTAGGGATTTGCAACCCTACTAACTTGTCAATTTTTGTTACTTCAGGTCTCTGAACACCTCTACCCACGATATGTCCTAAGAATATTATCTCTGGACATGCCAAATCCATCTTTGCGGGTTTAGCAGTTAGCCCAAACTGGCGTAATCGTTGAAAAATTACTGTTAGTGTCTGAATATGATCAGACCATGTCGACGTATGACATGCTATATCGTCAAAGAATGACACGACATTAGGTATGTCCTTCAACACTAGTCTCATTAATCGTGCAAACGTCGCTGGCGCGTTTACCAACCCAAATGGCATGACCTTAAATTGGAATAATCCCATGGGCGTTTGGAACGCCGTGTATTGTTTCGACTCCTCAGTAAGCGGGATTTCCCAATACCCTTTCGTTAAATCTATCTTGGAAAACCACGTGGACCCGGCCAATGAAGCTATTAATTCCTCCTGAAACGGAATAGGCTCCCTATCGCCTACCGTAATAGTGTTCAATCTTCGAAAATCAATACAGAACCGCACCGATCCATCAAGTTTTTTCACGAGGACGATGGGTGATGAATACGGCGATGTTGATGGTTCTATCACATCTAACTTCAACATTGACTCGACTTCCTTTATGACTCTATCTCTCGAAGAAAAAGGCAACGGATACGGTCTAAGAAATACTGGCTTATCCGAAGTCAACTTTATTTGGTGCTGGATCACCGTAGTGCGACCCGGCAAATCCGTAACAACATCCGGGAATGACGCTAACAGGGTCTCAAGTTCCCTACTCCTTGAACTCGTAAGGTCAGGGTTAATTTTTACGTCCCTGTAACCTTGTGTCGGAGTTAACTCCGGCAATTGAATTTGTAACTCTTCCTGCGCCTCGGTGTCGCTTACGTCACAGTCCAACTGGTCTACGACCCCCGTACAAGCATTAGAGAAGACAGTCTCCTCTGGTCTTGTCTGTGCACACAGATACTGTGGTCTCTCATAAAATCTCTGTAGCATATTAACATGGAAAACCTTACTCGTTCCATCAATGTGGATAGCGTAATCTACCTTTGAAACAACTCGCTCAATAACATAAGGGCCTTTCCATGTCATCAATAACTTATTATGGTCCGTAGGTAACAACAACAGAACCTTGTCTCCTGGCTTAAAAATTCTCAGTTTGGAACCTCTATCTTTATAGTCTTTTGCTCTTTTCGAAGCGATACCAGAAGCTTCTTCTGCTATAGTGCGCGCTGAAGATAGTCTTTCTCTTAAATCAACAAGGTAGTGAAACACCGAAATCTGCTCATCGTCTCCCGATGATGGCGACGTCATCATGTCCCGAAGAACATCAGTTGGGCCCCTAGGACTACGACCGTACATCATTTCGAACGGCGAGAATCCCGTTGACTCCTGCCGTACCTCTCTGTACGCGAATAACACTGCAGGGATATATCTATCCCAATCTTTAGGGCGATCAGCAGCTACCTTACGCAGCATCGACTTCAACGTCGAGTTCAATCTCTCGCACATGCCATTAGCCTGCGGATGATAAGGGGTGGTAGTGATGGGTTGTATGCTGAATAAGCGGAACAATTCCTTCATCATCTGCGACGTAAATTGCGCGCCCCTATCAGACAGAATTTGCTCTGGTATTCCTACCCTAGCGAAAATTGCAAACAACGCTTCCGCGACTGCCTCAGACGTTATGGTCCGCAGAGGAACCGCCTCTGGCCATCTCGTAGCATTACATATGACCGTTAAGAAAAATCGATTCCCCCTATCGGTCGCTGGGTGAATGGGGCCAACAAGGTCTATCGAGACCTTTTTAAACGGTTCCGAGACCGTGGGGATCTTCTGAAGAGGAGCCTGGGGTGTACGACCCTTATGCGTCGTCTTTTGGCACGCACTGCACGTCTTACAATAGACCTGCACATCTCTGTGGATCGATGGCCAGTAAAAATTTTTAAGAACCCTTTCTTTGGTTCTAGCTATCCCCATATGACCCGCTAATGGGACATCATGTGCCAAGTGCAATACTGTTGCGATCAGCAACGCTGGCACAACGACCTGCTTTAAAATTGAGGACACCGTTACATACTTACGGAACAGAATGCCCGCCTGAACAATAAAGGAGGACGACCCGTTCTTATATCTCCTCGTTTTCTCGGTTCGCGCTTCCCCAAAACATGGGTTTAATGATGGGTCCTCCCTTTGTAATTTCGCCAAGCGCTCTGGCGTGATATCTAGGTTGACCGCTGGCGTCGCCAAAGGTCTAATCTTATCTTTATCAGCTACCCGTCGACGTGTTTCGACCGCGGCGCAAAAGTCAATACCTTTTGATTGCGACCATGCTTGCACGTTCTCATCGGAAGGGGAAACTACCCGTGATACATTCCCAATGATGAGCTGGGCGCCTGGAAAACAACCAACGACTGCTTCGACTTCCCCGCTAAGGAAAGGTGTATCTATCATTATTCTTGCCATGGGTAATTTCTCAATGGCCCCCGAAAATTGGATGCACGGGACAGTCTCACCTGTAAGCTGTGAATCCCGAATGCAATCCCTATGCACTCCCACAACGGTAGATCCTGTATCTCGTAAAACCGAGACCGGTTCGTCCCCAACAAACCCCGGATAAACCCTAAGACCACCTCCTGTATGACATGAATTTATAACGGGGATCTTTCTCCCACAAGGTAAAACACCGGAAGATAATAACTTCTCACAACTGGGACACTTAGAATACTGTCCGCCTCCGTTGTCCGGTGTAACACACGCAGCCGCATGATGAAATTTATTTGGGGAACATGGACTGGAGCTACTGTCCACGTTCGCCGCTATCCTACCTGCAGGGCAGTTCACGCTGATGTGATCTGCTCTTCCGCAGTTCCAACACTTCGCGGCCCTACACTCGCGTGAAAAGTGACCCACGCGTCCGCAAGTCCAACACTCCGCTCCCTGTGCTGTCCTAGGCCTGGGTCCCCGTGACCCATCGCGACCGGAACTAGAGTCCCTATGCCGTCGGTCATCGGCAAAGGTCACAATTCGCCCCCGGCCATTACCGCGACCTAGCCCTCCTGCTCGGTCAAACTTACGGGATCCATATGCCGGTGATTGGTGATAGCCCCTACGCTGCCCCTGGGCTTGCCCGCTATAGGCACCACGCTGACGCGACCTGTCCCCAAGTCCTGCCGGCGACCCCTCGACAACGGCGACGTACCCAGCATCTTGGACGTACGCCCTGGCGACTGGTTTGGACGGATGCGCCGTACGGTATGCCTCCGCCAACTTAGACGCCTCCTGCACCGTCGCGGGTTCGTTCTCTTTCAGGAAAGCCACCAGATCTTTGTGGCACGACGCGTACAGCTGGTCACGGATCATTAGGTCTTTCAGTTTAGCGAAATCCGTGCCCACATGCGCCAAGTCTACCCAGTTCGCGAAATACTCAGTTAGTCTCGCGACGAAGGCAGCAAAGTCCTCCCTGGTATCTGCACGTGCTCGCCTAAACTGCTCCCGGAAATATTCCTCGGTACGCGCAAATCGGCGAAGCAGCAAAGCCTTCAGCTTATCGTAATCTTGCACGTCTTCGCGCTGTAGCTCTTTAAAGTAGGTTAACGCTCGCCCCTGCAATAGAGACGCTAGGTACGTGGCCCATAATTCCTTATTTTCCCCCCATTGCAATTGTGCGTTCAGCTCGAACCTGTAAAGGAAGGCGTCTATGTCGTCCTTCCGGTCGTCGAACGTAGGGAGCTTAATCCTAACGCCACCTTTATTGTGTACCTGCCGCTCAACCGTTTCCGTTGGCGTATTCTTTTTGCTTTCTAACTCGGCGATCTTCACTTGCGCCTCTATCTCCTTTAACTTTAACTCCCTCTCCTGCTGCTGAGCCTCTAACTCCTTTAACTTAAACTCTCTTTCCTCTTCCTGAGCCTTTTTTTCCTGCTCTCTATCCTTAGCACGCTCATCGCGCATTTCTGCCTGCTGTTCTTTAATCCAGCCGCGTAGCTCTTCTCCCTCCAGGCCAAGTTCCTTACCCAACTTCATTAGTTGTTGGAGTTCCGCCATTTCACAGATTTATGGTTATGGTATGTATACTATGAAAACGGCTACCCTGTCGGTATGATCACTAGCAACACGACCAGAGACCTGAGATCACACCAGATATAACAATACCCAATTCAGAATACAATTCAGAATTTTACCTTTACAGCAAAACTAATTCTATATCTATAAAATGTATGCACTATTAATTATAAAAGAAAATAGAAACGACAAGAATGAAGAAATACAGTAGAAGGACCACAAGTACGTCAAGGACAACGAACCAGACTAGGACAAAGACCTAAAAAAGAAAATATAATGGAAAAAAGAATGCAACCTAACTACGCCGATTACACTACACGGTACGAACAAGAACAGAGTCTGAAAAAAAAGAACGTATCTACAAATAGGGAAGAGAGGGACAAGAGAAACGTCTTCCTAAAACAAGGAGGAAGATAGAACGCTACAATCTAAACAAAAATACAGGTCCCTATAGAACTGTTCGCTGTGATGAACGAAGTTCCAAATTTAGCCCACCTCCCGAAGAGGACAAACTACGCTCACCACAGCAAACCCGCGCCACCGCCCGTATAATCAACCACAACGAAAACAGAAAAACAGCGGAAAAAGACAGAAGAAAAGACAGCCCCCAATCCAGGGTACAAAATTTCAGTTTCACTTAACTTTCAATCAGCGTCTTATTTAACTTGACGTATGCCAGAGCTCTGGCTGCTTGTCTCCTCTACAGGCTGGCACACACACTCTGGAAAGTTTAAATACACATTAACACATATTCATCAAAATACATGCATCAATACATATTATTATTCATAACCATACATAAATCATACCATCATGACATTTCCATTCATCCCACGAACAAAGACAACAGCACAAATTCCTAGCACAACAGAAAAACAACTAGATATAATGAATACACAATGTCAAAATGACCACAGGTAAACAGGACGAGCCCCCAGTGTCACAACGGACGAGCCCCCAGTGTCACAAATCCCAGACTGGGAGATGTAATAGTTTATGACAGGACGACAATCACGAACAAACAAGTTTAACACTTAACAAAACAACCCATCAGACTCACACATTTATTAAACATAATTATACATATAATAGCGCAATTACATACATTATATTATTGAAATGACTG
Source organism: Onchidella celtica (assembly GCA_963931925.1). NCBI lineage: Eukaryota > Metazoa > Mollusca > Gastropoda > Systellommatophora > Onchidiidae > Onchidella > Onchidella celtica. The sequence goes on from OZ007582.1 coordinate 24,191,936, forward strand.
CCGTACAACGGCCTTATTCTCACACACACTCTCCCTCGGATCCACAATCCGGTAGTCACTCCTAAAGGCACTTCGGCCTCAGCCTCTCCCCTCAGGGTCTTAATAGTACATTAATGATTCACGGGCACCGCCGTCTCTCAACATCACCTTCCTATTGCCATACAACTTATCAGTTCACTCGCCCATCATCATGGCAATAATATAGTATCTCATTCACTCTCATATCTACGTCCCTGTCCGTGGCCTGACTGCCACGACTTTATGTGCTTCTACTGTCCTGCACTGACAGCCTCACTTCTGGCCTATGTGTGGCCTCCGGCCCTATGCTGGCTGTGATGTTTCCACTTTCTCTCACTAACTTTCTTCTGACACCAGCCGTGATGGGCACGGCACAAACACACTAAATAATCGACTATCTCTCTTCTATAAGTTATAACAAACGATATCTGTATTGCTTACATATATCCAATAATTATTAATTCATTCAATAATAATAGGAACATAGGTCATACAATTTCATGTGAATTTCGATGGAATGAAGTTGATGCAAATCAGTACATGCTAATTAAATGGCTTCGTAATATTCAATTTCTAGCACATTTTATAAAACACATGGGAACATTCAGCATAAGGAAACCTCTCCTTTAGGGGTGTATGGCGCTATCTGGGCACTGGTTCTTCCTCTCTACCCTGGCTTGACTGCGCAGTTAGATCAACAGGTATCGGCAGGTACCAATAGGTCGGGAAGCCAAGAAGCCACGATGTCGTTAATCAAAGTACAAGAAGTTGAGACCAAGGAGGTGTTGTTCTTCCTCCTCTGTAGAAAAACAATCGCAACTTCCTAATCTACTGCTGGAAGGCATGACTTCCATACTTACTCCATGACGGATATTCATCATTAACACTTTTAACCGCTGACACTGTTATAAGTCAGGCTGCAGCTCCCATACTCCATAGGCTCCCATATAGGCAATAGAATAAACGATCAATACAGTTTTAATGATATTTACACGTTCCCCACGAAGAATAACGCTCTCTCTAACGGACCCCATCCTATAAGGTTTCGTAACATATATATAACGGCGTTTCCGTGACTCTCTCAGAGGCAGTAGTTATACCAAAGTAAACCCACTAGATTTAGGTTCTACAATCATGAACATTAAGTAAAATACACATACATCGTACAATTAACTTACCACTCAGCAACAGCCCAAATGCCGACAAGATACCAAAGATACCACGCTCTGACAAAGGATGTTTGCGGGTTCCCTGACCTTCCCCACTCACAAGACTAGTACAAAGTTACAGTTGCAGTTGTGGTCTCCTCTTCGGCACGAAGCTGGTGAGTGCTCTCAGCGGTCTGAAGTTGGAAGGAGCGTTCGGGGATTTATACCCAGTCAGGTAGCGTCCCAAGACGCCCACCGAGTGTGCATTAGTTATCCTAATAGCCACCCCCGTCGGCTCCACGTCAAATACTATTGAAACAGCTCTACCCCCCAAGCAATTCCCAGGTGATCTGATCGACAAGTACGGCGGTCAAGTAAACACTACCCTTTTCGGGTGTCAAAGCGCTTCAGTTGCATCCCATACTTTCCCCCTCTGGCCTACAATGACTCTGTCTCCCCGCCGTTAACTATCTTCCCACGCTAGTTATAGGCACAATATTATTATAACTACTAGTTATACCTTGCCAATCTATCACCCTGTTACACTGGCCTATCCCCTGTGCTCATCGAGGTGGCTCTGCGGCCCGTCCTCGACACCTACAAGAATAACATTACATTGGTATAATACCCTACCATTTCTATTCGCTCCACCTCTCCTTACAATCCATGAAGCGTACACACACTAGTTCACCTTTCACTCACCACACATCTTACGGTAACACACCTCCATCGGAGTACACACTACTCACTCGCGCTACTAATCCATGAACTCACTTTCATCTATCGCTCATGGCGCACATTGCTATATCCAATATCAAGGACTTCCACATTCCTCACATATACTTATTCACATCATGGTAATAGACGAATATAATATAATACATCAATCATAATAATCAATCAACGTTCTACATACCAGTCATTACTGGAAAGACTCTCTCACTAGTCTTCTCGACTGCTCCCTTTAGGTCCGCCCGATGGGCTCTTATTCACAGGTCCGCTCCGTAGGACCTTCTAACTTGCAGTGATAGTAATACCGCGCTTTCGCCTCATTCAGACCTCCCCCACTACTCACAACAGCACGCTTAACTTGCTGTCTACTGTGAGCCCTTCTTACTCTACACCCGCTCTGTAGCAATCCCCTTAATTGCACTCACTCCACTCGTGACAACCAGCACCGTTCAACGCAGTATGCAATTAATATAGGCTACACAAAGGCAAGTTTTTCAACTAAACATTCGCATTACTCAATTTACTGGCACTTTTACAACGATACAATTTATTAAAACTTGCTTGCTACCATACACTGTTAAAGGCATTATATATACAATGTACAGTGGCGCCCGCATAATTCGAAGTCGCCGGGGGGGGGGGAAATGGATTATACTTCGATTTAAGAAAGTTCGGTTTACCTCTGGGCAGAGAAATAACCATTATTTTGCAGTCTACCCCATACCATACGTGTAATTACAACCCCCCCCCCCCCACATACACACAAAACGCAAGGAACCTGTATGAGTCATGAGATCTTTCGATTATTTGTTTTTTCTTTAGAAGTGACCATACCGTAGCGTTAAAACAAAAAAGTAACATTGAATGGCCTAGACCTGGTACTAGTGGTAGTTGCCGGTCAGCAAACTGTCTTTATCTTGGCCGCATGTATTGTGTGTGACGTCATCAATCGATAAAGACATTCTCCCGTGTACGATGTTCAAATGCGAGACTGTAGGCCTACTGCGTACACATTGCTATCAGTGGCGTGGAATTACTGTTAGGCAGTGTAACAATGCCGTACTCGCCCCCCCCCCCCTAGTCATCGAATGTGTAAACAGTGCAGCGACTGAAGTGCTAAGAACCTCGTGAAAGTGATGTCTTTGTTCCTCCAGGGCCTTACCATACAAGCGTGTACCAGAATGGCTCTATGTGAGCAAGGTCGGCACACCGCAATGAGGAGTATAGTAGAACACACCGCAAGGCTTAACTGTTAATTTATGTTCTACGGTATACCGTGTCTTGGCTGTAGATCTACCTGTTGTGGTTACATCAGCGATTAGAGAGATTAATTCACTGGCCATAAATTAAAAATGCGAGCACCGTCTCGCGTACTGTATTGTTGGCTGATATCATTGGTTATTGGGGCAGAATCACGCTGCGTGCAGGGACCCCGACCCGTACTATTGCCGCCATCCGCGGCATGTTTCTCGCTGGGTCGGGACAGACACGTAAAAGGAAGGCTCTGCAGCCTACTTATTGCATCATTTTTGGCACCTCTACCCTCCCCCCTCGATGGCTGGGAAGCGTGGAGTTGTTGAACAGGCCTGTGTCAGCGTGTTTGTGGAAACTGGTTTTCACGGCCACGGGGCTGGAAATCAGAAGTTACATTAACTTACATTGAGTTGAGTGAGAGCCCTCGATCAACTCTATTTATCAGAATTGGGGCAGTTTGAACTCGACATAGCAGTAAATGTTTAATAGAGATAAAGAAAGAAAAAAAAATCATTTCAAAATCACTTCTATTTAACAGAAACTCGAATTACCAAAGTTCGGTTCACTTGGGCTCCATTGTACATGTTACCAAACTGTATTGGAGTGAAATGGACACGATATAATAACTACTGTGTAACAGTTGATGCAAATTTCAGCACGTTATGATGGGGAGAGTCAGATGAACTGATCGTCTACCCCTTAAAAAACGAAACTGTCTCGAACTGTTGTAGAAATAAATAACAGGATCCGATGAACAATTAATACTAACTTTAATAACTGTAAACACGAGCTGATATCCACAAGTTACTTACACCTAGCAGGGAAGGCACTATAATATATCTGACCACGACTAGATTTACACCTACGACCTGCATCCATGGTTTGCACACACTATCCTACTCGCCTGGCCCTCCTTATATATATTCTGTCCAGGAACGTTCAGGAAGCGGCTTTACCGCCCCATAAGCACGAGACAGACCTAGATCGTTCGGGACACATACAGGCCACCCAATCGTACACAGACACGTCACAGCATTACATCACTCAAGGTCGACCTAGCGTAATCTCGGACACTGCAGTATCTTTCAGACGCTTCTAGATTTTCTACAGTGAGACAAACAAGCCATACATCGACATCAAAGGGAAATACCGGCCTTGCTGGCGAGAGGGGGGGGGGGGTCGCCGAGTGAGACGCGTCATGCAGGGGGAAGAAAAATATCGATCGTTCAACTAGTGGGACGCTACACAACTCCCCAATTTAAGTTGAACATTCTTCAACTATCTACATCATAAAGCGTCTACACTATCGTAAAATACTTATCATCTCCAATCTTACAATAGACATTGCTAATAATGTACTAGGTGTCTTCCCAATATCCTAAGTACAATACAATAACCATATTATCTTTATAACACTAATACAATCTCATTACAATATCATTACAGTACCATTACAAAACCATGGTCAACAGTAGATCTACTATTATAACCACTATACTACCACCACTGTGGTGAAACGATGGTCAATGATACTATTAAAAATCATACAATGGTGAAACGATGGCCATCCAATACACAATGCTTCGTGCACGAAACATAGCACATAACGTTGTACACCACAATGATTGTCCTAAAAAAATGCATAAATGCATAAACTCATAGATACAATGGCAAAAATACCAACACATATCGACCACTGATCAGGGTCTAACTTCATCATATCAGATCAAACAAATTATAACAAAGCAATACCGATACTGCCCAAGCTTAGGCCACTCGTAAATTACATCAATGCAACGTACAAAATCTCTGCTTGCTCGCAGTTCCCATTTGGGTTACAGTCTTCAAAAATTACATTGTCCCATTGGTAACAAATAATGAAAACATCAAAATATGAAAAAATACATAGTGGCTCTCTGCCGGCCAATAATTCAATACTCAGTCAGATATACATTACAGTACAATACAGTCATCCCAGAAACGTATCCAACAGGCAAAACTCTGGGTTACAATACATCTCACTGAACTTGTACTATTCAAAACACTCTACTCAGGAAGTCGGCGCCGACATTTTCCTTGCCCTTGACATACCTAATCCTGAATCTATATGACTGTAAAAATAGACTCCATCGTAATAGCTTTGGGCTGTCAAATCTGGCAGAATTCAAATACTCTAATGACCTATGGTCAGTCTGGAGCACAAACTCCTTACCATACAAATACAAAGTAAACTTCTTTATGGCCCAAACGATGGCTAGGCATTCTCGCTCTGAGACTGAATATTTCGTCTCACGAGGCAATAGCTTACGACTGGCATATGCCACAGGATACAACTTTCCCTCATATTCCTGCATAAGAGCAGCACCCAACCCGCGATCTGATGCATCAGTTGCTAGAACAAATTCTTTTGAAAAATCTGGCAAACATAACACGGGTTTGGAAACAATGGCATTCTTCAAAGAAGTGTACGCTTTCTCCTGCACTTCTTCCCATTGAACTACATTGGGCTGACCCTTTCTAAGCAAATCAGACAGTGGTGCTGCAATCGCTGCAAAGTTAGGTACAAATTCTTGGTAATATCCCACCAGTCCTAAAAATGCTTTCACTTCCTTCTTAGTGGTGGGTCTGGGTGCATCTCGCACCTTACACACATTTTCTTCTAACAGACCAATCATACCCTTTCCCACTGAGTGTCCAACAAAGTCCACTTCAGGCGTTCCAATCAGGCACTTGGATGGTCTGGCAGTTAATCCAGCTTGGTCCATCCTCTGCAGCAATTCCTTGAGAGCCTTCACATGCTCGTCGAATGTCTCTGTATGGATCAGCAGGTCGTCCACATACGCTGTCACATTGTTCAGTCCCTGGATCAATGGCTTCACGATCCTGTTCAGTGTAGCTCCTGAGTTCATCATCCCGAAGGGCATCCGGGTGAATTCATAGTGTTCGCCCATGGTGACGAACGCTGTCTTGGGAATGTCTTGTTCCCGGACTCGCACTTGCCAGTATCCCTTGCTCAAGTCGATCCGAGAGAATATTCTTCCTCTCGACAGACTCTGGAACACCTCCGATGGGGCTGCTGTCGGATGAGGGTCGAACACAGTGATCTTGTTCAGCCTCCTGTAGTCGATGCAGACTCGATTGGATCCATCCTTCTTCTTGACGACAACAACCGGTGAAGCATAAGCTGATGAGCTCCTGCGTATGATGCCCAACCTTTCCATGGTGCTGAGCTCCTCCTCCAAGGAGTCGCGCATAGCATAGGGCACCGGATATGGTCGTTGCCGAACAGGTACCTCTGATGTCAGGTCGATGCGATGTTCGCCTAACTGGCAGCATCCGGGGAGATTGGTGAAGATGCGTTGATACTCCTTCACTACGTCACCGAGTTGTTGACGTTGTTCCGGCGACAGCTGCGTTCCATATTGGACATCTTCGTAGCCTTCCTTCTGGTCCCAGCTCCCTAGGTCGGCAAGGTCCTCCGTCATTCCACCGTTGTCGCCTTCCAGGTCGCAGTCCTCGATGACTGTCATGCCAGCTGACTCTACAGGTTGACTCTCGTCCATCACGTCGTCCTCTGCCAGCACAGTCCCAGCACCATCACCGTCGTCGTCCATCATAGCGTCGACATCTCCAGGTGTGGTGTCGCTCCTGCCGTCGTTAATCTCACACATCTCGTTCACGACAGATGCCGGTCCCATTGCCGCCGCTGCTGCTTGCGTCGTCGCTGGTGTAGTCCTGGGGATATACCTCTTGAGAAGGTTAGCGTGCAATGTCTTCTCTTTCACACCCATCTTGACTTTGTAGTCGTTGACACCGACAACCGAGACTACCTTGTATGGTCCCTTCCACTGGACTAAGAGCTTGTTGGCGTTTGTCGGCAGCAGTACTAAAACTTCGTCGCCAGGGCGGAACTTCCTCTCTCGAGCCTTCCGGTCGTAGTAGGTTTTCTGTCTACCTTGTGCCTTTGAGAGCTCTTCCGTCGCTAACTTCCACGTGTCCTCCAGCCGCTCGCGTAGTTCCATGACGTACTGGTAACTGGTCTTTGTCTCCGGCTCCTCTACGTCCTTGGTCCATAATTTTCGCAAGATGTGCATCGGTCCTCTCACCGTTCTTCCATACAGTAACTCGAATGGAGCGAACTTTGTCGATTCTTGGGGAACTTCACGATACGCGAAGAGCAGCGGGTTAATGTATCGGTGCCACTGCCTAGGTTGCTCCGCGCACAGTCGCCTCAAGGTCTTCTTCAGTGTGCCATTAAATCGCTCCACTAGCCCGTTGCACATAGGGCGGTAGACTGTGGTGGTCGACTGTCGAATTCCCAGTAATCTGTTCGTTTCCTTCATGACGTCCGACATGAATTGAGTCCCTTGATCAGATAAGATCTCCTCGGGCACACCCAAACGGCTGTAGATATTTACTAAGGCTTCTGCTACTGTCTCTGCGTCAATCTTCTTCAAGGGGGTAGCTTCAGGGTAACGAGTAGCGTAGTCTACGTATACCAGGATATACCGATGTCCGCCTTCACTTGGGGGGTCAATAGGTCCTACTAGGTCCACGGCCACTCTCCTAAATGGGACGTCTACCACTGGCATACTCTGCAAATGCACCTTAGGAGTCGTTCCCTTGTTCACTGTCCTCTGGCAGATGTCGCATGAGCGGCAGTATCTCGCGACGTCACCTTCGATACCAGGCCAGTAAAAATTGTTCATCACCCTGTCCTTCGTCTTCTTCACGCCGAGATGTCCTCCGACGATAGAATCATGGGCAACGCTCAGTACATACTCCCTCAGTTTCTCGGGCAGTACCACTTGTCTTGTAATCGTAGCCTGTCTTATGTCCCTATAAATCCGGTACAGTACACCTCCGTGTCTCTCGAAGTGTACGGACTTGTTGCCTCTGTTGGTCGGAATTTTCTTCTGCCCCAACTTCTTGAGGTCTTCGTCTTCTTCCTGGAGTCGGATGAGTTCCTTCCTATCCACTCCCGCGTGCCGTTCTACCCTCGGCACCCTCAGCGACGTAGACTGGTCCTTCCTCTTCTCCTGGGCCCTCGTGGTCACCGCTCCTACCATCACCTCAGTATCAGGGTCGTACGGGTCATTCGCTCCGTCCACGTTCCCGACTACTAGGTCGCAGATGGTCTCCGGGAGACACAGTGCCGTCACTCTGCCCGTCAGGTAAGGCGTTCTCACGTCGATAATGGCTTCCTCCGCCGCTAACAAGGAGTTATCGATCCTCGCGATGAGTTTCTTCCCACCGGTGAGCTGTCCGTCGTCCACCAGTGATCGCCGCACCACTACACCTTCACAGCCGGTATCTCTTAGGACGTCTACTGCTCGATTTCCAATCAAGCCCTTCATCACTGGTAACTTCAGCTTCTCCACGGTCCTTCCGTCACTGCATCCTCCGCACGTAACAGGCACCGCTAACTGGAGCTTCCCGTCCTTCATTACCGCTTGAACGTTGATGCTGGTGTCAGCCGTCGTCGCATCCTGTCTCGACGACTCGTCCGCCGCTATAATTACGGCCGCCGCCGCCTTGTTCGGCTTGCCTCGCCCCGTATCCTTCTGGGCTGGACACATTCTCCGAACGTGGCCTGGCTTTCCACAAAGGTAACATTTCAACTCACCTTTGTCGTTTATCTTGGCACGACACTCTGTCGCCTTATGTCCCGGCCTCTGGCACCTATGGCAGACCTGTGGGCTTCTGTCTCCGTTGGGACTCCGTCGCACTGGCCGGCTTTGCAGTCTGGCGCTCCCTCTGAGTGTCCGGTTCCTCGCTACCAGGAACGCCTCCGCTGAGTCTGCGACGTCCTGTAGCGTCTTTGGCTTCCTCTCCCTCACATGGGTCGCAAGGTCTGGTGGGCAAACATCCATAAACTGCTCTCTAACGAACAGGTCCCTCACTCCCTCGTAGGTCTTCTCCGTCTTTGATAGCTTTATCCACCTCTCTAGGTAAGTCTTGATCCTAGTAAGAAACATCCCGACATCTTCTCCATCTTCAGGCTTACCTTGTCTGAACATGAGTCTGTAACCGTCCTCTGACAGGTTATACCTCTTCTGCAAAGCTTCCCTGACTTTGTCGTAGTCCTTGGCCTCATCAATCGGCAATCGACAGAAGCACTCCAGAGCTCTCCCAGTCAGCAGGGCAGACAGTGATGTCGTCCAGGTGGATCTAGGCCAGTCCGCTGTCTCGGCAAACCTCTCAAAACGAAGTAGCCAGCTATCAAGGTCGTCCTTCCCATCCTGAAATGCAGGTAGCTTGGGTCTCTTGGAACTGGCGTGGTCGCTGGTCCCCTGCGTCGACTCGCCTCCACGCTGATGGCGGATCCTCTCCATCTCCAGCTCGTGGTTCATCTTTTCTATTTCCAGCTGTCGTTGAGCCTGTCGTTCCGCCTCCTTCTCCCGAGCCTGTCGTTCCGCCTCCTTCTCCCGAGCCTGTCGTTGAGCCTCCTTCTCTTGAGCCTCTATCTTCAGTTGCTCCATGCGCTCTTGCCTCTCTCTTTCCTCCCTTAGGCCTTCACGGATGTAGTCCTGTCTCTCCTTCCCAGTGAGCTCCAAGGCGTCTGCTTCCTGGCCAAGCCTTCCAATAGCCTCTGACATGTTGTGGATATCCTCGATGATCTTTACACAATTTACTGTACTTTAGAAACACTTCGATGGTCTGAGTTGAATCTGTTCTGATCTGATCGGATCCCGGACGAGCCCCCAATATGTAACAGTTGATGCAAATTTCAGCACGTTATGATGGGGAGAGTCAGATGAACTGATCGTCTACCCCTTAAAAAACGAAACTGTCTCGAACTGTTGTAGAAATAAATAACAGGATCCGATGAACAATTAATACTAACTTTAATAACTGTAAACACGAGCTGATATCCACAAGTTACTTACACCTAGCAGGGAAGGCACTATAATATATCTGACCACGACTAGATTTACACCTACGACCTGCATCCATGGTTTGCACACACTATCCTACTCGCCTGGCCCTCCTTATATATATTCTGTCCAGGAACGTTCAGGAAGCGGCTTTACCGCCCCATAAGCACGAGACAGACCTAGATCGTTCGGGACACATACAGGCCACCCAATCGTACACAGACACGTCACAGCATTACATCACTCAAGGTCGACCTAGCGTAATCTCGGACACTGCAGTATCTTTCAGACGCTTCTAGATTTTCTACAGTGAGACAAACAAGCCATACATCGACATCAAAGGGAAATACCGGCCTTGCTGGCGAGAGGGGGGGGGGGGTCGCCGAGTGAGACGCGTCATGCAGGGGGAAGAAAAATATCGATCGTTCAACTAGTGGGACGCTACATACTGCACGGTGGTAATGTATTTCGCCTTTTATTTCCCGAAAACAGTCTTCGTTATTTTATAAGATGTGGCCCTAATGTGAGTAAACAGTGTCTGTGGAAGAAGGAGAATAGTATGGCACCAGCCTTCAGTTACAGTTACCACCAAAGTTTGCTACACTGCACTACCTTTATGGTTGAAGATTGAATTCTGCAGTTTTAAGAAAGAGGGCTGTTACGGTCTCCAGAACTGAGTTGTGCGGGCTTGTATACACTTATTCGTGCAAGTACCTGGACACATTATGTACATGTTCTTGTAACTGACTACCAAATTAACCTACCTCTGACAACCCCGCCTCCGCCTGAGTAGATCGCCAGTGAAGTGAAGTCATCGTAGGTCAGATCATTGACGTAGCTAGCTCCTCCCAGTAGTGCAACGGCAAAGGCAGCTATTAGGATGGGTCTCTGTCAATATTAGGTTTAAAAATACAAGCAAGTTAGTACACGTACACTAACCTGACCGAAACCGTTTATGCTATGACTATAAAAATTATGTTGGGCATTGCAACGTGGGCATTTGTGGGCACTTACACTTCTGTTCTCCCTCGCACACCCAGCAACTTTTCAGCTCCCTGCTGCCGCATTCTTTGTTCAAGGCGATACAGTTTTTATGGTTATACCATTTGTTACTGAACTACCTATAATACTGGTACAATTGTTTATTCCTCGACAACAAATGTCAAGGAAACGATAAAAGCCACAGAAATGTCACAAATAAATGTTCCTTTTGTTCTTTATCTTTCTCGTTAAACTTGTGTGAATACATTCCTACTTACATACAATGAATATATTGCTGTTAGTAATATCACAACAATATTGCAGTGAAACAATAATAAACCAGTAAAATTCCCCATGAAAAAACGAGCACCTTAATAGTATAAGAAGATGTTAATCCCCCAATCAGTAAAATAGAAAACAAAAAAGAGAAACGGATGCAGCCGATACAACAGTAGCAACAAACCAACAATTGTCTCAGCTGGGTTTACCTTCCTGTAGCAATCACTACAACAACATTTGACCAGGAATAAGATCAGGATAGTAGCAGCCAATTCAGCCATGTATCCGATGAAGCCTGGGGTGAGCACTGGACTTTCATCAAGCGTCGAATCGAAATCTCTCTCTCTGGGAGTTATGTTGATGATTTCATTGAAAAACCTGAATCCTGGAAATGGATACGTTGGCATGAGTGCACGAACAATACAAAAAACAACGGTGAGTAAAGAAGAAGACTTTCAATTTAATCGAAGTTCATTTAGCCAAAGTTGTTTTATATTTTTCTTTCATTTTTTTCTTCAACCTACATATGGAAGATCCCGTACAAAAGTGAATACATGTATTTGATTTGGACTCACCTGCAAATTTGAATTGAATCGGTCCCATACTTGAATAAAAATCTGGTTCTCAGTTTAGAAAACATCTTATTATAAGTAAACAAATTCCAACAGTTAAGTGACCTCACTGGACATTGGTTACTATTGCATTCTGAGAGAGAGTTCATCGAGTGACAATTCCGCCTCCACATATCCCCGTATTTCGACGATTAATGTTGTCTTTTTTCACTAACCGACATTGAGCAGGAAGTAGAGAACTGTGATCATGTAGAATAAGGAATACTTGAATAGCTCTGGCCAACTTCCTGTAGTAAAGGATGGCTTTTTGAAGAAGGCAGCGCTTGTTAGCGACAACATGGTAGCAATCTAAATAAAATAAATAAATAAATGGATAATAAATCACTTGTAAATGATGTACCGTATCGGTTACACAAGGGTGTTTGTCTATATATTATGGCTGATGGTCATTTAATTGGTAACTGTGGAGAAATGTGGCATTGCAGTTCTTCATCATCTGTACCTTTTTGGATTCATGGAATTTTGCCATGATATAGAGTAACCTTTGGATGTACGCCCTCACCTTTATTCACAACTAAGTGTCTTACATACTTCAAAGGCATTTCTATATCTCCGTGGCACGTACTGCAGTGTATATATTTTCTGAAATTATATTTCTATTCTAATTAGAATCGTCTGGGGGAAAATATTTAAAGATTTATAAACATTTTATGTGTGTAAGCGTTTCTGTTTGTTTATTTCGTTTAGTTTGTGTTGTGTGGTGGCTGAGTGTAGGGCAAACAGGGGAATTGTAATACAGCCGATTACTTAAGAACAAGTTGAGATCACCCATGAACACTCAACTTCTGACTGGCTATTGTGACTAACTCTGCCTCTAAAACCTAATCCCTTTACATAATCTTAGCCCCGGGGCGCACCAGCCCAATTTGATCCGCCAATTAGTTGGATGGTGACGTCATGACGTTGAGTTCCAATGGGATCCAACTTTACATGTAGTTGGCTGATATCCTGGGTCTCATTGAAACTCTGTCGCTACTTCACCATCCAACTAATCAGCCAGGGCTAACTCTACATTTAGCCCAAATCCAGCCCCAAACAAACTTAACTCCCATTCCATAACCTAACCCTAAACCTCTAGCCCAAACAATAGGTAAGATTTCGTTTTTGCAGAGATTGTTATAGATACGGATAACCTCAGGAGAAAAGCTTGGAGCCTGAATTACAACGCTAGCTGATAAGCATTCAATCACCTCGACAATTCGGAGATTATTGGGCCAGCGAGCCTCCCCGGAGCCGCTGTAGGAGGCGTCATCTTTCATGTCTGTGAAAATGTAACTAAACACACCAGCCAGTTGTCCAACCGACACGCCCAGGTAACTGAGAGTGGTAGCTAAAGTCCGTCGGTTGTTCAGGTAATCCAGCATTGCTATCTGAGGCAATGTTTTGAGAAGTCCATACGCGAAAGCTGGCAGGGAAGAGAAAAACAGAAGGAGGTTAAGGAAACTCAACCAAACATCCACGTATCATTCATCTACCTAACCAGATACACGTGCAAAGAATATTGTTCTACTGACCGAACTATCCGTAGACTCACCTCCAAAGAGAGAGTAGGGTATGACGAGAATTCTAGCTGAAGTGACCAATGAACTGGACACCGTAGAAATGAACATCATGATGACGCCACCCAAGATTGTAATATTGTATCCTGAGTTCATGACCGCCGGACCACAGGAAGCAGCTGTCAAATAGATCATTGATAATGATGTAATTTGTATACATATAGTTTATCGCAGCAATGCTGAAGATTACCATGGTGAATATCAAGGCACTGCAGTTCATGCAAAAAGGTCTACAGCAGGCGTTTTCAGTTGTTGGTTTTTTGTTGTTTGTTTTGCGACTTATTTCAAAACTCTTGAAAAGAATTTCAGCATGTCAGTATCATTTTTGCCCATCATTAAATTGTATCAGATATGGGTGGCCGCCGTAGGCAATTGACAATGGATGGTTTGTGTCACAAATCCCAGACTGGGAGATGTAATAAGTTATGACAGGACAACAATCACGAACGAACAGGTTTAACACTTAACAGAACAACCCATCAGACTCACACATTTATTAAACATAATTATACAGATAATAGCGCAATTACATACATTATATTATTGAATTTAACTGCCGTACAACGGCCTTATTCCCACATGCACTCTTCCTCGGATCCACAACCCGGTAGTTACTTCCTAAAGACACTTTGGCCTCAGCCTCTCCCCTCAGGGTCTTAATAGCACATTAATAATTCACTCTGGCACCGCCGTCTCTCAATATCACCTTCCTATTGCCATAACTTATGTCAGGCCAGAGTTTTCTGCTATTGTATGACAGTACACAATACAGCCTGCTACTGTCACCCCCACTGTCTTGTGGGTCATCTCGGGAGAGAGGAAGACTAGGGGAAGGTAACCCTGAATACAAATACCACACTGCCTTGTGTGTTGCTATGATAGCAAAGGCTATGGGAGTAAACCCAGACAGAAAATCAGGAGTGGAGACCCGAAGGTGGTTGTCAGGGAGAACTGCATCAAACTGGCTTCCAGCATCTCCTGCAGCCGGACTAGTTCCAAATGTATTGACCTGGTCTCTCCCTTGGGTTTAACTAGAATGGCAGAGAGAGGGGTGGTGCCTCTGGGCAAAGCACCATCTCTTAAAAATAGCCCAGGCAAGGCAGCAAAACGAGGAGGCGTTTGCTCGGGCTTGGCAAGCGTCTGTCTCTCCTCTATAAGCCCACCCATTTCCGATTTGGAGAGGACACTCCAGCCATCCGTTACGGATGGGCACAACACGGGAGGTGGCAGTTACCGGTGATAAGCTCAATCCATTTGGCGTACGGATGAGCGCCAGGGGTCCCCTCTGTCGGTGGGAGCGGCTTTTCAGCTGCATTGATCAACTACCGCCCGCCGTAACCTGGGCAGCCCCCAGGCAGTTGGGTGTTGTTCCGCCACGTCAGCCTGCTTCATAAGGTGGTTGGAGCTAGACCAAAAGTCGAAAAGCTGACGTAAAGTGTGCACCTGGCAAAAACAGAAAAATACTAAAACTTGGTACCTGGAACGTCAGAACAATGCGCCCAGGCTTGCAACAGCAAGATCTCACTAATATTGACTCCATCAGGAAATCCCAAATTATTGATCGAGAACTTCAGCTACTAAACATCGACATCGCTGCCCTTCAAGAAACTCGACTTCCCGACTCCGGGTCAGTCAAAGAAGAAAACTACACCTTCTTCTGGCAGGGCCTTAGCAGCGAACAGCCGAGAATCCACGGCGTGGGCTTCGCCGTAAAAAACTCCCTTATCAATTCGATCGCAACTCCAATTGGAGTGTCAGAACGCATCATGACACTCAGACTGAACACCCGGTCTGGTTTTACCAACATTATCTGTGTCTATGCCCCAACACTTACCTCCTCTGACGAAACCAAAGACATTTTCTACGAGGCATTGCAGAGGACTCTCCACAACATCCCTCTCACCGAAGGCCTGCTAATTCTGGGTGACTTTAACGCTCGAGTGGGAGCAGATCACTCCGCATGGCCAAAGTGCATTGGGCACTTCGGCATTGGCAACATCAACGAAAACGGGCAGCGCCTTCTGGAGCTATGCTCCGTAAACTCATTATGTGTTACAAACACGTACTTTGACCTTAAGAGATGCCAAAGAACATCATGGCGCCATCCCAGGTCTGGCCATTGGCATCAATTAGATCTTATTCTCTCAAGGAGGAAGAGTTTGGGCTGTATAAAAATAACTCGTTCCCTCCACAGTGCTGACTGTGACACCGACCATGCACTGGTAGTCAGCAAAATCAAAATTTCGGCCAAGAAAATATACAGATCAAAAGCCCCTTCAATCCCTAAGATCAATGTAACAGCAATCAGAGATGAATCAAATAGAAAGTCATTTGAAAAGTTATTTGCTGAAAGCATGGATAATGTCACCCAATGTGACTCGGTAGATGAAACATGGAACACTCTCAGTTCAAAAATTCATGACTGTGCCATCAAGTCTTTTGGACAGCATAAAGTTTCAAACAACGACTGGGTAGCCCAGAACAGCGAAATTCTCCTACCTCTCATTAAGCAAAAGAAATCTGCTTTCAATGAGTATAACAAAAATTGCAATCAGAGTACAAAAACTTGTTTGAAAAATGCAAAAGCTAAACTTCAGCTGGAGGTAAGACGTTGCGCCAACAAATACTGGACAGACTTGTGTAACAGCATACAAGAGGCAAATGAAAAGGGAGATATGAAAACCGCCTTTAGTCAGATGAAAGTAGCTCTTGGGCCAATCATCACCAAAAGCGCCCCACTTAAGTCTGTAAATGGTGAACCCATCACAGATAAAAATGAACAACTGAATAGGTGGGTAGAGCATTACTCTCTGTTGTATTCAACTGAGAAAAATATTCCACCAGATTTTGAGGAACACCTCCAAAAACTGCCAATAATGGCCGAACTTGACGCTGAACCTTCCTTAGTCGAGCTTTCCAATGCAATCGACCACCTGTCTGCTGGAAAAGCCGCAGGAAGTGACAACATTCCTGCAGAGGTATTAAAAGACCTAAAAGGCCCACTATTACCACACCTGTATAATCTGTTACTGCAGTGTTGGAAAGAAGGCGTGATACCACATGATATGAGAGACGCCAAAATTGTCACACTTTACAAGAACAAAGGAGACAAAGGCGACTGCAACAACTATCGAGGCATATCCCTCCTCAGCATTACTGGAAAGGCTTTTGCTCGCGTCATCCTCTGCCGCCTTCAACAACTGGCGGAAAAAGTCTTACCAGAAACACAATGTGGCTTTCGAAGCAAACGATCAACTATTGACATGATATTTGCACTTCGGCAAATCCAAGAAAAATGTAAAGAACAAAACAGGCCGCTTATAACATGCTTTGTGGACCTAACAAAGGCTTTCGACACCGTAAGCCGATCTGGCCTGTATGCAGTCCTTGAGGGCTGCACATCCAATTCATTTGCTGTAAACAGCGGTGTGAAGCAGGGATGTGTTCTTGCTCCTACCTTATTTGGTATATATTTTGCAGCCCTACTCAAGAATGCCTTTGGTCAATGTTCAGGTGGAGTACTTATTAACACCAGAGTGGACGGCTCCATTTTTAATGTTGCCAGACTAAAAGCAAAATCTCGTACAGAGCATATTATGTTACAAGAGCTCCTCTTCGCAGATGATGCTGCAATCGTGGCCCACGATGAAACCACGCTCCAGGCTCTCATCAATAGCCTTGCCAAAGCCTGTGACAAATTCATGCTAAAGATCAGTGTCTCAAAAACTGTAGTTTTGACACAAGGCTTGAGAAACCCCAACCCAATCATGCTGAATGGCTCTCCTCTGGAGCAAGTGGGAAAATTCTGCTACCTAGGCTCAACCATCAGTGGTAGCACAGACATAACAACTGAAATAAATGCCAGAATAGGAAAGGCGGCCACAGCTTTTGGCAAACTCTCAAAAAGGGTGTGGAGCAATAGCAAGCTGACCATCAAAACAAAGGTACTCGTGTACCAAACTTGCGTCCTAAGCACCCTGCTGTATGGCTCAGAGACATGGACCACCTACTCCAAACATGAAAGATCCCTCAACTCCTTCCACCTGCGCTGCCTACGCAAAATTCTCAAGATCAAGTGGAAAGACAGGATCTCAAATATCGAAGTTCTGAGCCGAGCCAACATTCCATCAACTCAGGCTCTCCTAGGCAAAAAAAGACTGCGGTGGCTTGGACATCTCCGCCGTATGGAAAATGATCGCATCCCCAGACAAATTCTCTACGGGGAACTTGCTACTGGCAACCGACCCAGAGGTAGGCCACATCTGCGATTCAAAGACACTTGCAAGGTCACGATGAAAGCATTCAACATCGACCCCAATGAATGGGATAACCTTGCAAGTGATCGAAGCAGATGGAGACAAAAATTGCGCAGTGGCACGCTCGCAATAGACTTCAAGGCAAAAGAAACATACCTGACAAAACGACAGAGGCGGAATGAAAACACTCGCCAAAGTGAACCCAAAAGACTGACCTGCAATCACTGCCATCGCACTCTCGGGTCAAACATTGGTAGAATAAGCCACGAGAGAAGCTGTCAGTCAAAGTGAAAGTGAATATTCTAGCTGCTAAGACCGTCTGTAAAGACGCTAAAGGCCATATATATATATTGCCATAACACCTTAGCATTCCACTAGCACCTCAGGAGGGCAATAGCACATTATCATTTCAATAGCCCATCAACATGGCAATAGTACATTATCATTTCAATAGCCCATCAACGTGGCAATATACATTATCATTTCAATAGCCCATCAACATGGCAATAGTACATTATCATTTCAATAGCCCATCAACATGGCAATAGTACATTATCATTTCAATAGCCCATCAACGTGGCAATAGTACATTATCATTTCAATAGCCCATCAACGTGGCAATAGTACATTATCATTTCCATTAGCACATTCACGCTCATATCTACGTCCCTGTCCGTGGCCAGACTGCCACGACTTTATGTGCCTCTACTGTCCTGCACTGACAGCCTCACTCTTGGCCTATGTGTGGCCTCCGGCCCTATGCTGGCCCTGTGCTCACCGAGGTGGCTCTTCGGCCCGTCCCCGACACCTACAAGAATAACATTACATTGGTATAATGCCATACCATTTCTATTCACTCCACCTCTCCTTACAACCCATGAAGCGTACACACAATAGTTCACATTTCACTCACCAAACATCTTACGGTAACACACCTCCATCGTAGTACACAATACTCACTCGTGCTACAAATCCCTGAACTCAACTTTCATCTATCGCTCATGGCGCACATTGCTATATCCAATATCAAGGACTTCCACATTCCTCACATATACTTATTTACATCATGGTAATAGACGAATATAATACATCAATCATAACTATCAATCATCGTTCCACCTACCAGTCATCACTGGAAAAAACACTACTCCCAAGTCTTCCGACTGCTCTCCTTATGTTCGCCCTCTGGGGCTTTCTCTTGCGTCCGTTCTCTAGGACCTTCTAACTTGCAGTGATAGTAATACAGCGCTTTCGCCTCATTCAGACCCCCCCACCACTCATAACATGCACGCTTTTCCTTACTTGTCTACGTGCGTTAATTTTACTCTCCTCCTTTCCCCCCGTAATTATTAACTATCGCTCACTCCACTCGTGACATCATCCCCCACCCCAAAAAAATTAATGCAATTAATTTCAAATCGCATCAAGATGACTGTCAACGAGTGAGCGTGAGCAATACTTACATAAAAATGACCTACCAATGCCCCTAGCACATAAAATACCGGAATCAGGGGAAAATATGGGGATCAATATGCCCTGCACTATGCATATATGTATCACATCATCAATAGCTAACTAAACACAATACCTAATACAGAATCAAAAACCAATCAACTTATCAACCATTCTTCATATCATATTTATAATGTCAATATTTTAAAGTCGACGACTCATTCACACAGATCCTGTCAATGTTCCTGTCCTCCGATGTATAAGCTCCTGAACTCTTCCCCTAGGCTCGACTAAGGTAGTCGGCGATATGATTGCTGGTTCCTGGAATTGGTTGAATAACGAAGGTATACGACTGCAAAGCCAATGCCCATCTAGACAAGCGTGGGCTGGACGAACGATTCTTCGACAAAAATGTTAGTGGCTTGTGGTCTGTCTGGATACAGAATTCTCGTCCCATGAGATAACGTCCTAATTTCTGGACGGACCACACAATGGCAAGACACTCACGCTCTATCACAGAATACTTTCTTTCTCTCTGCAATAACTTCCTACTGACATAACATACAGGATGGAAACATTCGTTCTTCTCCTGTAGAAGACAAGCACCGACACCAGAGTCCGACGCATCCGTTCTGAGGATAAAATTAGATCGAAAATCGGGTAATATCAGAATGGGTGACGATGATAATGCTGTCACCAAATTATCAAATGCTGTCTGACATTCAGACGTCCACTGGACCTTATCGGGTTGTCCCTTCTTAGTAAGGTCAGTAAGAGAAGATGACAAGGAGGAAAAATTTGGAATGAACTTTCTGTAATAATTTAAAATTCCCACTAAGCTTCTGACTTGTTTCTTTGTTTTAGGGATTTGCAACCCTACTAATTTGTCAATTTTTGTTACATCAGGTCTCTGAACACCTCTACCCACAATATGTCCTAAGAATACTATCTCTGGACATGCCAAATCCATCTTTGCGGGTTTAGCAGTTAACCCAAAATGACGTAATCGTTGAAAAATTACTGTTAGTGTCTGAATATGATCAGACCATGTCGACGTATGACATGCTATATCGTCAAAGAATGACACGACATTAGGTATGTCCTTCAACACCAGTATGAGAACACAGCTACTCTGGTCTCTCATGAAACCTCTGCAGCATATTAACATGGAAAACCCTTACTGATTCATCAATGTGGATAGCGTAATCTACCTTTGAAACAACTCGCTCAATAACATAAGGGCCTTTCCATGTCATCAATAACTTATTATGGTCCGTAGGTAATAACAATAAGACCTTGTCTCCTGGCTTAAAAATTCTCAGTTTGGATCCTCCATCTTTATAGTCTTTTGCTCTTTTCGAAGCGATACTAGAAGCTTTTTCTGCTATAGTGCGCGATGAAGATAATCTTTCTCTTAAATCAACAAGGTCTATCGAAACCTTTTTAAACGGTTCCGAAACCGTGGGGATCTTTTGAAGAGGAGCCTGGGGTGTACGACCCTTATGCGTCGTCTTTTGGCACCCACTGCACTGCTTACAATATAATCGTACATCTCTGTCGATAGATGGCTAGTAAAAATTTTTAAGAACCCTTTCTTTGGTTCTAGCTATTCCCATATGACCCGCTAATGGGACATCATGTGCCAAATGCAATACTGTTGCGATTAGCAACGCTGGCACAACGACCTGCTTTAAAATGGAGGCCCCCGTTACATACTTACGGAACAGAATGCCCGCCTGAATAACAAAGGAAGACGAGCCGTTCTTATATTTCCTCGTTTTCTCCGTTCGCGCCTCCTCCAAACATGGACTCAATGATGGGTCCTCCTTTTGTAATGTCGCCAAGCGCCCTGGTGTGATATCCAGGTTGACCGCTGGCGTTGCCAAAAGTCTAATCTTATTCCTATCACCTACCTGTCGACGTGTCTCGACTGCGGCACAAAAGTCAATACCTTTTGATTGCGACCATGCCTGCACATTCTCCTCGGAAGGGGAAACTACCCGAGATACATTACCAATGATGAGCTGGGCGCCTGGAAAACAACCAACGACTGCTTCGACTTCCCCGCTAAGGAAAGGTGTATCTATCACTATTCTTGCCATGGGTAATTTCTCAATGGCCCCTGAAAATTGGATGCACGGGACAGTCTCACCCGTAAGCTGCGAATCCCGAATGCAGTCCCTATGCACCCCCACAACGGTAGATCCTGTATCTCGTAAAACCGAGACCGGTTCGTCCCCAACAAACCCCGGATAAACCCTAAGACCACCTCCTGTATGACATGAATTTATAACGGGGATCTTTCTCCCACAAGGTAAAACACCGGAAGATAATAACTTCTCACAACTGGGACACTTAGAATACTGTCCGCCTCCGTTGTCCGATGTAACACACGCAGCCGCATGATGAAATTTATTAGGGGAACATGGATTGGAGCCACTGCGATTGTCATCCACGTTCGCCGCTATCCTACCTGCAGGGCAATTCACGCTGATGTGATCTGCTCTTCCGCAGTTCCAACACTTCGCGGCCCTACAATCGCGTGAAAAATGCCCCACGCGTCCGCAAGTCCAACATTCCGCTCCCTGTGCTCCGCTAGACCTGGGTCCCCGTGACCCATCGCGACCGGAACTAAAGTCCCTATGCCGTCGGTCATCGGCAAAGGCCACAAATCGCCCTCGGCCATTACCGCGACCTAGCCCTCCTGCTCGGTCAAACTTACCGGATCCATATGCAGGTGATTGGTGATACCCCCTACGTTGCCCCTGGGCTTGCCCATTATAGGCACCACGCTGACGCGACCTGTCTTTATGTCCTGCCGGCGACCCCTCAACCACGGCGACGTAACCAGCATCCTGTACGTACGCCCTCGCTACTGGTTTGGACGGATGTGCCGTACGGTATGCTTCCGCCAAGCTAGACGCCTCCTGCACCGTCGCGGGTTCGTTTTCTTTCAGAAAAGCCACCAGATCTTTATGGCACGACGCGTATAGCTGGTCACGGATCATTAGGTCTTTCAATTTAGTAAAATCCGCGCCCACATGCGCCAAGTCTACCCAGTTCGCGAAATATTCCGTTAGTCTCGCGACGAAGGCAGCAAAGTCCTACCTGGTATCCGCACGTGCTCGCCTAAACTGCTCCCGGAAATATTCCTCGGTACGCGCAAATCGGCGAAGCAGCAAAGCCTTCAGCTTATCGTAATCTTGCCCGTCTTCGCGCTGTAGCTCTTTAAAGTAGGTTAACGCTCGGCCCTGCAATAAGGACGCCAGGTACGTGGACCATAATTGCTTATTCTCCCCCCATTGCAGTTGTGCGTTCAGTTCGAACCTGTAAAGGAAGGCGTGTATGTCGTCCTTCCGGTCGTCGAACGTAGGGAGCTTAATCCTAACGCCACCTTTATTTTGCCCCTGCCGCTCAACTGTTTCCGTTGGCGCATTCTTCTTGCTTTCCAATTCTGCGATCTTTACTTGCGCCTCTATCTCCTTTAACTTCAACTCCCTCTCCTGAGACTCTTTTTCTCGCTCTCTATCTTTAGTACGCTCATCGCGCAATTCCGCCTGCTGTTCTTTAATCCAGCCGCGCAGCTCCTCTCCCTCAAGGCCAAGTTCCGTACCTATCTTCATGAGCTCACGGAGATCCGCCATTTCACAGATCTATGGTTATGGTATGTATTATGAAAAAGACCAACCTGTCGGTATGATCCCTAACGACACGACCAGAGATCTGAGATCACACCAGATATAACAACACCCAATTGTCTCAAATACAATTCAGAAATTTACCTACTGAACATTTTATAGCATACTCTCTCTAACTAATTCTATGTTCATACAATGTATAGCACTATTAAATAACAAAACGAAAGGAAAAGATAAGAATGAGAAAATTCAGAAGAAGGACCACCGGGACATCAAAGACAACGAACCCGACTAGGACACGCTTCTAAAAAAAAACTATAATGGAAAAAAATGCAACCTAACTACGCCGATTACACTACAAGGTACGAACAAGAACAGAGTCTGAAAGAAAAGAACGTATCTACAGATAGATAAGAGAGGGACAAGAGAAACGTCTTCCTAAAAAAACGAGGAAGATGGAACGCCACAATCTAAACAAAAATACAGGTCCCTATAGAACTGTTCACTGTGATGAACGCGGTTCCAAGTTTAGCCCACCTCCCGAAGAGGATAAACTACGCTCACCACAGCAAACCCGCGCCACCGCCCGTACAATCAATTACAACGAAAACAGCAAAAACAGAGAAAAAGACAGAAGAAAAGACAGCCCCCAATCCAGGGTACAAAATTTCAGTTTCACTTAACTTCTACTAGACTTAAGTTCCTCCCCTTTCTCGGAGCTCTGGCTGCTTGACCTCTACAGGCTGCACGCACACACACTGTCTCTCTGAAAGTTTAAGTACACATTAGTACATATTTATAGGAATACATGCATCAATACATATTCATAAATACACATAAATTATACCATCATGAAATTTCCATTCATCCCACGAACAAACGACAACAGCACGAATCCCTAGCACAACAGAAAAACAACTAGATATGACGAATACACGATGTCAAAATGACCACAGGTAAACAGGACGAGCGTCACAACGGACGAGCCCCCGGTGTCACAAATCCCAGACTGGGAGATGTAATAAGTTATGACAGGACAACAATCACGAACGAACAAGTTTAACACTTAACAGAACAACCCATCAGACTCACACATTTATTAAACATAATTATACAGATAATAGCGCAATTACATACATTATATTATTGAATTTAACTGCCGTACAACGGCCTTATTCCCACATGCACTCTTCCTCGGATCCACAACCCGGTAGTTACTTCCTAAAGACACTTCGGCCTCAGCCTCTCCCCTCAGGGTCTTAATAGCACATTAATAATTCACTGGCACCGCCGTCTCTCAATATCACCTTCCTATTGCCATAACACCTTAGCATTCCACTAGCACCTCAGCAGGGCAATAGCACATTATCATTTCAATAGCCCATCAACATGGCAATAGTACATTATCATTTCAATAGCCCATCGACGTGGCAATAGTACATTATCATTTCCATTAGCACATTCACGCTCATATCTACGTCCCTGTCCGTGGCCAGACTGCCACGACTTTATGTGCCTCTACTGTCCTGCACCGACAGCCTCACTCTTGGCCTATGTGTGGCCTCCGGCCCTATGCTGGCCTATCCCCTGTGCTCACCGAGGTGGCTCTTCGGCCCGTCCCCGACACCTACAAGAATAACATTACATTGGTATAATGCCATACCATTTCTATTCACTCCACCTCTCCTTACAACCCATGAAGCGTACACACAATAGTTCACATTTCACTCACCAAACATCTTACGGTAACACACCTCCATCGTAGTACACAATACTCACTCGTGCTACAAATCCCTGAACTCAACTTTCATCTATCGCTCATGGCGCACATTGCTATATCCAATATCAAGGACTTCCACATTCCTCACATATACTTATTTACATCATGGTAATAAACGAATATAATACATCAATCATAACTATCAATCATCGTTCCACCTACCAGTCATCACTGGAAAAAACACTACTCCCAAGTCTTCCAACTGCTCTCCTTATGTTCGCCCTCTGGGGCTTTCTCTTGCGTCCGTTCTCTAGGACCTTCTAACTTGCAGTGATAGTAATACAGCGCTTTCGCCTCATTCAGACCCCCCACCACTCATAACATGCACGCTTTTCCTTACTTGTCTACGTGCGTTAATTTTACTCTCCTCCTTTCCCCCCGTAATTATTAACTATCGCTCACTCCACTCGTGACAGTTTGATTATGGCCGATGGTGCATTTCCTTTAAACAGAACTTGCTATTTGTATTTGTTTCCTACTTTAATCCCATTTGGGAAATTTGCCTTTGTGTCATTGCACCCAGTTACAACTGGAGCAGGCACGTCGTCGCCACAGTGCAGCGCCGGTCGGTGTTTTTTTTTTGGGGGGGGGGATGAGGGGTAGGGGGAAGGAGTGGTAGGAATTAATTTTATTTGATTTTGCCCGGGCAGCTGCCTGTTCGGCCTGCTCTTTTCGATTTCCAACTGCCAAGGTATCTCTAACGTGCGCAGTGCGCAACGTGCACATGGGCCTTCCGAATTTTTTCGTCCTTATCCGAGAAAACTAGGTACTCGACCTTGCGAGCACCTTGCCTCTAGACCACCTTGTCCGTGAAGCTTGAGAAGTTTTTCACTTGGCTTGTTTTTTAAACCTGTTTTACGTGATGGTTATTGGTAGGGGAGCGTGTTATTTTACATTATAATATTTGCTATCGGTGAACAGTGAACGCAATTAGTATTTTCTCAATCTGGCTTTGTATAGAGCCAATCTGGCCTAGCAGACTAGGCGCTGCTACCAACAATCTTATATAAAAGTGGTAGATAAATGGTGTGTTCCACCTTCTCTCACGGTCATGGCAAATTTCATACTTTCCCTGGCCTATCCCCGCCCTTCACACACACGGTACATTCACTGTTCATTTTCTGCATTGCAATTTCTCATCAGCGTTATTTCGATCAATTTGTTTCCTTCTACCCCCCCCCCCCGCCTGGATTACTCGTTTCAATTGTTTAACACAATCGGCCAGTAGTATGTTTGCCCTCAGCCGCAGTACATGTGGAAGCGTGTAAACAGACCTCAACTATACACTCGAATAACACGTTCATTCTACCGTGCCAAAATTAAGAGGCAGCTAGAACTTCAATGTCAAGGAGAAGACCTGAAAGTAACTCTCAACCGGCCAAGTCTCTGATAATTCTTTCTTGACAGACAACACAATTAGATAAACGATAAGACAGTTTCTTTCCTCTCTTTCGTTTTCTGAACCAAACACGAAGACAAAAAAGACAGGCTAAGAAAAAGTTCATGATTTATGAACTCACCAGGCGCTGGCACTCACCTGCCACAGCGGTGAAAATTTGGAAAACCAGATATATGACGTAAATGTCGTCATCTGGATCATCACTGAACTTTCTTCTATTCTCGATGACAGCTGCAAAGGTCAGTTGGGTAGTTATGTAGAAAAACGCCGCAGCCGCCTGGACCAGCATACATGCCAGCTCCGAGGGAACCACTGACCGTGTCTTTCTCAATCTCTCAGTCAGCTGTGGACGGACAGTGCAATAACATTCACTGCTCACATTCACTCCTATGCACTTAATTAGAACAAACAAACAAAAAAGCCACTGGAAAAAAGAGGGGGCGGGGGGTCCAAAAGATAATTGTTTCCATCACAAACAAGTCAACAAATTTTGAATAATAATAATCCACTAACACAACACCATTTCAATGATAATTTCGGGTTAAAGAAAAACATCAGTTGGATGACAATGCAACATAGTTACTTAATAATAGTTAAAAGGGAATTCTACTATGATTATAGCACCTTGGCACGACAGGTTCACAGGCAGAATTAAATACACAGTATATAAGTAAAAAAAATAGCCGTGGGATGGACACAGCTATTATGGTACAACAGGAAAGACTAACTGATAACCATAACATCTGCTCTGTGGCACATTTTGTTGCATTTCATGCTATCATTAAGACCACTATGAACATTTTTTTTCTTTAGAAAAGGGGCTGTGGATGGGTGGAGAGAGGGCTTGCCTCGTCAGTGGACGAGCCAAGGCAGGACAAAGACAACACATGTAAAAAGAAAGGGTGTGATCTCATCACGTTCGTAATGTGGTTGTGATGTTGGCTGGTTAGCGTTTTTTGTTGCTGTTGGTTTTTTTTACTGGTCAAAATATGTGGTAATAACGAAGCGGTAAAAGTGGTACCGATGAAGACTTGACATTTGCCTCGTCTAGTTGAGGTAACCAGGCTGCACCCATTGGCAGTAGTGACAGACATCTCAACATTTGTCCCCATTTGCGACTGAATTTGTGTACGCATTTTTTTTTTGGGTGATAAAAGACTCTACTTACCAAGTTGTAGGAGACAATAAGGTATCAGTAACTATTGTCAGCTATGTCATCAACAACAGCCAGTGACAACATCTATTTTCATCATCATTCAGAATTCAAGAATTCCCCTTTCTAATTTTGTGGTGGCGTTACTGTGTTCATCCAAACAATGCTTTATGTCTTATATATATAAGCCAGTTTTGTCATCTGATAAAGGATGTGACAGATTAAGACAGACAGAAATGCCAACCGGACTCTTGCGCCTGTTCGACTGGGTTGGCAGGTCCACATCAGCCATTTCAAAGGACTGTGGCGGCACCACGCACCGAGCCCATCGTCACGGTTTGGGTGGAGAACTGCACGTTGTACGGATCGGATACATACCTAGACAAGATCAAGAACGGTTACATACCCTGGCCAAATTAAGAACACATACATACTTAGACAAGATCAAGAACGGATACCTATTTAGACGAGAATAAGACTATGCAATCAAACGAGTATGAAATAAATGCAGCAAACCCGTTACATGGACTCTACTGAAGTTGTGGACTGCTCTTTAGAAAGCGGCTTTTCTTTTGAAGCGGGGAACAGGTGTAAGAAATAAAACCTTTTATAAGACTCATCTTAATTGTTTCTGTCCTTTTGTTAAATGGGATGTATATGTAATTTCGATTGTACGATACATTTCAATTCCAAATATGCCAATTTCTAAACGAAGTTGGTCATCCATGACAAAGTTAAAAAATGGTAAAAATATAATAATATATAGATTCTATATACATTTCACAATAGGCCGTATTTAAGAAAAAAAAAAGTAGGCCTACAATAAATCCTAAAAGAGTGATATCAATTACACAAAAGCTTTCGGCCACTTAGAACAGTCGTCAGGTTTACAAAAGGAAAATAATGGAATAAGTGCAAAATACAATTCATTGTACGTTTTCGTTTGTTTCTAACAAGGGGCTTTCCCAAACTTTGATTTTGGGGGGGGGGGGGGCATGGGGTGTCACATTTTAACTTTTTGCCAAGCCCTACTGTCACTCCATAGGGTTTCTGTGTCTTTATTTTTAATAATAATTATTCTTATCCATGATACTGGATACATTAACTTAATGAACATAAATCTTATGGCCGTGAAATCTACGGCAACAATCATGAGAGACAGAACTTCGGTGAAAATATCGGCCGGGCAAGTGTAGCTTATACACTAGCAGCAAGCTTGGAAGTCTTTGCAATACCCTTCTTCTTCTCTTTCAGGCAAGGCAAAATTGCAAGACCTGCTCGACAGGTTCATAACATACACAAAATATTGGAGAAAAAAAAAAGGGGGGGGGGGGATAGCTGAGGATGGATGGGATGGGAAAGGAAAGAGGAAATAAAAGGGGTCTCTTTTCTACCCCGTCCTCTCCGTGCTTATACAGTCCACCTCCTAAATTACACAGGACCCACCCCGTCCCTTGAAGAATAAGAATACAAGACGGGACTCGAGTTACTCCAGAGCATTGAGCCATGCAACGCTGGATTTGGCCATTTGGCCCAGGGTCACCCTCTTTGCCCAGGGTATACGGTCGAACAGACTGAATGATAAAGCATGAAATTCTATATAGATGTGTTTTCCTCCTGTAGCCATGGCGCGTCTTGTCCCTTCTGAAATACACCTAGGGACCTACAACTGGACTTAAAAATGTTTGTACTCGTTTACAAACCCCTTTTCAGATCCATTCAAAACAACTTTTTAGAATTTTACCCATGTGATAAAATTTATAAGGAACTATTCATTCCAGTGGTGACATTTAAATGAATGAAGCTGTGGTTAAGAAACATAAATTAATGTGGTGCCCAGATAGACCATGAAAGGTGCAAGGTGGCCGTTATCGTGCCGACGCGCCGTAAAACCCAAACTCCTGTAACTATGAAAAAATCTCAATTACATGACACGGAAATTTAAATAGGAGAAATATACTATGAGTTACTAGAAAATATCAAAAAATTATCCAAACATCACATCTAACGACTCACTGAGAAAACTGGAGATAATTGGTAGCCAGTCATATTGTCATTGCTGTTTCAACCACGTCGCAACCACTTAGACATTTCCATTTCAATTTAGTTTAATTGTCAATCTGTAAGTATTTTCGATTACATGTACCATGAGTTTTAAATTAAAATAAACAAAATCGTTCCAAATTTATGACACTCATTGAAGGGTACGAAGTTATACCATCTCCAACTTGCTCAGGGCCAAGAAAAGACAATATTCTGGCTGTAAGGGCCAAAACAAAAACCACAAACAAAGAAAACACTATATTAAAATAAAGTACTTACTGGGGTTAGTCAGTCTGCCTTAATCCCAAGTTCAACTGCTTAAACAAACACAATGGCTCTTAACCAAAATGTGTAAGACAAGTTTTGAAGATTGTTATCTAAAGCATGTTTGTTTCTCTACTACAACAATCAACACAACTGGAAACCCATTCATGTTTGCTATATGGCACGCCAAAGATCATCAAATCCATTTTTTTATAAGTAGCAACTCTTTCAATAAAAATACACGATGCGCCGAATTTATAGATCAAATAAACAAAAGAATATGCGATGTGATTACACATTGTCACAAATCCCAGACTGGGAGATGCGATGGTTATAACAGGACAACAATCACGAACGAACAAGTATAACACTTAACAGAACAACCCATCAGACTCACACATTTATTAAACATAAATATAAAGATAAGGATAACAGTGCAATTACATACATACATTATATTCTTCAAGTTAACTGCCGTCCACGGCCTTCTTCCGTAAGCACACTTCCTCGGGTCCACAACCCGGTAATTACTCTAAAGACACCTCGGCCTCAGCCTCTCCACTCAGGGTCTTAATGACACAATAATATTCTTTCACACCACAGTCTCTCAATAGCGCCTCCCTATGGCAATACACCTTAGCCTCCTATACACCTCACGTGGCCATAGCACGTTAATACTTCAATTCACATGAATATCTCATTCGCACAGTAATACATCCACGTCACAGTAGTACATCTTAATAGCACATTCACAATCATATATACATCCCTGTCTGTGGCCAGACTGCCACGACTCATGTGCCTCTACTGTCCTGCACCGACAGCTTCACTCCTGGCCTATGTGTGGCCTTCGGCCCTATGCTGGCCTATCCCCTGTGCTCACCGTAGGCGGCTCTTCGGCCCGACCCCGGCACCTACAAAAATAACATTACATTGGTATAATACCATACCATTTCTAATCACTTCACCCCTCATTACAACTCATGAAGCGTACACACAATAGTTCACATTTCACTCACCAAACATCTTACGGTAACACCTCCACCGTATTACACCCTACTCACTCTCGCTACAAATCCATGAAGCTAACTTCCATCTATCGCTCATGGCGCACACTGCTATATACAGTATCAAGGACTTCCACATTCCTCACATATACTTATTTACATCATGGTCGTAGACGAATATAATACATCAGTCATAATTATCAATCATCGTTCCACCTACCAGTCATCACTGGAAACACTGTCACAATCTCCCGACTGTTCTCACTCACGTCCGTCCCCTAGGACCTTCTAACTTGCAGTGATAGTAGTACAGCGCTCTCGCCTCATGCAGACCCCCCCCCCCCACTCACAACATGCACGCTTTTCATTACCCGTGGCCGTGGGTTAACTTTACTCTACCCCCTTCTCCCGTAACTACTGATCCCGGCTCACCCGCTCGTGACACACATTAAGGCGAGAAATTTGTGATATCGCTAAAAACAGTTTACTCAAGGCGGAAGACAAGCCGCTAATCACGAATGTCTGCCTTACTTGCTATAGTGCCAGAAGAATGTCCTTTCAGTAGCCAGTCCAGTAAATCCACTCATGTAGGTCAAGTACTAATCCCTACAATCAATATTCGGACCTGGTCTTTGGAAGCGGGTGACTGAAATGAAGGTGTTCTTCCCGCTGTGAAGGAAAACTTATTCTCCATGGCCCCCCGTAACATGCGAAAAGTGATTTCTGGAGAAACGTTTTGTGCAGTATGTGCGCTCGTGGAGTCATCAGACCGCGCACTTTAAAGTGAATAAAGCGGCGGTTAGATTCTTTGAACGCATTTCATGAGAAATCTGAGTGAGATTCTATCAATTAAAGGACGCAGCTAAGAGACAATTCCGAAATGCTAGTAACTAACAATAATAACAAATAGAACATTACATGTTGACACGGGGAACACCGTGGTCTAAAGGCACGGTGCTCGCCTCTCATGCCGAAGGTACTGGGTTCAAATTCCGGTATGTTGGAGTTTGGGAATTTTTCTCATATTTTCGTGTTCCTGATGCTATCGAGCACCTAGACTTCTCGGATAACGACGAAAAACTCGGAGGGCCCTTGTGCACGTTGCTCACGTTAAAGATACCTTGGCAGTTGGAAATCGAAAAGAGCAGGCTGAACAGGCCGCTACCCAAGCAAAATTAAATAAAAATTCACCCCCCCCCCCCCATAAACGCCGACCGGCGCTGCACTGTGGCGACAACATGCCTGCTCCAGTTGTAACTGGGCTGCAATGGCACAAAAGGCAAATTTCCCAAATGGGATTAAAGAAGTATACCAAAAAATTGTAAATTTCAGGAAGCCTCTAACAATGAAATTAAAATGCATAATAAAAAACAGGAGCCAGAATCCAATGTGCATGTTGTGGATGAACTATTTTCTTTAAAGGCATCTTGTATTTGTATAAAGTTTGTGTAAATTGATTTTTCTCGAAAATACAATTTTTTCCCTATTAGGTGACGGACCTGCTCGCAGCTAAACCTTCCTACTGTCGAGACGGTTGTGCATCAACATTCACTGACAGTGATGGCAATTTTGTGAAAGGAGGAAAGTTTCAAAGAAGGAATACATCCATGCATGAGGAGGAAGGAAAGAAAAGAAAAACAGAATTTGCAGCCGGTGAATCTCTTGATAAAGAAATTAGCCATTCAGGACCAGAGAGCAACACCCAAATTTTCAGCCCTATAGACATGGCACGTTTTGCTTCTGGACTGGGACCTTGAATAGAAAATAAAAGGGGGGAGGAGGTTCTGAGTGGATCGGACAGCACAGACTACAAAATCGTTCTTTTGAAAGCTGATGTTATCACGTAATTTAATCCTCAAGTACAGATTTATTTTTTTTTTTAAATAGTAACCCAGCTG
The DNA here is from genome assembly GCA_963931925.1 of Onchidella celtica. Classification (NCBI taxonomy): domain Eukaryota; kingdom Metazoa; phylum Mollusca; class Gastropoda; order Systellommatophora; family Onchidiidae; genus Onchidella; species Onchidella celtica. The sequence goes on from OZ007582.1 coordinate 24,224,307, forward strand.
TTCAACAATGCATTTTCCTCGTCCTCCACCCAAAAAAGCCTTGTTTTAGCAACGTGACTACCATGTTTTATAAGGACCAACATGAAATCTGATTCTAAATGGTCCACTGCGGTTCCTGAATAATCGATTAATTAATTTTGTTTTACAGCGAAACAAATGCTGACCACATTAATATTTTGAACTTTCCCATTTAAAATTTAGATATGCTGCCATGTATTTTAAAGTTTCAGTCATATCATACTATGTTGGCATATTCAAGCCCTGCTGTCATTATGGCCAGGCCAGTGAAATGTTTTGATATTAGGCCCGAGCGTGCAGTTCGGGCTTCATGCATATCTTTACACACCCTTGACAACCATGAAAAGTTTGCGTAAAAACAGTAAATCAATATTTGTTCATATTCTGGGGTCATTCTGCACGTCTCTAGCATTATAAAAGTAAAATCAAAAGTAGTCCAGGTATTCTGTAATCTGAACCTTGGTTGCAGGAAAAAGCTTGGACATTCTGTAATTTATCCGGCAAACCTGCTGCTGTCTTAATCTTGTGTCTCTCAAGCTTTCATCTCATCTTACCCGAAGTCCTTGTCTGTAAGTTTGTTGTGTTTTCTTTTCGCTATTTTCTTCCCTCTAGCTCATTTTTTTTTCACCTGACACCTCCGCCTTTCATCATTCTTGCTTCTTCTTCTTTCTTTCTTCCCTCCTCAATGTTGACTGCATAGATAGATTTCATTGTTCTTTACAGATCTGTGGTTGGCCATGGTGTCCTCTCCATGGCTTCCCTCTTGCCATATCTACAGTGTAAGCAATGACATGACAACTCTCATGATTTCCTCAATGTGATGTGGAGGAATGATAAAAGAATAAAGATGCAAGAAGGTGCTGCGGGGAAAAGAGAAGCGTTGAGGCCATGATTTATCATCATTTCCCCAATGCGCCCACGTCACCTAACCACACCCCCAACCATTAGCTTTATATCGCGATATATACAATATAATTTTAATATATGCATTTTTCTTTTAAACAGAAAATAATATATGTAATTATATGGAGGGCTGGGACTGAGGGAGAGAGGTGGCGGGGCGTTGGAGAAATTTGCTGCGCCATGTCGTACTTCCCTAGAAATTGATACTGGAACGCTTATCTTCTTTCGACCGTGAAAAAAAAAATCTCTTTGCTCAGCGCATTCTTTTCTTGTTTTTATAGCAGTAATACGTGATTGCGCATGAGAAAACCCACAATAAGTCGGCAACATGACATTTTGAGTTCTGTACATATAATAAAAGACAAGACATTTCTGATAAATTGAAGTCAGTGACCCCCCTAAAACAAGATTTTGAGAAAACGGCATTTAATCCTATAAGTGGCAATAGCTAATTGTCCAAGTAACATTGGAGTGATTGTTGTTAGGAGACCGTAGTCTAATAACTAAGCCGTTATAGAGATCATAGTGAGTAGTGTTCACTGCTCATCTACAGTTTACCCTGTAACATGCCACGGTCCCCTAAACAACAGCCAAGTTGGAAGTTTGTGTCGGACCCATATTTTTACTTCGAAGCCGTTTTTCTCAAAATCAGCTCTGTCGACTTATTGTGGGTTTTCTCATGCACACTCATTACATGTACATGTAACGAGCTGTGAAAGGGATTGTAGTAAGAGAGTGCTAGAGGACCAAAGGTGGGAGAGCGGGATCTGGCCGCAAGGGGGCAGAACGATCTGAGCAGAGGGTGGGGTGGGAGGTTGGGTTCCAACCAAGGAGCTTAGTTCCAACACATTATGTGCTAAAATAGTGGAGAGAAATTCGACATCTAGAGCTGAAAACTACGCAGCCAGTGATTCCGCATAATACATTGACAATCTCACCACTTAGTTCCATCTATTCATGGGCATTCAAACTTGTCAAGTTTGGTTGCAGGAAAAAAAAACAACACAAAAGCTTCCATTTCAGGGCGTTGAACCTCACTAAAAGCGGACTTGGCGTTGCCCAACCTAATTTCCTCCTCCTTCATCCCCCCTCTTTATTTCTGAGCAATATAGTTTGCATGGCGCGATGACGTAATGTGGGGTATTTGCGGGCAATGCAGAAATTTCTCACTTGTAAGAAAATGAAGAGAGAGAGAGAGAAAAAAAAACCTTCAGCTGTAGATAAAGTCCTGGGAGTGGTGTTTTGGGTGAAAGAATCAAAATTACCCCCAGAAAACACACAAAGGCTAGACAGTTACATCCACAGTTTAAAATAATGTTATTCAGAATTCATGGAATTATTCCGTACGTCCAAAACAACCAGCAAGATACACACACGTAATGGGATTTTTTTCTCTCTCTCTCTCTCTCTTTCAATCGGGCGAAGCAAGACAATTGAGTTTGACGTTTGGTGGAGTTATTTTCTGTTTCTTCATATAATTATGCTGGTTTATTATTTTGCAGACAATTTTCGTGTATAGAATATAGATCTAGACAAAATTATTCATGAATAGCATTAAGAAAGGCAAATTAAGGTAAGTGTGGTCCTAGTCAACCCGAGTAGCTTTCCACGAAATGCTGATCTTTTCACATGGGTACGTAAAATCACTCAGCAGTGTTCACGTACAGCTGTCAATCAATGTTTGAAATCTCTACTGTAGTGTCTGGTTGTGTGGTTTGCGAGATCTTAAATATTTATCTGTGTTTGATAGAATGGATGAGTAGCCAAAGCCACCAAAGAAGTGCAGCGACTATTCCAATTTTGTACGTTTAATTGACGTATGATTGGGTAGAACACCGAAACTCGCTTAAAACAGAAACAAAACAGAAAGTTTGTCAACAGTTTGGGTTACTTCCCCTTTGAGTGCTTTGTCCCGAGCTGGACAAAGCACTTACATGTACTTGTCTTGAAAACCCAGCACCAGAATAGTGATACCAGAAATTGTATCAACTTTTGTTGTTTTCTATTGTTTCAAACGTGCTTGTCGGAAAACTAACAATGCGGTTTGAGAAACTCTATATTTCTAAAAAAAAAAAAACAACTCCTGCTGACTTATTACTGTGCATGGCAGTGCGACCTTTGATATTACCATTACAGACATCACTGGAAGATCACGAAGGTGAGAAGATCTGTGGTGAGACAAAGAGCAGAAATATGGTCTCTGATAGGCCTTATTTATCATTTTGCCCAGAACTCTGCATTGAAGCCCTCTATTAAGGTGAAGAACCCCGACAGATAGGTGGTCCAAACTGGGTGCTGGAAATAGATCGGGCAAAATTTGGGGAAACCAAATTCATTCGTGGTGGGCTAGTGGAGAATGGTGAGTCTTAGGCAAGGTGTCTAGCGAAACGGGAATTTTTTTTTTTTTTTTTGGCACCAGTAATTGTTGTAGAGAGAAGGAAAGTACCAAAAAAAAAATTAAAAAATTGTAAACTACGGACATAAAACATTTATGAACATATAAAGCCACATTTAGTTCTTGAATATAAAACCATATACAAGGTACATAAACTTGTAATAACACAAAACATAGAACATATATCATATAATTCATTCATACTAATGAAATATTGTTGGATGAACTACGAGTGGGTAATGTGGTTACTGCGTGGGTTCAATAGTAACTCCCTTAAGGATACACAGGATTAACAAACACAGGGTTCTGCTGGCAATCTTATTTATTCAAAAAGCCTAACAACGGTATCACTACCAAACAAAAAAAAAGCCAAGAAAAGGAAGCCCAGAAAAAGAAGAGAAACCCAGAAAAGAAGCCCAACCAGCCATAAGCTGGAACAAGAGAAAAAGACGAAAATATGATTAGGATATAATGACAACATTAATCAGGCAATCAATGGTGGACATACATAGTAATAGTATTAAGTATTAAATCAAACAACAACAACATAATATAGAATTTAAGCAATAACCAACTGGATATGTATGCATGGAATAAAATAGCGCTAAGGTTAATGAATAACAACTACAAGTGGCTATATCATATACACAAGGAGTTTCCTAGTACACTGGCAACATAAACTAATTAATGTACTAATCAAAGTATGAAGGACATAACGAATGAAGGGGCAAGAACACAATAGTTTCGCTCCACTGAGCCGGTGTAATAGTCTCCAACTTACCCAAAGTCTCTCCGGGTCCTGCGCTACCGCTACATGCCTTATGGGGCGGGGTGGCGATGGCAAGCGTCGGCAGGCCTCTGAGCTGCTACGGGCCCGGGTTGCTGGGCTGGGTTCACTGTGCTGTCGGCTCTTGTCTCCGCGTCTATGATGGAGTGTGCTGACACTCGAACTCGCATCTTATTTATGAGCCCGCGCGGACGTCCGAGAGAGCTATTACGTAGTCTCACTCATAGTAGTTTATGGACACTTGGCCGAGTACCATTAATTGGATTATTTCCCTTGTAATACTAGCGCGGGACCCGTTATTCACATCACGGTGAAAAGCGCGCATTTTGATTGGTCAGTTGGAAATGTTGACCACCGGGCTTCCAACTCTTATATCATGGCTTTAAGTTTCTTACAACTCGCTCCTTCGTTGTTATCCACCGACAGAAAGACGGGAACCCGAATTCATTTTTGAGAGTAGACAATACCCTATCGGTACAAAATAGGTACTCATGATAACGTTTGTTATCAATGGAGATACGTCGTATTAATGGACGAAAGTATCCCGCACAAAATTGTCGAATGTTGTTAGTCCTGACACTTTGAAAATTTATATTAAAACTATTACCGGGTTTCTGGTATAAGTAGTCAGTTAGAATTTTAGCAGCAAGTTTCTACTTTATAATGGTACCAATTTTGTTGTACTTTGATGCACCTATCCTATTGAAATAATTAATAAGAGGGTCTCGGATTTAAAGTAAACTATGAGTTAGACGCATGTTATCCCCGATAAATCCAACCTGGGTCAAGTTTATTCAATTATTGCTGGAGGGGACGTTAGAGTAATTTCTGCAGTTTACTGGGATACCTAATTGACTTTTGTGTGCACCCTTTTAACCGTACTGTAAATTCGATTGTGTTAGGACCCTAACCGGTTATGTTGAAAGGCTCGGACATTGAGTCCAGCCGAACGGGCCCGGGTTGCCGGTCTGGGTTCACTGTGCTGTCGGCTCTTGTCTCTGCGTCTTTGATGGAGTGTGCTGACCACTCGAACTCGCATCTTATTTATGAGCCAGCGCGGACGTCCCAGAGAGCTATTACGTAGCCAGTATTTGGACGAGTGAAAGGTTCGGACGTGGAGTCCAGCCGAACAACATAACCGGTTAGGGTCCTAACACAATCGAATTTACAGTACGGTAAAAAGGGTGCACACAAAGGTCAATTAGGTATCCCAGTAAACTGCAGAAATTACTCTAACGTCCCCTCCAGCTATAATTGAATAAATTTGACCCAGGTTGGAATTATCGGGGATAACATGCGTCTAACTCATAGTTTACTTTAAATCCGAGACCCTCTTATTAATTATTTCAATAGGACATGTGCATCAAAGTACAACGAAATTAGTACCATTATAAAGTAGAAACTTGCTGCTAAAATTCTAACTGACTACTTATATAAATTTTCAAAGTGTCAGGACTAACAACATTCGACAATTTTGTGCGGGATACTTTCGTCCATTAATACGACGTATCTCCATTGATAACAAACGTTATCATGAGTACCTATTTTGTACCGATAGGGTATTGCCTACTCTCAACAATGAATTCGGGTTCCCGTCTTTCTGTCGGTGGATAACAACGAAGGAGCGAGTTGTAAGAAACTTAAAGCCATGATATAAGAGTTGGAAGCCCGGTGGTCAACATTTCCAACTGACCAATCAAAATGCGCGCCTTTCACCGTGATGTGAATAACGGGTCCCACGCTAGTATTACAAGGGAAATAATCCAATTAATGGTACTCGGCCAAGTGTCCATAAACTACTATGAGTGGCCGTCCCTCACTCACGCACCAGAGTTACCATGAAAGCACATTAAAAATAGAAAGTCGTTCATCCTCTCACAGATATTGGTCAAAACGTTACCGTTAGATCTTTAAAAAAAAAAAAAAGGATGTATTTTCCAGAATCTGGTATGATGATAACACTCAAATAGCCATGTGATAATATTTTAGAAGGCGTTATCAGACCTCTCACCAGTGAAGGTTCTGTTTTAATTATTGTCCATTTGCATCGAGAACTTTATTTTTGTCGCCGTTTCCCCAGTATATCTCGTACCTTCTTGTCTTCTAGTTGTATCTCGATCGTTATAGCCAACTGGAAACAAAATTGGTGAAAAGGTAGGAAACTCTCAGTGAGACTGGTAGGAATTCTTTGATCAATACATAATTACCCCCCTTTTCACTTCATAAATCTTAGTAACTTTATTATCCCGGGAATTTCAACTATCATAAAATGGAAAAGCAGTTATCAGGCTGCAGCTTTCCGTTGCATAGCTCTGCACTGACCACATAATAACGCTAAACTGGTTGATGCATACATGTATTTTCTAACAGATGGTGGTACAAAGTGGTCAAGTAAATGTTGGGTGAAAGCCCCCAGGAATTAGTTCCAGTGCATCTCAGTGAATAATAAAAAAAAAAAAAATTGTTTTCTGTAGTCCAGCCAATCAAGTTGATCTCTCGCAACTGTGTGTATGACACTGACGGAATGGTTCGGTCCATGGGGATGTCATCTTGCCGTGTCAGAGAGGGAGAAAAACTGGGGAAAGGGAACAAGTATGAAGGTAAGTCTCAAACATGACATATTCCCCCCCCCCCCCCCTACCACCACCATCACTACCACACCGCTTTCTCTGTCTCTGTAATATCTCTCTTTCTTTTTCGCTTTTTCAATCTCTCCCACTTTTCTTTCACAATTTCTCGTCCTCTCTCTCTCTTTCTTTCTCTTTCTCTCTTTCTCTCTCTCTCTCTCAATCTCTCGCTCTTTGTTTCTTTCTCTGTCTTTTCTCTCCCTTTCAATCCTTCAATCTCTTTTTTTTCTCTCTCAATCTCTCTCTCTCTCTCTCTCTCCCTCTCTCTTTTGCTCTCTGTTTCAATTTCTCTTTCTCTCTCTCTCTTGCTATCTGTTTCAATTTCTCTTTCTCTCTCTCTCTCTCTCTCTTGCTATCTGTTTCAATTTCTCTTTCTCTCTCTCTCTCTCTCTTGCTATCTGTTTCAATTTCTCTTTCTCTCTCTCTCTCTCTCTTGCTATCTGTTTCAATTTCTCTTTCTCTCTCTCTCTCTCTCTCTTGCTATCTGTTTCAATTTCTCTTTCTCTCTCTCTCTCTCCCTTAATCCCCCCCCCTCTTCTCTCTTAGCTCTGCCCTGTCTCATCTTTCTGTCCCTAACCCTAACCTTTCCAGTCTGTCACAGTCAGTAGTATTCATTGCTCTGTACTGCCTAAGTGTTACAGTGCCTCAGTACATAATTATTTTCAAGGACTATAACCAGGACAGAAGAAGACATTTACTTTGAAAACTGCAGCTTCATCACACTTTACTAATACTTCACTTTCGTCGTTGCTTTGGTTCACAGAGGTACATTTCTAGCTTAACTCACCCAAAGATCTTTACATGCCGAGAATGTTGTAACTCATGAGGTTAGCGTTTTGGCTGATCATGGCCTTGACCTGTACGATGTAGTCCATCAAGCTGCCACAAACACTCTCCTACAACACAAGACAACGAATGTTCAATGAAAAGTACATTTTTTGTACATTATGTGGTCAAGTGGTACTCTACGTTGACCAGCAATATACGGCTCAATGTCTAACTCTCATTCAAAATTTGACATTGAAACTAACAAATGCACGATATGAACTAACAAAATACACTTGCGCGAATACGAAAAAACATAGCCTACGTCTTACAGATTTTGATAAGCCAAGGCCATCATTAAAAACAAAATGCTTTAAAATGGAACACCGTTATGAATTCTTGTCTGTACACATAAAAATCATGAAAATTTGTTGGAAAGGTCATGTATCCATTAGTGCAAAAAAAAATCTTCGTTTCGTGCATTTCAGACAATGTCTGAAGAACTTGATCCCATTGTGAAAAACGGAGTCTCGGAGTGTATCGGCGAGAACGATTTTAATTACAGTAAAGCCGGAACTATCACTGAAATAGGCGCGTCACTCACAATACTTTACAGTACCAACAAAGAGCGTGTAGATTGGGGCTTAAACAACATAATTATGTGACAATTGTTTCAGATTGGTCCACACGCTGTTGTTCCTATGACCATCTGATTATGTCTGTGAAAAAAAAAGCACAATGATCAGTTCAGTTCAGTACGGGTTATAGTTATCCACTACCTCAATTTAGAACTATTTTCTTTGACATGCAGTGAGAAACACTATGATTGCAAGAAATTTTTTCATTATTATAACATTGACATGTTGGTGGGTAAGGCAGAGACTGACGACATGTTCCGCCTACAGCTACGATGTTGTCACGCTAAGGAGTGAAACAGTCCAAACCTGGTGTAGACGCCAGACTGATGGCTCGCCGCCCATAACTGTTGCTTCACACTAACACAATAGGCACTGTTTACTGAGAAAGACCGTCTACAAATAAACAAAACCAGCTTACTTTCAGACCGCCAAAGAAGTATTCCAGCTGCTGCTGTTTAGTGGAGTTCGCAATCTGCCTGGCAACAGTGGCCGGATCAACATTTTTGTTCATTGTCTGCATTGTCTTCTCAATGTTACAATTTTCTTCTTCGCCCGGTGTCCAGGACTCATCCTAAAGAGTAGATAGTGGGGTTAGTGATGGAGTTAATAATACCAACAATAGAGGAGGTGGAGTATGAAGGTAGCATGAGTAGGTAGGAAATTGTTCACGGTAGATTGCCGTGCAGAGTAATTTTCGAGATAAAACAGTGACGTCCTAATAAAATCACATTAAAGTACTTTTTCACGGTCGGTGTACTAAATGTTAACCTAGACTTCCAACTGCCAAGTACTTTTCTACAGTGCCCCAAAACCTTCGATAAAACACGCCACTGTGCTTATTTTAAAAAAAGTACTCTACTGGTCTGTACAGCAAGACCCTCTTTTAGCCATTGTTCACTTCAACTTCTCACCGAAAGACATCCTTAACTTTCTGATGTTTGTAATTTATTAGAAGTGTTTGTGGTTTTACTACTACGTTAAGGCTCGTGTCCCGACCGTTACTTTGGACCATAAAGTCCTGATCGCTCACTATAAGTCTAAATTAAATGCACTGTTATTGGCTTTTTTAATAAAACATGTTCTCTGAAATAACTTGTAAATAAGGACAGGACAAGTGATAGAAGTAGGGGAAAGGCAAAAAGGTAAGATATTTCAATGATATAGACGAAAAGGGGTGGGGTGTGTGTGTGTGTGTGTGTGGGGGGGGGGGTTACTGTCTTACACCATGCACCATCAGCATTCTAACGTCTTCACTGTGTTCACCGAGAGGGCAAAACTTGATCATTTCGGATGTAACCTGCAAAATGAAATTGATAATGTTTTTGCTTAACCAACATCTTTCACATTCTAGGACCTTCGTGGCGATGACGTTTATTTCTTACATCATTTTGTGCAAATAATAAATGCCCGTATATGTGAGGGAGGTCATGGTTTTAGTGATTAAGTTCAATGAACAGTAGAAATTGAATTAGGAACAAACAGTCTCTACTTTATCATCGTTCATTCTAGATTTGATTTATACATTTACAAAATGCGGCATTTCCTTTTTTACATTAATATTATTAATATCGATTGACTACTTCTTGAACGAAAAAGACTGCACTTGATACGGTAATTTGCAAGATTAATACATTTGCAAGTACAAGAATGAAGATGCATTAAAATATTATCAGTATGTACATTCGAATCCAAAATATTAGTAAACTCTAATATTGTATAATACTTTAGTCGATTTCTGTAAAGTATCGGCAATTCATAGTTAGTGTAACTGGCTATCTGACTAAATTCCTGTAATAATTGACGGCATAGATACATCCAGGAAATCTATATCGTTTGTTTATTGACGCCCCCCGGGTAAAAGAGCCTAAAAATGGAAGTTTTATGCTATGGACAATTTAGACAGAAAGACTATCAAATGTAAAAAGTAGATATGCCCGTGTGCGCGCTGCCTGTGTATGATCATGAGGAACATCATTTTAAAATAATATTTACAGCTATCAAGGCCTTCCAAGTATAGTTTCACCTTCAGACTTATTTGCTTACGCTGTTGCTTACGTGCAGACAAACTGACTAGCTTGTGTGCCAAACAAATGTCCAGGCTTAATTGGCTCATTACAGACAGTTCAAATGATCGAAAAAGAGGTTGCATTTTTTGTGTCATACCTTAAACATGAAGTGATGTTTCATTTCCGTCATGGCATCTTGCATTTTGCTCATCTTACCGAGCCATTCATTCATCCTGTTCAAAGACACAGAGAGGTATCCATGGAATAGAAATACAGACTAACCAACATCTTTCCCCTTCAGCTCTGTTTCTTCAGACTCTCACCCTCAACTCCGTCCCTGACAGGGAGAGGGCTGAGAGACAGTTTTTGGAAACAGCCTGACGTGCTGCAAAACATCGTGTAAGTGGAAATTTCTCTTTTCTGAATCTCAGTCTCATCAGCCATACCGCGTCTGCCTACATATCTGATTGTCTGCCTGTAGATTGGTCTGCTTGTGTATGTATCTGTCATGTCGCCATTGGGCGCCTGTCACAACTATCGTTCATTCACAGGAAAACTTACTCGTTCCATTTCTCCTTCATGTACACAGTATTTTCCCTTCCTTTCTCCATCTTGTGTTTCTCCTCATCTTTCCTCTTCATATCCTCCTGCAAAACACGGTAAGTTAAAGTCAGCATTAGTTTACACTTACGGCATACATAACATACTTATAATTTACTTGCTGGCCCCAAAGAGTGATCTGGTAAATGCCAATGCAAAAATGGACAATCTAAAAAAACAACAAAAAGTGCAGTTTATTTGCGGATTTCGTCAATTAAACAACAATTCCCACGTACATGCAATACACATAACGAGGCAGCAGGAAAATGCTCAGGCTCAGAAATATTTTATTTTAACAATGGTTGCAGACTTAATTTTCCAATGTAAATGCAAATAGAAATGTGAAAGAACAAGTTGGCAATGAACCTGCAATTAAAATATATTTCAGACATTTCCAAATCTGTCTCTGTTCAAGTTCTCCGGCCAAAAAAGTTAAACATGGAAATTTACAAACGAGTATTACAACTGACTCACCTCCATTTTGGTGAATCTTTCAAGCATCTTATGAGCAGATTCTCGCTCTTCTTTCATATACTGTTGCTCTGCGCACCATTTCAAATAAGTTTGCCAGTCAAATTGTGCTGGAGACATGATAATACGTTTGTCATGCATAAAACATTAAGTGTGTGTAAGAAACATGTGTTCGTTCCTGTATGTGAAACTGAAAATGGGGAGAAGGAGAAGTCACAGTGATGAAATAATAAGCTTGTTCAGTATAACATATTAAACAAAGAGACGAGGGAAAGGTGAGCATCATAGAAGATTTGTCTTTACATCTTCAATTGTTGATTGCTAAAGTGCAAAGTTGTCCGTAACTTATAAAACTCTAGCCCCCCTCCCCCACTTCCTTCCGTTGGTGAGTATATATCAGTATCAACACAAACAAAATGGATTCTTTATTGGCGACCTGTGACAACGAAATCTGTGTCCTGAATAAATCTCCAACACGGCTCACTGTATGCAACACTTGAGCCCGCTCATTCAAGGACTGGCTACTATTCCTTTAACAAGGATGGTGCTCTACTCAAAAGCCCGAGTCATTTTTACCTTTTGCATATAGTGCAAAATTCCTTCAGTAATTAAGTATCGTTGAGCGAAGAGACCCTGGTCACTATCCAACACTTACCTGATGATCCACTTGTAGAGATCCCACCGCCTTGTTCAATAGTTACTGCGGATAAGGAAGGAAATCAGTTCACAAGCTGATCATAGCAATTGAAGAGAACGTGTACACTCTACTACTAAGATCATCGAATCTTCTGATCAGTTTCCTTTGTCATCCTGGCAGTTTCTTTGCACTAACATTGTTTGCACCTCTATCAGTTTCGAGGTTTTTCGCAGACCTTTTCAAAACATTGTCGCGGACTGATCGAACTTGTTTTGTGCTTATTAAACATTCACAGGGGTCATCAGATATTAATTCTATTAATGCAGGCTATTAATTATTATTATTAATTATTACTATTAATATAGGCTACCAGCACTTCTGTGACATGCAATTATAATACCGGTACACTAGGATGTTACGGAGCAGCATTTCGCCATTCGTCAAGAAAAGTACACGAGAATTGAAGATGTCATATAGCAGACAGATTTATAACTAGAATCAAAATATCTTTGTAGAAAGTGACTGCTCTCAACCGCCAGACAGTTTCATTCCATCCCTGTCGTCAAAGGAACATCTTTAAATTAGAGAGCTCCCACTTCTTAGCAGTATTTTCAATACACGGTATCAGTAAAGTGTGTTTTTAGTATTTTTTGTATTTTGTGTTTTGTATACTTCTTTAATCCCATTTGGGAAATTTGCATTATTGTCACTGCAGCCAAGTTACAACTGGAGCAGACAGGTCGTCGCCACAGTGCACCGCCGGCAAGCTTTTTTGTTGGAGGGGGGCGGGGGCAACAGTATTGGTGCATGAACAATATCATTTTGAGTGACACTCATAACTCACTGTCACAAGTCCTCCTTTCCACGGCCTCTTTAATTGTATCAAGCACATCAAAGTTCTCAACCTGGAAGACGTTGCTCTGATTGGCTGTAATTTTCAGCAGTTCCTCTGGGTCTACATCATTTCCTACTCCAATAGCCAACACAAGAGCTCCCATTTTGCGGAGTTCATTAGCCTGTTCTCGGAGATGTTTAAAATTGCCTTTCACATCTTTTAAGTTTGATCCGAAATGCCGAGTCCAAATAATAAATTCTATATTATAATAAAATATACTACAATATATATTCGCAAATATTGTCATCAAAATAAACAGAGCCTGCACTTATTACATTATATGATGGCTTAGTAGAAGCGACGTTGAGCTGAAGTTCCAGCTGTTAACATAGTTAGCTTTTTTAATATTGTTAACTGGCTGGCACAGACTGAATGGCTGGATGACGAAGGCAATAACAATATAATAAATTTAACACTATAAATCAAACAACACACAAGCATGCCGCGCGAACACATACATACATACACATATACAGACGCGCACGTACACACTGTATACACGAGTTGTTAGACCACATACGACTTGGACAGAGATCTGAATGAATGACTAATTTATTAATTATTGCTGCAGTTTGAAGGGGAAAAAATGAAGGATGATAATGATGAAAAATTTTCCTGTCATTTACCCCCTTTTCCGTTTCCCCAGGTTGGTTAGATCTGCCGTCAGTGGTGACCATCACAATCTTCACAGCGCCATATCTGCCACCCTTCTCAGATCTAAAGATGAGGAAAGATATAAATTATAATCTTAAAATGGACAATCTTGTTCTCCACTGTTCAGCATAGGGTAAGATGGCACATGTACAGTAACTATAACCTTTTATGTGAGCAACGTCACCTCAGCCTCTCATAGTGGGAGGCCATTATTTTATCACAGATGTCAGCGTGTGAAGGATAAGGTAAATTTAAACACGAGCACATACACACAGGCACACACACACACATGTATCAAACATTTCTTTTATTTTCGTGATTGGGCTTGAAAAGTAAATTCCTCAGCCCTATACTCTCAAATTTATCATTCTCTCCATCATCTTCATTCTTACCTGAAAGAGTTAAGGAGCGCAAAATCCAAAGCCTTGTGTGTGTCTGTGTTTTGGCCCATAAACTGGATACTAGTGATACCCTGATACGTAAAACAAATGTTATAATTTTTCAATGAAGAGAATATTCTCATCTCCAGTTTACCTACTTGACAAACAGACGAAAGGATTTCAAAGGAGATAACAAAATATGTAGACATTAGCGAAAGGTCATCTACCGCGCGCTGTTTGAGTTCCTGATCCACAGCAAAGGGAAAGTGAAACGATGTTCACTAATGGGGCAGGTTTCCATCTCTTTGCAATCCTCCTCCCCCCCCCCCCCTGTCAAAAGACACAGGAAGGATCCCCTCCCCCCCCCCCCCCCCCAAATAATCTTTTTACCTACATTGTCCATTAATCTCTCACACGATTCAGCAAATCTGCCTTGAGTCCGCAGGACGAATGAATATGTATGTAGTACAGATTTTCTGATTGCCCAGGGCTAATACAGTAATAGCCCTTTGAACAAGGACCAACACTGACAGGGGCGATAATCAAATAATCAGTGATTGCCCTCCGAATATTTATTCTAGAATTACTACGCTTTTCAGATCGAGCCCAACTCCATTTAGTCAGTTCAGTATTCTATTCTACCTCGCTATTTGCGTTTGTTATAGTCCAACATCCCTCACCGAAATGTATCTTTATAGGGACCTACACCTTATAAACTGGTCCATAACCAGTGATTAACAAAGACGAAGAAGACTTGACTACACCCAGAAGCTAGCTTGGGCATAGCTTGTATTCGTCGAAGCGGCCCCGTAGACAGCAGAATAGTGGGGGAAAAAAAAAGATTTAAATCAGTCTGACCTTACCTATGCATGTTTTTCACTATGCGGTGGTTTTCATCCTAATCGAAAGGTAAAGAGTCGAATGAAAGAGTTTGAGTTTTTTTTGTTTGTTTTGTTTGAGGTAATCTAAAAATAATTTACTCTACGCGCAGCAAGAGCTATCCAAGCTTAACAATATAATTATGTAGTCTAGATCTAGATATAACTGTGATCAAAATCAGTCGAACGTATCAAGAACAGCAATTCACTTGATAGGTCGATCGAACCTATACCGCAACGGCAGATAGCCACTTCTCCGAGATCGCTGCACATTGTTGAGTCACAGAGATGCCACTTAAGCACTTTCTGCCATTTAATGTTAATGTGTCCTCTTCGAGAAACTTTATGAGATGGTAGAATAACAAAATCTCTGGCTATGAATATGACAATGAAAACTTGCCGTTCAAATTATATTTTCAAAATATGGATGAAAAATGTGCGTTTATAAGTCTGTCAGTATGAATGAATGGTATTTTCAGATTAGTTTAGCTTGTAAATTGCTGCATTCCTGTACTCCTGTTAACAAGAACAGGCCGCGCGGCAGAGAACTCTTTAGATTTTGCAATGCATAGCACCCGTTTCATGGTTTTAGTCGCTTGTATGCATTTCTATGTGAATGTGATGTAGCGAAATGTCCTAAGCTTAATATACATGTAATGATCTTACTGGCTTTAATTCTGATTACCCTCTGCATAGGCCACGCTTCGCCCCTGAACACTGATGACACTGACTTACCCGTTTGAGTTCGGACTGGGTTTTGTATTGGTTGAGAGCAAACTCCTCACGGACAGCAGCGGAGAAACATACTACGCTGAACTGGAAGGGCATGAGATCAATTATTCAATACATGTACGAATTAAAAATGCAGAAATATATCGAGGGCTATCCATCAGGATGGGTTATGTCCAGTTTTATTCATTGCTCTTAAATGCCTGTAGATATCCAAGACACAAGGTGTGCGACTTTATTTCATAACCCAGTAAAACTGTCAGTGTGAATTGTTGAAGTTATTGCAATTGTTTGAATTTTCATAAAGGTTTCAAAGTTCAGACTCGCTTTTCTCAATTTGACTATTTTGGACATAATACATTCTGGTTGCCAAACCTCGATATGAATAAATAGATAAGTAAATAAATAAATACGTAAATGAATAAATAAATAAATCTTTTATTAGCAAAAAAAATTTTAAAAAATATATATACGTATTGGCGGGAGTATTTCACTGTAGTGCAATTTAGCCCCCTGTTTGCTCAACGCTCCAGACTGAATGACGGTTTATAAAATGTTAAAATTTTTGTTCTCAGGTGCTAACTAATCTACCCAGCCTCTTTTATTTCGAAATATTGTGTTTCTTCAAGTTTCGTGCGATCGATCTTCTAAAAATGAGGTTATGGCGGTAAAATACAGTGATTTTTTTTCTTTGGTAAGTCCAACCCTCAGGTGATTATATTTGACAGGCTCTTATATTGGTGCAGTTTCCCAAATAAATGATAGCCGATGAAAGAAATCTGAAAAGCACGGGTATGGACAGAAGTTTATGTCCATGACAGCAATCAAACTTGCGCCGACTATCCTAATCAGCAGTATTAAATATCCTAACCTGAAGCATTACGTGTCACAGAATTACACCGCAATATATCTAATAAGACAAGAAATGATTTCTTCAGAACTGTTCATTATTATAATGGAGCTAAAGAGAGAATTATAATATGTAAGTGCCTAAAATTTCGTGACTACCAGTCTACAAATTATGAACCTTCGCGTACTATCTCGATTTTTTACTAAACATTACGTGGGCACATCTATTTTGGATAAAATCCAGTCATTACTATTACTTATTTGCGATATTTTTTAGCCGCAAAAAAAAAAAAGAAAAGAGACATGTTTGTGAAGCAAAATAAAAAAAATGTGATCGGAAATTTCATTCTTCGCCTCTCTTAAAACTCTCACCCTGCGCGGGGCGGCAATTGTCGGTATTGACTTGCAAGCGCTCACGCCGCACGGGCGGCAAAAGTCGCCCAGGTCAAGCTGACCGCGCCACGCGCAAGCCCTATTTTCACGCGTCGGGTCACTGACCTTTTTGAGACGTAACCAGTGTTTTATATTGTTCACTGTATCTCTTCTAAATCAAACGCATTGTGACATGGACATGTTAACCAGTGAACCACTGGTCGGAATTACAAAGACTAAGCTTTCAAAGGCTCTCCCCACACTTTCAAAAGATGTAACATCGACATGCGAACTGTTGCTCAACAAATTTGCAATAATAATTATCTCATTTTCTCACAAGCTGACCACCATCTGGAGTTGTCTGTATCTAAGAACCAATCAGAAACAAGCTCTGAAATAATCTTTGCCCCAAATGCCCACATTGGTTTATAAGTATGTGTCAATCAGGATGAAACACTTGTGTAGGGCTTGGGAGGGCGTGGCTTGTTATCACGCTTCGTTCTCACGAAAACTACAGCTGTCAGCTTGGAATCATAAGTCAGATCATTGGTTAGAGACTGACAGACTAAGGTTTTGCTGGTTAATTCATTATCAAGCGTGATAAGGCATAGCAGCGAATGTTTTCATACCGATCAATAAAACCGAACCACGTGGACAGTGTATGTGGTCATCGTCTAGCGGCACGGGTCAGTGACCCCCATAGAAGTAGGAAGTACATAGAAGAGTAAGCTCTTCAGCAGAGAAAACTTCAATACTCCGCGGGCGCCGCCATTTTCTGTCGATGTAGGGCATAACGTAGTAACGGGAAGCGCCAAATGTAAACAAGCGAAGTACGCTCGTCGAGTCACTGCTAATTTTGTTTATGTTTATTTTCACTGCTGCATCTCTACCGGCGCTAGAATTATTTCACCAGCTCTTACAATCTTTAGTGACAGTTTTAAGTTTGATTTTGCGTTTTGGAAGTGGTTAATTAGTGTTCTTTACCCTAGCAGAAGTCACTGCCAGGTCGTTTGTTTCTGTTGCCTTAGTAAGTTAGGGCCTACATCGTATACACCCAGTCTCATATTATGATGGTTTCGTGTCTCTTTTCATTACTTGCACCAGCGTAGTTATGAGTTTGATAGTAAGATCTTAATCTAGAAGAGGCGTGTCTAGCGTTCTTTACCCTAGCAGACCGCATGTCAGGTCACACTCCCATGTTTGCTCATGCATCATTGATCATTGTTAATTGTTTTCTGTAATAAGTCTTTGTATCCACTCCCATTGAATACATGTAGTTTCATGCGTCCTTTCACCACTTGCATCAGTGTAGTTTGATTTTAATTGCTACTGTGCTAGATCTAAATCAGATGATGTAGCTCCAGAAGTGGTGGCATTCTTCTTTCCTCTAGCAGACTGCACTTGTCAGCTCACACCTCCACCTTGGTCATTGCTATGCATCATTGATCATTGTTACTTGTTTACTGTAATACATGTAATATTACATCTATCCAGTTCTCTACAAATTTCCTGGTTCTTTTCTGAAAGGATAACGGGTAGGCATAATTATATAATATGAATAAATTTGGACTCAGGATATTCTTGACTGTGTGGTCGGGATGCAAAGAACTCTATGGGAAAGATTTAACGCTCAACATGATGGGCAATGTACTTAAGCTTTTTATGAACATTGGTACCCTGAATAAAAGAGTGGTCCAACTCCACCATTGTTGGAAGCTGAAATCTTATGAATTGTACAGCAGCTTGTACCTTGTAGTAGAAAACAGCTATAA
Source organism: Onchidella celtica (assembly GCA_963931925.1). Lineage (NCBI taxonomy): Eukaryota > Metazoa > Mollusca > Gastropoda > Systellommatophora > Onchidiidae > Onchidella > Onchidella celtica. The sequence goes on from OZ007582.1 coordinate 24,242,683, forward strand.
GTTCCTCATGATAAAATAAGTAATTATTTCAGGTATCAAAAGTGTTTTTTTTAAATGTATTTCAAGTGATTGGTTGTTTATAGACAATCAAACCTCCCCTTACGTTCAAATAGCCTATAATCAAGATGTTATGAAACATTTTTATTTTTACAACAAACAATCATGTGCCATGTAAATATTAACAGAAACTAAAAATGATGACATCAATAACAGTAACAAACATTTGAAATTTCTTTCTCATTATCATCTTTAAAAAAGGAAAAACATGCTATTTCAATTTCTGGAAGAAAACTTAAGGGTGAACTCTGTATGACTGGAACTGGGATTTAATGGCAGACTTAAAAGAGAGTATTAATTTTCTGTGACTGATTTCCAAAATTTCTTATAATGCTGACAGGGGGCACAAGAATGATTATGAGGGAAGAGGCGCAGAGCTGAAAATAGTATCAGTGAATAATGAATTTGCATTAAAGCTGTCTTGTCTTGGTGAAGAGATACTTGATAAAGTTGTTTAATTTGTGTGTGTGTGTGTCAATTCTGTCAACAGGGTTAATTTGGTAAATCTTCAGTTGTACTTGATCTATTGGTCTGTTTCTTGGTGTGAAATTTCCTATCTGGTTGAGATAATAATCCTCAACATTCCTTTTTTTAAAAATTGCATTAATGGCACCCTATTTGGTGGGCTGATTAGTCTAATGACTCAAGTAAGTCCAAGTACTTACACTACAACTTAGTCCGTGCTTTTACTACAGCAGACAAAATTATCGTTTTTAAAAGAATGAACAATTTCAGCTTTTGTGGTGATTACTTGTAATTGTTTGTTTTTTAATGTCATGATCTTAAATACCATCGAAGACACCGTAATAATCACTCTTATCATCGATAGTGTGGGCTATGAAAGTGGTTGTAATCCACTTCAGTACCCCAACTTTTCCTAAACTGAAATCATGCGTCCATTGTTGTTATAGCACATATATACAGGTAATGAAAGGGTATTCTAAATCCTGGGTAAATTATTAGTATCTGGGTATATTTTAGAATTATTTCATCTCCGAAGTCTATCAATTATTCTACTTTTGGGTGCAGACAAGAGAGATTGAGAAAGAGAGAGAAAGCGGTTAGGGCGGGGGTAGCTTTCCAATCGATCTAGATCTAGAACGAAGGATCAGGTTATCATTGTTTAGAAATTATTCCATGAGGATAGTAAGAACTCAGATCTCTATGAATTTTATCGTTCAGTCGGTTTCATTGCCATGCCTTTCCATTTCCCCCTCCCCTTGTGCTACTGCTACTATTGCTAGTGTAGGTGACTGCTCGCTCGGTTCACGGCGCAGTGGGATCACCCACTTGCCCTACACTGGCACCAAGATGGCGGCCCCCGCATTGACGAATACCGGATCCCCGTGCTTACTCTTCTATGTACTTCCTACTTCTATGGTGACCCCAGATAAGATTCTCCGTGAGTAAGGTCACTGACCGGGCAGCGGGCTTTACGGGTAGCGCGCGGGGTATGGGTTAAGACATTTGCTGGTGAGAAATCAACTTTACTACATCTAGGTAATGTGCACCGAATTGTGGCGTAATAATCAAGTCTTTGCATCGAATCCGATTGCCGTTATTAACGTGACCTAGATCTGGATGTACACTTAGGTTTGGTGCATGCAAAGAATTTGCGAGAGTAATCTTGCTCGGGTTGGCTAATATACATAATGCTGTTCAATCTGTGATCTGCACGTTGTGTCCTGTGATCTCATAGCTTACCTGATAACCGGATCTGGACTGAGACGCCAACTGGAAGCTTCCAATGACATCTGAGACAAACCTGAGCTGTTTGTCAAAATTCTCTTGACCAATGGAACCAGAAGAATCCAGCAGGATGACCACATCAGAAAAACCTCGGCAGCCGGTGGTGGCTGGATAGATAGATAGATAGATAGACAGATAGATAGATGGATGGATGGATGGATGGATGGATGGATGGATGGATGGATGGATGGATGGATGGATGGATGGATGGATGGATGGATGGATGGATGGATGGATGGATGGATGGATGGATGGATGGATGGATGGATGGATGGATGGATGGATGGATGGATGGATGGATGGATGGATGGATGGATGGATGGATGGATGGATGGATGGATGGATGGATGGATGGATGGATGGATGGATGGATGGATGGATGGATGGATGGATGGATGGATGGATGGATGGATGGATGGATGGATGGATGGATGGATGGATGGATGGATGGATGGATGGATGGATGGATGGATGGATGGATGGATGGATGGATGGATGGATGGATGGATGGATGGATGGATGGATGGATGGATGGATGGATGGATGGATGGATGGATGGATGGATGGATGGATGGATGGATGGATGGATGGATGGATGGATGGATGGATGGATGGATGGATGGATGGATGGATGGATGGATGGATGGATGGATGGATGGATGGATGGATGGATGGATGGATGGATGGATGGATGGATGGATGGATGGATGGATGGATGGATGGATGGATGGATGGATGGATGGATGGATGGATGGATGGATGGATGGATGGATGGATGGATGGATGGATGGATGGATGGATGGATGGATGGATGGATGGATGGATGGATGGATGGATGGATGGATGGATGGATGGATGGATGGATGGATGGATGGATGGATGGATGGATGGATGGATGGATGGATGGATGGATGGATGGATGGATGGATGGATGGATGGATGGATGGATGGATGGATGGATGGATGGATGGATGGATGGATGGATGGATGGATGGATGGATGGATGGATGGATGGATGGATGGATGGATGGATGGATGGATGGATGGATGGATGGATGGATGGATGGATGGATGGATGGATGGATGGATGGATGGATGGATGGATGGATGGATGGATGGATGGATGGATGGATGGATGGATGGATGGATGGATGGATGGATGGATGGATGGATGGATGGATGGATGGATGGATGGATGGATGGATGGATGGATGGATGGATGGATGGATGGATGGATGGATGGATGGATGGATGGATGGATGGATGGATGGATGGATGGATGGATAGATAGGCAGAGAAATTTACAGACAGAGAGACAGTCAGTCGGGCAGACAGAGAGAACATGAATAAAACATGCCATTTATTCTCCATTCTTCCAGGACCTTCGGTCTATTGTCACTTCAACATCACCACTACGTCCATTTCGTCCATTTCCATTCCTTGTTTTTCTCGGCAGTCCACATTTCAGCTCCTCCATCCCCGTCCCAAAATCCATTATTATTTCTACCCACTCCCCACACACACACGCACTTCATATTTCCCCCCTCTGATTGAGCTATTCCGTCTTGTAGTCATGTTTCTAATTCTGCCTTCAATAGTTCCAGTTCGCCAAATAGGTTTGTTTCACTACATATTTCTTTCTATATCGCAGCATTTGAAACACAAGCCAAACTTACGTTGGTTGGGCTGCTGTGGAACTTTATTGCCTGTAAAAGATAGACATGGTCAGCTTTATTTTGATTTAAAAGAACGAGACAAATTTTAAAAAATCAACTCAGTTAAGCATTTTTATACAGCAGTCGTGATGAATTAACGATTTTTGCATAACTCAGACGTTATCTTCGGACATAAAACCCGGGGGGGGGGGGGGTGTAAAAAAAAAAAGCAATGCAAGTTGCTCTGTTTCTTTGAAATGTTTTACCATATTCACAAAGCATCTTTAGCATTTTTTCAAAGTATTCTCCCTAAAGCCGTGTTTTCATGATTATGTGTACATGGAAACGCAAACGTCAAAAATCCACCAAGCAGTGAAAAGAAAGGTTATTTCCATACAACGTTTCCGTACAAATGAAAACATTCTTTCTATTTCACTATATAGAAAAAAATATTCAATGTTCTTTCACGTTAAGAGTAGTGGTTTATTTATTAATTTTTAATGGTTTGCTTTGTTTCTGTTTTCTCCTATCAAACTATTCAAAATACATTACAGTATGAATGTTTCTGTCCGAGAAACACCGGAATCATTTCAAACTGCTACTCTCGAACTAAATATTGTGAAAGCCACAGAAAAACTGTGGGGTCGCAGCAAGGCCTGTAGGAAAGTCAAACTATTGCAAAAAGAAAAAGTTGTAGAGTCTATGTAGCAAAGCCTCACGACAGAAATAATGCCCAATCGATACAATAAAACGAAAAAAAAAAACAATTTAAAAAAAAAAAGGAAAGAGTTGTAGGTTAATGTAGCAAAGCCTCGCGTTTCTCTTTTTCTTTGCGTTTTATTGTATCGTTTTGGGTATTATTTCTTACGCGAGACTTTATTACATAATGTACAACTTTTTCTTGTTGCCATATTTTGACTCCACTCTGGGACTAACCCCATCCTCCCCATGATTGATGTTGTTGCCAGTTCATCATCTTCTGCTGCATCATCATTTGTTGTTGCCAGTTTGCCATCATCTGTTGTTGTTGTTGTTGTTGTCCCTGCTGCCAGCCATTCATTCCCCAGTTCATCTGACCTTGACCCCCTCCATTACAGAGGTCACAGGCTTGTACCATGTTGGGCACAAGGAGTACAGCGAGAAGTGTCGCTCGTGACATCTTCATAATCAGGGTCATAACCTTCAAGTATGATCTGTAATCAGTGTAGAGAAATTATTATTTTTTCCATGTTATAATTATAAGCGTGTCAAGAGTTGTAGTAACGTTTCCCTTTGGTGTGGGGGAGGGAATGAGGGTAAAAAAAAGTTTAAATTGTTTAGTGAGAAATATCTGAACCAGAACCTTCATGCAACTGATATATGTTCACTCTACATTTAGACTGAGGCATTGTCACGACCAAATATAAAAAAAAGATCATTGTTAGTACACCAAACTGGTAGGCAAAGTTAATCCCAGTCTGTGCAGGCATGTTGGAATTTGGGGATTTTTCTCATATTTTCATGTCCCAGATCCTATGGTAGGTAGGATCAAGCACATAGTCTTCTCGGATAGGGACGAAAAAAGTCGGTGGGCCCGTGTGCACGTTAAAGATACTTTGGCGGTTGGAAATCGTGAAGAACAGGCCGTACAAGGCCGCTGTCTGGGCAAAATTGTAAAAAAGAAAAAAGAACCAACTAATCCCTACCACAGCAAGAAATATAAAACAAGAAACAGTGAGATGTAAATGCCAGGGCAACGAACGTCCTAAAAATAAAGACCTAAACACACCAACTGGAAGTGACACACTCCGTTGTGTTCACATCCCAAATCATCACACTCCAAAAGGCTCGGTCATTCGTGACAAAACTCTTTTTTTCAAAGGAAGGCCGGGTTTCATATTTCATACCAACGGCCTCTTATAATTTGTTTACTCTCGTGCTATCACGATTTCCCTGTCACGTAACCTGCTGGCCAACCCGTTGAACAAGACTGACCACTTGCCGTAGACTAGTCTGAAACCGGCGCAAGAAAGTGGCTGAAAGTTGTCCGGTGCTGATAAACACACCCACAAACACACCCACACTCCAGTCTCCCCCAGTGCAGTAGAATTATTAAATATGTACTTGAAATGACAAGGCACAACTAATCCCGAAAGGCAAAGCTAATTCTCAGAGCCAAAGGAATCCTCAGACGTGGAAATCAGAAGACAATGAGAAGACAATGAGACAACCACACTTATCTGAACAGAACTCAGTTCGAGCTGACAGCTTTACAATGACGTACGGAACACCAGTTTTACATTCACGTGTAGTTTCCCAACAAAGTCAGAAAATGTGGGAATTGTTGGTAATTCCTTTGTCATATTAGAGCACACTGCATGTTCGGGACGGTCGGCCACAACAAAGATCTCAGTACGGTACTGTTCAGAATGAGTCTAAAACTGTTACAAAAACGCATAACAGACTGTGTTTCTGTTGCTTTAACAATAACATAAGCTACCACAATTCTGCTACTGGTGGGACTCTTGCAAATATTTTTGTGTCTGCAAACTACTGTTACAATCGTAATTACTGTTGCTATTGCTATATTATCAATACTGTGTACTCCAAGTACAGTTTCTCCTAAAGTCATATTAAATTAATATGTATTTCAAATGATGTTCAAATACTAAACGTCCTTTTCATCTGTACGAAAACGGAAATGGCGACATCAACGATGCTTGGAGATAAAATAGAAATTTTGTCGGTAGTACAGAAATAAAATGTTCGGTTTCCTTGTGTGCAGAGACAGAAAAAGTCAAAACGGAGGAAATTTAATTTCATTCTACTGCTGATTCTTCTGCAATCTTTAACTTGCTGGCTTCTCTCTTTTCTCAATTATCAAAGCCAGATTAATGAAGTGAACACTAGAACACAAACTCATCAACCATGTGTTGGCGACACAAGTCTTGGTCGATGTAATATTATTCTGTAAACTGTTGTGTAATTCAAAGGCTTTGTACTATAGGGTTTTCGTCTTTCAGTGAGCTTCTCGCCCTCCGCTTTTGAAAGTTTAGATTGTCTTCAGACTGCTCCACCTCCCGACGCTTCAGGCCGAAAAGGGCACGAAAAGAAATAAAAGGGGGAAATTATGCAAGTTCCGACTGACGGCTGTATGAATACGACAGAAATTGGCTACCTCGAGTCGAAACATTTTTTTGTTTTGTTTGATGCTTCTGCATTTCGTATCCGTCGCCGCTGTCGTTCAAACGCTGTCTTGTTTTACCACTTGATGGATTTTTTTACGCTTCCGTAGCCGTTTCCGTACACATGAAAACACAGCTTTGTTCTATCATTTCTATCGCTTCCAAATACCGAGACGACCGAAAGTTTACTACCGGTACAGGAGGATAATTCTATTGATAACAAAATCTTCCGTCGCTTAACACCGATGACAATGGCGGCGACTCCTATAATAACACAATAACTCCTGTAATTTCATTTTTCGTAAAACCTTTCTTCCCCCCCCCCTCCCCCCCACACACACCTAAAAAAAGTGGTATATCGCAGGTTATATAAAATCATTCCTGGCGCCAATACTGTCTTTAGGACATGGTAATTGGTACAGTCTTATGTGAGCTCCGGTCTTCTACAAATGTCCATGTAAACATTACATAATACATGCAAACAGAATGAACCCAACTGTCCAGTTTTGAAATGTTCGAGCGAACCGCTGGTCCAACCCTTTCTGGGTTCTCCCCGATCAACAATCTGTCGCGGTCAGTACAATCATGCGACCGCTATTCTTCTCCACCTACTGGCACTTCCTGACCACCGTCCTTATAGAGTCAATAAAAAAAATTTTAGGGACGGTAGTTATGAATCAAATGACACTTCATCAGTTTTCCTTAAAACGTTTTCTCAAATAATAATTCTTCACACGATTGCCAGCGCTATTTTTATCTATATTTCCATTTTCTCAATATCCCACGAGTAAAACGCTTTTTTTAAAACTGTTTTTATGCTACTGGTACATCTTTCACTCCTACAGTTGCCACGCCTATCACTACCACTACTGCTAATACGCCATATATAGACAACTGAACTAATCCAATAAACATAATTGGACACCTTGTATCACAGAGAGGCCCAAAATAATGGACATTGGAAGTTCTTACAACTCCACTCACATGTGATTAAGTACCACAATCAAATCCACGTCACCAGAACAAAGCTATACCATGAAACTTCTGAGTAATTCCCGTGTATTAAAACAAAGAAAATGAAAGATTATATAGTTCCACCCAACAACTTTTCACATTATGTCCATGTTGTTCAAAAAAGCACACAGCGCCTTTTGGTCCTGTATTTTGAAAGATTAATTATCCTGTCTTGAAAAAGCTTGCATTCCGTTCGCTTGGCTTTATTCTCTTATGAAATTGGATCATTGCAAACTAAGCTGTAGTTGTTGCTTTTCATTTGAAAGAACATTTGGATTAAAATTTTGCTTTCTCTGGGTGAACTTTTTGAAAAGTTATGGTCCAGTCAAATAAATGTGGATTAGGTTTCCTAGATTTCAGAATGTAGAGTAATTGCTGAAGAAAAAATATATTAGTAAAGTCAATAAAAAACATTTGTTTAACACACAAACTGCTAAACACATTTGATTCATATACACTGACAAAAGTAATAAATTGCAAGGTGGATGAATTGTGGTGCAAACTTTCGACAATTTTGCGAAGAATTGCGCTTTTTCAACAATACCCATGCGACAAATCCCTCACGAATTATTGAAACCGCTAAAACTGAACGTAAATCAGTATTGATCAGCAACATAACCGAAGGCTATGCTTTATACAAGGGTATCAATCACAGCATAAATATTAAAACTATTTAAACCAATCAGAACAGTTCAAATATTCAATACACCTAATGCTTGTCCTGACAGAAATCGTAATGGTGAAGCTGCAGGCAGTGGAGATATGTACAGACAAGTAGAGATAATTAATTCATAATCGCGTGTCCATGAGTATAAATGCAGTATTTGTATATATACTTAAGTGGGACGAAATATTGTAACCCTAATTTAACAATGAGCTGTTTTAACATGCATTATTATTAGTATACACAATTATGTCCATACATTCAGGACTTGTGGATATAATATTAGGAATTCACATCATAACGAACAGTTTAAATGATACAAAAATTAAGAACAATACGTTAAGAATAAACAATTTATGGGAAAGAAAGCAGAAATAGATTAAAACTATTGATTCAAATGCTGAAATTATGTCCAGATGCTAAAAAAAAAAAAATGTTAAAAAATAGCATGAACGTTTGTTTTTTAACAGCTTGTTCAGTTTCAGTTCACAGAGATTGGTTCCATTCACTTTTTGATTGCTTGAAATGTCATTCAGAGCAGACACACTTTACCAGTCTGTAACACTACATGATGACAGCTGAAGAATTTTTTGTTACTCGTTTAATACAAAGGCCTGCAATGTAACAGTTTGGAGTGGAAAAATCAAACTGTCATCACGTCTAAATTTCTATAGATTTAATTCTTGGCCCCTACGCATTTGTGAACTCAATACTAGGTTCTGTATTTCTCTGTAACGTTTATTCCTGCAATTAAAGTCTCTTTCGTTGCTTCATTAGAGACTGGGGATTGACCGGTTAAAGTCGTGGGGTAAGAATATCATTAAGACTACGCCCTACCCTCAGCCCCACCCACCCACCCACATACAAGATAGTGGTATTGACATTGTATTCATTAAAACAGCTAAGCTTTCAAATTTGAACTGACATTTTTGCTTTTAGGTAGGACCTCATAAAAAATTCTGCAAGAAGGCATATTCTTTCCACGCCAAGTATTAGGTCCGACTCTAAAACTAGAAAGAAAACTTAAAATGTGGAAAAAAGCACAAACAACAACAAAAGAAGTTGTATTTCGCAAAGCCCCAAGAATGAAAAGCAAAAATCTAAAAGTGTATTGCTTATTTCAAAAGCGGGGCTCTTTGAAATAATACATTTTAAAACACACAAAAAAATCACATTTAACTTCGCGACAAGCTAGGCTGAGAACCCACAGGTTTTCTATGATTTTCTAAATAGAAAAAAGACCAAAAAAAAAGAAAAAGTAAATGTTTCCTAAGTAATAATCCAAGTCTGGTAAGATAGGTAGGAAACAAAGGCAAAGGCAGGTAGGAAACATTGTTGGACAAATTACGACAGTATTTGTTTTGATAATACACGTACAAATGAAATGCTCTCTGATTATAATGAGTTTTCTTTCTACCAGGCAAACCATGGGTAAAATCGACGGCTATATTTCATTGTCTTATACAGAGAGATGTTGGTCACTCACCCAGGGTCCACCTACTGGTCTGACTGGCAGTCTAGAAGTGAAGTAGAACCGCCTTGGTCAGTCCTCAACACTCCAAAGTTATAGAGTCATGTCACACAACACTGTTCCAGCACAAATGAAAACACCAAAGAAGTGCACGTGACCAAAAGGAAGAGTGTACATGTGACGACGAAACGCTTGAGCTAACAAAATAATGAACAAGTAAAAGATGCTTCACAATCCTAGATGTTCTACTTTCACCAGTTTGAGGTCGTGTTTTTCTTACATAAAATCCAAAAATGAAAGCAAGAAATTTAACTATACCACTGCATAGAGAATTTGCATTCGGTTTCATGCATTGCGATTTTCTAAAGACATGGAGCCTTGTGTCGCTAGTGGTCAGGCCATGTAGAGACAGAGACAGGTTGGATAGGCCCCCGCCCCTAATGTTTTCTCACCTTTTGACTGTTCTCTCATTCATCATCATCATCATTGCCTTTCTCACCCTGGATCAGGGTATAGGCCACCAACAAACACCTTCCATCCCTCTCTATCATGGGCCAGCCTCTTTACATTATTCCAAGTCTTTCCGCTTCGTTGCACATCATTTTCTCTGGCTCTTCTCCACGTTCCGCGCGGCCTTCCTCTTGATCTCTTGCCCTGGGGATTCCAGTCCAATACCTTCTTCGTGATGCTGTTTCCCAGTCCAATACCTTCTTCGTGATGCTGTTTCCTGGCCTCCTGAGAGTGTGGCCGATCCATCTCCATCGCCTCCTACCAATTTCCTCTCTGACTGGGTTCTGTCTTGTTCTTTTCCATACAATTTCATTACTGACCTTGTCTGTCCATCTGATCTTAAGTAGCTTCCTCAAACATCTGTTGATGAAAACTTGGATTCTCTTTATGCAGACCTGGGACGCATTCCAAGTCTCACATCCATACAACAGGACTGACTTCACGTTCGAGTTGAATATCCTCAGCTTTGTTCTCTCATTACAATAGGGAAATATTTACCGACAAATTTGTCTTCTATAAAAGGTTCAGTTTCAAAACTCGACTGGCCAGTTACCAAATGTCAATCATCAAAGCCACCAGCAGAAATTCAGTTCAGAATGACGCTTGCATTTTTCTATTGTATGTTCTTCTCCCCGAAGTGTTATAAAAGATGACGGGGTTTTTAAAGGTCATGATGTTGATTTGGGCAGTGGAGAAATTTAAACGTAAAAATACGGATTTCAAGGAAGACAGCAGTTTTTCTTGTTTTTGTTGGAGTATATCAATGTTCCCTTTCAGCACAGTGATCAGAGAATAGCTTTAGGCCCGTCTCAGGCTACCAACATTGAGTGCCTTGAACTCCCCCCTCCCCCCCCCCTTCCCTTTCCAAGAAATTAGCTTAGACTTCACCCTGGATTTGAATGTGCACCCGGTCAAATCCCTGACCACTGGGAAACTTTAGCAGCAGCTGCAACGAGTAAAGGCAGATACAGACGATACAGTGTTTCTGGAAACAATTTGACGACATCAAAGACTTCATCAAAAATACGATAAGATGGGACAGTTGGGGCTTTTTGCGCTTGAGAGACACCAGTGGGGCGTGGGACTTCTGAATGGGACGTAGGGATTTCTCATAGGCATCTTAATTTTATTTTGATAGTGTATTTTAACTAAACTGTATAGATAAACTGTAGTTTGTTTAGGCAACTACAGTTTATCTATGTTGTGTTGGTGGTTTACTTGTTTAGCTAGGATTTAACATGGAACTTAATCGATATACAACTGTAATGGTTCCTTGCAAACTAGCCGGTATGCGGTTCTTGGTCCCTCTATCATGGTGGGGCTCACGTTTTTTTTATTTTGTTTTGAAAATTGAAGTACAGCATGGAAGGAATAGAATTAAAACTTGAACAGACGGGAAAGTGTAGACCAAACAGATAATTCAGAATTTTACTGTACATTTTGATTTGATGAATGAGTGAAACTATATTTAGTGCCAGAGTGATGATTGAGTCCTCCCTGAACAGGGCCTGATTAAGACCTTTAGAGGCTCTAGGCACTTAAACGATCTGGTGTCCCCATATACTGCATACATAATTAAAATAATAATATAAACAAAAATAAACCACAAAATAAAATTTTATTTTTCGAAATGAAACAAAACTTACAGTAAGATGGAAAATCATTTTTATTGTTATATACTTTCACTTCAGTTTTATTTGAAAAGTTTTCTTCTACTTTTTTAAACTGCTAAGTCTTTGAATCAGTTTGATCAGATAAAAATTTCTGCGGTGTCCCCCCCCCCCCCCTCTGCGGATGTCCTAAGCATGTGTTTATTTTGCTTAATGATTAATCCAGCCCTGTCCCTGAGTCTTTCATGCACAAATCTCCGTCGAAAAGAAAGCTGAAAACTTTGAAAACAACAGCCAACTATCATGACTTGTTTGGCTGAAGTTAGACAGAGACCAGAAAATAGACCAAAGTTCGCCTCGGTCCCCACTACGTATCATGTCAATAGATTCGCAGGCCTATAGCTAGTCCGTGAACAGAATGTTAAGCGTAGGTCTACAGATGAACATGAACACTTTTTCACCTACCGGTACATGTTTGGTATGTTGCATAATTGTGCACCTGTTTAACATACACATTCTCATGGCATCAACTTGCCAGTTCACCAGTGGAGTGAGTAAATTTATGTAGAAATCGTATGCTTTGGGACAGACAAGTTTTCATGTGATATTGTATTGACTTTGAGCATTGATGAATCAAACGGTTCCATCCAAAGGACAAGAAGTCCTCAGAATGAAAGAAAAATTAGGCCTACATGTATTATAACCGTTTATTGAAACTCACGGGTGGCTTCTTAGGAAAAAAAAATACTTTCAATTTGCTTTAAGAATGTGCCTTAAAAGGACAAACTCTAGTCAGCTAGTTCAATTTCGCCCTCATCCTCAGAGGACTTTATATTACGTTAGTGTCAAAGTGAACCACCGCGCAGGCTTAAGCCAGTGTGTCATCCGATTTAATACTGCAGAAAACTGCAGCACACACGTAGGCGTAATCCAGGAAAATCGGAAATTCCGAGAAAGGTCTCGGCCGATTTATTTGTTTGTTTAGAGGGACTGTGATGAGCTGGTTTATTTTTCCTTATATTGCCAAGATTCACCAAAGTGCAGTTTGTTTCGAAAGGAATTTTAGAAGGTAAGAGCATATATTAGCCGATATTCATTTTTGTCAGTTAACTGAGTATGACTAGATCAAGATCTATTATTTGAGATATAGATTGAAATCTAGGTTAGATCTAGATAGACTTATCTATCTATCGAATGTCTTGACAACATAGCCTACAGTAGATCTCTAACTCATTTTACAAAGCGGATGGCCATTGTTTTTGTTTTGGTAGTGCTGGGTGGGGATTCGGGTCATACCAAAGGGTAATCCCACCCCAACTTACCTAGGCTATATTAGTCGATTGTCAGATTGATATGTAACGACGTGAGGGTCTAGTCAGTTTGTATCACCGAGGCCATAGGCCGATGTTCGTCTGGGCAGTAGTCAGATTGACATATCAGGGAAAGCCGCCGGGGTAGCTATGTATTGTTAATATATAGACTCTAGATTCCATAGCGTGGGCGGCTTAGAGTATCGGGACATCAATTGTCGACTAGTGCAGTGTGTTCTGTTTATGCGTTTATCCAGATCTACACTGCTTTAACCCTTGTTTTAAAATATAAATAAATCAATCAATACTTGTGTGTATGCGACACCCTTGTCTTGTATGGCTGCCATTATGGCGTGTGCTAAAGGCTGTGTGCTGATAATATGTCAGCACACTCTTATCTATTATCTATCTATCTATCTTTGTGTGTAGATGCGACACCCTGGTCTTGTATGGCTGCCATTATGGCGTGTGCTAAAGGCTGTGTGCTGATATGTCAGCACACTCTTATCTATCTGTCTGTCTGTCTGTCTGTCTAAGACATGTTTGTATGTTGGCCTACTTGTTTTTTCTTTCACCACACGTAGCTCAGCAGGCCTGCCAGTTTCTCCTATCTTCACCCCAGTTGCCTGTGTACTGACTTTGGCTATCGATTTGATAAGTGTCTATCGTCACCTTGACCTCTTCTGTCCCTCTTCCTGTTCAAGTAGTAATGTATCCTTTTTGTCCCTTTCAGCTGTTATTGGGAGAGACCAGTTGTATTTAGGATTGAGTGGTGAGGGCAGAGGTAAACCCAGTCAGTTTTACACGTAGATTATAATAATATGAAAGTTTGTGGTGATCTCTATCCATAGTTGTGATGAAAAAATATTTTAAATTCTAATTCTCGTGTTTCACATCAACACTGCGATCGTGTAACCTCTTTTTTTTTTTTTTGAACCAAGGACCATTTTTGTTGGTTTGTTTGTGCATGTTCAGACAGGGATTTTATGTAAGGCTAATATTTCTGGACGGAGGGAGTTAAGTTTGCAGAAAAACGTTAAGCTTGTTTAGCATGATTCAAACACATTACGTTACTTCTAAGCAATGACTCGGACACTGTTAACATCTTTAAGTCTTACATCATCTCTTATATTGATGGAGTTTTTCAAACCATAGATTCTTGTGCGTTTGTTTGTTTAGATAGATCTAGGCTACACATTTCACAGCTGAAAACATTGCGCTACATTAACTGTAAACTTAAGTTGATCGCGTTGTAGAATTTTGGTATTTAAGGACACCAACCTGTGATGTTATTAGAAACCGATAGGTGGTTATGTTATCGCCGCAGTAATCTACAGATTTGGCCAGTTTAATGCATTGTGGCGGCTTTGACAACATCTATTTTACAGCTAATGAAAACACCATGCTCATTGGTTTGTTGTTATTATTCTGACTTGTCATTATTTTGTTCTTATCCTACTTTATTGCGGATATGTTTTGCCTGCCTTATTTGACCTACTCAATGCGCATGTCTCCCGATCCGCACCACCATGTCCATCCCACCACTGTTCGCCCCTCCAGTGGTGCCGAGCTAAAATTAGTGCGCGTCATCAGGGGCTTTCCCTTAGGACAGAAAAAATCAGTCACGTGAACATACCATGTAAACACAAACATTCCATCGCGACATGAGAAAGGATTTGGCAGTATTTTGCTCATGTCACTGACGATGTATTTAGTTTTTTTCTGGACAACTAGTTATAGCACCAGGGCACCCTTTACTACCCAACAAGGAACAGGCATGATTGACGAATCCTTCAGCATTACTATGAAACAGGTCATTGAAGTTCATTCGTTATCGTCATAAACCTTGCTGTTACAGTTTTACATTTTCATTACAGTATCTAAACATGTGTGTTTGTTCTAAAGAAGACACGATGTCGTGGGGTCAGTGAAGTCGTGTGAATGAAAACCAGTAAGGACGGTGACGTTACGTTTCGTTGGTAAAATCAGTTGTTTCTCCTCCTCAAATTTTTCAGGGGCAGTTGTTGTTCTTAAATTTGGGGCTAGATGAAGCTCCGGTGTACCGGTACCGAAGGTAAACCTAGTTCTGGACTTATTTCTTTGTTCTTTGGAATTTAGCCCACTATGAAGTTGGCGAGATTTTCATGAAGTGGTCATGTTTGCCGCCATCATTGAACAAGTTCTGTCATTGAGAATACCCGGACTGGTGACTTGTGTGTAGGTGTAAAGAAGTCAGGGGAGAGAAACATTTCTATGACGGGCCGGACTTCTCTTCCTCCCAACATCTCCTGCCGTCTCATTCTCTAAAGAGTTTCAGTTTTTATTCATGGTATATTTGTTTCTAATGGGAAACCCGACCTTTTCGGGTCTTTCTGATTCCTCTTTCAGCCACACTTTGGCTGCGATATTGCGAAGTCATCCACATCGTCTCCTGTTCCAATCCCCAGTGTACAGACCTGCCTCTTTATTTAGACGTCTTCGTCAAACTTTACCAGTCCCACATCTCTGTGATATTTAGCTCCCTCGTACATTTTCATCCTTTCATTTTGTTTCATTCCAAATACACGTTTGGCGGTGAACTAACTGTCTCGGACAGGCTGGCCAGCGAAGATTAAGAGCATTCCTTGTTCCCCGAGCCACCTTTTGCCAATTGAATTGTGATTTTACAACATAATTTAAAGTCTCGCTAAGAAATTTTCAGCTCTGTCTGTCGCCTCAACACTGTATTTTCCTTACTTCTCTTGTGATCTCTGTGGTCCCGGCCCAGCATGGTCATCAACGAATCAAAGGCGTCCTTAGCGAAACGGACAAGAAACTGAGTTCAAGCTAGACATCAAAAGTAGGTTATGAATGTCGGAGCAGTTCAACTCAAATTAAATAACTTAAATCTACACGGCAATGCAACTTAAGTACAAAATATGTAAAGGAAATCATGGAGAGGAGAGTAAGCCAAACATGGCAGCGGTTTAGTTGGTATAGTTGAAAAGTTCGCTTCATGAAAAAAAACAAAAAACAACTGTTTCAGGTTAATTAAATTATTTCTCGGTGGACTTGTCTGAAATTTGGCATGTGACATGAAATTGGGATGTCTCACTGGAATGATAGTGGGCTTGGTAAGTCTATATTTTTGGACCACTCGTTCAAAAAATGATAGAAGCATGAAACGTGGCACAAATGTTGCCCAAAGGGGGTATTTTAAGAAAAAAGGTGTTGGCCACGAAAAATGTTCAAGATGGCGCCCAAAATTCAAGACTGTCGATACATATTGGAAATGGGCTATATAACAGATGTTATACATAAATATGACTTGTTACAAATGCTTTTTATTTCTCAAAATATGTAGTTATGATGTAGGAAACAACGTGTCTTCAATATAAAATGATTTGGAAACAAACAAAAATTCAAGCTGGCTGTGTAATTCAAGATGGCCGCCGTTACTTTTGTTTCTGAGTGTAGAAAAATGGCCTAGAAACCAACTAGTTTACTATGCAGAAATATCTGACACCTTCTTTCTTTTAAAGAAAGTCGTCTTTAAATACAAATGTTGACGATGCCAGGAAAGGTCCCTTTATGCACAAAACCAAACAGCTTGACTTTTCGCCACCATAAGGGCAGCCTGTAACAACACATTTACAGACCAGCTCACCAAGGCGGTATTATCTGGGGTCAAGCTCTGTATAAGAAACTCTGACCCGCTTCTACACTCCCCAGACCTCCCAGCAGGACTTTCTACGCAACTTGAAACATTGGTCAAAAGCCACGTGCAGATCATCTGCATTCTCGTCATGACAGATAAATGCATTCACTGAGAATCATTTTGTCTTGATGATGCTGTTACGCCACAAACACGTACTCATATGAATTCGTGGTCCATACTTGGCTCCTGCGTGGAATCTACATCCATGGCTCTATCATGAAATCAGACAAATGTATTCTCACGCGCAAGTGCACTCTGTTTTGCCAAATATACCCTGGAGGAAACTTCTTGCAGAACTTTTCATTTTTTTTACGATTGAAGAAGAAGAAGATGCACAATATTTCAATTATTTGAAATTAAAACCTAAAATGTACGAATGATAAGGAAGCAGTTCAACTAAAACAGTTGTCCCCCTGCCCCCCCCCCCCTTTCTGTAAAGTTAATACCTTTGCACTTTGTGCGGTTTCCGAATATGGCCAGTGATGCAATTGTCTATTTTCCTGCCAAAGTCATTAATACATTTCCTTTTTGTGTAGGTCGTTTCAATGAAGCGATCTGACCAAGTCGCCTTTCCATAAGCCGTCGATTTAGTACATGGCATGTCTGCCAGGGAGAAGCCACTTGACAAGGTCAGGATGAAGACATTGCACGATGGAGTGGCCAGCCATCTGCTCTTTCTGTCTGTGCAAACGCCACGATGTCGAACGCAGTCTCAATTCTGGCAGTTTACCCACGGTTGTATCGTTTACTGATATTTTTCTTATCACTTCGCACACGGCTGAGGTCGCGTTTACATGGATCGACGCGATGAGTACTGGTCTCAGGAGTTCCTGAATGACTAATCTCGATACCAAGCGTTCTGCTAGTTGGTCAATTAATTCATCGCCTGTCATGTCAGCTAGAATTGTACATCACTCAAGTATTTCCCAAGTAAGAATAATGCCGGGCCGTCGTGTCCCCAGGATCATCGATATTCTGCATTGATACTGTGGCGTGGTAAGTTGGAGCTTCAATGGATTGCTGGCGAGACCCAGTATCGAGAATGACCAATACCGGTGTAACAGGCCAAAATATACCCCCCGCCCAGAATATACATGGGGTTAAACTGGCCTAGCCCAGAATATACCCCGGGGTATATTCTGGGCTAGGCCAGTTTATACCCCGGGGTTACGTTGGGCTAGGCCAGACTATACCCCCCCCCCCCCGTCCAGATCATACCCCCTACTTTTAAAAAAAAAAACAAGTCAAGACCACAGTTTATTTCAGACTGTTCTTCATCACTGTCATCAGATATCATATTAATACAAACATGAACACATTCTTGACACCAACAAGTCATAATGCAATTTAGAGAAAATAATAATAACAGTTTATTTCAGCCTTAGTTTACTTTGGTGTACATACATACATTCTCGACTCCTGTAAATCATGATACATAGAAGGAACAAACATGCATTAAAATGCATTGATATACAAAAGAGTTGAGTATCCATTCAAACTGACATGATTAGACTTCAGCATTAATTTCACTCGTGTGTGTTGATGATATTATTATTATTATTATTATTTTGATAGTTGGTTGGCCATGAGTAAAACATGCATTGTATTTTTTGTTACAATGATGTAGAGAGAAAAGGCCAGAAAAGAACACACAAAAAACATAATAATAATCCAACTGACAGATAGTGCAATTCCATCATCCAGCAGACATAAAACTAAATAGGCACTAAACGTTTGCGACTGATGAACTCCACCTGTCCAGATCCACTTGAAACGTTACAGAATGGTAACCAGTAATAATGATATAAGAAGAACACGAAATCATGTTATTTACTCTTGAAAATATAGAGAAATCTCAATATCAGAATCATCATCATCATCTTGGAAATTGCAAAGATATGAGAGGGAGTGTAAAAATGGCAGCGTATGCCTACAAATCATTCTAGAATTTATAAGCAGCAATGTATGTGTATCAACTATATATAAAAAACGTGTTAAATCTTTTCAAATATTCGAGTAAAACTGGACAGAGAGCTTTAGTGAAATAGCCTTGACAGTTGTGTAGGCCGACAGATAAGTCCACTGAGACAAAAGTAGTGCATTGTAAAAGGTAATTAGATCTATAGCATGTTGAGGCAAAAGTCAATGGATCATGTTACATTAACAGTATTTCTTGTTAGTGAGTATCATTCTTTGACAGGTTATTTGTAGAAAGATATACATTTCATGTACATTACGGTTTAAGACACTGGATTAGTTTGCATGGCTTTTGAAAGATTGAACCTATGTATTATAGTGAATAAAGGTATGTCACTCGCGAGTGAAATAATAATAATAATAAATAAAAGACCTTGTCCGTCTTTACCTTCCTAAGCTTAACACGTCCCTTGCCAAGGGATTTAACAACTGTGTAGTTATACACACAAAAATATTTAAAATGACTACATTTTTATGAGTCCGTTGATTATTTCATCCATTGGGACTAAGTGTATGTCAGTGCCAAACAAACAGTACCGTGCAAATTTTACTCAATGGCAACCAACTACAAAAACAACTACAACGTGCCAACAAACGTGAGTGAAACTAATCCAGTGCCTTAAACCATGAGCTACATAAAATGTATACATTTCTACAAATACGCTATCAAAGAATTTACTAACAAGACATGTTCATGCAACATGATCCATCGAATTTTTGCCATAACATACTGTAATTACTTTCTGCAATGCACTGTTGTCTCAGTGGATTTAATCTGTCATTTTACATGACTATCAAAGCTACTTCGCTAAAGCTTTCAGTCCAGTTCTACTTGAATAGTTGAAAAGATTTAACACATTTTTTTTTTACATGTACTTGGTACATACACACATATATTATTGCTGCTTATAGATTCTGGAATGATGTGTAGGTCATTTTTATATTCCCTCTTATCTTTTGTATTATTCCAAGATGATGGTGATTCTGATATTGATTATATTCTCTTTATTTTCAAGAGTAAATAAGATGATTTGGTGTTCTTATTGTTATTATTGTATATTACTAGTTAGCTTTCTGTAACGTTTCAAGTGGCTCTGGACAGGTTAAATTCATTATGTGAAACAGGTTTTGTATGTATTTAGTTTTGTGTGAAGTATTTAATGTCTGCTGGATGATGGAATTGCACCATTTGCCAGTTCAGTTGTTAAAATGTTGTTGTTGTTTTTTTCTCTATGTATTCTTTCCTGGCCATTCTCTCTGCATCAGTGTAACTTTGTATGTAGATCTAATTGTTCCGACATATCAAGCACATTTCTGATTTTCAAAAATTAAAATAAGATTCAGACAACTTTACACTTATGAGTCTTATAATTAGTTCATACCTTGCCACTAAGTATAATGTTAGTGGTGCCAAACAAAAAAATTACAATACATGTTTAACTCATGGACAACTAATTATAAAAAAAACCCAAAACAATAATAATACCAATGGACACAAGTAAAATTAGTGTTAAAGTTTAATCATATCAGTTTCAATGGATTTTCAATCCTTTTATATATCAATGCTTTTTAAGCATGTTTATATCCTTTTAAATGTATCATAATTTACAAGGGTAAAAAATGTATGCTTCAATATGTTATCTGATGACATTGATAATGGACAATTCAAACTAAAGTTGAAATAAACTGTGGTCTTGACTTGTTTTTAAAAAAAAAGTAGGGGGTATAATCTGGACGGGTGGGGGAGGGGGGGGGGTATAGTCTGGCCTAGCCCAAAGTAAACCCCGGGGTATAAACTGGCCTAAGGCATTGCTCAAGTCTCAATGGCGAAACATTTCCGCCTCCATTGAAAAAAAACACAAAAAAAACGTTCATCTGACATCAATTAGTGGCATCAAACGGAAATTAAAGTCGGCGGCCATCTAACTACTCAAATCAGCAATAAAATTTTCAATATATAAATCTTGAAAGAAGGTTTAGACCCCCTTTAGTAGAAGTGACGCTCAGACCATTTTAAATGTTATTAATTTGTTGAATTATATTCATAATGCATGAAATAGTCTTGGTAAGGACAAGGCTAAGTCAGTTATAACATTTGTAACTGTAAACTAGATTACAGTGACGATTCAACCCATAAGAATGGTGACAAAACTGACAATAGGGTTTGAGTTTTGGGTTTTACGGTGCATCAGCACGATCATGGCCACTTTGCGCCTCTCAGGTTTTTTTTTTTCTTTTTTTTTTTTTTCGAGGTGTTTATTTAGGTTTGGTGGGACATTTGTGTGTTACATACAGTGTGATTTTGGATTTAAAACGACCTGAGAGATGATCATTGGTTAAGGAGGTTCCAAAAGTGGCCTGTGAGGGTGGGGGTTGGGAAATGTATATAAATATGGGAGTTCTCTGATAAAGTTTTAAATCATGACGTGATTTAGAAATAATCCAATGAATTTTGTCTGGTTGTTCTCTACAGGAATGCCATCTCGCCAAAATAAGAATGGATTAGACAGCAAGACAGCCAGGTGGCTTGATGCTCCTGCGCATGAAAACATGGATTGCTGACATTACTATCACTGGTCACTAGTCCGTTAAGAATGAGAGAACCTCAAGACTGGCCTTGCCAAATATACTGCACATTGGCATCATAAAAATACGCATTTCACTGAATGAGAACAAAGGGCAGTTTGGACAAGGTTGAGATTCAAAATGACATGACTGAGAATTTGACCAGATTGTGTTGGCGCATTAAGTGAATCGCAACATTTTGATTCATTTTGTGATATCCTGCAGTCATGTTGGCAATGTCTACATGACCAGTCGATCAACACACATAGAGCACGACATCAAATCGAAATCAACAGAGCAGATCAGAGAGCGGACCAGATCATATGTTGTTAGTGAGTCAAATTACATGAAAGTGGACATTACCTTTTTGGGGGTTTCCATTGATGCATTTCAGACTCTGTACTGTGACTTATTTCATACTGCCTGTGGTTGAATGTGATTTTTTTTTTTTTAAACTGGAGCTGCAACTTCTAGGGGTAGTCAAAATTACTGGCAGCTCATTGACTCCGTCTGACAAGTAATGAAAATGAATCAGCAAGGCGCTGACAGAGGAATGAGCATGACACTAGCTCAAGCTGTCCAAGGAGGGAAAACAAAAACTGTTAGAAAGCTGCTTGACAAAGGCTGTGACCCTAACTGTCGTCTAAGCGATGATACTGGTACACCTTTACTTATTTATGCAGTCAAGAACAAATACATAGACTGCGCGAGAGAGCTCCTGAGATTTCGTGCTCATGTCAACGCAACAGGCGAGGGAGGCATGACGCCGTGCTTGTATGCTGCCGATAGCCAAAACTTAGAGATGCTGAAACTGTTGGTCGAGTATACCGCAGACCTTACAGCTTGCAATGACGATGGCACAACAGCACTAATGCTAGCAGCTCAGTGGGGAAGTTGCGAATGTTTACAATTTCTTTTTAATTTAATGAAAACGAACCTGGACAGTGAAATTAATAAAACAGATCATGTCGGGCGAACTGCATTAATTTATGCAGCTCAGATCGGCCGACATGTGTGCGTGCGCCCATTAATTGACGCAGGCGCAGATGTCAGACTTGTTGATTCCGAAGGGTTCTCTGCTCTTATGTACGCATTAAAACACCGCGAGTTTGAATGTGCCAAGATTCTACTAAAGGCAAAACCTGACATTACAGTCGTGAGCGTGAGAGACAAAGAAACAGCACTATCCCTTGCCCTTCAGGAGTCAGACTTTGGCATTATCGAGACCTTGTTAGAACAAGGTGCGGATATGAGCACGTCAAAAAGGGACCAATATTTTTTGCATGAAATGGTCGCACGTAATCAGAGAAATATCATACGACTTATGGTCATGAACGATTGCCCGCCGTTAAAGAGAAAATGCTATCAACAATATTTCAAATTTTGCTTTCCTCATATTGAAATTTCACCTATAGCTGTGGCACTTTTATCAGGATTTGTAGAGATTGCTCGTTACTTTATTATTAACTATTATTTTACGACGTTTGACCTGCTCACATTACCAGAAAACATGGAAATTCGAGATCTCATAAATAAATCAGTGGGTGGGAAGTTGGAAAAGGAAGTTGCACCTTTGCTAGATTATCTCAGGACCATTGCAAGGATGATGGAGTCTAATTATCATGGAGAGCTAGAAGAAACGATAGAACGGGATTGGAGGAAGAAAGCGATTTTACAAAACCTATGTACACGTCAGTGGCACGTCATATCACCAAGTGAAGAAAGGCCTCGTGATTTAACTCAGTGTCACTGCACAAAATGTCAGGCCGTGGGAGGGGTCACTTTCCAGACATAAAGAATGCATAGTAAATAAAGAAGGAATACAGAGAACTGTTACATCTATACATTTTGGAACTGCGAGCTTTTGCTTGCTGCTTCTTTGAAATTACGAATGAAGACTCGTACGAAGGCAACAAGAACAATTTTTTGTTGTACTTGCACGTACGTCTAACCAAGACATGTGTAACAACTCTGTTGAGTAATCTAACCTGGTGTTGGGCTCATGTTATTGCGGAGGCGCGGTTTTGTGTGTGTGTGTGTGTGTGGGGGGGGGGGGAGTACATACCATGAGACGCTTCCTCTTGAAAAATGAAAAAAAAAAACTTGATATTGAAGATCTCCCACCTTCACTGAACTTCCCCTTCCATTTCTCTTCGGGAAACAGACATAATATTTTTATTTCCTTTTTTTTTTCTCTGTTTTCATTTGTGCCATCTGTTAAGCCAATGAACTGAATTCCCACTCACATTAATCTGCTCGATTCAAACATGTCTGTGTGCATTTATATGGCGGAGGGGGTGAGGGCGGGGTGGAAATACCATAGAACGGATACATCTATCAATATCATGACTTAGCTTGTCCACCGATTAAGTCATACTGTCGTGCCATGCTGTAATGATAATGTGTATAAAGGTGCTTTGTCCTTTTTTTTTAGCATTACAAGGTTGTGTGTGCGCATTTTGATAATTTATTTTTGATCATTTGGTGATGAGATTGTAATGTACTCACGCTTTTCATCTATTGGAATTTGCAGTAAACATCCCTTCTTACATTGGTATTCAAGCTGGGATTTCATAGCCGTTTGTTGTCTTTTGGGTTAACTGTTGTCAATGTGAGTTTTTATATCACTGTGTAGTTTCACCCTGACTTCGTAGACACGTAGATACTGCCACATTGATTTTTTGTCCAGTACTGTACTGTGGTTCTGACAGAACCCTCTTTTTTAAAAAGTCACATCGAAATAAAATCTGCAAAAACACAAGTTTTGATGCTGATGTCAATGTAGTAGAATCATTAGGACAGTTTTTTTAAATATATGAATTGTGCACATTGTGATAAAGGCGCCAAACTTTGGGTGTGGACAGAGTACTTCAAAGTACACAACGTGTGATATAGAACACTCTGAGAGATCTCAGATAACGGTACAGTAACCGTTAGGGTTGACAAAAAAATTTGTGTGGGCATGATAAAACAGGAACACCACCAAGCCAACCCACTGCAAAAATATGCACACGCATGGTGGCGTCATCATAATATCGTCCGGACGTAGATTCGTCCTTCCTATTTTAGTAACCATACTGTGTGAACAAAGAGTATCGTAGCCGCTCAAAAAAAAAAATAAAGGGTGGTCTGGCAGCAGGGTTGTGATCAAGCTAAAATGTGGAGATTAAATATAGGCCACAAGCCTCATGTTAAAAAACAAACAACTACAACAACAAAACTGTGCAAAGAATTCCAAAAGAAAAGGAATTTATTTATTTTTTTCATTGTGTTTCTAATGCTCGGCCTTATGACCAACATAATTATTTCTCATTTTGGCCACATTTTAATTCATTTATTTATTGATCTGAAACATTCAAATCTGGATCTCTACATACTTATGTAGTGGCCTTGTAAATCTGCAGGTTACATTATTTGGACGAATGGTCTTGGGCTGGTGACATCTTTAACAATGGATTGTTTAATTTTGTTTGACGTGTAATAATACGCATGTCCCTCACCCCTCTCCATTTGAAAGCAGTTCCATCGCATAACAATAATTGAAAAGGTTCCTCCAAAGCTGCATGTTCCAGACCCTTTGAAGAGGTTAAGAAATGGAACCGCTTTGAAATAAAAACACAAAATACATGTAACAAGCACCCAGACCTGGCCGGCACTTTTCAGATCTTGAGTACAGTCTGTAGACGTTAGAGTAAAGGACTAGTAAGCTTCGTTCTGCATCTAGTTTCTAGTGGAGTTAGTTCTCGATAATCTGTCAGTCAACAAAGGCAGAATGAATACAATGATGTAAGGTTGTACATTTATAACTTTATTAGCATAAAATTTAACTTTCTATGCTTTTAATGGTTTGTCAATTCGTGAAACAGATATTTCGATACAACCCGAAAAAATATTGAAGTTTTCCTTCAGGTCAACTAGAATGGTTGATAATGTATCATTCTTATATCTGTTTTCAGCACTACTTAGAAATTACAAAATATGACTTAATGTTGGAAAAGAACACCAAAACCTCGTAGCACAATTGGTCCAGTTAAAATTCCACAGAAGAACGAAGAACGTCACGAAGCCAAGCAGAATGCCAGAAGTTTCAGTCGGCACCCTTAGATGTGTTGACGTGACGAATATAGAAATCCATTTTGAGAAATAGCAAATCAAAACCTTACTTAAATCTCGACTGACCCAATCCATATCGTCAAAAATGTAAGAAACTGAAAGAGAAAGAAGGCAGCAGTATGTTGATGAGAGAATTAAATCACAGACAACAAATATCAGAGAACCACTTAAACAGAATGGTCTTCAGCTCTTGGGGAACAAATGCTAAGCAACCAAAAAAAAAAAAAAATGCAAAAAATGCAACAAAAAAAAAAATGGCAGGGAAATCTCAATCCGTACGATTCCTACGATTTTTCTAGGTGGGCAAGAACAAGCTGAGACAAGGATGTGCCTTCAGGCGTCAAATGCCTAACATGATAGTCATTAGGAAAATATCAGGACTGTGCACACAGATGTTGCCATTCTGTCTGATGCCCACTTTGCACAACTCTGGATACATTTTTGGTTCATTTTGCAATGGAAGGCCGAATACAACCCGGTGCTGCGCTATTTGGGCCGAAGGTATTTTTGGCAAGGGAGTGTCAATTGCCACCGCGGAATACGGTGTCCATTGTCGATTCAAGTGTGCATTGGAATGGTCAGATGGACTTGGGGGCGTGAGGGTCTAGTCAGTTTGTATCAATGGGCGGTAGTCAGATTGACTAATCAGGCGAAAGGGGGCTGGGATAGCCATTGGCAATCGACGTACCGTCAATGGCCACTGCAAAATGCGGTGGTAATTGACGCTGCAGGCTACCGGAAAAATGCATTGGTAATTGACGCTACCTTTAGGCAATATTGTACGGACACAAATTGTTTTTTAAAAAAAGGCAGCACTTCCTCTTTCCTTAGTAAAGGCAAGAAAATAGCGTGAGAAACTTGGAGCTCAATATCTTAATACACAAATATTTCAAAAATCTGTCAGATTACCTTCTAGTGTGGCTAAAGAAAATATATCACTAGAAAAAAAAGTTTCATGTTTAGTTTTTCACACTTGGCATGTTTGTCAACAAGACAGGCCAACCGATACCTCAGAGTAGAAAGTCGTCTCATCCTGTACAGGACACGTCTACAGGACTTGAAAATTTTGCCCCAAACTGAGGCTGCCGGGACGATGCAGAGACTCTTGCAGATGTAAGAAAATTCCACTGTCGTGCACAGAACCATGTTACTGTGGAGAAAAATCCCATACCAAAAAAGAGGTTAGACCATCAGACCCAAACTGTAGCATATCATCTCGAAAATAAATAAATAGATACACGAATAGTGCAATACGTAAATAAATAAATACAATGGGGTTAGTTATTCTTGTTTCGGCCCCTGGCTTCCTTGCGCCCTGTGTGGGGAGAAGGGGTCAGGGTTATTGGGGCACATCGGATCTTTTGGTCATTCTGCTTGTTCCACATCATGCCAGATGAAAATCTGTTCAGCCACCTCTGCCAACATATTCAATGTCGCTGACCTATTTCCGCCCCTCAATCCAAGCTGCTTTCCGGACCGTATACTGGAGCCCCTACAAATCCAGGGGAACTTTCGATGAGCATAGGTTTCTGACTATTTCCTTGGCCAGTTCGCTGGACACGGACAGTTTCAAGTTTATGTTTACCAACGCGACTCGTGTATGGACTTGTTGGTTCAATCATGACCATTCTCTTACCTGCCTCGGAATAGACGAAAATGTCTGGTAGCAGGCCTATGCCCTTGACAGGTCCTCATTCCGTTATGGGTATGGCAACTAGGACATGTACTTTCAAATCTGCGGCGTCCTGTTAAACTTTGTAATTTGAACATGGATGGTCTGCGACCGAGTCCATAGATCGTCAAAGTGTTCGTTTCTAAAATGACCACTGGTCAGTTGGATGGTCAGTTCACTTATTTTAAGGGTCAGTGTGTCACGTCCTTTCTATTTCCGTCATATTTTACACGCCACGATACTGATAAAACGTTTCTATCCTCCCAGAATGTGACAAATATTAGAGTTTGTCAAAAAGTGGTCATTCTGGTCAGTTATGCGGCCTGTGATCAGTTTGGCCACTAACAACATGTAAGACCTGTAGCTAAGCTATGTGAGAACATTCTGCTCATTTTCAATTTCAACTGGATATGGAAAATCTCAGTGACTCGCAGCTTTCGTGACATAATGGCTACGGGTCAGTTTGATGGTCAATCATCATCATCATCATTGCCTTTCTCACCCTGGATCAGGGTATAGGCCACCAACAAACACCTTCCATCCCTCTCTATCATGGGCCAGCCTCTTTACATTATTCCAAGTCTTTCCGCTTCGTTGCACATCATTTTCTCTGGCTCTTCTCCACGTTCCGCGCGGCCTTCCTCTTGATCTCTTGCCCTGGGGATTCCAGTCCAATACCTTCTTCGTGATGCTGTTTCCTGGCCTCCTGATAGTGTGGCCGATCCATCTCCATCGCCTCCTACCAATTTCCTCTCTGACTGGGTTCTGTCTTGTTCTTTTCCATACAATTTCATTGCTGACCTTGTCTGTCCATCTGATCTTAAGTAGCTTCCTCAAACATCTGTTGATGAAAACTTGGATTCTCTTTATGCAGGCCTGGGACGCATTCCAAGTCTCACATCCATACAACAGGACTGACTTCACGTTCGAGTTGAATATCCTCAGCTTTGTTTTTAGAGATATATCCTTGGTTCTCCAAATCTTGCTTAAGGATGTGAAAGCTGCCTGTGCCTTTCCAATTCGTGCTTTGACTTCTGCCTCTGTTCCTCCCTTATTGTCAATGATACTACCAAGATAGCAGAAGGACTCTACATCTTCCAGTGGTTGATCTCCTACTGTGACTTGTTCGCTTAGGGGTGCAACAATTTTTAGGACCTTCGACTTCGCGGGATGTATCCTCAATCCAATAGATTCTGAAATTTTGTTTAGAGCTGTAGTCTTTGCTTGCATCTGGTCGTGTGTGTGCGACAATAGTGCCAAGTCATCTGCAAAATCTAGATCGTCCAGCTGTGTCCATGGGGTCCATTGTATGCCATTTCTTCCTCCACTGGTGGTTTCTTTCATAAGCCAATCAATCACCAGGATAAACAGAAATGGGGACAGCAAACAACCCTGCCTAACACCAGTCTTGATATCAAAGCTGTCAGTAAGCTCACCATCATGTACGACTCTGCAACTTGTCCCCTCGTACATGCTCTTGATAAGATTCACCATCTTCTCTGGGATTCCATAATGTCTCAATATTCTCCACAGTGTTTCTCTATCGATGCTATCAAAGGCCTTCTCGTAGTCAAGGAAGTTCACTATCAGTTGGGAGTTCCACTCTAGCGACTGCTCTACTATGATTCTCAGCGTGGCGATCTGGTCGGTGGTTGATCGATTACTCCTGAAACCAGCTTGCTCCTCGCGAAGTTTTTGGTCTGTTGCATTCTGTATTCGCTTGAGAATAATCCGATTGAAAACCTTTCCTGGGATGGAGAGAAGTGTGATTCCTCTGTAGTTACTACAATTGCTGAGGTCCCCTTTTTTTGGGAGCTTCACGAGGTGTCCTTCCTTCCAGTCCTTTGGAAACTTGCCTCCGATCCAAATCCTCGAGAATAGTGAGTGCAGACCCTCTGCAACCCCAGCAGCATCTGCCTTCAGCGCCTCTGGTGGGATCTGGTCTGGTCCAGCTGCCTTGCCTCGATTTAACTGCTTTATGGCATCATTAATCTCTGCTTTAGTCGGAGGGTCGCAACTGATCGGTAAATCATTTCTTGCGGGTAGAATGTCGGGTGGGTTGCTTGGTGGAGGTCTGTTCAAGAGGCTGTTAAAATGTTCTATCCATCTTTTTGCCTGAGCTTCCTTTCCAAAAATAGCCTTCCTGTTGTAATCCTTGACAGGAACTTCAGGTTTTCCATATTTTCCAGCAAGAGTCTTTGTAGTCTGGTAGAGGATCCTCATGTGTCCTCCTGTTGCTGCCTTCTCTGCTTTCTCTGCTAACATTCCTATGAACTCCTCTTTGTCTTTTTTAATTGATTTTTTGACCTCTTTAGCTGATGCTCGGTACTCTTCCTGGTTACCAACTCTTGAGCTTCTTGTACGACTTGCATTTACCCGTTCTTTTAGGTCTCTTCTTATCCTTATCAAGTCCAGTGATTTTTGACTGATCCATTCCTTGTGTTCCACTTTCTTTTCCCCAATAACATCCTGACATGTCGATGTAAATACTCCTTTTACCTTAGCCCAGTGAGTCTCCAAATCTACCGTCTCTTCGAGGTCAACAAGGGGTTTGAATCTATTCCTCAGTGTCAGCTGGAACTCTTCCTTCTTGTCTCCATCCAGAAGGCTCACTTGAAACTTTCTCCTCTTTGTTCCTGCTCTGGTACCTTGTTTCTTGAGGCGGAGTTTTGATGGTCAATATAGACAGTTAAATGGTCATTACGAAAGGACCACGGAGCATATCTGTATCTATTCAAATTTTAAAAAATAAAAAAAATCTCTTTTCTTACAATTACAGTTTTTCTAGCCCTGAATCAATGTCATTCAAAATACAAAGAAATATAAAGGAAGTCAGAGGTCATTTTGAGGTTGTCAAGGTCATCTGGTGAGGTGGTTCTATTATCTACAATTATTTGTATGCCAACCTGCGACAACTATGCAGCGTTTGTTGCCTATATTACCAAATACCCAATTTTTGTCCTAACTGACTCTACTCTTGTTGAGTTGACGAGTCGTAAAATTCGAACTCCAAACGAGCTGACTCCTCTGGATGTGAAAGAGTCTGCAGCTTGGCGTATTTTATTTCTTTCTTGTTGACGCTGTGTTTTGAGCGTGCTCAATTTCCTAGACTTTTTCTCTCATTCCTTTCCAACACGTCCTTATCTCACTTAACTCATAGTCTTGTATTACTTTTCATTTCTCTTACCTCTGAGGTTCAGCGCTGTATCACCCATACATTAGTGCACAAAAGATCTGCTTATTAAACAAAATGATTTACAAGTATTTACTTATCTATTTATTTACTTAATATTTATTTGTTTATTTATTTACTTATTATTTATTTGTTTATTTACTTATTATTTATTTATTTATTTTTGCTTTTTCATCTACAGAATCTTTTCGGCTCGGTGCTGAGCATGGCTATGTGAGATCACATCATGTATAGTACATGTATGTTTATTGTTACAAGCGGGGATCAGCTTTTCTCCAGAAACGCCGCCAACTGGTCAAATACACGACAGTAAACCACGCTACATACTTTCCACAGAAAGAGCACGGCTGAATTTATTATTTACAAAAAGGGCGGACAGGGGAGAGCGGGAGGAACAATTCCAGTATTGAGCTGACACTGCAAAAATTGTAAAACAAGGCGTTGAAGTTTTTTATTATTATTATTATTATTATTGAAGTTACCGCCCTGTAAATCAAATGAATAATATGTCGCAGGTGAGCAACAGAGAGGAAAAACTCTTCCAAGCCATAAGGAAAGGAGATGTTCAACGACTTCAAAAGTTGCTCAGGAAAGGCTGTAACCCAAACTGTCGGATGGGCGACAACCTCTGCACACCTGCTAGTACTTTAGCTGTTCACTCGAATAAACTAAAATGTTTGGAATGTTTACTCGCATATGACGCAACTGTTGTCAATGCGCTGGACGCAAGAAGCACAACCCCTGCTTTGCATGCAGCACATTACGGATACCTAAGCTTCCTTGAAGTCCTGAATCTTCACCATGCAAATTTCAACGCGGTTGACAGAGAAGGTCGTAATGCCTTGATGCTGGCTGCAGAATGGGGGAAGTTGGACTGCCTAAACTTTTTAATAAATGAGTCGACTGACAAAACTGACATTAATCTCCGAGATCGACAGGGAAGGACTGCCATAATGGCTGCAGCAATACATGGCAGACACGAATGTTTGCAGTATTTAGTAGATAGCAAAGCTAAGATTGACCTAGTTGACCATCAAGACGGCTATTCCGCATTAATGTATGCGCTGAAACATCGATCTTACATGTGTGCAACGATTCTACTTGACAGTAGAGCCAATGTCAACATCGTGGCCAGAGATGGAAAGACCACAGTACTCACACTGGCCCTCAACGACAGTAAAGATGGTGGCGAGTACTCCTTTGTTGAAAAGCTGCTGCAACTCGGAGCTGACGTAACATTGTCTCATCTAGATCAATTTTACCTCCATGAAATGATTGCACGTGACAAAAAGACAATTGTTCGTCTCATGTTAATGAACGGTTGCCCCCCATTTGACAGAAAATGCTGGGAACCTCTGTTTCACTTTTCCCATCACCACATGCCCATTTCACCCCTCGCTGTCGCCTTGCTCTCGGGCTTCTATGACACCGCTAAATACTTAGCTATAAATCAGTTTTTGACAAGTTATGACATGACCATTCTGCCAAATGATACCGAAATCCGGCAAAAGGTGAAAGCTCTGCATGGCGAGGAGGACGAGACAATTACTGTTCTGGACTATTTTTGCACAGGACCCCAGTCACTGAGAGTCCTCAGTTTTGTGGTTCTATCGGAAACGTTTGGCAAATGCACCATTGATGCTCATCGCAAATCTCTGCGAAGGGAACTCATTAAAAATGCAGGACTGCCGCCTCCTTTGCAGAATGAGTTACAGTTTCGAACATCAGCCGCGAAAGTTTGTGTCCTCAGCTGGCACGATTTGTCTTTTGAAACTTGTCAAAATATTGAAGTTTGTAATTGTAGCTTTTGCGGACACGAGAATGGGTTCAGACTAACAAAGACAGCTGAGCCATAGATTTACTGGCAGGGTGTTGCTCTTGAATACAGGACAAATTATTATTGGGCAGTTAAGCGTTTAGATGCGGTTACCGTGATTAGTATTATAGATACATGTAATTTCTTTACTTTGACGAGGATCATTAACCACTTTTCATTCTAGTTTACATGTATGTCTGAACATCAACAACAATTCAGATCTGCATGTTGTGCTGCTTGGTTTCAAATCCGTGAATATTCACATATTTTATTTCATCTAATCTGCCATTTATTACAAGCCATTCTCAGCATATGCAAACCAGAATCACATCGTGAAAATTTATGTCAGTATATTACTTTCTCAATAGTAATTAGATCATGCAATTCAAATTGATTATAACTGCATGTAAAAGGGCTGCATTTGCCTGGTAATGTCAGGTTGAAACACGTTCAGGTTCAGTATAAGTATACACTGAACCCAAGAGCAGGAAGTCAAAAGGGCTAGGAACTGACTAGTGTCGTAGAACTGGACAACCGATTCATTTCTGCATTACACTGAGAGCATGGCAAACAAGAAAAAATGGGGTTTAAGTTTTTGCACTTTTAACAACAATGAAATTTTATCAGAGATTTCGTTACCGCCCCAAAAATTTTTTTTTTCAAGTGAGGAAATAAATCGGGGTGGCCCTTTTTCATTCATGTGGCATGCTGACAGTGGTGGCATTATGTAGAATACAGATATTCATACAGAAGTCATACAAATGCAGCATCAACAACCATTGTACGCATCTGCGATGTATCATTTATTTACTTTTTTCATTTGTTGTAGTCCAAAAACAAACAAACAACAAACATAAATACATGAAGATATTAATGACAATGAAACTGATGGTAATAATGATGATGTTTTTCATCATAGCAAATAAACAAGGATGTTGGATACAATGGTGTGTGTAGCATATCTATCACCAGTGTCTTGCAAGAGATATCTCGGGGTGGGGGGAAACGTCAAAAAAAAATTTTATTGTCCAATTTACTGAACAGTACCATGAAATATAACTGTTGACCAGACCTGCAAATTATGATAAATTGACAATAATATGATAATGAAAAAAAATAAAAAAATCAAAAAATCAAACTGCACTAGAGCCACTACAACACACAGATTGCCATGTCTAATATTGTTAGGTATATCCCATATTTTTCATTTCATAAAAATGGCAACAAAAATAAAACCACATGTGCCTTTTCATAATAATACAAGATAATGAGTCGAAATGTTTTTGTCCCCCTCCTCAAGCTTTGTCTGTTTTATCATTCTTGCAATAACCACTGTGATTTAAAACACATACATGTACCATCAATTGTGGAAAACATGCAAAGATAATTTTATGCTGTGTGAACACACACTTACGTACACACACAAAAATGCACAGATGCCAACTCTTAAATGGTAATGGAGCTATTACACCTAAAAGTCATGAATTTACAATTCACTCTCACTGATGGATGGTTATAAGCAATGTCACTATAAAAATGCACCAACAAAATACAATGGCCTGCAGACAAATTGTGAGATATCAAACATGAAACAAAGCATACACTCAATCTTCTTTCCAAAACACTCAATAAATAGCACAGAAAAATAAGAAATTTACCGTGTCTCATTCATTTTTCACTAGACACCAAGTGAATCCAACATACAGAGGGATGGAAGGATGGGGTGTGAAAAAGAAAAAGTCCACAGCTCAATTTTGGCTCCGTCCGTAAGTTTGCCCTTCCAGCTTACCCTTTAATAACTGTAATTTCCGCAGACACATAATCACTAGGTAATTAGCAATATATGCAATATATATGTTGTCTTCCACCCGCTCCGCACAAATTTACAATAAGCCATGTGATTCCCTGTAGGCAGAAACTTGTTTCATCTCCTACCTAGAAAATTGTGTTCATTTAAGAAATTTGCAGCAGATTAGATACGTATAAAATCAAAAGTAATATTCTGTAGGTTACTATTTCTTTACTTCTTTTAAATGAAAATTCTGCCGTGAATCTACCCTGAACTTTAACATTATAGATATTTTCACTCCACAATTCACTATTCTCAAGAAATTCTACAATTCAGGTATCTCGCAGCACAAAGATGTTCCTTTAATCACAAATTACACAGATGATGGCTTTTCTACATGGATTGAGAGTTACTGAAACAAAAAGACATCATAATTAAGATCATCCCAATGACAGATGAGTTAATAATTCATTTACACATGTACTTGTACTCCTGTTACATCTATTACATGTAATAATTATTTGAACATTGTGTTTAGCCACAACAAGGATTTCCTTTCATCACTTTTGCCATTCCTTGAATGCAAGTCTGCTGGAGATGAACAATGACTGTACATTTAATACACTCTTAAAGCAAGCTGAGAACGGTTGAAAGCTTAAATGGATACCAATTTACTTTTAGTTTTCATTTTCATCAATAGTTATAATTTTAAAAAACACCTGCACATTTGAATGAAAGATTCAACAACACAGTGCAGATATGCTCAGAATTTTTCAGTCTTATTTGTTTTTTTTCTTATTCCCAATCCCACTTACTAAAATGTTATCTCACTTAAAACAGGATAATGTTATCCTGTCCTCTGTGTAAAATACCATTCTGACATTTAACATACAACAAAACAATGCTCTCTGCTCTCTCCCACCACTATTTTTTAAAGAATCCAAATGAATAGTTTTTTGTCTATTTTTTTCTCTATTTGCAAGTGCTTGGCAAGGAGTGACATCAATCAAAATCGATCACGTGCCAGTTTTGAAAGAAAAAGGAACATCTGTCCGACAAGAGATATTTCTTATCTATCCAACTAATAATCCTTGTGATCTTTTCTAGACAATGGATCCACCCTTGAGTTCAGGTGAAAAATGTACATATGAGACAAATGAGATTTAGAAAATACACAAATGTGACCATGCCATGCTTCCATAAAAATACATAGGTTGGATGAATTTAAGAAGGGCTGGGTGTTATACAATGTGCAAGGAAAATTCATTCATGAGATGCCATCAGTGTAAATCACATTGACCAATTTCACGAACATTGGGTTATTTTGCATTTGAACAAGACCACAGTTTCCCACTCTCGCACAAAGGTTTACAGCTGACACTGACAGACTAAACTCTTATCACTTATCCACATAAATAACGAGGTCAACATGGTCATATTCAGGCCTAGTATCTGCTATAACATGGTCAAATCCAGCAGAACATGCTCCATTCACTTACCAAAGTCTTGATGTTAAAACAAAAAAATTAAACTCAGTCGTCATATTGTGGTTCCTCAAGTTTCACATTTCAAGATCGCACAGCTCTTATCAAGTCATGAATCATGCATTCCTGCTAAGACCTGTAGCTTAGCTATAAGTGACTGCTCCATAACAAAGACAGGCCAAATCCCCCATACCTTACAAGCTTCACTGAACTGTACGAAACCAAATCTTAACTGAAATACTGAAACACTTCCAGGGATGAAACAAAACCTATCATAAAAGATGACAATTAAAAAGAAAAATGTTTGGGCAGCTGAAAGGTGCTAAATGACTCTTCTGCCAAGGAAATTATTTTATGCACATTTATTTCCAGAAAAACTGGGAATTTTGATGCATGTTCTGCAAAAAATGTGAGGGAGCTAGGGAAAAAAAATAAGAAAATCACTACAGTGAAACACTAGCCTAACAATTTAAAGGAACATTACATCTTTGAATGTTTTATCATCCTTATATTACAAACACAATCCTATACATTATTTTAAACGTGAAGACCAAATGGAAATGCATTTCATGAATAGAAATACTTCATCTGGTAGGTACATAAATTTTTACCATGTTATAATTTAACTTTTGACCATTTTTTCTACTCTGCACAAAGTGCCAAAGCCTGCTAAGCCTCCACTAAACAGTGTGTGGAATTATCACATTAGTAATGAGCAGTGTCCTATAATAGTTTCATCATGAACATTTACAACATTGAACAATTGGAGGGATTTACATGAAATAAATTACTCAAACATGCATTATCTTTGTCAGAGTTGGCATTTCTGTCCACAAAGAAGAATTTGTAGGCAACCATCTTTTGGAGAATGATCAGCTTTTAATACTATTCTATACATGCCCCATAGACCCTATTTTCTATAGATTTCACAAATACCAGCAAATGAGAAATAAATGCCGTATTGTGACAAAGTTTTCTTGCCAGCCAAAGCTCACCCCTGGTCTAACAACTTAACCACTTTTCCAGCTGCAGTGCAGATAACTAAACAATCACTGTATAGGACAGGCAAGCCAACTGAATAAAAAGACAAAAGTCTTAAACTCAGTAACTAAATGACAAGAGACTGAAACCCAAATGCACTCATGCAGTACAACAGCAAGTAAAAAAAGGTTATTTTCACCTATTCTTTCCAACAGCCCGTCACAAGAAAGCTACTCATTAGGACAAATTTGCACAATGGATTACACCAAGGTGGAAGAAGAGCCCTTGTATGACAAACAAATAGAAAGGTCTGGATCCCATGACTAATACTTACACTACAACAGAAGATCTAACAAATGACAGGCGTAAAAACCATGAGCAAATGAATGCATAAGATTATAATTAAACCATCGCTGTGATTCTGATAAAATCATAATTTTTTTAGGAAAATATATAACGCATTGGTTTTTTTAACCTTTTTTTAATTTTTGCCTTGAAATTTTTTATTTTTTTTTACCCCATTATATTTCTTTAAGTTCTTTCCTCTTAATACAAAAGATACTAGAAATGACAATACGAGACAGCTCAGGGTTTTCGCGTTTACGGATTTGGCAGCGTCACCTCACCTAGTGGCGTAGGTGTGAGAGATGTAGACAACAATATTTTTACAATGCCGAATAGAGAAAATGCCGAGTTTTGGTGTGTTCAGCTCTCACCCTAACCCTTGCTGGAAGTCGTTCGTTGTAGGAAACCTCTGGCAATTTTTCTCCCTTCTTAAATGTGGTAATAATGTCACAATCGTTTTATTAATTTACCATCATACCGAAGTAGATCTAGTATATTTTCAGAACATGGGACCGAGGCGTAACTCATCCTTCCCGTCTCCCAACAGCAATAAACAATAGCGGAAACTATGAAGGGTTTTGAATACATTTAAGGGGGGGCGCGGGTCCTGAAATCGAAATTAGGCTTTAAAATACCGATATCGCGATTTTGTACTTTTCGGTTAGTTTATCCATTTAGGAACACTATTTTACTAAACAAGTGTCAATTTTGAATGTTTATAACCCTGAAATATGCCTTTTAGTGAGGTAGGGGGTCAAGAAAAAGGCACAAGAATCATGCCATTGGGCTGCAAAATTAGCCCTAAATAATATCTTAGTGTCGCTATCAAAACCCTTACTCCTCCGTATATATCTGTCACAATAAGCCTTTGGTGGTTTGGAAATCATTGTTGAGGCTCAGCACACCAGTAATGATGACTTTAGCCATGTGTAACACGTTTCAATAACATTTTTATTGAAAAAAACTTTCAAATGCGATTTTCTCGAAATTGCACTTTTGACCAGTGATTTGTGAACTAGTTTTTTATTTACTGACGAATTGGTATAAAATTTGGCCAACATGTTTGAACAAATCAAAAAATTCATACGGAAGGGAATTTGTTTAACTTTTCTTTTTTTTTTTTGGTTGAATTTTTTTTTTGATAGAAAATAAGAAAAAAATGGAATTCCGCAACATACCATTTTCAAAAATTTATAACAAAAGATCTGTCAGAGATATCAAAATTCCCTTCTGTATAAAGTTTTTAATTGGATTGAATAAGACATAAGAGAAGTTTCAAATAAATCCAGTAAAATTTGGCGAAGCCTATCTATATTGAATTTGGTACTTTTTGGGGACTCAAAATCCAAGATGGCGGCACTTCCATGGCAACAATATGGCAAACAAATTTTTTTACATTTTTTTTCTGCTAATTCAGACATTCTGAATTCGATTATAATAGTTAAAATTGTCTATTTCTCATAATAACAAAAATCGCCTTCAGGACCCGCACCCCCCTTAAGGACTTTCCTTTAACAATAACAGGCTAACCTTGGATTTCCTTTCTTCTCGTTCTTCCTCCTTTTCTTTTTCTTCTCCAAATTCACAAAAAATACACCATCATCGAGAACCACATCAACCGTTGCATCAGAGATGCATTGCAGTACAAACAGCAGTCGAGTCCCAAGCGCTGTCGGTAGGCTAAAAATAACTTGTTGAAAGAGAGGCCAGGGAAGCCCCACGCACATTACTAGATCTATGTCTGTGCCATCTCGTGAAAAATCTTTCCTTCCTTCACCTGCCCTTTTTTGTGCTTTGCTTTATACAAAAGTTCATTACTAATTACATACTGCATATTTTAAAAATATTTTGACAGCGAAACTGCCTCTGGAAGCAAAACCGATAGGTGTTGTGTCTTATTTTCTTGGAATGGTAAAACTGACAGTTGCATAATGGTGTAGTTATCGTAGTTATGCATGAATTTGTGAGGTTTGATGAAACTGCTAATAATTAAGCACTGTATGCAGCGCTGGCTCTGCGCGCCGAGAATGGGCAGTGCCCGTGATCGGATGTAAATGGTATTTTAAGAGGTCGGAAGAAGGGGGTGTCTGATCCTATCCTGTCTTGATCTTATCAATATAGTAGTATCTTTGTTAATACAACAGATGCCCCATTCCTAACAGCTCACTGAAAATATATTTCAGCCATATATCAACAGCCTGCAACTTCCCATAGAACATTCAACATTACATCTCTTCTACTCCATCACTGATCACATTCATCCCTGGATTGCATATAGTACACAAGAAAAGACACTCACAGCTGGAACAAACCAAAATTGTCTATATATATATATTTACATGTCCTTTGTCATTATCAATAACGACCATTTACGTGCATAACATCATGACAATGGTAGAGAATCCCATCTTTTCCTTTGTATATTGAAAGAATGACTGGATGCGGGGAACATACACCCAAATAACAAAATAATACAAGTATGCAATACATTTTGAGTGAAAACACAAAGAGAACATTATGATGATAACTTTGTGAGGATAAATAAAAAAAGATGGCAACAGTTAAACTACTGAGGTAAAGATGGAAAATCTTAGAGGGATTCAAGTTGATGGCATGGGCCAGCTGATGTTCTTTCCTCATACAAAATCAATGTGAATTATAAGTGGGTTTATTAGTATAATACAGTATCATCTTGCACTCAACAGACTTGTATGCTTGCTTGGAGTCAAAATAAATGAGAAAACTTTTTGAAAAAAATTGTCAAGTTCAGGCTGGATTGAGGCATGTTATAAAATGAAAGAGGTTCTGTTTGCCACATTCTCAAACAATTTTAAATGCAGAAATTAGAAAAAGCAAAAAGACACCAGCCATGTATGAAATTTCATAGCTTATAATAAACAAGTTATAATTTGGACTGTCAGTCCATACAAAATCAATTTTTAAGATAACACTTTTCCCCCCTTTCTTTACATGACTTGCAAGTTACATTTAATTAACAGTGTTATTTACTTTTCTTGGAATGAAGTGGTAAAACTGACAATGTTGCATAATGGTGTAGTTATCATAGTTATGCATGAATTTATGAGTTTTGATGAAACTACTAATAATTAAGCATTTTCCTTAAAAAGACAGGCTCCCCAAAAGCAGTCACAGCAGATAAAGTGTGATATGCCAACCAAAGAACAGAAGGAGTACATATCCACAGGAGAATGATAAGCAATGAACTGTCCAATAAAACTACCATGCTGTGTTCAACTGGTAAACTTGTGCAAGGAATTCAATTATATTCTTAACATCACGAAAAGCCATAAGGAAAATATGGGAAAAATGAGAAATTGGAAGTATTTTGTGCAATCTGTCCAGGAAAGTTTAAAGATCATGACAACTTTTTTTTTCTTCTTGATTTGATATTCACCCTCACCCTGCGAGGGGCGGCAATTGTCGGTATTTACTCGCAAGCGCTCACGCCGCACGGGC
Source organism: Onchidella celtica (assembly GCA_963931925.1). Lineage (NCBI taxonomy): Eukaryota > Metazoa > Mollusca > Gastropoda > Systellommatophora > Onchidiidae > Onchidella > Onchidella celtica. The sequence goes on from OZ007582.1 coordinate 24,282,996, forward strand.
GGCAAAAGTCGGGAAGGTCATGCTGTCCGTGCCACCCGCAAGCCGTATTTTCACGCGTGGGGTCACTGACCTTTTTGAGACGTAACCACCTTGTTACTGTTCACTGAATCTCTTCCAAATCAAACGCATTGTGACATGGACATGTTAACCAGTGAACCACTGGTCGGAATCACAAAGACTAAGCTTTCAAAGGCTCTCCCCACACTTTCAAAAGATGTAACATCGACATGCGAACTGTTGCTCAACAAATTTGCAATATTATCTCATTTTCTCACAAGCTGACCACCATCTGGAGTTGTCTGTATCTAAGAACCAATCAGAAACAAGCTCTGAAATAATCTTTGTCCCAAATGCCCACATTGGTTTATTAGTACAGTAGTCTCCGCCTAAGAACCCGGTCAACGGGAGACAGAAAAAGCGGGTTCTTAGGCGGACCGGGCTCGTAGGCGGATACAACACGAGGCCCAGTGATACCATGTGTACTAACCACATACAGCCCTCAGTACATGTACATGTGCCATGCAAACCGAGCGCGTGGTCAATTACGTATAAAATTCTGCCCCTCGAGTCAAGACAACAATAGATGTTAGGTAATGACTATGCTAATTTAGTCTAGGAGTGGCCTGCTTGCACATGAAAGACGTAACTGGGCTCCATCCTTTGTGCGGTTCGCCTCCCCCTACCTTCCCTCCACCTGTTCTCTTTCACTGTACTGTGTGACTTTGTTCTATTCCGTCAAAGTGTGCTTGTCTCACGGTCAAATGCCGGGTTCTTAGGCGGATTTTTCGTTTCAGAACGGGTTCTTACGCGTGTAAATTATAGTGAAAAAATTCGGTTTCGCGGCAACAGCGGGTTCTAAGGCGGCGAGTTCTTAGACGGAGTCTACTGTATGGGACAATCGGGACGAAACCATTTGTGTAGGGCTTGGGAGGGCGTGGCTACACCTGTCAGTTTGGAATCATAAGTCAGATCATTGGTTAGAAACTGACAGACTAAGGTTTTGCTGGTTAATTCATTATCAAACGTGATAAGGCATAGCAGCGAATGTTTTCATACCGATCAATAAAAACCGAACCACGTGGGCAGTGTATGTGGTCATCGCATAGCGGCACGGGTCAGTGACCCCAGATAAGATTCACCGTGAGTAAGGTCACTGACCGTGCAGCGGGCTTTACGGGTAGCACGCGGGGTATGGGTTAAAAAATGGAGTACTGTTTCCAAGATAAATGACAATAATGTTGCATTCAAGATTCTAAGTAGCTTTTATAATTGTACTTGCACTGTAATGGTAGTGACAAAAACTGGAGGGTCAAGCTTCTTCTTCTTCTTCTTCTGCATTTTTCGTGGAGGGTCAAGCTGAATGGTGTACTCTTCACCAGGTGAGACAAAATTATAGTGCATTCCATTAATCATTATTTTCATTATTACATGTATGTTGTATCCATGAAAACAGCAAATTTTCTGAAGCGCACTGAGAGATTGAGAAGTTTAATTACACAAGTGTGCTTTCAGCACAAAAAAAAACAACATTTACATTACACGTATATCTGCTGTGACTTGCCCCTAAAATCTCATTCATTGTGACCTAAAACATGACTTGTACTTTTGGCATTGTCTAGTGATTCTTACCTGCCCCCCTCAATTCCCCAACACAAGAGAAGAATATTTACTTTCTACTTCCCCAATTCATACATCTTACGGATTGAAATTACTGATGTGATGACATCTACTGAAACTATATTGGATGCACTTTCTTTGATTTCTAATGACTTGACACTATGACCATGAGTAACTTCTTATGGAGGCTATGGCAGTCGCTTTACAAATAATTCTAAGATACTACAAATCAAGTAAATTCAATATTGATATCATACTTCATAGACAGAACTTTCGTAACACACAGAAATTCACAAAAAGCACAACTGTGCTACTGGATGCCTCCCAATAAATGCAAAACCAAACACACAAAACACGTAAGTGTACACTTGGCTAGAATGAAGCATTCATGTTATCAAAGTATCCATGGTATGTCCTTGATGGTTGTGAATTTGTCAAGATTTTATTTCAGAACTGTTTTCCTTTGATTCATGCATTGCAAACAACACATAACATTTTTCAGTTCACAGAATTTTACTTCCCAGATAATCATTACCTATTAATCTGAATATTTCACTATTTACAGTCTCAGCTTGAACAAAGAGCACATTTGTCAATATCATGACCATTCTACTGACTATATAAGGTCAACTGGCAAATGCATTTGATCTTCATTTTCCTCTGGTTACTGTGCTGTAATATCACAATAAAAGTTTGTGGAATTTCGCCTTTGCAAGCAAATACGTACGTACACAAAACTGGTCAACTTTCTAAGTTTCTATGGGTAATGAGTCTTACTCGAACTTATGTCTGCATAAAACAGTAAAACACAAGAGCAACAAAATGTTTCTTCAGAAATCTCTATGTCTACCACAACAATGTATAGTACTGGAAATAAACTGTTTCCAAGCATGATAAGTCAAATAAATTTCACTGACTTCTAATTTCTACCAGCCACAAAACTATTTCACAGCCCAGCACTGTCTAAGCTGGAATATACAGATTTAATGACAAAAGATAATCGTGGAAATCCCTCTTCATAACTGACAACCAAATTTGAGTGATGTACACACCAAAAAATGACAAAAATAACTTAGTGTGATAACACATACAACTTGCTTAAATATACAGTTACACACAGATTAATAACTTCATCTGCGATTCTCATTACCACAAGGCACACTCTTTCACAGAGTCCTTTCATCACTCAAAATGTCAATTTAATTTGACAGCAGGTAAGCATTTCATGTTTTACACAAAAAACACCAAAAATGTTTCCTTCAGATAGCTGTTGCCTCTTAGGGTTGATGTTTTGTGTTTCCTTGACTAAACTGCTCTACAGATTGCAAACTTCCAATGGAATGGTATTGATAGATCTTATTTTCTGAGCCATAACACTTTTTGCTAGTGAATCTAACAGTAACCAGTTCTTAACCCTCGCCCTGCGGGAGGCCACTATATTGGCCTCCCCGCGCAACACGCGAGGCCAATATTGTGGCCTACATACCGCATACCGGGTCCAGCAGTAGGCCTATATAAATATATTGTATGGCAGCGCTGCTCCTCCCGTTTTGTTTGTTCGGTTGCCGCAACTGTCGTTTTTTTTTTCCCACACTATTTTTGCGTGTGTATCTATCCTGTCACCCCTACTATATCTAACAAAATGGTATCGTCCGATTACGTTTATTACAATGCAACTATTCGTCATGCTCATGTAATAGTATTGACGGTCTGAAGTTCGAACTGGGGAAAATCTTGGGGAAACTTACTTTGATGCTGGTTGTCGTCTACATGTGAAAGAAGAAGAAAGGGGCCATGTGCATATTTGAGACGCCGTTCTGTCTGTAATTATGAATTCCGATGTAATACTAGGGCATGCTGCATAAGGGCATCTGTCAGTAGGTTTTTCATTAGAGAAAACTGGGAGAAAATGACTGACTTTGTTGTTGGTCGTAGTCTTGATTTGATGTGGTAATTAGAGATACATGTATTGTGTTCCTTTGATTAAACCGCTTTTCAGTACATGTATGTGCTCTACGACCTGGAAATCAAATCTTTCGCTAAAACTAACATCGTAGTAAGTGGAGGCTTTACATTGTAGAGGAGGGAGAAGGCAATGCCACGATACATGTGGTTAGTAAATTAAGCGCCTGGCTTAAAAAATAATTTGTTCACCTGAATGGCCTGACTTAGGGGCAGAAAAAGCACAGAGGTCTTGGGAAAATAATAAAATGTGTGTTAAACGGCATGTAAATGCAGAAAATTCTTGATTTTGGGCCTTTCATTTCACAATAAAACTTACTGCATATCATCACAAGTACTTTATCCAAATATACTAAGGGTCACTTACGATTTATCCACCACTATTGTTATTATTGCGTCCTAAAGTATACATGATACACGTGTTCACGGGGACCGACTGACCCGTCCGCCGAGGTTATCGGCAACACACGAACGATCGGCTGTCTGGCCGCTGGCTATCCCAGCACAGGGCATTACATGGACGAGTTCACTCATCGTGGGACGAGGGTAATATATCCTCACAGGGCCAACTGAATTAAATGGACATTTGCCATCGACTGACAATATGAAAATCAATCATAAATGCCACTGGAACTGATCCTATTTGCAATAGTTTAGGAATTTCCTCAAATTATAATAATTCATGGTGTACTGCTTTTTATTTTGTTGGAACTCAAACAGCAACATGAGCAAAATACTCTCCTGTCTAAGCTTTAATTTCCTGGCAAATCAAGTTATTATATCCCTTTGATCGTTAGATGGAAAAGTTTGACAATCAGGAAAACAAAATCCATAGAAAAAATATCCTAGCACAATAGAATGGTATCGTATGAATGTGAAATAACCATGGAGAGATCTCCCAAGATGTATAGGGAGGCAAACATTAGAAATGATATTTCAGGAAGGGGAGGAAGAGACCTATGTATGTGAGTGCAGAAGTGGTTGTCCCATACCTAATATTCTCTCTTCTCAAAAATTTCTTCTGAAAATTTTAATTCCACGTCCATGACAAAATTACAGCATTTGATTGTTTGGATATATACTAATGGTCTTGCACACAAATCCATCATGTCGAGGGAGGGCAATTTTGAAGAAAGAAGGAAAAAACCCCACATTTTAAATTGGAAAGAGTAATCTGATATAAGTGGGTTTGTTTTTTACAATAATATAATTTTCCACATGATGCTGAATCCTATTTCCATACAACGAAAAAAAAAAAAGGAAATTTCCAAGTTTGGTAGTTTAACTCTTTCCGTACTTTTCACCGATACATCGGTTCCTCCGACTGACGCATTTGGACTAATTTCTGCTGAAGTGCAGTAATAGTGGCATCGGTTGTACCACAAACAACAAAAACACTGGGAAGCTAGATGGACACAGTATCGTTGAAATGCCCAGGGGTAACAAGGAGAGTACTTTTTGCCGATGTATCGGTCCCCCCGACTGACGCATTTGGACTAATTTGGGCTGAATTGCAGTATGGAAAGAGTTAAGCACAGGTCTGTCAATATTATTTTTATTTTTCACTATCTCCACTCAATTACAAATGCCCGTGACACTTAGCTCACTTGAACCGATTCCCGTGCATTTGCGGGACGAGCCTACGAGCCTGTAGCCAGATCCCCCACATACACGGGATCAACATTATCGATCGATAACTCCCATGCTTTTCCTGTGCGAGCTGTGGGACTCGGCAAGATGCTTGCTGGACCTGTTTTTTCATTTCTTTAAAAGTTTGGTCAGGTTTTATAAGAAACTTTTTGAGATACTTCCGAGTAAGGGATGTCACTACAGAAACTCGTGGCAAAGGAAAAGCTAGTAGAACAGGGCCAAAACGTAGTTCTAGTGGTAGTAGTAGATCTAAATCATTCATCCATACGAAAACAACAAAAATAAGTACAAAGAACTCTTTTGTTTTTTGTTTTTTTTCACACACATTTGCTGAACAAAAATTTTTTGTGTGACCCTGAATGTTGTCCATTTTCAAATATTCATAAAATGAAAACTATCAAATCAATTGAAGTTCTGTTTGTTTTATCTGATATAACATTTATTTGTGTGTTTTGTGACTTAATTTCAATGTGATTGCTTGATTAGGTTTATTTTGGTGAATTTTTTACTAAACTCCAAAAACGCCAGGTTGCAGTGATTGTTCGGCTAAAATTCAGCAACAGAAGTGGCTGCACTGATTTTTTAAAATATATTGAAAAACATTCTCCTTGCAAGTTAGGGAAAGAGACACATCAAACGTACGTTCATGTTGTGAATTTGTCAATCGATCAGTGGGACTATCACATCATCATGAATCAGTCAGACAAATTTTTAGCAAGTTCTCCTCCTTCATGTGTATCAAGTGGCACCATGCAAACTGTGTGTTACAACTTCCACAAGAACAATATCCAGATAATTTTCGGTCCTACCCAGAAAATAGAATTCACTCATATTCTTTGCACAGATGCAGTACACTGAAACTACACAGTGATGTCTGTAGTAGCTATTCACACTGGCAACAGGTTTTCTTTCACGAGACGAAATACAATGTACCACAGCACAGGCCTGATTTCCAAACTTCATAGTATCCGTTCATACACTAATACGAAGTAGGTGATGAGCTCGCGGGACAAGACACTGCTTCAGTTTTACAATGATGTGAACCTCTCACTTGCTTCTGCTTGCTACTTAACAGCTGTTTGGTTGCCCAAACTTCAGTCTAACCTTGTGACATCAACCATTTCAGTGAACTTACAGCTTCGTGGTCTCCATTTATTTACCTGGACATATTGCAAGATGCACAGGTCAAGAAACTGAAGGCGTTAGCTGCTGAATACCACAAGTGGTGTGTGAATAAGACTGATGACCAGAATTAGCACATTCTTCAATACTGCATAACTCTCCAAAAATTCCTTTCTAAACAGAGAGAACCTTTTATACTTGATCATGCTATTCCAGCTGTTAAAAAGTACTTATGATTCACCTTTTTTTGGAGACTTTACGGAAATAAATGCCCGGTGATTCCAACTCCTTGAGTATGTCATTCTCATTTGTGGTACATATTATATTAGGCAAATACTCATACTGCTACAAGATTGTTCCCATGAGATGAATTTCCAGTGACTTGCTGAGCATTCGAGTAGGCAAAACAAAACAAAAATCATCAAACAAACCGGAGTGTGGATATGATATCCCACAATATCCAGCATCAACCTCTCCTCCTCTTGTTCCTGTTAAATCTCCTACAGTCTCATGCCATCTAAAATGTATTATCCAGCAAATTTTAAAAATTCCGAAGCATTAACTCAACTGAAAGAAAATTAAAAGGCAAAATACTTCAAATCCTCATCAAATCTATCAAAATGATAGGGCTTGATTTTGAAACTAAAATGACAGGAGATTTAAAAGGCCAAACTCCACATGACCAGTCTTCCCCCATGAAACCCCTGTGAAAAATGACAATCATATATATGGATATTATTATATTAATCTACCTGAATGAGCATCAATGAGTGATTGTTTCTGAGACGGAGGAATCAAGAAATTTCCACAATTGTAAGTTTTGTTTACAGCTACATAGTGAGGTAGAGATATTCTTTACATCTTGTATGATTATGTCCCACAAGAACAACAAGAGAACAGCCCATGGATTTTGAAAGTAACTGTTCAATCCAACTGCTCCAGGAAAGCTTTCTCTCACTTAACAAAAATTGCGCAAGGTGTGTTGAAGCAAGCAGTAATGGCCTAAATCCCTGTTTGAAACAAGCATCATGGTTTTCCCACGGATCTGGTGCAGGCAGGCAATGACAAACATAAATGTGTAGAAATTCACTAGGCTTGCTTGATCCGCTTCCGAGGTGGGCCAAGTGGCGGACTCTGTTGACTTGCCAGGGCACGGAAAGCCTCAGCAATGAGGTGTGGGTGCGCTTGAATCATAGATCGCCACCCTGTTGTCTCCATAACATCTGTAGCATGGCTGAAAACACACAACATACTGACTATGTGAAGACAATAGGTTCAATTGTTGCATATAAGAACCAAATGACAACATTGCATATATATATAGATATTATATGAATGAGGATTTTAGTTTCTGAGATGCCCTATGTGCTTTACATCTCTTCCCATCAAATGAAGTAGGTACCGGTACATGTACATAGTTACGCATACTGCTTCTTAGCACCTGAGAAGTGGCTTCATAACTGCATTACCCAATCTTGAACACTAAATACACTCTATATATCTCATTTAACCCTTTCGTGTTTCTATTCTGGCTACTTGCAAAGCACTCTCATGGCCGACTTCCTGGCTACGCGGCCGCCCTGATTTGTCTACATTTTTCAACCCTATGGCAGCCGCTGCTGCATGCCTTCACTAAAATGGAAATTGTAGCTCCCATGTCGCATCTATAATGAATTTTCATATACTTTTTTGAGAAACGAATAAACTAAAAGATGAACCTATTTACATTTAGTTTTGTGAATGTGAAATGCTGAACAGGGATGTGTGACATTACCACTGAGACAGACGGACAATACGCGTACTACTATTACACACTATGGCATCCCATCCCATTTGTTATCCAAGCATACAACACTACCCACACAAAGGCACCTCGCTAGTACATGCATGTACTATAAGCGTGTGCTGACCAATACAATATGTAGGCTTAGAGGGAGGAACAGGCCTGTTGGATGACCATATGTAATACAATACATTATTAATAGTTGTGGGTCTAACTGGGACTTTATGGTTGAAACTGGGTCAGTGGGCATCAGAAGATTACCTAATGATGTCCTTTACCATAGCTGCCAACTTTCCAAAACCCAAAAAACAGATTCCTGATATAGATGCCCCCCCCCCTCCCCCCAATTGAAAAAGCACCATTTTCTTAGCCAGTCACATTAAGGAATGTTATTCTCTTTAAGATATTAAAAAGCACGCAACAAATAGTGCTATGTGTTCATCACCACTGTTTCTGTTTCCAAGGTTAGAGCTTACTGACTAGCCTAAAAGTTGTTTTCAAAATTCACAACTCTTTCACATTGCCCTTGTAGTTCTGAACAATGTTAGGTTTGCCTCCAGGCGATTGTGAAATGTATATATGAAAGTCACTATGACATGACTGATAACTTCCAAAATGCATAATTATTTTTTGGACAAGTTTGATGATTTATGTAACTTATGTAAATTCCTTTTAATATTTTGCTGTGAATGTCTACTCATGGCATCATGCTTTGGATTGTGAAGGCTACAGATTATCTATCCATGATCGCTATTGCTAATCATGTTAGGCATAAAAGATAATGGTTGTAGTAGACCTAGAACTGAAGCAACTTCATGAGCCATGTCCATCTTGTTCTCATAGGCCTGGTTCTGTTGTTTAGCAGCTCATGGGCTCCCGATTTTGATTTTTGACGTTACTTACATATATATACGCCTTAGCTTTGTTCATTCGTGATCGCCAATTACATTTACACACTGGTTCTTAAAGACCGCCGACCTAGACTTAGATCTAGATCTACTGGTACATAAAACCAAAGATAATTGTATGTCTTTAAAAATGCAAAAAAACAAAACAAAACCAAAATACTGAGAAATACAGTGTAAAATGAAAGCACTTCACAAAGTGTGTCCACCGTTCTGCCTTACTGACTGCCTTTGTTTACGATACAATGCGCGAGTGTGACCTAACCTACACATGCTTGCATACACCAGCTTGTGTGAAAGGCTGAAGCGCGCGGACATAAGCGAACGTGTGTGCCATAATAACTAATCATTATGCAATGTTTCTGATGCTTGGTACTGGTACAGTAGGGTGGTGACGGGGGCACAGAAGTTATCTCGAGTTCGGGTGTATGCCATACCTCAGGGCACGACAGGAGAAATCTGTGCCTTAGACCGGCTGAATCGCTGGGTCTTTGCCAGGGCTATTGGCTTCAGATATGAAAGTTACGTTTTTGTTTTCCGCTCTTTGTTTTTTCCTTGGATAGATGGGAAAATTTTTCAAACACATACTTTTCACCCCAAGAAACGTATTTGCATACTGGAACCCCAATAACGTACAAAATACGTATTTTACGTACTGGTCGGCAGCTATTACTATTTACAACTATTGATGCACTGTTCTTCCTTTCAAAATTGTATACAAAACTGAAGGACACTGGCCGGACGGATACGGCCCAGTTGAACACATGGCGGGGGTCACAGACAAAGCTAGATTTGGCCAGGTTGAACAAATCGCAGGACATAGGCTGGGTCCGACCGGGTTAAACACAAAAGGGTTAATAAAAGACTGCAATGTTCTATAAAGTCTGGAATAAGAAAAAAAAAATCAAACTGAACAGTAACACTCTCAGTCAACTCTTTACAGCAAGGCACTTTTAGCAATCATTTAGGGAAACTCTGCTAAACACCACTGTTGTTGCTTTCCTCATTTAAGTGAAAAACTAACCAATTTTTTTTCTCTTTGTTTCAATCTTATCTCTATCTTCCACTCCATCAATTTCACATCTAATTTTCTTTCCTTTGTCTGTAGCTCCTGAGGAAAGACTGTTTTGCTTTCTCAGACAGCTGGTGAAGGGTTTACCCATCTTCAGCTGTGCACAACTCTCCATTGGGGAAGTTAAGAAAAAGATAAACCACTGATCTGTTTGTACTCACCTGTTAATGAAGTCAATGGCATGCGTTTTCAACTGTTCTGCACTGTGTAGGTCAGCAAGGACAAGAATGTCGCAAACATTTTCTATTGTTAGATTAGAGCACAGGGCCTCTTCACACATCACTTTTAATCTTTCCAAGGCATACTGGAAATAGAAAGAGAACATCATACGTCATTCCTCATAAGGCAGGTTTCAGAAAATTGTCACAAAGACAGTTCAGATTTCACTTTTCAGTGTCTTATAGTTTCATAAATATTGTGTTTTTCTTGAATATTTTGATTTCAGCTCATAGATGATGATCAGAAAAAATAAAAATTATAAATCTGTTCATATATCATGTGTTTGTGTGTTTTTCTTCTACTTTTTTGTGTTGCAAACGTCATATATTTGACATACAAAACTTCCCTGAATTTACCTTGACAACAAAGAATCAATGTAACTACCAACTTGGCACAGGGTAATATTGTTTTTGAGTATGGAATGGTAGCCACAATGGTTGCTGGTGTGTATAAAACCCTAGAAAATGTCCCCAGAAGCAAAAGGAAAGAAAATAAGGTTTACAATTTTGCCAAATGTTGCGCAACGTGTCTGTCAAAAAATTGACCTACTTCAGACAGTAACTAAACTGCTTTAAAAATAATTTTAAGTCCCAATTTTTACAGTCAATAATTAACGCCCACCCTGCGTGCGTCAGCTTACAGCCCGCTGTCCACGTGGTTCGGTTTGTATTTGACCGGTATGAAAACATTTGCTGCTATGCCTTATCATGCTTGATAATGAATTAACCAGCAAAACCTTAGTCTGTCAGTCTCTAACCAATGATCTGACTTATGATTCCAAACTGACAGCTGTAGTTTTCGTGAGAACGAAGCATGATAACTAGCCACGCCCTCCCAAGCCCTACACAAATGGTTTCATCCTGATTGACACATACTAATAAACCAATGTAGGCATTTGGGGCAAAGATCATTTTAGAGCTTGTTTCTGATTGGTTCTTAGATACAGACAACTCCAGATGTTATATCCTTTGATAGTGTGGGGAGAGCCTTTGAAAGCTTAGTCTTTGTGATTCCGACCAGTGGTTCACTGGTTAACATGTCCATGTCACAATGCCTTTGATTTAGAAGAGATACAGTGAACAATATAAAACACTGGTTACGTCTCAAAAAGGTCCGTGACCCGACGCGTGAAAATACGGCTTGTGCGTGGCTTGGACAGCTTGACCTTGCCGACTAAACCCGCCCATGTGGAGTGAACACTTGTGAGTCGATACCGACATTCGACGCCCTGCGCAGGGTGAGGGTTAAACAAACCTTTAAAATGGTATAAAAGAAAAAAAAATACTTAGTTTATCTTTAAAAAAACGTGTGAAATCCAACAGTAAATCTCACGAGGCACATGTCAGACAAAGTCACATGACCGCCGCACGCAATCTTTCATATATTCCATTCTTTTATTGTTGAACACCAACTGGGTTCACTTCCGGGAGATACAGAATCTGTTCGCATCCGCGAAACAAAACAGGTAAGTGCTGTGCTTTTTACTCCTTTCTATTTGTCGTAGTTTTTGTATTAAAAATGTCAAAACAATCTGCAACGGTGATTTCGCAACAGCTGATGCAGGTCGGAAAACTTGGGAATTGAAGACCTATTGCCGATAGATTTTATCGCATTTACTGTATCCTTGTAAAATGTGCAGCCTTTCCCGGTATCTTAGCAGTATGATTAAGGGTTCAACAAAGTCGAACGATGCGGTTTTATTATCTTAACCCTCACCCTGCGAGGGGCGGCAATTGTCAGTATTGACTCGCAAGCGCTCACGCCGCACGGGCGGCAAAAGTCGCCCAGGTCAAGCTGACCGCGCAAGCCCTATTTTCAGGCGTCGGGTCACGGACCTTTTTGAGACGTAACCACCGTGTTATTGTTCACTGTATCTCTTCTAAATCAAACGCATTGTGACATGGACATGTTAACCAGTGAACCACTGGTCGGAATCACTAAGACTAAGCTTTCAAAGGCTCTCCCCACTTTCAAAAGATGTAACATCGACATGCGAACTGTTGCTCAACAAATTTGCAATATTATCTCATTTTCTCACAAGCTGACCACCATCTGGAGTTGTCTGTATCTAAGAACCAATCAGAAACAAGCTCTGAAATAATCTTTGCCCCAAATGCCCACATTGGTTTATTAGTATGTGTCAATCAGGATGAAACCATTTGTGTAGGGCTTGGGAGGGCGTGGCTAGTTATCATGCTTCGTTCTCACGAAAACTACAGCTGTCAGTTTGGAATCATAAGTCAGATCATTGGTTAGAGACTGACAGACTAAGGTTTTGCTGGTTAATTCATTATCAAGTGTGATAAGGCATAGCAGCGAATGTTTTCATACCGATCAATAAAAACCAAACCATGTGGACAGCGTATGTGGTCATCGTCTAGCGGCACGGGTCAGTGACCTCAGATAAGATTCTCCATGAGTAAGGTCACTGACCATGCAGCGGGCTTTACGGGTAGCGCACAGGGTATGGGTTAAGAGATGTTTTCTGATGCCCTGCCCATGCTTCTAAAGGTGCGATAGTCACATGTTTTGACTGACAGAAGTGCCTGGCTAGGGAAGTCTGAACCCCCAATTTTCTGAAACCTGCAAATAAGAGAAGTTTCAAATATATCCAGTAAAATTTGACGATGACCCTTTTTGGGGACTCAAAATCCAAGATAGCGGTGTTTCCATGGCAAACCATATCACAAACAATTTTTTTTTTGCATTTTTTTTCCAATTCAGACATCCTAAATTCAATTATGCTGGTTAAAATTATCTATTTCTCACATAACAAAAATCCCCCCCCCCCCCCCCAACGAGAGAATGTCCGTTACTCAAAGAACAAGATGAAATTCATCTGTATCTGATCTGCAATCCTCTAGCAAGATTACCTTGTCTGCAGCTGCTAAGAGATCATCTGCCATCTTGTCAAGATTTGGTGCCTTGCCAGTATAGGTAAACCTTAACATCTCTCTCATAACTTCATGATCTACATCTTGAATGTCCACTCGATTCTGCAAACACATATCACAGATACTGGCAATACTGCATCGACAGCAAAACGGCATGCTATCTTAAGTTTCTTAGCACTCTTTTTTTGGGGAATCAAAACCTACTCTTTTGAAAACCAGTCACGAAAAAGGATCATAACAAGAAAATGTTATTAAAGAAAAAATACAACACAAATTTTTGAATGTATCTTAATTTAACTTCATTCTTTACTGTATGAATGCTGCATTTCAGCTGAAAAAGTAAACCATCGCCTCCTGGGGCACCTGTCTGGAACTGTGCCACAGAAACTGGTCAGCTGACCACTGGTCAGCTTGAGTTGGGAAATTATGAGGTTACCTCAGGAAAACCAAGATAGCTCAGTTGTTTGACACACAAACAATACAAACCCATGTAGATTTATTTGAAAAGATCTTTGAATTCCCTAATCATTCATAGTTTTGAGATAATCTGATGGAATTTTCATTAAAATTTAATGGGTTGAAAATTGACCAACTTTAACACAAAAGTATTGTCAAATTTTGCACATTGTATCATTCATTTTCCTTTAATTTGCAAATAAATCATCAAAAGCCATCAACAATGAGAAAATTTGAAAATCCACACCTTTATTTTTGTATTTTCTGACAGTGAGTAGTTGATGCCATATAATATGCATAAACTGATATCCTTTGTTATTTTAAGTATGTATATGATATAGAGCAATGAAAAAAAAGATCTATGAATATTCTATCTTAGAGTTAGAATTTAATTAAATTAAAAATTTATCACATAATATGTCAAGCAGAAAAGATGTTGCATACAGACAATAAAAACACAATTCGGCCATGTTAAAGTAAAGATGGAAAGTGAAAAAAAAAAAAATTAAATACGGTGTAATTTTAGTCTAGCAGTACTAACTACTGTACCTCTATTAATTAAGGTCTGTAAAAATAAAAACATTCATTTCCCTAAAATTAAATTAAATATAGTGAATAATCAGCATGATATGAAAACAGCAATAAAAGTAGTCTTACCTTGTGTTCCATGAATTTACAATACAATCCACATGAAATATGCACAACACATACTCAGAAATTTAATGTCTATTATTTATTTGAATTACTGCAATAATTTCACATGTTCCAAAAAACACAAGCAGTGTAGTGAACAGAGTCCTCCGAGAAGTCCAAAATGGCTGGCAGAATGTCTATAAGCCAAAAACAGGACCTGAAAAATATCAAACAAAATATATTTATATACATGATACTATAGATCAAAAAGCCAGGAAATATAACAGAAGTGCATGAAGGTGAGTTAATTACAAACAATATACATGTACTGTCAGGATTCTTTAGGGTTTACATGAAAGAATTGTAGCTCATACAATTTCCAGTTATCAGGCAGGACTGAATAAGATATCCAAGTTCCTTTTTTTTTTTCCCTTCTTTTCTTCACTAATAGATCAAGATCTAACTCTATTTCTAGTCCAAAATGGTCTTATATTTATATGTATAGGATTTGCAACTTACCTTGATAATGTGACTGCATGCTGTGCAAAAACTAGAGGTTGGGATGGATCAATGACAAATCTTTTGCTCCTCCACCCTATGGCCACCCGCTCTTCTTCAGTTGAAACAGGAAGTGGTATTACATCTTGTTGTGTGATTTCACGGCCGTTGACGTCAATTCAGCGAGCTCTATCCATGGCATTGTCATTCCAGTTGATGTGATTACTATCCATCACTACACAATTGTCATCGCAACTTGCATCATAGGTTGAATTTGAAGAATTCATGTTGAGATATATGCAGCATGTTCATGCCAATAACAGTTATGCAGATGCTGCTAAGAGTGCAAACAATACTGAAAATCTCACCGGATGTTGATGGACGGTAGCTACAGCACACGTGCAGTGGAAATTTTCTGGGTGGAAAGGCACGAAAATTGAGTCGATGACGCAACCGGTGGCCTGACTTTTTGTTTCAACCAATGAGAGACAATGCCTTTGTCTAGAGGGTACGATGAAACCCCGCCAATTGCTGCAATATGTGAGTGTGTATGAGAAAACCCACAATATGTCGACAGAGCTGATTTTGAGAAAAACGGCTTTGAAGTGAAAATATGGGTCCGACACAAACTTCCAACTTGGCTGTTGGTTATGGGACCGTGGGATGTTACAGGGTAAACTGTAGATGAGCAGTGAACACTACTCACTATGATCTCTATAATGGCTTTGTAATTAGACTACGGTCTCCTAACAAGATCCAAAAACTTCCGACTTGCCTGTTGTTTAGGGGACCGTGGCATGTTACAGGGTAAACTGTAGATGAGCAGTGAACACTACTCAGTATGATCTCTATAACGGCTTAGTTATTAGACTACGGTCT
This sequence comes from Onchidella celtica, assembly GCA_963931925.1. NCBI lineage: Eukaryota > Metazoa > Mollusca > Gastropoda > Systellommatophora > Onchidiidae > Onchidella > Onchidella celtica. The sequence goes on from OZ007582.1 coordinate 24,298,686, forward strand.
CCTAACAGCAATCACTCCAATATTAATGGGTCAATTAGCTATTGCCACTTTCAGGATTAAATGCCGTTTTCTCAAAATCTTGTTTTAGGGGGGGTCACTGACTTCAATTTATCAGAAATGTCTTATCTTTTATTATGTGTACAGAACTCAAAATGTCATGTTTGCGACTTATTGTGGGTTTTCTCATGCACACTCACATATGTGTCATATTATGTAATGGATCGAAAGTCCATCACATGGGGAAGAAAACAATCTTTCCGGGGATAACAAATATAATAGAGGTGTAAGCATTAGAATGCTGACCATGCTTTGTCAAAAAATGCCTAAAATGACATCTCTTTATCTCGGACGAACAAGGAAATCATACTTGTGCCGACAAAAGTCAATATTATTGCATTACTTCTTAAAAACTATAAGTTCCATCATTTTGTTTTGATAGAAAATGGCAAAGTTACCCCAATGGGACAGGCCCAATTTGCTATAATGTAACTTCAATGGGTGATGGCAACCCAATTCCTCTTCTGGAGCGAATGGGGTGGGGCAAATGGAATCACCTTCTGGAGACAATGGGTTAAGAGGTGTGTATAAAAAAAAATCTTGTGCACTGTGCTGAATGGCACTTTCTCAGGCTGAGCTATGATGATGTAACAATTACTTAGAGGAAGGGTTTTTGTTGATCTATCCAATGAAAACAACCAGCTTAAGAAATCACTATCCCTGTTCCCCATCAGTGCAGCATACCTGTTTGCTTTCTGTCATCTGATGCTCAAACATAGCATTGAAAACAGGGGACCTCGCTGCAAGATTACAAAAGCAAAAACGCCATGACAAAATTAGTTTACACCAACCAAGTTTCACTTCTGAATCTGCATTTAAGTAAAGTCAGTATACTATACATGCAAGTTTGGATCAATCTTTGTATCGAGTATCAAGTAATTTAATAATGGATTAATTCACTCTGTTTCCACTTGTACCTTTAAAAACTTTTGCATCCCAATATGAATACAATGATGTGCATGGGTAAACTGTTCTGCCCTAGCAGACTGCCAAATAAATGATGACATCATAGGAATATTAAAAAAGGCTTCACATTTTGCAGGCCACTTGCACACATGCCATATAAAATGTAATCTTGTTGAAGCCTACCCACTGGATTATTTTACCCTACCCCTTCTCTTCTTCCTCTGAATCACTGTTGTTAAAAGGGACTTTGTTTCTGGATACTTGAGGTTTTCAGCAGTCAGGAAATCTTAAGTTAAGTTGGGAGTGAATGAGCTTGATGACTTTGAATTGTAAGAAATTGGTCGGTTTGAATTCATATTATGCGAAAATAAGTTAATGGACATAAAGAAGGAGAAAAAAAACAACAACAACAGACTTTAAGCTTATTTCAATTTTAAAGAAATTCCAATAATCGGAGTTTGAAGTAAGTGAACTCCATTGTATTTACAACTTACCATGGATAAAATATGCATACCACATTTGTGATTGCAGCAGTTTTTGTGCTACCACATTTTTCAGCTATGTCTGAATCTGGAAACATTTCTTCGACAAATTTGTTAAATCTGTCGCTGTCAGATATGATTCTTATGTGAGACAAACGACATGAAAATGACTTCTGCATTTATTACAAAATAATGACATGACAATGATCTACATAGTTCCCCTTTTAACACTACTAATACTAATATGTGCTTGTTTTCGAATGTCCAGCACAATGAAGATTAAAAGCCAATTCTAAACTGTGAACCAGCCTGAAGCAGGGTTGGCATGATTTAAATCAAATGATTTTTTTTATTTAAATCATTTTGATTTTTTAAATTAAAATCAGTGATTTAAATCACTTTTTGATTTTTTTACTTTTTAATGATTTTTTTTTTTCAAACTGCTTGTTTTTGATGTTTTTATTGTTCAAAAGCACTAGACTTAAAGGCACTGATAAGTAGGAGTGCTTCTCTATTATTATTATTATTATGCATCATTCAATAATTTCTGATTTTGGCTGATTCATACAACAGTTGGAGACTTGAATGTGTCGCAGGACACAATTCAAATATAACACCTCGAACAAAAATGTAAGTCTGAATTTGAATTTTGTGTACCTGTGTAAGACATTAAGACAGTCAAGTAAGTGAAAAAGGCCTATATTTTATTTCAAATAAACATCTTTATTTTTATAAAACAGTTAGTGAAATCCAGGCATACAGATCAGATCCAGAAAATTCTGATAATATAAGAAAGGAAAACTTTCTACTCATTTTCAGTTTCAGTTGTCTCCAATTCTTTACTATTGAAGGCCCTGAACAGAAACACCAGTTTTGACGCTTTCTCATTCCCCAAGCGATTTCTCTGTAATGATTATTAGGAGTCATTTAGCTATATCCTTTTAGTACCCTTATGCTTATGTTATGAAATTATAGAAAATATTTTGTCGACAAAATATTGAATGTATTATGTATTTTTAAAAAAATCTGATTTAAATTTAAAAAATCGATTTTTTTGATTTTTTCGAAAAAAATCTGCTTCCAACCCTGGCCTGAAGCAGCAAATATGCTAGCCCGTAACTGCTCAGCACTTACAGTAGACAAGGTTAATCTCTTGCACACTGGGCATGCTGTTTTCTTTGTTTGTTTGTTGTTATTTTAAAACCAATCTTTTCTTTTCTCTTCTAACCGAACACCATAAAAAAAATTTTAAAAAAAGATTTCTTATGTCATGCCCCCCCCCCCCCCATGCAACCTAAAATCTTAAATTTTTAGTTAAAATCTATTTTAACACTTTCAGGATGTCAGTGTTATGGGCTTTGGTCAAGTCTAGACATAATTAGTTCTTTCCCACTTAAGGAAAAAATATCATGGTTCAGAAAAACACTTACAGAAAAAAAAGTATTGACAGTTAAGTAAAATGTTATGCATCAAATAAAAGAAAATCGAATGTAGAATACAATATAAATCAGCGATACATCCAACCGCGATTTTCACTGCCACCAATAAATCAGGGATACGTCCCGAAAGAGTTAATCAACACTTCCAAGACCAGTGGGTAGACTGCATCATCTGACATTTTATTTTCACTTCGAGTAACATCATAACTTGCCTGCTAAAATTGCCTTGTGTGCTAAAAACTCTCTTCCACCAACACATAATGTGACATCACTGAATGATGAGCGGTCAAACAATTGGCCTAAGTCTTCGCTTAGTCGACATTCTGGAACTTTAACTGGTGTGCAATTTGACTGTCCAGACACGTTCACTGTGTCTCCCACGACACTAACCTGGGTCAGAAAAATATGAATGTAACTAATCCATGGAGATTTTGAATACTTGACTAAATGACAAAAAATGTCATGCTTACATTTCTAATCTTTTTATAAATGGTATTAATTTCACACACAAGTCACCCCCACTCCCTTTTCTCATTCTGGCCATTATATAAACAAATCACAATAAAAAAGAAAAAGAAAAAGAAAAATACCAAAAACTGTACTTTGCCGTGCAATTTCTATCACTATCTATATTCAAGTGAAGTTTTTAATGTTATATATCTGATGTAAAGTCACTTTTTTTTATTTTAACCTGCCTTAATGCCTAACAATCCTCATAAGGTTGGAAATAATATGTGTGAGTCTGGAAGAATATAGTGTGTGTGAACAATGGGGCAGTTTTTGTTGTAAAGGTGCTAGGGATAAAGTAATTTTGACTCAATGTTTCAACTTACCTCACAGAATATTGTAAGCTTGTCATCTGGTAAAAGTCCATTAGCTTCATCCATTAAGAAATCTCTGCGGATAAATTTTTTAAAGCCCCAATCTTTTCCCTGAACAAATCTGTATGCCCTCTGACTTTCTGCAAAAGTAAGAATAACATGGCAAAAAAATTAACATTACAAATTAATAGTTTGAAAAAAAAAAGAAAAGAAAGAAATACTGGCAGACTTGGCTCTGATAAACTTGTACCGCTGGTAAGTACTAGGGCTAAAAATATCTGCTAAAATAATAACCATCGGTTTCTTTTAGGAAAAGGAAACTACCTGGGTAGACTGTCTCATGCAAAAGTCCAATAAAGTCTTGTAACATTATGTAAGACCAACTGTGACAACCAGAGGAATAATTCTGAACTTGTAGATTGAAAATGCAGGCACTTGCCATGATTCATGAATACTTTGACTCATTCCCTATGGTAACTTTTGTGGGTGCGAACGGGAACTCTCAACACTATCCAGTCTGAAATTTAGGCGTAGTTCAAAGATGTCTTTTCTTTCACTCAGTATAAACACAAGACATAATACATTAGACATTAAAGTAAACGAAAATCAATGAACCAGGATGGGAGTCAGTATTTCGAGAAGTTGGCTCAGATATTAGCGTTGGAAAATTGATGTCCAATCGAGACGAATATTTGGCTTTCTGTAGCAAAGCAAAAATCCGCAAGCCGAATATGGGGTTTACCGTAGTGAATGTTAATTCTTCCCTTAAAAAAAGTAGAACTGGTTTAGAAAAAAAAAAGAGATAGTCGAAACACAACCATCCCCTCTTTAACTCCCCGCAGTTCACACCTGGCCATTATACAATGGCCAGGTGGTTTCAAGATCTGATCAAACTTAGCTATATTTTTATGTTCCAAGCCTACTAAACCACATCTTTACACTAAAAAGATGTTAATCTGTCAATAATTGACAAAAAAAAGTCATTGATAAAAGTTTAATTTAGAAAATAACAACTTGTTTTTGCATCATACTATTTCGTGTTGCCGTCCGCCATCTTGGTTTTGTTGCGTGTGGTCAGCAACGACAGTGCAAGTTGAAAATCTTCAAGTTTTCCAATATAATGTCTGTCATCAGACAAAAATGAAAGCAATTTGCAGCAACATTTAAGTGATGGTACTGATTCCTGGTCACCAGTGGAGAAGAAATCACAAAAATCTGATGAAATACAGCCTTAGAATCATGCCATCTCTAAGACATTTATTTACATTCTTCTCCACTAATGCTGAAACTACATTGTAAACAAAATAAACCTCTATGGTCATAGCCTCAGTTTCAGCCCATAACATGTTTTGTATTCCTTATTTGTTTGAAATTTGGTGATTTATGTGAAAGAAAATGCATTTTCCTTCATGTTTTCTTGGCAGTTGAGTGCCACTCTATCGTTGCTAGGAGCCATCATTTGTTTGGTTACATCATACAGTGACAGAGAAATAACTCATAAAATACCTGTAGACGGACACTGATTGGTACCAACAAGGGATTTCATTCTGAATGTTTGCAACTTCTTTGGATATTATTTGTGGGATGTTTTATATACTTCAGACATATTATCTTGTATTTCTTTCAGAGTACCAGATTGTGAGAAGTTGGGCTACAGGAATCCACACAAGGGATTACATTTCCTTGGATTCTGCCAACCTGCAGACCTGGTTTACACCATTCAAAGGTTCTATATGCCAGGTATATAACATTATTTAGTGTCAAAAGTGGGTGAGGGGAACCACCAGCTTTTTCAGTTATTTATTGATGGGATGAGAATGTCCTGAAATGTTGTAAGGGAACTAATGAGTCATACATCATGTATATGTAGCTGAAAGAAGATCCTCATTCTTTTCTTCAATGTTTCAGCTGGTCCAGAGTAATGAATTGTAACTACAACTACAAACTCTCTCTGAACTATAAGGAATTGTCTGTCCATTGATATCTCTTTGCATAAAATTACAAAGTGTACAATACTCTCACAGGTCACTCATAAATATCATGATTACTTTTCTCTCATTCACAGCTAGGTTCTTCAAGTCAAGCTGTACTGCCATAGTGGGATCATAAAACAGATAAATGTGCATATATGTGAGAGTGCATGAGAAAACCCACAATAAGTCGCAAACATGACATTTTGAGTTCTGTACACATAATAAAAGATAAGACATTTCTGATAAATTGAAGTCAGTGACCCCCCTAAAACAAGATTTTGAGAAAACGGCATTTAATCCTAAAAGTGGCAATAACTAATTGACCCATTGATATTGGAGTGATTGCTGTTAGGAGACCGTAGTCTAATAACTAAGCCGTTATAGAGATCATACTGAGTAGTGTTCACTGCTCATCTACAGTTTACCCTGTAACATGCCACGGTCCCCTAAACAACAGGCAAGTCGGAAGTTTTTGGATCTTGTTAGGAGACCGTAGTCTAATTACAAAGCCTTTTTGAGATCATAGTGAGTAGTTTTCACTGCTCGTCTACAGTTTACCCTGTAACATGCCACGGTCCCGTAAGCAACAGCCAAGTTGGGAAGTTTGTGTCGGACCCATACTTTGACTTCAAAGCCGTTTTTCTCAAATCAGCTCTTTCGACATATTGTGGGTTTTCTCATGCACACTCACATATAATAAATAATATACATTATATGTGTATTTACTAATAAGTGTACCGAGGAAGAAGGCCTGACGAACCATCCCTGTTCCACTGATGTGTGGATCTGGAGCTTGAAGAATTTTACTAGCTACTTATGTAATGAGGACTGAATAATAAGTTCCATAATCACATGCCAGGTTCATTAGAAAGGTTTTACAAAAGTAATAGAGCAGAGTCTATTATAAAGAATATATCTGAAAGATTAAAATTCACTGACTTCGAAAAACTTCAAATTCTGAAATGAAGCAGTTTTTCTTCAATTTCTTTTCACAGCACCGCATCATACATATCAATATGAAAATTCAGTGAGATTTTTTAATGGTTCAGTTATTCTATACATTGTGCCACAAAATAAAAGTATAATTATTTATTTGGTGTAACATTTACTTTACTTATTTTGAATACAAAGGGGAATTTTGTGAATTCTGCTAAGATTTTCAAAGTTTTACATGTCTTTTATATTCAAATGCCTTATGTTAACTACTGGACCAAACTGACTGTTTTTTTTGCTCAAGACATTAGCCAATGAATGTAATTTGATATCGTAATAAACGTTAGGCTCTTGGGAGTCGGACTTCATACTTATTTTCTACCTTCTTTGAACTGTTGAGGCATCTGATTTTTGCTTCAAATTCTATTTACAGTCACACAGAAAATAGGTCATCTATCATACAACCTCTTTTCAATTCATTAACAAATTGCATCATGTTAAACTTCATCCAATGCACTTTCCACCATATATAACAACATGTCTATATTCTATGGCATGCAATCTTTGAGACAACCCTCACTGGGTTTCAGAAAAGGTAAAAAATTCGTGAACTGCAGAGAGTTGAGCAATGGTTACATCCAGCCAAAAATATACATAAAAATTGGACTTGCATATGTGTGCCAAGTGTTCCATTTCAATAGATAATATTTACAACAGTGTGAATGCATTTCACGACAGTACAAAAGATAATGCAATATTAATATAACGATAATTTTATGCACCTGCGGCATTCTTTTGATCGATCACTAAGTCTGAGCAATGTGAATGCCATGCTACCCCCCCCCCCCCACCCTTCAATTGTTAAACAGCAAAATTTTCTTGCATATGATTTGGCAGCTGGCAGAAATTGATCTCTTTCGCATATTAATGAAAACTTAATATGCAAAGCTTGTGCAATATGAGGAACAGATTTTACAATGAATCAGATACCAACATATTGCATATTGGTTGATCGGTCTCCAGTCTTTGATTCCTCATATTTCTAAACAGTTCCAAGAGTTGCATAAAATTAATGTAAAAGATAAGAAATTTCATTATCTCTATGCACTGTTTAGGTGTGTGTATGTTTTTGTTTGTTTCCTACCAATATTTCTAATTTCACGCTTAGGAGCTGAGACAAATAGTGACTTGCAATTACTGTGACATTCACTTTTCATTCAATTGAAATATTTCTGATTTCCTTCTATGATATCAAACTATTATAATTTTACAAGATGATTATGGAATTTTGTTAATAAATTTGAAATAAAAATGGTATAAATTCCCATGAAACAATCAAATAGTACTTGCTGCCAATAACAATCAGATGGAAAGCTAGATGAAAACAATTTCTTTAATGTCCTCAGCACTGAATCCAAAAATTTTTCAAACACATCAGGAACAAGCAAAAACCACTGTAATTCACAGAACTTACATCAGGCTACTGCCTCATTTAAAAAAAAAAAAATTCTCAGACATACCCATGGCTTTAGTCTCTTCCCTTTTTGCATTGAGTATGGAAAATTTGAACTTTGCTCGCACTTCACTTTTGTTGCAAGACACCAATAGGAGGTAGAGAGAGAGATAATCTTTGCTTTCCTCATCTAACCCTTTTGGGTTCACCCGTAAGCACCTGAAATAATACATATGTTGCTATTTAGTCTCACCTCACAAAATGCAGCCAATTGACACAAGTAATCAATGCTCATATGCATGTACACACAGAAACACATTAGAGCATGACAAACCTGGTTTGTACATATACACACACAAAAATACATTTATGCATTAAAATTGTGTAACATTTTTAGCAACACTCTGTGTATTCATGCAGGTAACAGTCGAAGCAACATCAATGTGATAGCAATGGCCTGCAAAGAAGTTCCACAAATCTAAACCTAGACACCAGGAAGCTGAAAAAAAAAACACACTTTAATATTCCCTGAAGATCTGCGTATGCAAGAAATGTTAAAGAAAGCAGTTGTCACATTTCACAATAAAACTTATGGTAGGTATGTAAGACAGGATAAAACAGAAGATATGAGGAGTGTCACAAGTCGATTATTTAAATTATGCATGATGGCATACAATCTGATAACACAAAATAATCATGACAAAAACAAAACTGATGCCCTTTTAGAATGGGATGTATATGAAATTTACTCTTGGGCATGTAACACTTGCAGTGATTTATAACTTGCTCACCATTTAAGTTTGTCATTTGCTCCTGCTGAGAATGTTGAACTTTTCAGAACCTCACCCATTTCCTCCCGACAAAAACTGAAGTTGTTGATGGTCCATATATATGAAAATTTGATCACTTTGACCTGAGGGAGAAAAAAACAACAACAAAACACGAGCTGAAAGAATATAACCTATATATGTCACATTTTCACTTGCCATGTATGTGCACTGATAAATAATCATTAAGACTGTTTATGAGAAATTTCATCCTGCCTTGTTGATGCCAAGAACTGTTCATGAGCTAATGCATAGTGCAGCTTGGCTACTTTATCACACAATTAATCTTTATCCCAGTACAAATCTATACAATTCTCTCTTTGATGGACAACTCAAATGAAGGTGCAAACCAAGCACCCCCTTGCCCATGCAAATCCAAACCCAATGTAAAATGGCTGGTCGAAAATACAAGACTAAATTGACAAATGACATGACAATATCAACCTAGCAACAAAACTGTGTACGGTATATTGCTCAATAAAAGAATCTGAGGGGACAGGTAGACTAAAAAAACTTAGGGTTTCCATGGCAGCATGCACGTCATATTGATGGCAGTTTTTCGCTAATCCTCCTCGCTCAGATAATGAAAAAATTGTGCATTCTGCTCTTTCTTTTCTTATCTGTTGCCATGGCCACTGCAAATGTGCAGTTTCTCTACCGCACCAACCTACTTTCTAAACCTACTAAAAGTTTCTAGATATGTCATTTTTAAAGGTTGACTGGAAATTTTATCACACCTGAGTATAGCACCAGTTGTCTGCAACTGGGCAGGACACATCGGGAGGTGGCGGTGTTGGTACACGGCACACCGCCATCCTTGAATTGTCGGGAGACGAAGACGTCTCGTTATCACCTTGGTCCGTCAGTTTGCCGGTTTACGTGAACAGAATGCTAAAAAATATCACAATGGGTGCTGGAGGAGGCTCTATTCCCTCTGTGGATGTAGAATACATAAACCTTGACATTTGAATTGGGAAGGAAGAGACATTAAACAAATTTATGATCTTCTGCTTGCTTCCACAAGCAAACTCAACTGCCATACGCATTTTATAAATATTACAAATCATGTTATTGTGTTAAAAATTACTAAAAATATCCTAATCCTTAACTTTAAAAATCCCTGAATTTTCATTACTGATATAAATTAAGAACAACAGATTCATAAACACTATAAACATATTACACTTTTTGCAGTACTGATAAATGAATGAGTCATAGAGATGTTTTTGGTCATCACATTTCCAGCTAACTTGACTAGGAAAAAAATGAGTGACAATTAAGATGGTTATGGTTATATCTTCGAGTTGAGTGTTAAGGACCAGACTAATGTATGGATAAAGATGGGTGCCAGCATTCTGCCTCTGAAAAGCCTGCAGCCCGGAGCTGGAAATTTTGAAAAGCCTGCAGGCCTGGCGCTGCCAAAAGGGCATCATAAAGCATACTATGAAATATTATCACCCACAAAATAAATGGAACACAGACTACAAAGATGCATAAAATCAAAACAAGAGAAGATAGAAATAAATTAAATTTAAATTACTAACATTAGTAACAATGCAAAACAAATTAGGCCTACTGACAGATGAAGTGGGAAAAAATTTAATTCACAATCATGAGAATGTAAGCTAGAGATCTAGATCAACACATTAGCCCCTTGAGCACGTATGATGTATCTGATCTATACATCATGACTCTCAATATATACTGACGCTATGACTAATGCCGTAATGGGCACATCACGGAAGTAGTGAAACATCACGTTCATATGTACCTTTAGGACGTAGGCTACCAGTAGACATAACTAAGAGTGTTTATAGAGCAATAGTAGTGAGAGCTAGCAGCTTTTTGACAGCAGATTTGAATTTATCAGAGTGTTATAAATCCCTATCAGTTACCCTCACGTACTACCATTTTTGCCTGCCAGTGCTTTTCGTAAAGTAAAATTGATTGTGAAAGCGAGTACACCAACAGGTACATGTATTATTGTATATGGCACAGAGCACCACTGAAGAGTTTTACCAAGATTCAGGTTCTGAATATAATTGTTCTAGTGGCAATTCTTCAGATAGCAACTTGGCAAAGAGTCACAGTGTTCAAAATGAGGAAACTGGTGGAATTGAAGAGATGGGTTGTTTACCAGGCTACTAACATAGTACAAAATAAGTAACGTCAGACCTCGAAACATATGACATATATATATATATCTAAGAGGTTAGGAGGACTTGCAATTGCATGACTAAGATTAGAACTGAGCTTCAAGTTATGTCTCTCTATTAAGTAATCTTTATCATAAAGAATTGTGTTTGACTTTCAAGGATTTTAGTGGCAGTAGTCATAACTGTTGGCTATATTTCAGATGTCAACAAGCATTGTCAATATCTGGTATGCAATATTGGCAATCTATAGACCAGATCTAAGTAGGCTTGGTGAATTGGAAGAATTGGAAATCAGTTACAAACACACACTAGAAAGCATTGGCGATTATCAATAAAGCAAACATTTTACATGCTGATATCTGGTCTAGATATAGATAACTAGATAATCTAGATGCCCTGAGTGGATTTAAGCAAATAAATGAACAATAAAACCACACTGATCAATGACCCTCTGAAAAAGATGTGAACTGAGTATGGGTTTGACCAGCTTCCAATTGTGGATAGCCTAGATTTAGATCTAGATCTATACTTGGGAAATGTTGAAAAAATTGTGCATCTGCATCTGTCAAACTGTAGAATAAGTCATAGAGTCTAGATCTAACACAGTTCAAGTCTAAACCAGGAACCAATCTTTCCATAGCTCTACCTCCGGCGTGTAAAAATGTTCTCTTGGACTTGACCACTCGTTACATGACAAAATGTTGTTACTGTGTGGGCCTACCAACAGGCATGATAGTGTTATCTAGCTATTAATCAACTTACTGTTTACACAACTAGGGATAATTATGATGCCATGGTTCGTGAGTTCACATAGTCATTTAGGGGAAAATGTAGACATGGCAAAAGAATATAAACATTGACTGAATAATGAAATAAAAGCACAGGAACTAGGCCTATGTTGAGATAGCTTTGCGCAGGCGCTGTACAATAATGTCACACTTTGCAAACGAGGCTATGACCTAGATTTTAGGCCCCAACAGAGGTGTTTGTCGCATGCATTCGCAGAAATTCTGATAATGTCATTAAGGAATTGATTTAGTTTGAGTTATGATAAGAAAAGCACAACAGATAAGCATTATGGTATATTTGATATCAGTTTTAATGTCACGATATGAGGAAATGGAAAGTACCCAGCTTACATGATATCAAATGAACTACGTTAATGATTTTTTATGTTGACTTCAAAAAAGCAAGCACATTTAGGTTGCCAATGAGTTGTTTCTCTTCGGCCTTTATGCGGTAAGCCCTTTTCAAAAAGGCAATTAAAGCAATAATTTATTGCGCTCTCTTTGAGCACTATTCAAAGGCGGTTCTAGAGAAGAATGAATGCGCATCTTATTCAGCTTTTTCCTGAAGAAAGAGTTTGAAGAATGAGATTACATTGTTTTCTTGCAAGTAAATACTATAAAATTTGCGCTGACTCTGAAAAATGAACAAATATATGGGATCGGGAAACTGTTCTTTGCAGTGAACAACGACATAGACGCTCGAGCAATAACAAAATTAGTGACAAGGAAGTAGCATTCCATCGATTCCCACTTTCAAGATCTTACACGATTAAGAAAACACGACTGCAGACAACTAAGCATTAATTTGGTTGTATTATGACAACACTAGATTCTGGCATTATTTTAATCCTGTCCGTCCGCCTGGGGTATTACAGACACCATACTTTTAAAGAGGATTTTATTGTCACGCCCTTAGTCGTACGTCCGGGGGACTCAGATACACCATTCTCCTAAGTGGATTTTATTTATGCAGTTCATTCGTTGTCACATTTTTTCGGACAAATTCCAGACCCGAACAAGTGTAGTCCTAAACAAGCTAAGACCTTAATTAGTTTACCATCCACTCCCTGAAAAGTCAACAAAGATAGTAAAATCCAAACCAATCGTTGCCGAAACCATAAAGGTTTTCTTAATATTATCCTTAAAAACGCTTCAAAACTGACACCCGCGACACCCCCTCTCTGCTCTTTTCAAACAACCAGAAAAAAATTCAAAACCGCAAAAAAAAAAACCTTGAGTAGGCGAGTCCAGGCACAAAGAAGACTTGAATGTGCATGATCTTAAAATTAAAGGGGGAAAAATCTGATTGAAACAGCTGCCATGAAAATGTTAGGCAGAGTCAGCTTTTGCAGGACTTTCCCTGTAAGTCTTCAGACCCAAAATGAAAACACCCTAAACAAAAGAAGAATGCAATGGCGTATGCAAAAAACAACAACAAACAAACAAAAAAGTTCAGAAATTTGCCCTGGCTTATAATTATGGTTGTTATTAAGGGTCCGCTGTAATTATATTAGACCCATCGTAAATTTGTCCCACCCATCAACCCTTAGAGTTTGATGAAGCTCAGTGCAAATATAGACCTGATAGAAATGTTACGTAATAAAAAAAAAAAGGTTGGCGAACGAAAGCAAAAAAGGAGGAGGAGAGAAAGAGAGAAAGACAAAGAAGGACAGAGATAGAAAAAAAGAAAGGATGAATCATGCGGATAAACCAATATCTAGATTATTTTTAAAAAAAATAAATCTTGGGAGATTTTAAACAAGACCTACAGTCGCTCATATGGCTTGAAGTTGCGAGAAATTCTGAGGGTTAATTTCTTCATTTCGATCTGCGGGAGGTCGTTTTTTTTACTTGATAGAGGAATTCTTTTATTTGTTTGTTGTGTGTCGCTGATTTCTCTCCCACGGGCGTTGAGATCCTTATTTAAGATGTCGCAGCCATCGGCTTTCACACGTCTGTCAAATTGAAGAAAAAAAATTGTGGCTGTCTGTATTTTCCAGGTCAACTCACTGTCCAGACTTGTCGCAATAAGCACGGGACATGCTATCCTCTCCACCCTATCACCGCCGCTGACGGCCAACGGCTCCCCACCACGACCTAGCGTTGTTACCCCAACCGACAGGTGGACCCAAAGGGAACACCTGGTCAGCTGGAATGAATTTCAAAGCAGAAATTTGTAATTGGAACATCTGGATTTGGGATAATATAAATTTAAAAATCAAGAGATTTCCCCCTCCCCCCTTTTCAAACTGGTGTTATGGTTGGACCCCCCCCCCCCCCCGAAAGATGGACTCCTTTCACCTGTCATGAGCAGAAGAAAGGTATTCACATAAAAACTGTGGGCCGTATGTCTCTCACTCAGTTAAATCAGTTTCATGTTGAAAGCGGTCTTCATTGCCTCTCATTGTCCAGCCCCCCCCCCCCAAGAAAAACAGCAATTTTCTGTTCGCCCTCTTGGTGGAGAGAACAAAACATGTCAAGCTTTGGGGGGAGGGGGGATGGCTTGGTTAGGGGGGCGGTACGGAGAAGTTAGTAGAACCAATTCCGTTAAAAAGTACAGTTTTGACTTAATTCTGGTATCACATGTGTTAAGGGCTTTGAATTTTTCACGTGTTGTCTCTTCCGTGATTCTTAATTTATAGCTGATGCCCACACATGGTGTCCAATGCTTGAAATAAAAAATATATCGCATCGGTGGTTAAATAAATCACGGTGAGGTTTCACGAACGAAAGAAACTGTGTTCTCAAATCAAGTGTTCACTATTTAATAAATGCTTCAAGAAGCTTCTACGTATTCTGCATGTTATTGAAAAGGCAGGAAAATAATGGGGACATGACATTGAAAAGGTCTAATAAAAATGCTTGTCTGGGTGGAACCTGCTGAGACCTGTCGCCCACAAGGAAAGTACCGAAACAATTGTAATTATTTTGCATTATTGAAACACTGTATTTAACGGTTCTCAACACCCACCAGAGTGATTTCAGCCAATCCGATAAACCCAGACCATTGACATCACTTCCACACCACCAGCATTTGTCGAAAACAGCATAATAACTAAACACAACAACAGCAACAGTACGTACAAAGAATTAGTTGTGAAGGGGATGTGCGGGGTGCTTCAGCCGAATCAGTCGAACCATATCGCCAATCTCAGTCATTTTGTCAGTCTGAAAAAACAAAACAAAAACAGAAAGAAATATGGACATAACATTATTATTTCAAGTAGCAACTTTATTTACCTCAAGGTCACAAAGTCATATCATCATTAATTCTTAAGCATTTATTATCATCACCCACGGTAACAGTTCCCAATGGTGACTGCGCTACAGTCTTTTGTTACGAAATTATTTCTCTGAGATGACATCCTTCTCTGTAGTCTGTGGGTACTCTGAAAATAAAATTTAAAAAGAAAACGGGGTGAGGGGGGCGTTACATACGACGTGGATCGCATAATATCGATGTTCCGTTATCAAGTAACGGTAGATTGTTGCTGTAATTTATTATTTATTTTTTTTAAAAAGTAAGATAGCGCACCAAGTCTTGCTCTTTGGGTTTCCAACCCAGCACTTCAGAAAAATCTCATGTTTACCAGTTGCACAGCAGTGTGATGTATCTGAAATCAGTACTTGGAGATAACGAAGCCATGATAGTAAACTGTGGTACACATGTTTGCATACTTTGCACACTAGATGTAAAACACAAAGACTTGATGCTTGGCAGTCAAACAAACTTCTAGATCTATCGTCCAACGCTGAACCTTTTTCGTGGTGAAGAAAAGAAAGTAGGAATGAAACATCTATATTACTTGTCATTCAGTATTTGCTTTGACCTCGTTTACTGTATGGTGAACCCCCCAAAAATTGAGGCCTATAGGGCTGACTGTTTGAAAATCGTTCTAACTTGCGGACCCAAAGTCCATTCCCCTTATTTTCTTGAAAACCTATACATAGATGATATATCTATGATATCTAAGTGTTGGCTTTATCTGTAATATCATGAATAAATTAGATAACAACGAAATTTTCACTGCAGCTTGAAGAGCCTGAAAGTATCCTAAGCATATTCACTCGCTAACCATACATGTGTATTCGCATGCACATTCAGCAAAAGTTTATCACTCGTTCCAAATTTTGTCACATGGAACATTTGTTGGGTGAACCACGAGTGGCTAATGTGGTTACTGCGTGGGTTCAATAGTAACTCCCTTGAGGATACACAGGATTAACAAACACAGGGTTCTGCTGGCAATCTTATTTATTCAAAAGCCTAACAAAGGTATCGCTACCAAACAAAAAAAGCCCAACCAGCCATAAGCCAAAGTCTCTCCGGGTCCTGCGCTACCGCTACATGCCTTATGGGGCGGGGTGGCGATGGCAAGCGTCGGCAAGCCTCTGAGCTGCTACGGGCCCGGGTTGCTGGTCTGGGTTCACTGTGCTGTCGGTTCTTGTCTCTGCGTCTTTGATGGAGTGTGCTGACCACTCGAACTCGCATCTTATTTATGAGCCCGCGCGGACGTCCGGGAGAGCTATTACGTAGCCCGTGTTGCACAAGTGAAAGGCTCGGACATGGAGTCCAGCCGAACAACATAACCGGTTAGGGTCCTAACACAATCGAATTTACAGTACGGTTAAAAGGGTGCACACAAAAGTCAATTAGGTATCCCAGTAAACTGCAGAAATTACTCTAACGTCCCCTCCAGCAATAATTGAATAAATTTGACCCAGGTTGGATTTATCGGGGATAACATGCGTCTAACTCGTGGTTTACTTTAGATCCGAGATCCTCTTATTAATTATTTCAATAGGACCTGTGCATCAAAGCACAACGAAATTGGTACCATTATAAAGTAGAAACTTGCTGCTACAATTCTAACTGACTACTTTTACCAGAAACCCGGTAATAGTTTTAATATAAATTTTCAAACTGTCAGGACTAACAACATTCAACAATTTCGTGCGGGATTCTTTCGTCCATTAATACGACGTATCTCCATTGATAACAAACGTTATCATAAATACCTATATTGTACCGATAGGGTATTGCCTACTCTCAAAAATGAATTCGGGTTCCCGTCTTTCTGTCGGTGGATAACAACGAAGGAGCGAGTTGTAAGAAACTTAAAGCCATGATATAAGAGTTGGAAGCCCGGTGGTCAACATTTCCAACTGACCAATCAAAATGCGCGCTTTTCACCGTGATGTGAATAACGGGTCCCGCGCTAGTATTACAAGGGAAATAATCCAATTAATGGTACTCGGCCAAGTGTCCATAAACTACTATGAGTGGCCGTCCCTCACTCACGCACTAGAGTTACCATGAAAGCACATATTAAAAATAGAAAATCGTTCATCCTCTCACACATTGTTACACGATTTAAGGTGCAAAAGAAGGGGAAAACAAAAATAATGTAACAGACCCGGTGTCAAAACGACCCTGAAGTTGAGAATACTTTTCACATTATTATATAAAAAAAAAAAAAACAAGAGAGAAAAAAAAATGGGTCTCGACAACCCCAACCCGTCTGTCAGAAAAATTCACTCTGCTTTTCAACAGAAAAACTCCGGTTAAATCTCCATCTCATTGCATGCCCAGGTTTTCGCATTCAGACAGTCATTGCACTGCACTCACCCCCCCCCCCTAAATCGTCAGTCTTAATACTCTTACCCATCCCTCCGTCACCCATGAACTGGCATGAAGTTGCATAGTTCACAAAATTAAATCCTTGGAAGGATGACAATTTTAGTCTTATCTATTATATATTTCAGTAACTTGCAACCTTTGGCATGAGTCACTGACCAAACTACACACTCTTCAGGCCTTAAATTTGGCAAGAAGGTGGCAATTGAGATATCTTGAGTCATTGACCAAACTACACACCCTTCAGGCCTTAAATTTGGCAGGAAGGTGGCAATTGAGATAAGGAAGATGATGGCTATAATTAAAAGTTGTTTATTTCAAGCATGTATTTAAAAAAAAAATAACAGTGTTTATTGCTATGTAACATCTGTACTTTTGCATGTTTGTTTCGTTTTACATAATTATATATTTCACAAAATCTCCACCCTTTTTTATTAGACCACCTATACTAACCCAATATTACATGTTCATTTCAAATACCGCGGAGGGTGCACGGAAGTTTTTATTATTTCAATTAGTTTGGTTCTTGAATTTATAGAAAATGCATTGTTTCATCGTGCCGTCATTTTCATCCTCCATTTTGGCTCCTTTCTGTTATTACCGCGCATGTCATACAAGGTCACCATATCAAGCTTGGTGCGCAGTGTCCTGGCGCGCATGAGTTCTGGAGCAGGACTGCAGATTACTACTTTTATTGTAAGAGAGAGAGGGGGGGGAGAGAGAGAGAGAGAGAGAGAGAGAGAGAGAGAGAGAGAGAGAGAGAGAGAGAGAGAGAGAGAGAGAGAGAGAGAGAGAGAGAGAGAGAGAGAGAGAGAGAGAGATTGTTTATTCCGGGCAATGCCCGGTAGGTCATCTAGTATAATATAATGTGACTGGCAGACACTTTGTCGCTCCCAGTCGTGACCCAGCTTTCTGTCCACTGTGCACTCTGAAATGCTAAAGCAAACTTCTTCAGAGATAAAACAATAACAATGATATGGGCATTTTTGAGTAAAGAGATATCTTCAGTTTCCCGCTGGGAAAGTGGTATAATGTTATCTATTACTGTAAACTACACAATGAAGTGACACTGACAGGAATGTGGCTTGCAGCAAAATGGTAGTGGTTACGCCAAAACGTATCGGTATTATGAAGTAGCAGAGACACAAAGTGCATGTTTATATACAAGGATACAGAAGGCTGGAAGAGAATCACCGCACAGTAAAACCCAATACTAAACTCAACCGATAATGAGACACAAAGTGCATGTTTATATACAAGGATACAGAAGGCTGGATATCCTTTGTATAAAAGTGTTACGCCATGAACAGATTTTGTGTTGTTACATGTAGACCTACATACACTAATAATCAAAAGGTCTTTCAACTTTCTCAGACGTCCAGTTGATGACAAAGTCAAAATGTTCACACTGATACGATATATCTTATCTTATCTTATTATTAAAAAAAAATAGTGGCGGGAGTAATTCATTGTGGTGCAATTTTGCCCCTTCTTTTGCTCGACTCTACAGCCTAAATGACAGTTTCAAATATTATAAAATTAATTTTCTAAAGTGTCAACTAATCCAGTCCAATCGCTTTTGTATCGACCGATTATGCTGATTGAAGTTTCAGGTATTTTAAAATAAAAAGTTGTAAAAAATGTAACTACAATGAGCTTTGTTTTGGCTCCCTTTAGTAAGTCCACCGCGCAGGAAACGATGTATTAATACGCATTCAATTCGGTGCGCGCAGTCCCCCTACCAGAAATGAGTGCGTAATGCCCTGGTGCGCACGAAATCTGAAGTAAAACTGTAGAATATAGGAATCTTTCTAGATCAAAAAGAGAGAGAAAGAGAGAACGGTGGGTTCACACGTTTATCCCGGATAATGCCGGGAACTTCATCTAGTCTTCTTATTATAAAAAAAAAATAGTGGCGGGCGTAATTCATTATGGTGCAATTTTGCCCCTTTTTTTGCCCCAATTTGGTGCGTGCAGTCCCCCTACCAGAAATGAGTGCGTATTGCCCTGGTGCGCATATAGGAAGCTTTCTAGACCAAAGAGAAAGAGAGAGAGAGAGAGAGAGAGAGAGAGAGAGATGGAAGGATGGGTTCGCAGGTTTATCTCGGATAATGCCGGGAACTTCATCTAGTATTATAAAAAAAAAATAGTGGCGGGAGTAATTCATTGTGGTGCAGTTTTAGCCCCTTTTTTTGCTCGACCCTGCAGCGTAAATGACAATTTCAAAACTTATAAAATTAATTTTCTTCAGTGTCAACTAATCCAGTCCAATCGCTTTTGTATCGACCGATTGGATTGACTCAAGTTTCAGGTATTTTTACGTAAAAAGTTGTAAAAATGTAAAATACAATGATCTTTGTTTTGGCTCCCTATAGGTAGAATGCGCATATTTCACTTTACTTCCGGGTCCGCCATGTTGTTTGGCTAGACTTGTCCACAACAATGGAGGAATGCAGTGTAGAAGACGCTAAAGTAAGCCATTTGGACCCAGTCAATGCTATGCAGATCAAGAATTGTAAAAATTTGAAATGAATATTCTCTGGTTTCACATATTAGCAGTTATCTTTGTGTTCTATTAGTATTACTGTTATGTGACCGCAGTTTCAACTTGTATCACCTACAATAATGGGGGAATTCCCCCAACCTATCTGTGGCAGCTCAGTTTTGCCTTGTCATTTTAACATAAAATTTTATCAAATTAAATTACACTGTATCATTAAGCAACAGTAATCTGAAAGGACAACATGTTGAACTTGTTTAAAATGGATGAAATCAGGCCTACTAGATCTACGATCTTGATCAGTGCAATTCAGAAGGAATTTAGTGAATCTGCTTACCTCCAGAAAACACACTAACAAGTAGGATGTTCTTAATGATTCAACTTGAAAGAAATTCACAACTAACCCAGTTCCAAAACCTACTACCGAACTGCCTGGTCCTAACCGTTAATTCTCTCAGACACCTACCTTCACTCGGATATAATATATTGCTCTAGGGCCCTAGGCTAGATCTATCTGGCCTGCAATATCGTGCAATACATGTAGCCTATGGAGATCTAGATCTAGCTCTCCTGCGACGAAAATAGCAGGCTTAGTTTTATCACATTATTCAATTAAGATGTAAAATGATGATTACCCGAGACGAAGTGCTCGGCACAAACAAAATGGTGCGGCTTCAGAGTTTTTGAGTCAATTCCCTTTCTGTTCACTGCCTTCAACCACAGACGACGTCGACGTTCCGTTAATTCTGCCACTTCCTTTCCCTCCTTAACACGGACGCTAGGGAATCTGAACATCTTACAGTCACCCTTTCCACCCTTGTTGCTGCAACCAACAACGATGCATTTCGCTATCATTGTAACTGTTTTAATATCCAAGTGGAATTCGTCACGCTTCGCACTCACTTGAATCGACTCCACTGGCCAAATAACATGGCGGAAAACCAAAACGAAACCACTCTGTGACGTCATGCGCATTCTACCTATAGTAAGCCCACCGCACCGGAAACGATATATACTGCGCGTTCAGTTCGGTGCACACAATTTCCCTACCCAGAAAGGAATGCGTAGTGCTCTGGTGCGCATGACATCTGTAGTAAGACTGCAGACTATGGAAAACTTTCTAGACCAAAAAGAGAGAAAGAGAGACGAGACGGTACGGTGGGTTCACAGGTTTATCCCGGATAATGCTGGGAACTTCATCTAGCTATAAAAAAAAATAGTGGTGGGGGTAATTCATTGTAGTGCAATTTTGCCCCCTTTTTTTGGTCTATGCTACAGCCAAAATGGCGGTTTCAACAATTATAAAGTTAATTTTTCTGTGATTTAATTAATCCAGTCCAATCGCTTTTGTATCGATCCATTGTGTTGATCCAAGTTTCAGGTATTCTAAAGAAAAAATTGTAAAAATGAAAAATACAACGATCTTTGTTTTGGCTCCCTGTACTAAGCCCACCATACCGGAAACGATGTATTATTATTAATACGCGTTCGGTTCGGTGCGCGCAATTTCCCTACCAGAAATTAGTGCGCAGTGCTCTGATGCGCATGAAGACTAGAACTGTGGGTTCCAAGGTTTATCCCGGATAATGCCGGGAACTTCAGCTAGTGTTATTAAATGTATATTGTTTCTGCTGGCATGTGTTTTGTGAAAATAACGATCTAATTTAACAACACAAAATTAATGGATAGAGAAATAGTTAGGTCTGCCTTTAATAGGATATGATACCTGATGTAATATTATTTGTGTTGTATCACTTCATAAACAGGGACCTGTGCGAATGAAAGTTTTTTTTTTTTTTCTGGTGGGGGGGGGGCGTTGGCTGAGCTAAGGGGGGGGGGGTGGGGCTGTGGAGGTTAAATCTTTCATGAGAATGTTCTTCTTCTTATGTAGTTGATTCGTCTATGTAAAAAGACGATCCCTCAGCTGCACCATATGCGACTCGACGTTGCTCCTCTGAGGCTAAAAGCAAGGTAAAAACCTTGCATATATTAGGACCGTTTAAAATATATTCGTTGTGTAAATTCTTTTGTATATATATATATCTCTGGTATAAATATCTCTTGGTATCCAGATTGTGCACAGAAATAAACCCGCACTTTAGATACAATGGTAGCTGCAACGGATAATTATGTTCTTTAATTCATTGTCAAAAGCCTTTGCAGACGATAGTGTTTGGACTTCTGCCGGGAGGTTGTTCCACATCCTGATGACATTAGGGTAAAATGAGTAAAGATGGCTGTTAATCCGTGAGCTTGAGATGTTATATTTTATGTTATTCCTTCTGTTGCCTCTGGTATTAATGGTGAGGTGGTTCAGTGGGATATGGATATTTCCTTCCCTGCCCTTATAAAATATTTTTACTTTGTTTTTTGCTCTTCTCTCTTATAGTGGTGTCCACTCGAGGTCTCTCATCATTTTATTTACACTACTACTTCTAGCACAGTCATTTGTCACAAAGCGAGCAGCTCTCCTTTGGACCCTTTCCAGTTGGTCTATGTTTATTTGACAGTGGGGGTCCCAGACACTGCAGCCATACTCTAGGGAGGGCCTCACAAAGGTGTTATAGCATTTTTCTTTTACTTTCCTATCACAGTTAGAGATGTTCCTTTTCAGAAATGCTAGTAGGGAAGACCGCCATGGCATATATTCTACGGGATTGGCTTGATGCGATTGAGATAAACTGAGAAAGTAAAAATGATGTCGTGGGTTTCGCGGTTTGTCAGCGAGATTTTTATTGCCCGAAAGAACTGTTGGCGATGATGAATTAAAAAAAAAAAGATGTTCTGCCACTAAGACCAGCAGGATAGATCTGCCTCTTGTGATACAATTTGAGCGTGAGATAATGGCGAATAGAAACACGGCACTCTTAAAATATAGATTATCAGTGAGTGAATTAAATGTAACAAAAACAAGAGACGGCTGACGACGCAGTGAAATACTCGACAGATTTGCTACCAGCGTCTGTAAACTTATTGAAGACAAGCATAAAAGCCGCGCTTCGCACATACCCCCGACCACTGCCCCGCCCCGCCACTTTCTACCCTCTATAGCAGGTATTCATGTGTTCTAACTTCGCCTTGTAGTTTACATCAGCCCACAGACTAATCAAGGGACTGTTCACATATTATGTCATCACATAAGGGGGGGGGGGTCTCTTGAATGATGACAAGTGATGACATGGGGGAGGGGGGGGTGTTGAGTCCAAAGATGATGTCATCAATGTGGTTTGGTAAAATTGAAAAAGAAGAACAAAATAATAGATCAAATTCATATTTTTATTATAATACCTGCCAAAAAATAACTAATTAATTAATCAGCCAATACCTTGAACTACTAAATAGTTGAATCAGCCTGTCAGGGACACCTTGTAGAGCATTAGTGGATATTAAGCGCTATATAAAAGCTCTTATTGATTTTATTTTATTTATAATCTGTTAGTTTGAATTAAAATAAATAGCAAACAGCACTATACAGGTATTTTTAGACGTTATTTGTCAAGTTTTGATTAGGTCATCAAACAGGGGAGGATGGGGGATTGCCATTTGATGACATGTGATGATAAGGGTGGGGGGGGGGGGTCAAAATTAGTCAATTTTTGATGACATAATATGTGAACGGTCCTTTAAGCGGGCCATACACTACACAGTGTAATTTATGTAATTATGACTTTAGAATCTTCAACAGCATCAAATGTTTGTGCGATTTGATACCAAACATTAATATAATAATAATAATAATAGTAACAATAAAAATAATACTAATAATGATAATGATGATATTACTACTACTACTTTATTATGCGACGAGAAAAAAAGGAGGAAAGGAAGTGGGGGACTGGGAGGAGGGCATGTGTCTTCGCATAGTAGGCCTACAGTGGAAAAATGTCCACCCAAAACTAAGCCAACTCAGCCAGCCAGCAAGGGAAAGAGAGGGGTGAATTTCAATGACACGATAGAAATGATTGCATTGTATCTATTTATAGACTGACAAGGTGAATCAAGAGCCGTATTGTAAGTTCATGCGTTGAAACAAACGAATAATCTATTCTGTGCAATTATCATTCAGTCCGCAGATAAACAAAACAACAGGATCATGGCTTCTTGGACAAGAGAGCAGACATTAGAATTCATCCAAAAATATAGGAGCAATGAATGTCTTTGGAAGATAAAGTCTAAAGTATACAGCAACAAACTGATGAAAGATCAAGCCTGTGCTGCTCTCGTAGAATTTGCAAAGAGCATTGTTTTTCTATTAGGGTACTGACTATCTCCAGCAGGCGATAACAACTATGTTTCCTCATCCATACGGAGATAATTTTGGAAATCAATGGAATAAGGCGTCAATTCTTTCAAAAGACGAATATGACTGTACTAACTCTGCCGAAGAAGCCATTGTTTACACCATAACGATCTTGTTCTCTTCTCTTTCCTCAACAAAAAACACACTGTTAAGCAAGCGAATGCAACTTCATTTTGAAAAGAAGCCATTTTGATTATGTGCATAGGGCTGTGGCCTGTGAACTGTGTAGTGTGTGGGTTCAAAGAAGCCAAGCGTGAGGCTGCCTCTCGTCCATCCGCAGGTCATCGAGAGGCCGCCCGGAGGCCGCCTCTCGTCCATCGAAAGGCCGCCGGGAGGACGCATACAGTTCCGGCCTCTGGCCTTCGAACTGTGTAGTGTATGACCCACTTAAGCTCTCCTTGCATCAGCCGGTACGAAGTGTTCACTCGATGGGTCATGTACCCATGAAAAAAGGGATCTGAGGGGAGCCAGTCAACGACACAAAGCAAACTAAAAAAAAAAATAATTGAATAACAAAACCAATAAAAGAATCCAAACTTCGATGCACCGGCCACGGTAATTGAAACATACATGCAACATTTGGGTGCTGTGGGTGGCCTAATAAAAACGCTTTTTGTGTTGAAAGGTGGAGAATTTGTGAATTATAAAAAGAATAATTAGATATAGTAACCAAATAGAAAAAAAGAACATTTCACAAGAAACTGGGTGCGGTTACTTTGGCATCAGTGAGGACTTTAATTTTAACGAGTTCTTCATAGCTATCTCCATGAAATGAAACTTCTGACCTACATGTAACTGTTTAACCTGATGCACTGTATCGCGGTGTGAGCACACTGGCAGAAAGTATTCAGCACTACATTTGAATCAGACCAAAGAAAGCAGACGATGTACAGTAATTCTTGAAATAAGGATCCCGGCGAAGTTGTTTTTTTTTTTTTCCAAAACTTCCTCATTCCGCGAACAGCACAAAGTACCGTACGGGTAGCTGAGACCATGACCCATCTTTTTACATGTCTGATAAATCGCTATCTTTAGAGATAACGCCTGACATCCTGCACGATTCGCTCTGACCGTGGCTCACATTTTGCAGCAGGTTGAAAAATACAAAAGCTGATAACTTTGATACGCATTTCCTGTCAGAGCTGAAAGATTAATGTGTGACGTAGCGCTGCGGTGGCTTTTCCAGAATGGGCTTTTTTATTCTGTGAAATTAAATTCT
Organism: Onchidella celtica; assembly: GCA_963931925.1. NCBI lineage: Eukaryota > Metazoa > Mollusca > Gastropoda > Systellommatophora > Onchidiidae > Onchidella > Onchidella celtica. The sequence continues at coordinate 24,324,178 of OZ007582.1, forward strand.
CGTCTGTACCGCCCAAATCAATCAATATCTTTGCAAATGGCGTCATCTTAGGAAGTGTTCCTTATTTTGTATTAGTTTGTCCGGATGTACAACATACATACTTCATTTTTTCCGTAGATATAACTGAAATTCCTAGCCAAGGATAATAGTTTCGAAGAACTGGACAAATTGTGTGGCCAATTTTCAAAACCTGGCATCGTGTCAGCGAAGTCTGCGAACAGTGTCATCGCTCCAAGTTTGTCAAGTCAGATACCTATAAACTACAAGAGCGCACTTGTTTCAGCTTGGAAAAGTCATTGGCAGTGGATATATTATCTCAAGTGTCAGAGCTCATGCTTATTTCAATAAATTCAGTTATGGCGATGTTGCCGTAGGCTGCTTTTCAAAGAACTGAAACCAAGGTCACCATCGAGTATCTAAAGTACGTAGCAAAATTGTATGTGATAATTTATCTTCAGTAAAATACACAGGACAAATTAAATACAGCATAAGAAAACGTCAATTACTTTTAACTAGAAAAATAGACTCTCATGTTTGTAAATTGTAACCTCAAGCACAAACACACACTTTTTTGTTTGTTTGTTAGCACAATAATGAAAATTATAATTATGAAACATCAACAACTTATATAAATGTTACATGAGACAGCCTTTTAAAATCTGTAATTTATGCACAGAATATTGTCTGCAGTGCGTCTTACTTCATGTCTGTGCTGATATTAATCCGGAAGATTTTGAAGAAATACCCGTAAATGAATTAAATAATTTTATTTTCACTCGCATGAGTCCGCGGATCCAGTATGAAGACTGAAAAGGATTATTAGAACAGGTGGTGTTCATCCGAGATTTTGAATAAAGTTACATGGAGGGGACAATTTTGGTAACTTTTATCCTCCACAAATCTTGTCTCGTGTTTTTTCGTACTGACTTCCATTAGCTCACGAAACAGTACACAGAACCGTTCTGGTGGGCAGCAGCACCGCCATGTTGTTGACGAGACTATCACCAAGATGCATTCTACTGCTTGCAGTGCTGATTACAACTACAGTTGGAATAGTTTCTGCTGTTGACGCAGGCAAGTCAATGAATCTTTTCCAAAAGCAAAGATGATCAAAGTCTGGTTTACTCATTTTTGTCTTAAAATCCCTTTTTAATGTGACTCGAGACCTTTAATTTTGTACCTCATGGACATAGACGTTGTATAATACGTAAATTATGGCATTTTCTCCTTACTGTGTCGTATACCAGATAAACCAATTGTTTAGGCCAGTTTATACTCGGCCAGTTTATACCCCCCCCCAGTCCAGATTATACCTCCTACTTTTTTCTTAAAAACAAGTCAAGATCACAGTTTATTTCAACTTTTGTTTAAATTGTTCATTATCACTGTCATCAGGTATCATATTGAATCATATATTCTCGACCCTTGTAAATTATGATACATTTAAGAAAAAATAAACATGCAGTAAAAAGCATTGATATACAAAAGGTGTGAAAATCCGTTGAAATTGATATGATTAGACTTTAACACTAATTTTACTTGTGTCCGTTGGTGTTATTATTGTTTTTTTTTGTGTGTTTTTTTATAATTAGTTTCCATGAGATAAACATTTTTATTTTTTTTGGCACCACTGACACTTAGTGGCAAGGTATGAAATAATTCTAAGTGTAAAGTCATCTGAATTTTATTTTAATTTTTGAAAATCAGAAATGTGCTTGATATGTCAGAACAATTAGATCTACATATAAAGCTACAATAATGCAGACAGAAAAGGCCGGGAAAGAACACACAGAGAAAACAACAACAACAACAACATTTTAATAAGCCAACTGACAGATGGTGCAATTCCATCATCCAGAAGACATTAAATACTTCACACAAAACTAAATACATACTAAAATTTTTTCACATCATGAACTTAATCTGTCCTGATCCACTTGAGACCTTACAGAATGCTAACCAGTAATATACAGTAACAAAAATAAGAACACGAAATCATCTTATTTACTCTTGAAAATAAAGAGAATATAATCAATATCAGAATCATCATCAGCATTGTCTTGGAATATTATGAAGATAAGAGGGAATGTAAAAATGACCTGCACATCATTCTAGAATCTATAAGCAGCAAAGAGTGTGTACCAACCATATGTATCTGTAAAAAATGTGTTAAATCTTCTCAACTATTCAAGTAGAACTGGTCAGAAAGCTTTAGTAAAGTAGCTTTGATAGTCGTGAAAACTGACAGATTAAATCCACTGAGACAACAGTGCATTGTAGAAAGTAATTACAGTATGTTACAGCAAAAATTCGATGGATCATGTTGCGTTTATATTTCTTGTTAGTAAATTCTTTGATAGCTTATTTGTGGAAAGCTATACATTTCATGTAGCTGATGGTTTAAGGTACTGGATTAGTTTGCAGGGCATTTGAAGGATTGCAATTATGTGTTATAGTGAATTAAGGCATGTCACTTCCGGGTGAAATAAAATTTTAAAAACTTAATGTTGTATCCTTGAATATTTTGCCTGAATATGGGAGTATAATCTGGACTGGTGGATATAGTTTGGCCTAAACACCACAGTTTATTTCAATCATAGTTTAATTCATTTTTTATCACTGTCAACGGGCACCATAGTTATACATAGGCCTACATACATACATTCTTGACTTCCGTAAATCATAATACAATTCAGAGGAAAAAACATGCAATATTATGTATTGATATACTATGGGGTGGAATATCCATTCAAACTGATATGATTCAACTTTAACCCTCATTTCACTCACGTTCGTTGTCATGTTGTAGTTGTTTTTGTAGTTGGTTGCTCATGAGTAAAATTTGCACTGTATTGTTTGTTTGGCACTGACATACACTTAGTCGCAATGGATGAAATAATTAACACACTCATAAAAATGAAGTCATTTTAGAGTATTTTTGTGTGCGAAGACACAGTTGTTAAATCTTCTGGCAAGGGACGTGCCAAGCTTAGGAAGGTAAAGACGGACAAGGTCTTTTTTTTTTAAATTTTATTTCACTCGCGAGTGACAAACCCTTGTTCATACACGTAAGTTCAGTCTTTCAAATGCCTTGCAAACTAATCCAGTGTCTTAAACCATAAGGTACATGTATATCTTTCTACAAATAAGCTATCAAAGAATAATATTCACTAACAAGAAATACTGTTAATGCAACATGATCCATCGAATTTTGCCTTAACATGCTATAGATCTAATTACGTTTTACAATGCACTACTTTTGTCTCAGTGGACTTACTCTGTCGGTTTACACAACTGTCAAGGTTATTTCACTAAAGCTTTCTGTCCAGTTCTGCTTGAATATTTGAAAAGATTTAACACATTTTATATATATAGTTGATACACACAAAGTGCTGCTTATAGATTCTAGAATGATTTGTAGGCCTGCCGTTTTTACACTCCCTCTTATATCTTTGTATTATTCCAAGATGATGATGACGATTCTGATATTGACATTTCTCTTTAGTTTCAAGAGTAAATAATATGATTTCGTGTTCTTATTGTTATTATTGTATATTACTGGCTAGCATTCTGTAACGTTTCAAGTGGATCTGGACTGTCATCAGGCGAAAAAACTAGTTTTATTTAGTTTTATGTGAAGTGGATGATGGACTTGCACCATCTGTCAGTTGGGTTATTAATATGTTTTTATTTTTATTTTTTTCTATGCGTATTGTTTTCCGGCCTTTTCTCTCTGCATCATTGTAACAAAAAATACAATGCATGTTTTACTCATGACCAACCAATTATCATAATATAATAATGATAATAATAATAATAATATCAACAGACACGAGTGAAATTAATGCTGAAGTCTATTCATATCAGATTGAATGGATACTCAACCCTTTTGTATATCAATGCATTTTAATGCATGTTTGTTTTCTTCAAAAATGTATCGTGATTAACAGGAGTCAAGAATGTATGTATGTACACCAGTTTAAACTAAGGCTGAAATAAACTCTTATTATTATGTTGGATGAACTACGAGTGGGTAATGTGGTTACTGCGTGGGTTCAATAGTAACTCCCTTAAGGATACACAGGATTAACAAACACAGGGTTCTGCTGGCAATCTTATTTATTCAAAAAGCCTAACAACGGTATCACTACCAAACAAAAAAAGAAGCCAAGAAAAAGAAGCCCAGAAAAAGAAGCCCAACCAGCCATAAGCCAAAGTCTCTCCGGGTCCTGCGCTACCGCTACATGCCTTATGGGGCGGGGTGGCGATGGCAAGCGTCGGCAAGCCTCTGAGCTGCTACGGGCCCGGGTTGCTGGGCTGGGTTCACTGTGCTGTCGGCTCTTGTCTCTGCGTCTATGATGGAGTGTGTTGACCACTCGAACTCGCATCTTATTTATGAGCCCGCGCGGACGTCCGGGAGAGCTATTACGTAGCCCGTGTTGCACAAGTGAAAGGCTCGGACATTGAGTCCAGCCGAACAACATAACCGGTTAGGGTCCTAACACAATCGAATTTACAGTACGGTTAAAAGGGTGCACACAAAAGTCAATTAGGTATCCCAGTAAACTGCAGAAATTACTCTAACGTCCCCTCCAGCAATAATTGAATAAACTTGACCCAGGTTGGATTTATCGGGGATAACATGCGTCTAACTCATAGTTTACTTTAAATCCAAGACCCTCTTATTAATTATTTCAATAGGATATGTGCATCAAAGTACAACGAAATTAGTACCATTATAAAGTAGAAACTTGCTGCTACAATAATAACTGACTACTTATACCAGAAACCCGGTAATAGTTTTAATATAAATTTTCAAAGTGTCAGGACTAACAACATTCGACAATTTTGTGCGGAATACTTTCGTCCATTAATACGACGTATCTCCATTGATAACAAACGTTATCATGAGTACCTATTTTGTACCGATAGGGTATTGTCTACTCTCAACAATGAATTCGGGTTCCCGTCTTTCTGTCGGTGGATAACAACGAAGGAGCGAGTTGTAAGAAACTTAAAGCCATGATATAAGAGTTGGAAGCCCGGTGGTCAACATTTCCAACTGACCAATCAAAAATGCGCGCTTTTCACCGTGATGTGAATAACGGGTCCCGCGCTAGTATTACAAGGGAAATAATCCAATTAATGGTACTCGGCCAAGTGTCCATAAACTACTATGAGTGGCCGTCCCTCACTCACGCACCAGAGTTACCATGAAAGCACATTAAAAATAAAAAGTCGTTCATCCTCTCACAATTATTTCCCAAATTTCCTACATGAAACGTATTATCTAAAAATCCGTCCATCTGCCATTCCATTCACCTGCTCTGCGTGTCAAAGCCAACATGTCTAAAATCGGTGACCAGGTGATAGCCTACTGTGCAGATAAAACTTAACAATCAGATTGTGTCTCATGAGACAGGCTGACAGGTAGAATGACAGGAAGCAGAATAGGAATACAGTGAATGCTGACAAATGTAGGTTATTTACATAAAAAAGCAGAACAAAAAAATTATCACCTCTGTCGGAGAATCTACCATAAACAGCTCATTTAACGCACGAACTTTAATGCTGCTGAATTTTACCTTTTCCCACATTCCTTTGTAGACACCATTGATAAACCATAAAACATTATAGAAGTGATCCAACTCACGTGCTTCAGAAGCCAGCCCCACCAACCCGTACTTCCCCTTGGCTAAAGCTATTCTTGAGAGTTCCTCCCGACCTGACACGCATGTAATCATTCATGTTCAATGGATTAATGTAGTTTCCCACTAATACAAGGCATTATGAGAGAGAGGGAAGGGTCATTATTTTTTTTACTAGGTTTACTTCACTCGCTTTTCAAGTAATTACTTACCTACCTATCCATCTGAGTGATCCCCCCCCCCACCACCCCCTCACCCCCCCACCCCACCCCCGACCAGGCGCCTGATTCAGTGTTTGGAATAATTTGGTTTTTGAAAGCCAGTTTGACAAACCTTTCTTTCTGCTTGGTTCACCAGCTGTGCAAGCAATCTCTGCTCTTACAGATTATTTTCTCGTACATGTACTTACATGTAAATAGACAAATCTTTCTTTCTTTAAAACAGGTGAATGTGACGTGCACAATAAATGTCAACAAGTGTGCCTAAAAGTGGGAGGCATCGACACATGTTCCTGCAGACAAGGCTACATACTTACTGATGACAGTCATTGTGATTCAGGTAATAAGCAAACTGAATTTTGCCATCGAATGTAATTAAATGCACTTCTAAATAGCGAGAGCCCATTTCAAACATTTTCTTGTATGTATCTTAAATAACGTTTCTTTATACCTGTATGTTCTCTTGTGACTTATACAACAAACAAGTTAGCTTACAGTGACTTTCTACCTGTAACATATTTAAATCAAAGAGAAAATGCATCAAGTTTTCATCTATGTCAGCGAAGATCAAGTTTGGATGAAATTATAGTTGTTCAAAATTATGTCATCTCGTCTTTCTACATTAAATTTCCTTCGGATTCATACTTTTTACCTACTTCCTATCCTTTTAATAAATGTTTGATGAATATGGATCCTTTCTCTCTTTCTCCCTTTGTCTCTCTCTCTCTCTCTCTCTCTCTCTCTCTCTCTGTGTGAGTGTATGCTCGCACGCGCGCGCCCATGTGTGTGTCGGTCTGTCCATCCGTCCGCCCATCCTTCTGTTATCCTGTTGTTTCTCCCCTCCTTTTTATATTTACGGAATGCATTTGATAGGTATAGATGGTCAGGTATGCATAATATATTAACAACTTGATTTTGATGCCTTTCTCAGATTTTACTGAAGTCAACTCCACAGACACAGAAGAATGTACAGTTTCAGGTCACACAGTGACATGCATATGCAAGAAGGGATACGAGAACCCTGGAAATGACACGTCAAAATGCGTTGGTATAAAAATTGAATATTTGTATTAAAACTTCTTTCCGGTCGATCAAGAAATGTTGATGAATTGAAATTTGACCTTGATTTATTTTCTTTAGTGAAATCACTTTTCCAGTGACATTTTTTCACAAAGCACAAAACACTGTTCATATCATTTTTGTAATAGGAGGGTTATAATTGGATTTGATTATACTAACGATATTAGGGTTGTATATCTATCTATCTATATTTAACCATTATTATCGCTTGATGCGATCAGTAGGCCTACTAGTAAATGTAGTTCTGTTATAGATTCTTCATTCAGGACGAGGGCAATAAACCTGTAAACGTAAGAGACACGCAAAATCGTCGTATTTTAATCATGGAGCTGGGTGCATAAATGTGTTTATCGAAAAGACTCATCCAAAAAAACATGAAAATTGGGAGATCGATGTAAGTTAGCTTGCCGGTTTAAGTGCGCATATATGTGTGAGAGGACAGAGCCGTCACATTTTGATACTTTGACAAGGTCATCAATTTGAATAGGGGAAACATCGGATCGTCATCTCGATCTGCCAGGGTAACTAAAAAGTATTTAACATAGGCTATTATTAGTTCTATTTTAGCGCACGTGGCATTGTTCTCTGAGTATTTTTCATCGATCCTTTTCCCATTCAAAATTAACACGCATTTTAGAGTTTCGCACAATTCAGTATCGGTACTGTGCACTTTTTAAAAAAAATATATAATTTATGTTGGATGAACTACGAGTGGCTAATGTGGTTACTGCGTGGGTTCAATAGTAACTCCCTTAAGGATACACAGGACTAACAAACACAGGGTTCTGCTGGCAATCTTATTTATTCAAAAAGCCTAACAAAGGTATCACTACCAACAAAAAAGGAAAAAGAAGCCAAGAAAAAGAAGCCCAACAAAAGAAAAGAAACCCAGAAAAGAAAAGCCCAACCAGCCATAAGCCAAAGTTTCTCTGCTACTGGCGCAACTGGACTAGGCCATGTTTTGGGCGAGGCGCGCCACGGCAGGCCGCCGCCGGCCTAGGTTCACCGTGCTGTCGGCTCTTGTCTCTGCGTCTTTGATGGAGTGTGTTGACCACTCGAACCGCATCTTATTTATGAGCCCGCGCGGACGTCCGAGAGAGCTATTACGTAGCCCGTGTTGCACAAGTGAAAGGCTCGGACATTGAGTCCAGCCGAACAACATAACCGGTTAGGGTCCTAACACAATCGAATTTACAGTACGGTTAAAAGGGTGCACACAAAAGTCAATTAGGTATCCCGGTAAACTGCAGAAATTACTCTAACGTCCCCTCCAGCAATAATTGAATAAATTTGACCCAGGTTGGATTTATCGGGGATAACATGCGTCTAACTCGTGGTTTACTTTAAATCCGAGATCCTCTTATTAATTATTTCAATAGGACACGTGCATCAAAGTACAACAAAATTGGTACCATTATAAAGTAGAAACTTGCTGCTAAAATTCTAACTGACTACTTATACCAGAAACCCGGTAATAGTTTTAATATAAATTTTCAAAGTGTCAGGACTAACAACATTCGACAATTTTGTGCGGGATACTTTCGTCCATTAATACGACGTATCTCCATTGATAACAAACGTTATCATGAGTACCTATTTTGTACCGATAGGGTATTGTCTACTCTCAAAAATGAATTCGGGTTCCCGTCTTTCTGTCGGTGGATAACAACGAGTGAGCGAGTTGTAAGAAACTCAAAGCCATGATATAAGAGTTGGAAGCCCGGTACATTTCCAACTGACCAATCAAAATGCGCGCTTTTCACCGTGATGTGAATAACGGGTCCCGCGCTAGTATTACAAGGGAAATAATCCAATTAATGGTGCTCGGCCAAGTGTCCATAAACTACTATGAGTGGCCGTCCCTCACTCACGCACCAGAGTTACCATGAAAGCACATTAAAAATAGAAAGTCGTTCATCCTCTCACATTCTCCCCTGCTAAGTCACGTAGTCCCTTACGTGACACATACATCAATTCAAAGGTTTACAAAAGACCACTGAAGGTATAAACAAACTCTAAGGGGCTATGATACCATCACTTAGAGTAGAACAATTGCAAATTACACACGGTGAACCGAAGTACAACAATGGTCCATCCTCTTTATAACTACTAACAGGTGGCGTGAACCGGCTAAGTTACTACTGGCATCCTGAAGATGTACACAACAGTCTCAGCTCTGGCTGTAGTAAGTTACATCATATGGACAAAACAACAGGTCCCAGACCTGCAACGGTGGTCCCAGACCACTATCAGGGTTAACGTAGGATCGAACAGTACAAAAAAATACAATATGCTATAAGGGCACTAGGGCAATGAAAAAGGTAAGGTCAACATAGGCATAAAAGTAATTGTAATTAAGCTGTGGAGAAAGCTAACACGGGCATACTCTCTAACTTAAAATCTTGAGGCGGAGCTCCCTTGGATTCGGTGGTCTATCATCTGGCCTGATGGAAACTCGGGGGGGGTCTTGATGGGTGCGCTCCCCTGCTCTTTCTGCACTCACAGTCAATGTCTAATGTTAATCACTAATGAGAGTCAGAGGTCCAATCTCTGGGGTTGTCTGTGTGGGCGGCTGGACCGTCGCACAGGAGGTAGGCGCTGGGAAGTTGTCATCCCAGGTTGACGGTCCGGTCGGGCTGCAGGTGGCTGGCAAGGGTGGTGAGCCGGGAAGTGCCAGACATCGGTCGACGCAGGCTGTGGGGGCGGATGCTGTGGATGTGTGTTGACCACTGGGGGGTGAAATAACCGCAAGAGGTCTCCGTTGACCGCAGAGGCATCTCCATCTGGGTTTCTGATGGTAAAGTAACCACCATGAGGCGGGGGAACAGACAGGACGGTGTGCACAGGACCGGGGTACGGGTCCTGAATCTTGAGTTGATGTTGGAGGGCGTTGGTCTTCGTGGCTCCCTGGTTCCTATGGGGTGGGGCAGGGGTTGGCTGGCTGGCTGGGCCTCAAACTAAAATTTTCCATGGCTGGGTTTTCTACACTACAAACTAACCCTTCTGTGTATCCCACTTCTTGACACCAGAAAATGTTGGATGAACTACGAGTGGCTAATGTGGTTACTGCGTGGGTTCAATAGTAACTCCCTTAAGGATACACAGGACTAACAAACACAGGGTTCTGCTGGCAATCTTATTTATTCAAAAAGCCTAACAAAGGTATCACTACCAACAAAAAAGGAAAAAGAAGCCAAGAAAAAGAAGCCCAACAAAAGAAAAGAAACCCAGAAAAGAAAAGCCCAACCAGCCATAAGCCAAAGTTTCTCTGCTACTGGCGCAACTGGACTAGGCCATGTTTTGGGCGAGGCGCGCCACGGCAGGCCGCCGCCGGCCTAGGTTCACCGTGCTGTCGGCTCTTGTCTCTGCGTCTTTGATGGAGTGTGTTGACCACTCGAACCGCATCTTATTTATGAGCCCGCGCGGACGTCCGAGAGAGCTATTACGTAGCCCGTGTTGCACAAGTGAAAGGCTCGGACATTGAGTCCAGCCGAACAACATAACCGGTTAGGGTCCTAACACAATCGAATTTACAGTACGGTTAAAAGGGTGCACACAAAAGTCAATTAGGTATCCCGGTAAACTGCAGAAATTACTCTAACGTCCCCTCCAGCAATAATTGAATAAATTTGACCCAGGTTGGATTTATCGGGGATAACATGCGTCTAACTCGTGGTTTACTTTAAATCCGAGATCCTCTTATTAATTATTTCAATAGGACACGTGCATCAAAGTACAACAAAATTGGTACCATTATAAAGTAGAAACTTGCTGCTAAAATTCTAACTGACTACTTATACCAGAAACCCGGTAATAGTTTTAATATAAATTTTCAAAGTGTCAGGACTAACAACATTCGACAATTTTGTGCGGGATACTTTCGTCCATTAATACGACGTATCTCCATTGATAACAAACGTTATCATGAGTACCTATTTTGTACCGATAGGGTATTGTCTACTCTCAAAAATGAATTCGGGTTCCCGTCTTTCTGTCGGTGGATAACAACGAGTGAGCGAGTTGTAAGAAACTCAAAGCCATGATATAAGAGTTGGAAGCCCGGTACATTTCCAACTGACCAATCAAAATGCGCGCTTTTCACCGTGATGTGAATAACGGGTCCCGCGCTAGTATTACAAGGGAAATAATCCAATTAATGGTGCTCGGCCAAGTGTCCATAAACTACTATGAGTGGCCGTCCCTCACTCACGCACCAGAGTTACCATGAAAGCACATTAAAAATAGAAAGTCGTTCATCCTCTCACATTTAGTCCAATCAAGGAGAGAAGAAGCAAAGTCAAAATCAGGCCACAGTTGGTTTTTTTTTTTTTTTGTTGGAAAAAAAAGGACGCAAGATAAAACAGTCAATAAACATTCTACCGAATGAGTAGTTCTTCAAGTTCTTCAACAACAGTTCTTCAGGTGCATAAGTTATAATTCAGTCAGCAAGCAGCCTAGCTACAATAATGACGGTCGAGAATGAGAAAGAAAAACAACGAGATAATTTATTGAGAGACAGACATAAGCTCGTGTATTTCATTCTAAGAAAATATGGGCTGATCTGGCTTCATTTAGCATCTGCTAGAGAGAGACAGAGAGAGAGGAGGGAAAAGAAATCGGGTTAGGGGTGGAAATAGAGATGGGAGGGGTACATAAAGAGGGGAGAGAGAGAAGTATGTTGGAAAGGGTGATAGGGATATAGGGGCGGTGGGGGTGATAGAGGGAGGGAAGGAGAGAGAGATGGGTAGGAATGAGAGAGAGAGGGGGGCTTTGGGGAGAGAAGGCGATGGATAAGAGAAAGGGGGAAAAGTCTGGTTTATCCCATACAACATTGGGTACCTCATCTAAATAACTATTTTTTTTCCTCCATCATAGAACGAGTACTTTGCTTGGTTTTGTAATGGTGAAGGAACAAAATCAATCACTTTAAAAAAAAAAAGCAGATGAGAGAGCTGGAGAGGAGAGGAGAAGAGCAGGAGACCATAAAAGGAGAAGGACGGCAAGAAACAGAGAGAAGAATGAATGGGAAAAGCGAATTAAAATGAGAGAAAAAAAAGAGTGAAATGAACTGGAAACAGCAGAGAAATGAATGACATAAAGAGAATATCGGACAGATATTTACAGTGACATTCTATTTTAAAAAATCAGATAGATCACAATGTTAATGACAACTTATCCCGATAAATTACCAGGTGGTCACATAATCATACATTTTTGTAACTAATGCCACTTGCTCTGATTGGAGACACTCAAGTCACAGATGAAGAAAGAAAATTGAACAGGAAGAATGCATAGGGCAGTGATTTGAAACATTTCAAGAGAATAAAGTACCACGCTAAAAATACTGAATTACTGGCATTGTGTTCTTTGATAATTTTTCCAGACATTGATGATTTGCCAGAGAAACACTGCAGATTGTAAGCAACTCTGTACCGTATCAGTATAGAAGGTCCCTTTACTTGTGATTGTGAGGCAGGGTAGAAACTGAATCAGGACAAAAAGTCCTGCGATGGTAAACAAGGCTTGGAAATTAACATGTATTGAACATTCAGTCTGTGAATATACTTATTACAAATAGATCAAGACGGATGAAGATTCTTAAGTACGGTAATAAACATTTTTTTTCGCTGTTTGATCTACCTGAAGAAAGAGAGGGAAAAAAAACCAACATTCTAAATTAATAAGTAATATGAAAAAAGAAGTCAAAATGTGGCGTTATTATGTAGCAAAGCCTCGCCTAAGAAATGATACAGAAACTATACAATAAAACACAAAAGGAAAGACAAAAGCTTTTAGTCTATTGACCTTCTCCGGGAATGAAAATATAACAGGATAGAAAATTAAACAAACAAAAAAAATCGTATAATGTTTCCCAAATGCGAATACTTGTGGTTTGTTATAATATTTTGTCAACTAATATGCTATATGAAAGAGTACGTGTAGCAGTGTCTTTGTAGAATACCAGTATTATATAGTTTTTATACTTTATAGAGGGAGATCTGTTTTTATCCTTTGTCTTTACTGAATATGCACCTAGTTCTTGAATGATTATTATAAATGACATCTTTTCTGTTATTCTCAAGAGAACAGCAGAAAGATACTTTACTAGATCATGGTAAATATAAAACTGTGTTCAAATAATATGAAACGACATCTGTGACATAAGATCGTTACATGACCATTATGTGCACATTCAAAATGCTCTATTTTCTGTTATTGCAGAGTGTGGATTTTATCGGTATGGCAAGAATTGCAGTGGGATATGTACTTGTGATAAAACAGGAACTAAATTTTGTCAAAAGTCAGATGGACGGTGTGTGTGTAAACACAATTTTAGTGGCCAAGCATGCACAGGTATTCTATAGTTCATTAGAAATTTGTCATTAATTTTTTGCGTTTTTCATGCTGTCAAAGATGTATTAAATGTTTTGTAGGGCCCCCTATATTAGATGTTACTTATAGAGATAAATAACGTTAAATTATTCACTTTTGTTTCAGTATGTGCGCACGGGAAGTATGGGAATACTTGCAATGATACATGCAACTGTGGTTCGGGCACAACGATGTCATGTGACAGAAATAATGGGACATGCAGCTGTAAAGCTGGCTACAGTGGTCCTCAGGGTACTGTGTGTATAGGTACGGTATTTATGAATGCCATCAGGCTGAAATGCATTACAATAAAGAGCAGGGCTACTATAACCCAAAAATGTTTCACACATTATGCATTTACTTCTGCAATGTAGCAGCACAGTGGACATTATTTTCGATACACATGTCCGTCATATTGAATAGAAGTACATGTTCAAGGCTGAACAGCTAATCTAGATCTAGCTTTATAAGCAAATTTCACTTTATAGACAGAACTGATTATCTTTTTTTATTAATTTATTGAAATCCACAATGAATGCTTTCTTTGCTCTTTGTAGAATCCATTAGTAGTTGATTTGATATCATCAGAACCTGATCTCACATGTCTGATAGATGTTTACCACCCCATCATCTTTGACTATTGCATCTTCAGGCTCATAGTCCAAACTATTTTGTCATTTTAGGGTTTCCATTTACATGTGGCAGGATCAATTCTGCTTGTAACTGACTTACATTTTCATTTTATTTTCAGATATAGACGAATGTCAGAAATCTCCTTGTGACCAAGACTGTGTGAACACCAATGGCTCTTACTACTGCAGTTGTCACAAAGGCTACATTCTCGATCCTTTTCACAAGAACACATGCAAAGGCGAGAAATTTCACTCTTTCATTGTATGAATGATACAACTGCAAAGTCTTCCTTAACTTAATAGACATTAATTTTACTACCGCCTAAAACCAGGATTAGTATAACGTGCCCGGTCTTCAAGTCAAGCTCTACAGTGTGATGTGGTGGAGGAGCGTATGTAGGGATAACATTGACAGGACGTCAAGAAAAAAAAAACTGAACATGAGGATCAAGACTCGGCATTCCTATCAGGAAATAACTTACTTTCCCACTTAGAATAGATAAATAATGCAGGGCAGAAACAGATTCATTGTATCTATATGATTCATTGTTATATAGGCCCTATAGTCTTTCAAAAATAAGTTGACACATTTCAAAAGTGCTTAACTTTAAAACTGCATCACCCACAGTGTTGAAGTTTTCATACCTTATTGAATACAGGAAGACCACTTATGAATTTTATTCTCTTCCACCAAGGGTCCTTTGGTCATCTTGGGCTATCGGGTCATGTGATTTTGATTTTTCCATTCTCTTAGCCTTGATTAAAACTTAAACGATTAAAAAAAAAAAAAAGAATAGAAAAAACACACATGGAAAGGTTGACTCAACTTCTTTAATTCGCCGTGTTTAAATCAGTGCTTTTCATTACGATAAACATGCTGGGACTAAGCCAAGATGAAAGAAATTAAATTATTGGGGTGACCGATGCCGGTTACCGGTTAGCCTACTGCTGTTGTAGCTAGGAGATTTAACGTCAGCAGACAGGCGGTATATAATACGAGAGACCATCTGGCAGCAACAGAGACGGTAAGAGAATGCCAAACACTAGGCAGATCAAGAGTGACAACCCGTGGACAGTATGCATTTTTATTTGCACTCTACATTATTTTAAGAAATTACTTCAAAAAGCTCAAAAGACAACAGATGAACTAAATGTAACGGCAAATGCTCGACCAGTGTCAGTAAACACTGTTGCAATCAGAAGACTGACCCGATCTATGTGTTGCTGATGCCAGTCTGCCATCAATGCAAGAAGTGGACACACTCATTACCAGATTTGTAACACTGGATTATGATCCCCTGTTAATTGTGAGTACCAAAATAAAGTAACGTATGTCCAGTCTTTTTATTCAGTGTGTTAATTCTTTTTCATATTGAAACTCAAGCACTCTGAAATTTTCTTACGATCCGACTTATAATTACCGAGATTTAAATAAAAAACATGGGTGTCAAGTTATTTTTGGAAGAATGTATACATTGGTTGTCCACGTGTTTTCAGAGTTTGCTTAATTAATCATGTTCTAATTGGTTTACTTGATAACAAATAAATGTCAGTGTGATTATGCATGCATGCATGCATGTTACCAAAATTTTTCCAAAATAATTATGTTGTTCTGATTTAGAAACAGAAGTGTTTCAAGCCAGTTTGGAACAGACCATTCACAGAACTATCAGTGCGATACTGTGGGTACAAAAATTTGTAGCAGAAGAGATGGGGCATGCGTCTGTAAGGACCAGCCTCATCTGTTCTAGTCAAGATTCATTATTTGAGTGAACAGGGGGTGGTGGTAGGTTAATGCACATACGGTATACTTGCAAAGCCCTACAATAGTGGATGGGTAGGAGAATACAGCATGTTGAAGTAGAATGAAGATCACAGTCCCTAGGACACATGTCTATGTGTCATAGTCTTCATTCTATTTTAACTTTCAGCATTCTTGTATCTGTCCACTCCTGGGCGTATTCAGCAAGTCTCTTTGCTTTTCTTTGTGCCCCAATGTTATCTTTCGATCCATGAATTTGTTCAGCTTAGTCTTTCTTCTCTTGCCTTGGTTGTGATCTCTTGTCCTTTGCCACTATCTTCCCATCCCGTTTGTTCATCAAAGAGATTTAATAAGTTTTTTTTTCCATTTTCCTATCTCATCTCACGCTATTCAGCTCCAGTGTCTGATTTGTCATCTTCTAAAGAAGCCCTCTTCAAATTTTTTCAACACTATATAGTACGCTTTTGGAAAGTGGGATCTGGAAAATAGATCGATTATGAGAAAAACACATGGTGAATTGCTTTCGTAATCTTAATGAGCTCTGAATTGTGCAAAAATGCGAATGGAACATCTCTGTTAAATGTTCATTGCTTCCATAACTCTCCAGAGTCTTATGAGCATTGCATGATGGAGTGCCGCAGCACAAGCTTCCATCTGTCATGATTATATGCTAGTGCCTGGGTTTGGCTGGAACTCATGTGGTGTCAGAAAGGATTCATTCGTCACCTCTGTTCACATGGAACCTAATATACCTCTCACCTCTAACTTTCCAACCTCTGCCTATACTGTTATTCAGAATATATGGCCTTTAGCGTCTTTACAGACGGTCTTAGCAGCTAGAATATTCACTTTCACTTTGACTGACAGCTTCTCTCGTGGCTTATTCTACCAATGTTTGACCCGAGAGTGCGATGGCACTGATTGCAGGTCAGTCTTTTGGGTTCACTTTCAGAATAGTACAACCAAAATGGATGTTTAGTTTTTTGAGATCTGATAATACTGGATTTTGATATCTCAAATCGAATTGCATGTGTCTCTTAGATTTAACCAGCCCCGCTTTTGAAACATTTCCATTTTTGTCCCTTCCAGAATGCCAGGAGGGCAGATATGGTATGAACTGTTCCCAGATTTGCCTCTGTGATGTTAAGGGTACAGATAAGTGTAATAAGACAGATGGAACATGTGTATGTAAAGAAGTATACATGGGATCAAAGTGTTCAGGTAATGAAATCCTGCAGTTCTATATGCACTGACATTAATGTGAAGCATTGCTGTAAACAATATCTGCATAGTTCTCCTGTGCAGGGGCGAGGCTTCCTCATAATCAAATAATCAGTGATTACCCTTCGAATATTAATTCTAGAATTACTGTGCTTTCCAGATCGAGCCCAACTGCAAAGTCCATTTAGTCAGTTCAGCATTCTATTCTACGTTGTTATTTTGGGTTTGTTGTTATAATCCAACACCCCTCACCGAAAAACATCTTTGTAGGGACTTACACCATATGAACCGGTCCAAAATCAGTGATTGACAAAGACGAAGGAGACTTGACTACACCCAGAAGCGAGCTTGAGCATAGCCTGTTTTCTTGAAAGCGGCGCCGCAGACAGCAAAATAGTGGGGGGGGGGGGGGGAATAGGTTTATAATCAAGGTTTGACCCGATTTTACGTATTTATGCAGGTTTTTCACTGTGCGGTCGTTTTCATCCTAATCGAAAGGTAAAGAGTAGAGGGAAAGAGTTTGTGTGGATCTTTTTGTTTTTTTGTTTGAGGTAATCTAAGAATAATTTACTCTACGCACAGCAAGAGCTATCAAAGAATAATAATTATTATAGTCTAGATCTAGATATAACTGTGATCAAAATCAGTCGAACGTATTAAGAACATCAATTCACTTGATAGGTCGCTCGAACCTAAACCGCAACGGCAGATAGCCACTTCTCCGAAATCGCTACACATTGTTGTGTCACAGAGATGCCATTTAAGCACTTTCTACCATTTAATGTTAATGGGTCCTTTCCGAGAAACTTTATGAGATGGTAGAATAACAAAATCTCTGGTTATGAATATGACAATGAAAACGTGCTGTTCAAATTATATTTTAAAAAATGGGTGAAAAATATGCGTTTATAAGTCTGTTAGTATGAATGAATAGTTTTTCAGATTAGTTTGGCTTGTAAATTGCTGAATTCCTGTCCTGTTGACAAGAATAGTCCGCCCTTCAGATTTTTGCAGTGCCTAGCAACCGTTTCATTGTTTTGGTCGCTGCATTTATAATTATGTACATATGATGTAGCGATACGTCCTAGTATGAGGATCTTACTAGCTTAAATTCTGATTACCCTCTGCAGAGGACCACGCTTCGCCCCTGCTCCTGTGGGTTAATTTTTTATTTTTTGTATTTTTATTTCTTCTTCGTTCCCTTTTGGAAAGTTTGCCTTAGTGTCTCTGCAGCCCACTTACAACTGGAGCAAACAGGTCATTGCCACCGTGCATCGCCAGTTGGGTTGTTGTTGTTTTTTTCAGGGGGTGGGGGGTGGTAAGGATTTTTTTTCTCCCGTGCAGCCGGCCTTGTTGGGCCTGCTCTTCTACAACTCCCAACTGCCAAGGTGTCTTGAACATGCACATGGGCCATGAGAGTTTCGTCCTTATCCGAGAAGATTAGGTGTTCGGTCCTGCCTACCATAGACATCAACTGGATATTTAAGGCTAAAAATGACAGAATTGGTCCCTCGAATCAAACAAATCAGCAACCAGCGTTAAGGGCAAGGCTCCCATTGAATTAAGAACCAAGTGAATAAAACTTGAAATAAACTTTAAAAATTAGAAGTTCTTTCGAATGTATACGTACGGAATGTACAAAACTGTTTTCAATCTTTTTGCATATATATGCTGTATACTAACTTTGTTCGATCATGATGGGACGTGTGTGTTTTGGAAAATTGAACTGGGGCGTGGGGCAAAAAAGCTTGAGTTGTAGCTCCTATTTTGGTAACTTTATTTCTCTCAGTATATATCTCCAGTAGTAGTAAAATAATAGACATTATACTGATATTTACCCAACCCAAACTAAACTGGTCAGTAAATCAATATTTGGTCATTTATGAGGCAATGCTTGTGTCATGGTGTTCATCAGAGCATGAATATCAGTGCACTGAATAAGGGAAATCATAATATATTCTGAGCTTTACAGGAGACTAGATGATTATGTGGTTCTGGTACAGACGTCTTGCATTTTGTTTTGTTTTTTTTAATCGCCTGGGGCTGCCAGATACCATGTACTCATGATAGTGAAAAGGTAGGTATTGGAGAAATTGATTCACATGGGACTGGGTTGTTAAAAAATGTCATATAGACTAACTTGCTATTCAGTTTTGAGACAAATTTCTCATTTTCCATAAAGCACAAACACTGTTCATGCATGGCATTTTTGTAATAGGAGGGTTACATTTGGACCTGATTATGCTGACGATATTAGGGTTATATATTAACCTGCATTATCGCTTGATGCGATTGAAAGCCTGTTGTTAAGCCTGTGTTCAAATAATATGAAACGACATCTATGACATAAGATCGTTACATGACTTATATGCAGGACACCCTGTGCACATTCAAAATGTTCTATTTTCTGTTTTTGCAGAGTGTGGATTTTACCGGTATGGTAAGAATTGCAGTGGGATATGTACTTGTGATAAAACAGGAACTAAATTTTGTCAAAAGTCAGATGGACGGTGTGTGTGTAAACACAATTTTAATGGCCCAGCATGCACAGGTATTCTATAGTTCATTAGAAATTTGTCATTTCTTGCATTTTTCATGCTGTCAAAGATGTATTAAATGTTTTGTAGGGCCCCCTATATTAGATGTTACTTATAGAGATAAATAACGTTAAATTGTTCACTTTTGTTTCAGTATGTGCGCACGGGAAGTATGGGCCTACTTGCAATGATACATGCAACTGTGGTTCGGGCACAACGATGTCATGTGACAGAAATAATGGGACATGCAGCTGTAAAGCTGGCCACAGTAGTCCTCAGGGTACTGTGTGTATAGGTACGGTATTTATGAATGCCATCAGGCTGAAATGCATTACAATAAAGAGCAGGGCTACTATAACCCAAAAATGTTTCACACATTATGCATTTACTTCTGCAATGTAGCAGCACAGTGGACACTATTTTCGATACACATGTCCGTCATATTGAATAGAAGTACATGTTCAAGGCTGAACAGCTAATCTAGATCTATAAGCAAAATTCCAAACTTTATAGACAGAATATCCACCAGCGAAATTATTATTTTTTTTTATTAATGTTTTGAAATCCACAATCTTTGTTCTTTGTAGAATCCATTAATAGTTGATTTGACATCATTAGAACCTGATCTCACATGTCTGACAGATGTTTACCACCTCAACATCATTGGCTATTGCATCTGCAGGCTCATAGTCCAAACTATTTTGTCACTTTAGGATTTCCATTTACATGTGGCAGGATCAATTCTGCTTGTAACTGACCTACATTTTCATTTTATTTTCAGATATAGACGAATGTCAGAAATCTCCTTGTGACCAAGACTGTATGAACACCAATGGCTCTTACTACTGCAGTTGTCACAAAGGCTACATTCTCGATCCTTTTCACAAGAACACATGCAAAGGCGAGAAATTTCACTCTTTCATTGTATGAATGATACAACTGCAAAGTCTTCCTTAACTTAATAGACATTAATTTTACTACCGCCTAAAACCAGGATTAGTATAAAGTGCCCGGTCTTCAAGTCAAGCTCTACAGTGTGATGTGGTGGAGGAGCGTATGTAGGGATAACATTGACAGGACGTCAAGAAAAAAAAACTGAACATGAGGATCAAGACTCGGCACTCCTATCAGGAAATAACTTACTTTCCCACTTAGAATAGATGAATAATGCAGGGCAGAAACAGATTCGTTATATCTGTATTATTCATTGATATATATATATATCGTCGGTTGGCTGTTGGAACCTCATTAAGTCCAAAATCAAAATTTTACAGGAGAAGGAAAAAACTGATTATCTTTAATAGTTTTCATTATTGGGAGCTGTAACTTGGTAACTGGCCTATGTTCTTGACCAGTAGTTGTGCCGTGTATTGCATTTTGACGACAACCCTACTGTAATTACGTAACCAGAGTTAAGCAGGTTATAACACGCCGAAGTCGGCTGTTGGAACCTGCCTAAAGTTTTAACGAGGTTCAAGTGCTCACATCGCGCCGCTTGGGTGATCGTATAACCTCGCTACCTTTCTTTGGGCATAGTAAAAATATGTTTAAAAGTGCCTCGGAGGCATTTATTGTTGTCTTGGCCGTTTTAGTTCTGTTTTAAATTTATCCCTCGAAACTTAGTATTTCACTTCGTTTATTTCCTATGTATCACATCATCACCGAGCGAATGAATGTAATATAAATGTATGATTTACTGTCTAGCCTAAACCAAACTATTTATTCACACTTGACTCTTTAGTAACACAAAGTATCACATGTCATTTGTTTACAAAAGACATTAAATACATCATTAAATCTCTCTTTCTACTATTTCTACTGGTATCAGTGGGCGTGCACCTGTCGGTGCAAACGGCCAGGGCGGAGGAGGTTTCATCTAACCCAACGGCCACATGCTAGGGCACAATGTGACCCTTAGTACTTGAGTCCTTCATATTGGCCCCCGGTAGCGGTGTGGTCATAGGCTTGTTTGCCTAAATCACAGACGAAGAATTGAGCAAACTTCCCGGACGCAGCTTCGAAGCTGGCGGCAGCAGGCCAGTGGTTGATTGATAGGGCAGATGGCAATATACCGTCACTCTGGCCTGGATATCGTGACACAGAGCATCCACCAGTATTGGTGTTCTTTGGTTTGGGTCTTTCAACCTAGTCAGTTGGGACTGCGAGGCTGTGGAGTAGCCTACAGGCAGCCGGTCAGGCAATATGACTGTTCCTCTGGCATCCTCCTGCACCTGGATACATTTCCAGTCGTCTTGACCCTGTCTTGCCACTTGGATAAGTTGTGTCCAGGCGAGAGAGTGAGTCTGATGTTTGCGCAGCTCTTTGTCACTAAAAACAAATTCTTTGCGCCAGTCTTAACACTCACCTCGTCTTCTTTCATCTTTGTCTCGTCTTCTTTCCTCTCAAAATTCCAACGGCGATGGGCGAGTGCGGTGGCAGCAGGTTTGGATAGACTGGAAGCTGTTAGCACAGACCTACACGTTGGTGGCTGTGGGCTATGGTCGCTTCA
The DNA here is from genome assembly GCA_963931925.1 of Onchidella celtica. NCBI lineage: Eukaryota > Metazoa > Mollusca > Gastropoda > Systellommatophora > Onchidiidae > Onchidella > Onchidella celtica. Next base: position 24,346,157 of record OZ007582.1, read on the forward strand.
TCGTCGATTGAAGTGGAGGCGTGGGGAGGCAGCACCCACAGTAGCTGAGCAGCCTTATTTAAGGATAGCACTGCTCACCTCAACTGAGGAAGGGGCTAGAAAAGGTGCCCTAAAGAAAGCCCACTTCACATCACCCTGACTGGTATACCGCGACCAGTGGGGATCCCTTTTTGCGGTCGAAACAAAAAGAAATTCAGCTTACTCAGGCTAGGAGCCTGGTATATACGCACACTACAGGACAACTCAAACAACCCGGAAAGACGCACTGCACTTATTGCCATTGAGCTCAGCAGGTACAACCTGGACATAGTGGCTCTCAGTGAGACCAGACTCCCTGATAGTGGCCAACTCAAAGAGCTCAGTGGTGGATACACCTTCTTCTGGAAAGGCAAGGGTGCAGTCGAACCGAGACAGCATGGTGTTGGGTTTGCAATTAATAATGACCTTGTCAGAAACTTGCAGTCCATGCCAATTGAAATAAATGACAGGCTAATGACACTCAGGATCCCAGTTGGGAAAAGCCAGTCAGCCACCCTCATTAGCGCATATGCGGCCACCATGACAAACCCAGATGAAGCCAAAGACAAGTTCTATTCTGATCTAGAATCTGTCATATGCTCTGTCCCGGCAGCTGATAAGCTGATTCTCTTGGGGGACTTCAATGCTAGGGTTGGCTCCGAAATCTCAGCGTGGCCAAATGTTTTGGGCCCTCATGGAGTTGGTTCATGCAATAACAATGGGTTGCGCTTACTTACTTTGTGCGGTGAATTTGGCCTGTTCATTACCAACACAAATTTTAGTCTCCCCGTGAGAAACAGAACGTCATGGATGCATCCCCGCTCAAAGCATTGGCATCTCATAGACTATGTCATTGTGAGGAAGACTGACAGAAAGGATGTCCTTGTAACAAAGGCGATGTGTGGTGCCGAGTGTGGAACTGACCACAGACTCATTGTTTGCAAGCTCAGACTAACATTGAGGCGCAATAGACGCCCTCAAGGGAAAGCGCCACCTAAACGCCTAAATGTTTCAAAACTCTGCTCAGCTGAGAAACAGAGCGAGCTCTCATCGGAACTCTCCTCAAAATTGGATAGCGTGACTTTTGACCCTGAGAACATTGAACAGAGCTGGACTGACCTAAATACGACTGTACACTCTTGCGCCAGCAGCACAGTTGGTTTTCCTGTCCGCAAGCACCAGGACTGGTTCAATGATAATGATAATGAAATCAAAGTGCTCATCAAAGAAAAAAATAGTCTCATCCAAGCTCACTGCAGTGACCCCTCTTCCACAGCAAAAGCTGATGCACTGCGTGCATGTAAGGGTGTACTCCAGAAGAAGCTGAGGAAAATGAAAAATGACTGGCTTGAAGAGCGAGTAAGAGAAACTCAGAAATATGCCGACACAAACAACACTAGAAAGTTCTTTGAGAGCCTCCGAGCTGTGTTTGGACCATCCCGCTCTGGCACTACGCCACTTCTTGCGTCAGATGGTTCAACATGCATTGTTGAATTGAATGCCATAATTCAGCGTTGGGCAGAAAGGTGTGCTAAATCGGCCATCAAATATAAATACTGAGTCCATTGACCGCCTCCCTCAGACTCCTATTAATGCAGCTCTTGCCAAGCCATTCACAGCAAATGAGACCCGAACTGCCACAAATCAGATGTCCTTTAACAAACCACCAGGCGTGGATTCAATTCCTGCTGAGGTGTATGCCTTCGGTGGAGAAAAGCTTATTGAAAGGTTGACCGAGTTGTTCAATCATATGTTGAAAGCAGGGAAGCTGCCACAGGACTTCAAAGATGCTTCAATCATCCATCTGTACAAAAACAAAGGGGACAGCCAAGTCTGTGACAACCATCGGGGAATCTCTCTACTTTCAATTGCTGGCAAAATATTGGCAAGAATGCTTCTGAATTGCCTTCTTGATCACCTCTCGTCAAATGTCTTGCTTCCCGAGAGCCAATGTGGCTTTCGTAAAGAGAGGGGAACGGCGGATATGATTTTTGCTGCCAGACAGATTCAGGAAAAATGCATGGAACAAAATAAAGCGCAGTATATCACATTTGTTGACCTCACAAAAGCATTTGACACAGTGTGTCGTGAAGGCCTCTGGAAAATCTTGGCGAAGTTTGGGTGTCCACCCGAATTCATCACAACAGTGCGCCAGTTTCATGATGGCATGCAAGCTGCAGTCAAAAGCAACGGCAGTGTTTCAGAGCCCTTTGCTGTCACAAATGGGGTAAAACAGGGTTGTGTCTTAGCCCCAACTCTGTTCAGCATCATGTTCTCTGCAATGCTACAAGAAGCCTTTAGCTCTCCTTCTCAAGGGGTAAGCATCAAGTACCGAACTGATGGCAGTCTATTCAACCTCAGGAGACTTCAGGCAAAAACCAAAACCAAAAGTACTCAAGTCTGTGACCTACTATTTGCTGATGATTGTGCACTTCTGGCACACGATGAGGATAGCATGCAAAACTGTGTTGATAAGTTCTCTAGTGCCTGTGACAACTTTGGCCTCACAATAAGCACAAAGAAGACGGAAGTGCTCCATCAGCCTACTCCAGACGACAAGTATCCTGGGACCCCAAATATCAAAGTCCATGACAGTCTTCTGAAGGTGTCGGAGAACTTCACCTATCTTGGCAGTACACTGTCTTCCGCGGCTCGTGTTGATACTGAAATTCTCTCAAGAATCAGCAAAGCCAGCTCTGCATTTGGCAGGCTTCGAAAGAGAGTATGGGATGTCGCCGGCATTCGCACAGACACTAAGCTGAAAGTGTACAATGCTGTGGTCCTTCCCACCCTACTCTATGGGGCTGAAACCTGGACAGTGTACCAATCGCATGCCAGAAAGCTAAATCACTTTCATCTGACGTTACAAAGACACTCTCAAGCAATCACTGAAGGCCTTTGCCATTGATGTGAGTGAGTGGGAAAAGCTCTCGCTTGATCGTGCAAATTGGAGGGCGGCCCTTACCAGAGGCAGCAAAGCATGGGAAGCTGACAAGAGTCCAGCAGGCTATCAAAAAAAGAGAACGGCGCAAGAAAAGGCCCAGTGGTACTGAACCAACGGAGCACTCTTGTCATTATGCGGAAGGGTCTGCAGGGCAAAAATAGGACTTATCAGTCACATGAGAAGCCATAAGTCATGAAAGAACAGTCTTTCCATTCTGTCCTCTGTGTCCTTTAGTTCTCTTTATTGTCCATGTGTTGAAATTCTCAACAATTTCTGTTCTTTATTCCTCTGGTGTTGTTAAGGTCATCATCATACCTGATGGACGAACTATTATTATTATCTCTCTCTCTCTCTCTCTCTCTGTCTCTCTCTCTCTCTCTCTCTCTCTCTCTCTCTCTCTCTCTCTCTCTCTCTTTATCTCTCTCTTCATGTCCCCTTCCCTTCTCTCTCTATCTGCCCGTCTCTCCCTCTGTCTATCTTTGTCTATGTTATGCCCTTGCTCACTGCCCCCTCCCCAGCCGCATCCACCTGCCCCTGCCGCTCTCTTTCTCTCTTTGAGAGAGTTGCACTCCAGTACTTTGAGAGAGGGCTGCATTTTGGTTCATTGAGAGAGAGAAAGAGAGAGAGTTGCATTTTGGTTCTTCGAGAGAAATGCAATTTGAAAGAGGTGCACTCACGTTCTTAGAGAGAGCTAGAGCTACATTTTGGTTCTTTGAGAGAAATGCAACTTGAAAGAGATGCACTCCAGTCCTTTGAGAGAGAGCTGCATTTTGGTTCTTTGAGAGAGAGCTGCATTTTGGTTCTTTGAGAGAGATGCAACTTGAAAGAGGTGCACCCCAGTCCTTTGAGAGAGAGCTGCATTTTGGTTCTTTGGGAGAGATGAAACTTGAAAGAGGTGCACTCCAGTCCTTTGAGAGAGAGCTGCATTTTGGTTCATTGGGAGAGATGCAACTTGAAAGAGATGCACTCCAGTCCTTTGAGAGACAGCTGCATTTTGGTTCATTGGGAGAGATCCAACTTGAAAGAGGTGCACTCTGGTTCTTGTATAAATCTGCATTCTGGGGCTTTGAGAGAAACTGCACTCAGGGATTTTGAGAGACAACTGCACACTGGATCTTTGAGTTAGACGTTCACTCTGGTTATTTGACAGAGAGAGAGAGAGAGAGAGCGAGAAAGAGAGAGATAAAGAAGGGGGGGAGGGGTGTGAGCGCTGCACTTTGGTTCTTTATTAAGGGAGATGCAATCTGGTCTTTGAGAGAGCTGCCCCCTGAAAGAGCTGCATCTTGCACTTTGAGAATGTGGCGCTCTGGTTCTGAGAGAGAGAGAGAGAGAGAGGGGGGGGGGGGGGGGAGAGCAAGAGATTTGTACGTTTGCTCCTTGAGCTGGCTGCATTTCAGTTCCTTGGGTAATTTTCACTTTTGTTCTTTGAGAGTTACTTGTTTGTTCTTTGAGAGAGTTCCACATAGGGTCTTTGAGAGCTGTGCACTTGGTTCTGTGAGAGAGTTCCAGCATAGTTCTTTGAGGGAGGGTTGCAGTTTAGTGTACTGAGAGAACTGCTCTGTGTTTCTTTGAGAGATCTACTTTCACACCAGTAAGGTTTGTGTGCAACGTCAATTAAAGGCTCCTGCGATCGGCATCTTCCTCTAACAGGTTTTGAAAGTGCTTATTGCACAATGCATTGTCCTCTGCTCAGAGGAAACGTTGAAAATAACAAACTGGAAATGCACAGTGACTTATGTGTTACATACTGGAAAGCACTGGATTCAAAAATTCAGATAGTGGGGCGCTTTACTTTGTCTGGTCACTGAGTGATATGAGACTGACAGTATTTATAGCTATTAAAGTGTGGGTGGGGCGAAGATTCGCATGATTAATTACAGATTGATCAATTAACTCAAAATATTTACCAAAATAATATTTACCATTCCCTTATTTGATCACATTTGATCCGCCCATATTCGCCGGTCTTGTCTTACTTTCTTCAAAGACGGTGTCCACTCCATTTAGCTGCAACTTCAAAGGCCGTAAACTCGCCGCCGCGCTTCCTTTGATCTATTCATTCAAGTTTACCCTACCGTCGCTGATTACATTAATGACAATAGATCTCTGACTTCGGATGCAAAATATACGCCGGTTGATATCTAGGCTATTTCGAAGTGACCACTTTTTATTCGTCCCCAGTCTCAATGATTTTACTGGCACATAACTATAATTATATAAAGTAATTTTTAAAAAAAAGTCATTTCGAACTTAGTAAAAACCTAATTACTCTGTGTGCCTGTGTGTGTGCATGCGTATGTGAATTTTGTACACAATAACCTATTCCCTGTATCTCCAAACCCTTTAAAATAATTACGAGTTACAGGATATGGTACATGACTGCCCTTCTTCAGTCTCGTTATTTGTAAACATGATACAATCATGCACTACTAAGAAATAATGATTTTTACATCGACGCTACATTTGCCGACTTTCACTTTTTTTCTTCATTTTCAAGCGACAACAATTGGTACATGCAATAACCATGCTATTAAACGTTTACTAAACGCTACTAAACTAAACGTTTAGTGAGATTCAAACGCCAACAATTGGCCGTGGCCAGCGGTGCATAACCTGGCAAACGATTTTAGCCAGGTTCAAGCGCCGACATTTCGCCAGCCGTACGTTAACGAGGTTATAACACGGAATTACAACATCGCTTTTCTCCACTACTAAGCAGAATTTTTTTGTTTTTTTCAAGTGCATCCGATGCGTCTCGTGCTATAGATTCCATTTTTAAAAAAAAGTGAATTTGCCCAAAAATGGACTTAACGAGGTTCCAACAGCCAACCGACGATATAGTCTTTCAAAATAACTTGACACATTTTAAAAGTGCTTAACTTTAAAATTGCATCACCCACAGTGTTGACATTTTCATACCTTATTGAAAACAGGAAGGCCACTTATGAATTTTAACCTCTTCCACCTAGGGTCCTTTGGTCATCTTGGGCTACCGGGTCACGTGATTTTGATTTTTCCAAATTCTTAGCCTTGATTAAAACTTGAACTTGATAAAAAGGAGAATAGAAAAAACACACCTGGAAAGGTTGACTCAACTTCTTTAATAGGCAGATCAAGAGTGACAACTCGTGGACAGTATGCATTTATTTTCACTCTACATTATTTTAAGAAATTACTTCAAAACAGCTCAAAAGACAACAGATGAACTAAATGTAACGGCAAATGCTCGACAGTGTCAGTAAACACTGTTGCAATCAGAAGACTGACCCGATCTATGTGTTGCTGATGCCAGTCTGCCATCAGTGCAAGAAGTGGATACACTCGTTTCTAGATTTGTAACATTTGAATATGATCCCCTGTTAATTGTGAGTACCACAATAAAGTAACGTATGTCCAGTCTTTGATTCTGTGTGTTAATTCTTTTTCATATTGAAACTCAAGCACCTCGGAAATTTTCATATCGATATAACTTATAATAACCGAGATTTAAATAAAAAAAAATAAGAATGTCAAGATATTTGGAAGTCTGCATATGTTGGTTGTCCATGTGTTTTCAGATTTTGTTTAATTAATCATGTTCTAATTGGTTTACTTCATTTTATATATTACAAAGTTTACAAAGTCTCTACCTTTGAATGCAAAAAGTCTTTTTTATAAGGCCACCGAGAGTAACCAATTTTTACATGTAGGTTTCAAATACCATGGAGGGTGCAAGGAAATTGGATTGTCTCTATGGCTTTTGTTTTTTTAATTATCTTGAGTTTGCAAAAATGCAAACCTTGTCTCTCAAAGCATCCATTAACAGTGATTTTAAAGACAAGCCAAGCTGACCCAGTGGACCAACAAGATATTGACACCGTAAATGATGTTGTAGATTGTTCATAGACTAAACTAACCTCAATTTGAAACAATTCTATTTTTATCCTATTCAGAATGTGGGGAAGGCAAATATGGTATGAACTGTTCCCAGAACTGCATATGTTATGCCAAGGGTACAGATAAATGTAATAAGACAGATGGAACATGTATGTGTAGAGAAGGATACACAGGACGGAAGTGTTCAGGTAACAAACACATGTTATTCTATGGTTACTGATATTAGTGAGAAGCATTGCTATGAGGAATATGTGCATATTGAGGGCCACGAGTTCATCATCATTAAGTGCCCTGCCGGCAGGCATTGGCGATCATGGCCCTCCATCTCTCACGATCTTCTGTAGTCCTGATGACGTCGTTGGTGGTGTGCATTCCCAGCCAGGCCTTTAGGTTATCCTGCATCTTTATGCGTTGTTGTCCCCTGCTTCTTCTTCCATTAAGTTTCCCTGTTGTTACTAAATGTTCTAGTCCCCGTCTTCTCATAATATGTCCAAAGAGCTATTGGACTTCCGGTTGTGACTGGCTGGTGGCTGTCACGGTTTGATTCGACTGCGAGTTTTGTAGCGAAGTGAAGGCTGGAAGGTAAGTAAAGCCTCAAGATTCTGTTAGGATATCAGGTGAGTGCTCCGCTGCCTTCTGGTGTTCTTTTTTTTGGAAGACATTCATTGATTTGATCGACGTGGTCCAGTTTCGGGTCTGGACAGTGCCTCTCTTTTTTTCCCCCACGTTTTTTTCAGTGTTGTTTGTCAACAACACAGCCCGGTCACCCACCTCTCCCCCGCTTACCTGAATTGTTTTTTCTTCTGTGTAGTGTGCAGAGTTACTTGTTGTTCAAGATCCCTTTTTTTGCTCAGGTTGACATTACTCACTTGTCCTATAGCCTACTGACTATAACTATAACTGTTGTGTCGCGCTATATTTGCCGTCTTTGTTATTGCCGTTATCGTAAGGAAAGGTAGATTGCGATGTCGTCAACTCCACCGGTTTTTTTCCTGGCGAAAGCCTTCCCATTTGACGGAGAGAGGGGCTTGTCCCCTTTCGATGTGTGCTCCTCCGCGGAGAGGGCGTCCGGCGCGGGCGAGACGGTGGGAGCCCAAAGAATTGGCGGTCTATGGCGAATATACACCAAATCGCAAACTGCCAGGGCCACGCTTCTGGCGAAGGGAATTAGTGTGAAAGGGGTGCACATACCCCTCTTTAACAAAACCCATTTCTAGTAAGAGGTAGGGATGGTAAGAAAATCCCTGCCACGAGATTGACGGTGGGGGATATCCCACTGTCATACAGCAAACCAGGCTATTGAGACGGCTCTTAATAAACTGGGGGTCAAGAGCCGTTCAAAACTGGAAATGGAAAGGCTGAGAGATCCCCAGGGCAGGCTGACCCCTTGGGTCTCGGGGAGAAGAATAGTTTGGATCAGTCTCCCAGAAAAACCCCACCCGGCCAGGGTCCAAATGGGTCCATTTTGGGCTCCCTCTATTACAGGGAAATGAAGGATGAGGTACAGGTCTGTAGGAAGTGCCTTCAAAAAGGGCACACAGCGAGAATGTGCACCAACCAGGAAGTGTGCTTGTTGTGCCGTAATCCGGGACACAGAAAAAACGAATGTGAAAATGGACCCCGGGAAACAGACAAGGATAATAAGATAGTGGAAGAAGAGAGAGACAGGCGAAATGAAAATGATGGACTAGAGACGGAAGACGTAACATTGGGGAGCACAATCGCGGAGATGGTAAGTAGCAAACCAAAACCACCTATTGACATCTCAAGAGAAAGCGACGATAGTAGTTATGAAGATGCCGAGGATGAGGAGGACAGTGAAAATCTTGCTGAAAGAGAAGCGACCGAAGAGAAAGACCGAGAACGGAGAAGGGACAATGAGGTAATTGATTATCCTCAGAAAGGACAAAACAAAGAAATGAAAACAAAGAAAACAGTGAACAGGAAAGAAAAACAAAGAAGAGGAAGTGAAGAGGAGGCAACAATAAACAAAGACAAAGAGGAAAGCGCTCCACAGAAGACTCAGCAAAACAACACGAACTCCCCTATGAACGCACAAACTGATATAAGGGAACAAAACAAAAATGGACAAAGAACCGAGGGAGAGAGAGGAAGGAAGAAGGAAAAATGCACAGAAATAAAGGGGAAGAAAGAAATAAACACCTTACCTTTCTTCCTGAGTAAAGCTCGCTCAGTGAGCACGAAAAGGAGGGTCCCAGATTCGCCTTCGAAAAATACGACGGAGCAGCCCTCACAAAAGATAAGGTGCGACTCTACTTCAACTTATTGAGGTTAGTATGCTCAAAAAGGAAAGGGAAAAAACAACAACAAATCATTGACAGAAACAGGCAACACAAACTACTCAACGAAGGAAATGATGACCAGAACTAAAATATGCACGCTTAACGTGCAGGGCTTGAGGCAACAAAAAAAACGAAAGGCACTCTTTCGAACCATGAAAATGAAAAATTTGAAGCGATAGCAATGCAGGAAACGCACCTTCTCGAGGATGATATGGAATTAGTTAAAAAGGAATGGGGAGGAACGATTCATTATTCAGTAGGGACCACCAGAAGTAAAGGAATTATGACCATGTTCGGCAAAACTATTGCAGATGAACAGGTAAAACTTGTATACAAAAACGAAAGAATGATAGTCTCCAACATGAATTTAGAAAATGAAAATGAGGTCTACTTAATAAATGTTTATGGACCATGTATAGAAAGGGAAAAATGTATATTTTTTGCGCAAGTGAAAAGAATAATTGAAAAATATGTCAACAATGGAAATACCACTCATGTTATATACCTCGGTGATTTCAACACCGTTATGTGCAACAACTTAGATATTGTTTCAGGAGCGAAACATCCGAATAATATCGTTAAATTTCTAAACACACATATAAAAGAACTGTCGCTAACGGATGTGTGGAGGCAACAACATCCAGGAGATCGAACCCATACCTGGAGCCGAGGGAATCCGATCATTGCAAGAAGACTAGATTACGTCTTTGTGGGTGACAACCTCCTCACTTTTGTATCGGAAACTAATATACAAAGTTTTGGATTTTCAGATCACAGAGCTTCAATAATTATGTTTAACTTCCAGTCGTTTAATAGGGGGCCATCCTCATATAAAATGAATACTAGTTTGTTTAAGGATCTCAGCTACGTCAACCTAATAAATGACACCATACATCGCACGGAAGAAACTTATAAAGATTTGGACCCCCAATTGAGATGGGAAATGATAAAAATTGATGTAAAGGAAGCTAGTCAACAATATAGTCGCCATCTACAAAATGGAAAAAGGGAGAGAAAATCAGATCTGTTCGAATCATTGAATATGCTAGAAACAAAACTCACCCAAGACCCTGAAAATAAAGAGATTTATGCTCAAATTATGTCTACTAAGAAACAGCTGGAAATAATTCAGATGGATGAGACAAGAGGTGCCCAGATTAGAGCAGGAATAAAATGGATTGAGGAAGGTGAAAAGTCCACAAAGTTCTTTTTAGGTTTAGAAAAAGTGAGATCGAAGAGTAATACTATCCATAAACTTATTAACAATTGTGATAGCGTTTTAAATAACACTGCTGATATCAATGACCAAATTTGTCAGTTTTACGAAAATTTGTACCGGTGTAGCAGGCCAGATTATACCCCCGCCAGACTATACCCGGGGTTAAACTGGCCTAGCCCAGAATATATCCCGGGGTATATTGTGGGCTAGGCCAGTTTATACCCCGGGGTTTACTTTGGGCTAGGCCAGACTATACCCCCCCAGTCCAGATTATACCCCCTACTTTTTTTTAAAAACAAGTCAAGACCGCAGTTTATTTCAACTTTAGTTTGAATTGTCCATTATCACTGTCATCAGATATCATATTGAAGCATACATTTTTGACTCTTGTAAATTATGATACATTTAAAAGGAAATAAACATGCTTAAAAAGCATTGATATACAAAAGGATTGAAAATCCATTGAAACTGATATGATTAAACTTTAACACTAATTTTACTTGTGTCCGTTGGTATTATTATTGTTTTGGTTTTTTTATGATTAGTTGTCAATAGGTTAAACATGTATTGTAATTTTTTTGTTTGGCACCACTAACATTATACTTAGTGGCAAGGTATGAACTAATTATAAGACTCATAAGTGTAAAGTTATCTGAATCTTATTTTAATTTTTGAAAATCAGAAATGTGCTTGATATGTCGGAACAATTAGATACAAAGTTACACTGATGCAGAGAGAATGGCCAGAAAAGAATACATAGAGAAAAAAACAACAACAACATTTTAACAACTGAACTGGCAGATGGTGCAATTCCATCATCCAGCAGACATTAAATACTTCACACAAAACTAAATACATACTAAAATTGTTTCACATAATGAATTTAACCTGTCCAGATCCACTTGAAACATTACAGAAAGCTAACCAGTAATATACAATAATAACAATAAGAACACCAAATCATCTTATTTACTCTTGAAAATAAAGAGAATATAATCAATATTAGAATCACCATCATCTTGGAATAATACAAAGATAAGAGGGAATATAAAAATGATTAAATCCACTGAGACAACAGTGCATTGCAGAAAGTAATTACAGTATGTTATGGCAAAAATTCGATGGATCATGTTGCATGAACATGTCTTGTTAGTAAATTCTTTGATAGCGTATTTGTAGAAATGTATACATTTTATGTAGCTCATGGTTTAAGGCACTGGATTAGTTTCACTCACGTTCGTTGGCATGTTGTAGTTGTTTTTGTAGTTGGTTGTCATTGAGTAAAATTTGCACGGTACTGTTTGTTTGGCACTGACATACACTTAGTCCCAATGGATGAAATAATTAACGGACTCATAAAAATGAAGTCATTTTAAATATTTTTTGTGTGTACAAATGCACAGTTGTTAAATCCCTTGGCAAGGGAGGTGTTAAGCTTAGGAAGGTAAAGACGGACAAGGTCTTTTTTTTATATTATTATTATTTCACTCGCGAGTGGCATACCCTTATTCACTATAATACATAGGTTCAATCTTTCAAAAGCCTTGCAAACTAATCCAGTGTCTTAAATCGTAATGTACATGAAATGTATATCTTTCTACAAATAACATATCAAAGAATGATACTCACTAACAAGAAATACTGTTAATGTAACATGATCCATTGAATTTTGCCTCAACATGCTATAGATCTAATTACCTTTTACAATGCACTACTTTTGTCTCAGTGGACTTACTCTGTCGGCCTACACAACTGTCAAGGCTATTTCACTAAAGCTTTCTGTCCAGTTTTACTTGAATATTTGAAAAGATTTAACACGTTTTTTTATATATAGTTGATACACATACATTAAAGATGTGCTCTCAAGATGGCACGAATACGGCAAGATGCTGTTTGCGGACAACATCAGACCAGACCCGAGGGACCTCCAACAACCAGACTCACAACAGATAGATAAAGAACCAGAACCTCTCTTGGAGGAAGTACAGGCTGCAATAAAACAAATAAAGAATGGAAAATCCCCTGGATTAGACAACATACCAGGTGAACTCCTGAAACATACCAGCGAATCAGGAATAAAAGCACTCCACCAAATGATCTGCAAAATTTGGCAGACAAATGAATGGCCAACAGACTGGAAGCTACAAGAATTCGTCATGCTATACAAAAGCGGCAATGTCAAAGACTGTGGAAATTATAGAACCATCGCCCTCATCAGTCACACCAGCAAAATCCTGCTCATCATCATACTCAACAGAATGAAATCTAAGGTAGAAGAGGAACTATCAGAATGTCAAGCTGGTTACAGGACCAACAGAGGAACCGCTGACATGCTCTTCATACTACAAATAATGATTGAACAGATAAGAAGCAATGGAAACGAAGCCTTCATCACGTTCATAGACTACAGCAAAGCGTTCGACAGCGTTAGGCACCATCACCTGTTCGATATAATGATTAAGATGGGATTCCCGAAACACCTTGTGACCCTCATCGCTGCACTATACCACGAACAAAAGGCAACGATTAGATGGAACAATGAGAACTGTCCATATTTCAACATCGAGAAAGGAGTCAGACAGGGTTGCATACTTTCACCTCATCTTTTCAATATTTATACTGAGCAGATCATGAGAAACGCAGACATAGAAGATATGGGAATAAAGATCGGAGGCCGAAACATCACAAACCTTCGCTACGCTGATGACACAGCTCTTATGTCAGATAACATCACCAGCATGAAAAGAGTGTTGCACAGAGTGGATGAAGCGGGCAAGACAGCAGGCCTACACCTAAATGCTAAGAAAACCAAAGTCATGCATACTGGAACAGGGCACCATGAACACCAGGAGATACTAGTAAACAAAACAGCACTAGAAAAAGTGACTGATTTCAAATACCTAGGATCACATAAATCGCAAGATGGAAGCTGCTCAAAGGACATAAAAACAAGGATAGGAATGGCAAAACACAAAATGGTTCAACTAAACAACATTTGGAAGGATAGAGGCACACCAACGGACCTCAAAGTGAACATACTTAAGTGCTTGATCTGGCCAGTCCTACTATATGGTTGTGAAGCCTGGACACTCAAAAAGGCAGACATAACAAGATTGGAGGCAGCTGAAATGTGGCTTTACAGAAGGCTACTCAGAATAAGTTGGACAGAAAGGAGAACAAATACAAGCATCTTAGAACAGCTTGGCACCACCAGAAGAATAACACCTGAAATAAATAAAAGAAGACTTGCATACATCGGCCACGCGGCCCGAAACAAAAGCACGGCCCTTATGATATCAATCCTTCAAGGAAAGACAGAAACAAAGAGAAAACAAGGAAGACCACCCATTACATATCACGATAACATCAAGAAAGTCAGCCAGCTGGAAATAAGTGAACTAACTAGGAAAGCTAAGGACAGGATTGGGTGGAGGAGATTTTGTCGTGACATCCACTGTAGCAGCTAACATCGATGACGATGAAGCCGACAGGTGACAGGTGAGGTGACACATACATTGCTGCTTATAAATTCTAGAATGATTTGTAGGCATACGCTGCCATTTTTACACTCCCTCTCATATCTTTGCAATTTCCAAGATGATGATGATGATTCTGCAATCTGATATTGATATTTCTCTATATTTTCAAGAGTAAATAACATGATTTCGTGTTCTTATTGTTATCATTATTACTGGTTAGCATTATGTAAGTGGATCTGGACAGGTGGAGTTCATCAGTAGCAAACATTTAGTGGCTATTTAGTTTTATGTCTGCTGGATGATGGAATTGCACAGACTGTCAGTTGAATTATCATTATGTTTTTTTTTGTTTTTTTCTGTGTGTTCTTTTCTGGCCTTTTCTCTCTACATCATTGTAACAAAAAATACAATGCATGCTTTACTCATGGCCAACCAACTATCAAAATAATAATAATAATAATAATAATATCATCAACACACATGAGTGAAATTAATGTTGAAGTCTAATCATGTCAGTTTGAATGGATACTCAACTCTTTTGTATACCAATGCATTTTAATGCATGTTTGTTCCTTCTAAAATGTATCATGATTTACAGGAGTCGAGAATGTATGTATGTACACCAAAGTAAACCAAGGCTGAAATAAACTGTTATTATTATTTTCTCTAAATTGCATTATGACTTGTTAGTGTCAAGAATGTGTTCATGTTTGTATTAATATGATATCTGATGACAGTGATGAAGAACAGGCTGAAATAAACTGTGGTCTTGACTTATTTTTTAAAAAAAAGTAGGGGGTATAATCTGGACTGGGGGGGTATAGTCTGGCCTAGCCCAAAGTAACCCCGGGGTATAAACTGGCCTAGCCCAGAATATACCCCGGGGTATATTCTGGGCTAGGCCAGTTTAACCCCGGGTATATTCTGGGCGGGGGGTATATTTTGGCCTGTTACACCGGGAAGAAAAAGGTGAACAACAAATTTTAAATCGAATCAATAATTTCATAAGGGAATTACAAATACCTCGGATATGTGATGTCGGGAGGGAGCAATGCGAAATACAAATTACTGATGTAGAGGTTTTATCTGCTCTGAAGAAAATGAAAAATGGTTCCGCTCCAGGATTAGATGGAATCTCAATGGAATTTTATAAAGTATTCTGGAGCCAAATTAAGAAACCATTAATGAACTCCTATCTCTATAGCTTTCAGAAGGGATGTTTGTCTCCAGCCCAGAGAAAGGGAATTATAAGTCTTTTGCACAAAGGGAAAGGTCTAAGTAGAAATGATTTAGGAAACTGGCGCTTACAAACTCGGATTATAAAATAATAGCAAAAACTTTGGCATTGAGACTAGACAAAGTCCTGCATAACATAATCAGCGAAAACCAAGTGGGCTTTGATAAAGGAAGAAGTATAGTAACTATGTTACGAGAATTAGATGATATCATCGAAAATCAAAAGCAAAGGAAAGTAGGAAGCGTCTTATTATCTCTCGATTTCCAAAAAGCTTTCGATACTATATCGACAAGCCTGGTTACTGAATCCTTTAGAATGTTTGGTTTCGGAAGTTATTTTCGTCACTGGATTTCCACTTTAATGAAAGATCGAGTGGCTATCATCAGGAATGGGGGATACTTTAGCAGAGAGTTTTAAATTGAGATAGGGGTACGGCAGGGTTGCCCAATTTCTCCACTAATCTTTGTGGTTGCTGTTGAAATTTTGGCCCTTAAAATTAAACAAGAAAGAAATATTAGAGGAATTACACTACCGGACACAACGAGCCAGGTAAAAATTAAACAATATGCCGACGACACAACACTTTTTTTGAAAGACTTAATTGACTACAGAGAAATTCTGGCTAAAATAAAAGAATTTACTGAACTCTCAGGCCTGGCATTAAATAAAGAAAAGTCGCTTGCGATGACCATGGGAAAAGAAAGAATTCAGTGGGCTGAAGAACTGGACATAAAAGTGGTTGACAAACTGAAAACTTTAGGTATAACTTTCAGCTCGAAGTCTCCAGCAATGGAGACGGATGAAAACTGGAATAAGAAAATAGAAACTACAGAAAAAATACTGTCCTTGTGGGCTAGAAGAGATCTATCTATAATTGGAAAAATACATATAGTGAAAACATTTGGTCTAAGTCAATTTATGTATGTAATGCAGAGCATTGGGCTTCCTTTGCATATTCTGAACAAAATAAATAAGTTATTTTTTAAATTTATATGGAAAAGACGACTTATGAATACCAGGGCGTTTGAAAAAGTAAATAGAGTTACGATGTGTAGTTCATATGAAAAAGGCGGGATGAATATGGTAAATATAATTCATAAACAAATTTCTATTCTTCTTCAATGGGGAGAAAATTTAATTTATGGTGAAAGTCAACCTTGGAAAATTATTCCTTTGCAATGTCTCGTTCCAGTTGGAGGCATCGCTGCCTTTGAAAGTAACATTGCGAGTAAAGAATTCAAAGGTCTAGAAAAGGTTAAAATACTATTCTGGAGACGAGTTTTGAAGACATGGATCGATCATAATCATATCCCAGAGACCGAAAATGTATTATCAGTAAATGAAACACTGTCTAACAACAAAAATATAAAGTATAAGAATAGCATACTTCTCTTGCCAAAGTGTATACAGAGAAATATTGTCTATGTTAAAGATGTATGTAATAATAACACCATAATTTCCTTTTATGACTTTATAGGGAAATGCGGGGCCTTTCCTGGTGCCCAGCTAGAATACAATGTATTGTACAACACTCTTTATAAGAAGCCATTGCTGCAGGAGGAAAAACCAGGGGCATTGAAATCTATCAAATTCAGAGGGGAAATCATAGGTAATATAGGAAGGAAAGGATTTGAAAAAACGATTAGAGTCGAGAGACAGTCTTATGCAATTAATTTCTGGAAACAAAAACTGAAAGTAGAGATAAGAGAAACACACTGGAAAATTGCATTTAACTGCACCAAAGAAACAAGGTTAAGAGTATTGCAGTGGAAAATACTGAATAACATTTATCCAACAAGTATACTATTAAAAAAGATGGGAGTACAAGACTCAATTTTATGCCCAACGTGTAAAGCGGTAGATTTTTTAGAACACTTTTTCTATGATTGCCCAACAGTCCAGCCACTCTGGAAAGAAATCGAAAACCAAATTACAGCAGAAACAGGTAAGAGAATTGTTTTAGATAAATGTTCCGTTTTATTGGGACTGCCGTCGCACGGCAAATTTAACAAGAAATCTCTGAATGAAATTAATCATGCAATATTGATAGGGAAAATGGTAATTTCGAAATACAACTATGATAAGAGAGGCAAAATGACAGACCTGTTTAACACAGAGGCCAAGTTTAGGAAACTATGGGAGTAAGCAAGGAAGTCGTGGAGGAAGGAACGCAAAGAAGGTGAGTCAGGTAAGAATTTTACTCCTTTTCACAGGGCAGGGACTTTTTAGAAACCTATGGTACCTTTAATAACTGCAGAGGGTTAGGAAGCTAACAGTAGTACTAATAGCAATAACATCTGCTAAATAGCATACTCATGAAATGCCATTTTGCCATAACTCGTTAAGTTTGAGCGTTTGGCTGTCGGATCGCCCCAGGGAAAGCACCCACATACATTACGATTTGTAGTAACTACAATATGTATACGATAGCGTCATTGTAACTGCTGGAGGTCACGGGGTGGTTTTTTTTGGCAGGTTTTTACACCCTAAGACGCCCAACAGATAGATGGTGAGGCTCGATGTGGGGCAGTCTCGGTGTGCCATAATCAAATTTACAACTCTCCCTTTTCAACTGCTAAAATTCATTACGAAGATTTTATTCCCCTCGGATGATCAATTTGTTAATTACCTCCTCCTCTTTGTCCATGCCACTGCTGCACTTTGTCTCATTCAGTTAGGAATTGGTTAGGACATTAACAGAACTAACTCAAACAGCCACTATAGAGCGGACCTCTGCAGTTTAGAGACTTTTATTATTATTGTGGCATCAGGACTAACAATGGACGCTTCTTTTGATGAAGCGGGAAAGTGGGAAGAGCTCACCCCTAGGTTCTGTATAGACCAGGGGCAAGTAGAAAATTAAAAAAGAAACATTTTCAGTAACAGATCTCATTTCTTCTTTGTTTCTCTTACAGCAACTAAAACATTTGAAAAAAAAAATCGAACTAACAGGATATCACAACACTGATAGTATTGTCTGAACATAATCATATTTAACAAGTTAGACTGACTCACTAATGGGGTACCAAAAAAAAAAAAATGTGTAGTGAGCTCGGGGGAAAAAAAAAAAAAATGTCCAAAGAATGTTCCCTGTCTTTTTCTGACCTTGTTTACGAGTGTCCTCTTTGATCTGCTTGTCTCAACACTTCTTCGTTTGTCTTCCTGGCAGTCCATGGAATTCTGAGCATTCTTCTTAGAAACCACATTTCTGTTGCTTCCAGTTTTCTTGCGGTTTCTGTGTTTAGCGTCCAGGTTTCGCAGGCATACAAAAAAATTGGTTCGATATAACATTGCAATGTTCTTTTTCTGAAACTGATTGGTAGTTTGTTGTTTATTAAGATAATTATGTTTCATGTTTTGGAATGCTGATTTGGCCTGGCATATTCAATCTTTTACTTCTGTTTTGCATCTTCCATCTGATGTTATCTGAGCTCCCAAGTATTTGATTTTATTTAGGCTACTTGAGCAAGCTCTTTTCCTTCTACCTTGATTTTACACGGTACTCTCTCCTTCTTTCTCTATATAACCATGAGGTAAACTCGGTGTTAACACATTTTTCAGGAGAAACAAAAAAACTGAATCACTCTCTTTACATCAGACTTAAAAGTCATGATATTTTAAAAACATTATTAATCATGACTTTTCAGAATTTTAGTCCCAACTTATGGCACAACCTGCGGGCTGTTAAGGCCTGAGTTACAATAGTTTACCATGCAGCCCAGAATATTTTTCTATCGATTCACAAAGCTGAAAACGTTATCCTGTAGCTATGTCTTTTCTCATGAGTAAAGTTTTCTCTGAAACCCTCCAAACGGTTTTAATTGGCAATAACAATTCCTTCTCACTTTATTGTTATCCTGTTAGCTCTTGCTTCTCTTGACAAATGGCAGTCAATGTAAGTTGTTTTGTCACTTTCTGTGAATTTGATTGCAAAATGTAAAGAAGGCAAATTTGGGACTAACTGTACTCAGACCTGTCAGTGTGAGTCAACTGGTACATATTTCTGTTACAAGTCAGATGGGACTTACATTGAAGACTACATTGGTCCTGATAGTTCAGGTAGTTCAGACTGCACACTTTACATCCACACTCCTACCAATAGTTGTAGTTCCTATTTAGGTAAATATAACTCTCTCAGATTCCAGAAGTAATAACATAAAAGATACATTGAGATTTACTCTAGGGTAAAATATTGCATAGTGAGCCTTTGTAGACAGTGTGACCATATACATGGACCACAAAGATTTTGGGATCCTGAATGCTAATGTGCTTGTCTTAGAGATACAACTGAACAGAGCCACTGAAACATTTCATTTTTGTCCTTTTCAGAATGCCAAGATGGCAAATATGGTATGAACTGTTCCCAGGACTGCATATGTGATGCCAAGGGTACAGATAAGTGTAATAAAACAGATGGAACATGTGTGTGTAGAGAAGGATACAGGGGACCAAAGTGTTCAGGTAATGAATACATGTTATTCTGTGATTACTGATATTAGTGTAAACCATCGCTTTGAGGAATATATGGATGCATATTCAATTTTCTTGTAGATTATAGAATTTCTTAATATTAACTCATAGTTAAGTTTTTTCCCCATGGGTAATTAAGTTTTATATACTAAAGTGAACACAGAAAAATGATCTTCATAATTAGAAGATGTGGAGTAGTGGATTTCACGGAGAATAATCAGAAAGAAAATGGATAGGTATGAATAAGTATGAATACATGTTATCCTGTGATTACTGATACATATATTAGCGTAAACCATGGCTTTGAGGAATATACGTATATTCATTTTTCTTGTGGATTGTAGAATTTCTAAATATTACCCCATAGCTAAATTTTTCCCCAGCAGTAATTAGGTTTTCCCAGTGCATTCTACAAAGATAATTCCTTCTCATATAAATATTGCTTTATTATCTGTTTCTCTCTAATTTGCTTCAGCTAGCCAAAACTGGTAAATGTAAGTGGCTGACATTTTCTGTGGATCTTTGATTGCAGAATGTAAAGAAGGCATTTTTGGGACAAACTGTACCCAGGCCTGTCAGTGTGACTTAAAGGGTACACATATTTGTAACAAGACAGATTGGGCTTGTATGTGCAAGGAAGACTTTATGGGTCTCACCTGTTCAGATAATTCAGATTTCACTTTTGTCAAATGCTTATGGAAATGAAAGAAATTCCCGTGCTGCTTTCATGTATCTTTGTTTTTCAAAGTGTTTGTGTATAGTACAATGTTGGTAGAATATGTGTATTATATAATGGAATTTAATGTCTCTTTGTGCATACCTACAAGTTATTTGGATTTTATGTTTTCATATCTTTTAATGACAAAACGATTCAGTCGTCTATTGCTTTTGGGGTTGTGGTGTTTTTTATTTCCTATTTAAATGTAGATGATTTTATTTAGCCATAAGATTATGTGTTTCCTGTGTGTTATGGTGAAAAATTGGTTGTTGTTCATCTTTGTTTTTGTTGTAGAAATGAGATTTAAATTTGTTGTTTGTCTTAAGCTGGGTGAGCTGTGCCTGGAAACCCACGCCGAAATAAACTGGTTTTAAAGTATACATTTTTGGTCAATCATGAGGCAATGCTCTGTATCATGGTGTTCATCAGAGCATGGATCCCTAGACCTAGGAAGATATGGGGGTAGATGATTCACATGGGATTGGGTTATTATTCCTTGTCTTGAAACAATTCCATTTTCATCCTTTACAGAATGCCAGGAAGACAAATTTGGGATGAACTGTTCCCAGAATTGCATATGTGATGCCAAGGGTACAGATAAGTGTAATAAGACAGATGGAACATGTGTGTGTAGAGAAGGATTCATGGGACCAAAATGTTTAGGTAATGAATACATGTGTTTTTTTATTTTTTTTAATGGGCTCAGATTGAAATGCGTTTTGCAATGTATTCATTTAGTGCATGACTGAGTGATTGCTAATAAATAGATATTATATGTATATCTGAAATATAATTGTACACTTAAGCAAATACAGAAAATTGATCTTCATAATTAGATATGGAGTATTGGAGTTCAAGGAGAATAATCAGAAAGATAATGAATAAGTATACAAAGTATGAATACATGTTATTCTGTGATTACTGATCTTTGTGTAAACCATGGCCTTGAGGTATATATGTATATTCATTTTTCTTGTGGATTACAGAATTTCTTAATATTATCCCATAGCTAAGTTTTTTGCGAAGGAGTAATTAGGTTTTCCCAGTGCATTCTACAAAGATAATTCCTTCTCATATAAATATTGCTTTATTATCTGTTTCTCTCTAATTTGCTTCAGCTAGCCAAAACTGGTAAATGTAAGTGGCTGACATTTTCTGTGGATCTTTGATTGCAGAATGTAAAGAAGGCATTTTTGGGACAAACTGTACCCAGGCCTGTCAGTGTGACTTAAAGGGTACACATATTTGTAACAAGACAGATTGGGCTTGTATGTGCAAGGAAGACTTTATGGGTCTCACCTGTTCAGATAATTCAGATTTCACTTTTGTCAAATGCTTATGGAAATGAAAGAAATTCCCGTGCTGCTTTCATGTATCTTTGTTTTTCAAAGTGTTTGTGTATAGTACAATGTTGGTAGAATATGTGTATTATATAATGGAATTTAATGTCTCTTTGTGCATACCTACAAGTTATTTGGATTTTATGTTTTCATATCTTTTAATGACAAAACGATTCAGTCGTCTATTGCTTTTGGGGTTGTGGTGTTTTTTATTTCCTATTTAAATGTAGATGATTTTATTTAGCCATAAGATTATGTGTTTCCTGTGTGTTATGGTGAAAAATTGGTTGTTGTTCATCTTTGTTTTTGTTGTAGAAATGAGATTTAAATTTGTTGTTTGTCTTAAGCTGGGTGAGCTGTGCCTGGAAACCCACGCCGAAATAAACTGGTTTTAAAGTATACATTTTTGGTCAATCATGAGGCAGTGCTCTGTATCATGGTGTTCATCAGAGCATGGATCCCTAGACCTAGGAAGATATGGGGGTAGATGATTCACATGGGATTGGGTTATTATTCCTTGTCTTGAAACAATTCCATTTTCATCCTTTACAGAATGCCAGGAAGACAAATTTGGGATGAACTGTTCCCAGAATTGCATATGTGATGCCAAGGGTACAGATAAGTGTAATAAGACAGATGGAACATGTGTGTGTAGAGAAGGATTCATGGGACCAAAATGTTTAGGTAATGAATACATGTGTTTTTTTATTTTTTTTAATGGGCTCAGATTGAAATGCGTTTTGCAATGTATTCATTTAGTGCATGACTGAGTGATTGCTAATAAATAGATATTATATGTATATCTGAAATATAATTGTACACTAAAGCAAATACAGAAAATTGATCTTCATAATTAGATATGGAGTATTGGAGTTCAAGGAGAATAATCAGAAAGATAATGAATAAGTATACAAAGTATGAAGACATGTTATTCTGTGATTACTGATCTTTGTGTAAACCATGGCCTTGAGGTATATATGTATATTCATTTTTCTTGTGGATTACAGAATTTCTTAATATTATCCCATAGCTAAGTTTTTTGCGAAGGAGTAATTAGGTTTACCCAGTGCATTCTACAAATATTTTTTCAAGTGATGATAACATCCTTCTCGTATAATTATTGCTCATTATCTGTTTCTATGTCTCTCATTTGTTTCTGCTGACGAAAAGTGATAAATGTAAGTGGCTGATATTTTCTGTGGATCTTGATTGCAGAATGTAAAGAAGGCATTTTTGGGACAAACTGTACCCAGGCCTGTCAGTGTGACTTAAAGGGTACACATATTTGTAACAAGACAGATGGGACTTGTATGTGCAAGGAAGACTTTATGGGTCTCACCTGTTCAGATAATTCAGATTTCACTTTTGTCAAATGCTTATGGAAATGAAACAAACTCCTGTGCTGCTTTCATGTATTTTTGTTTTTCAAAGTTTTTGTGTATAGTACAATGTTGGTAGAATATGTGTATTATATAATGGAATTTAATGCCTCTTTGTGCATACCTACAAGTTATTTGGATTTTATGTTTTCATATCTTTTAATGACAAAACGATTCAGTCGTCTATTGCTTTTGGGGTTGTGGTGTTTTTTTTATTTCCTATTTAAATGTAGGTGATTTTATTTAGCCATAAGATTATGTGTTTCCTGTGTGTTATGGTGAAAAATTGGTTGTTCATCCTTGTTTTTGTTGTAGAAATGAGATTTAAATTTGTTGTTTGTCTTAAGCTGGGTGAGCTGTGCCTGGAAACCCATGTCGAAATAAACTGGTTTTAAAGTATACATTTTTGGTCAATCATGAGGCAATGCTCTGTATCATGGTGTTCATCAGAGCATGGATCCCTAGACCTAGGAAGATATGGGGGTAGATGATTCACATGGGATTGGGTTATTATTCCTTGTCTTGAAACAATTCCATTTTCATCCTTTACAGAATGCCAGGAAGACAAATTTGGGATGAACTGTTCCCAGAATTGCATATGTGATGCCAAGGGTACAGATAAGTGTAATAAGACAGATGGAACATGTGTGTGTAGAGAAGGATTCATGGGACCAAAATGTTTAGGTAATGAATACATGTGTTTTTTTATTTTTTTTAATGGGCTCAGATTGAAATGCGTTTTGCAATGTATTCATTTGGTGCATGACTGAGTGATTGCTAATAAATAGATATTATATGTATATCTGAAATATAATTATAAACTGAAGCAAACACAGAAAATTGATCTTCATAATTAGATATGGAGTAGTGGAGTTCAAGGAGAATAATCAGAAAGATAATGAATAAGTATACAAAGTATGAATACATGTTATTCTGTGATTACTGATCTTTGTGTAAACCATGGCCTTGAGGTATATATGTATATTCATTTTTCTTGTGGATTACAGAATTTCTTAATATTATCCCATAGCTAAGTTTTTTGCGAAGGAGTAATTAGGTTTACCCAGTGCATTCTACAAATATTTTTTCAAGTGATGATAACATCCTTCTCGTATAATTATTGCTTATTATCTGTTTCTATGTCTCTCAAATTGTTTCTGCTGACGAAAAGTGATAAATGTAAGTGGCTGATATTTTCTGTGGATCTTTGATTGCAGAATGTAAAGAAGGCATTTTTGGGACAAACTGTACCCAGGCCTGTCAGTGTGACTTAAAGGGTACACATATTTGTAACAAGACAGATGGGACTTGTATGAGCAAGGAAGACTTTATGGGTCTCACCTGTTCAGATAATTCAGATTTCACTTTTGTCAAATGCTTATGGAAATGAAACAAATTCCTGTGCTGCTTTCATGTATTTTTGTTTTTCAAAGTTTTTGTGTATAGTACAATGTTGGTAGAATATGTGTATTATATAATGGAATTTAATGCCTCTTTGTGCATACCTACAAGTTATTTGGATTTTATGTTTTCATATCTTTTAATGACAAAACGATTCAGTCGTCTATTGCTTTTGGGGTTGTGGTGTTTTTTTTATTTCCTATTTAAATGTAGGTGATTTTATTTAGCCATAAGATTATGTGTTTCCTGTGTGTTATGGTGAAAAATTGGTTGTTCAACCTTGTTTTTGTTGTAGAAATGAGATTTAAATTTGTTGTTTGTCTTAAGCTGGGTGAGCTGTGCCTGGAAACCCTCGCCGAAATAAACTGGTTTTAAAGTATACATTTTTGGTCAATCATGAAGCAGTGCTCTGTATCATGGTGTTCATCAGAGCATGGATCCCTAGACCTAGGAAGATATGGGGGTAGATGATTCACATGGGATTGGGTTATTATTCCTTGTCTTGAAACAATTCCATTTTCATCCTTTACAGAATGCCAGGAAGACAAATTTGGGATGAACTGTTCCCAGAATTGCATATGTGATGCCAAGGGTACAGATAAGTGTAATAAGACAGATGGAACATGTGTGTGTAGAGGAGGATACATGGGACCAAAGTGTTCAGGTAATGATAGGTTCAGGTTTTTCTTTGATAACTTATATCAGTGTAATGGATGGCTTTGAGGAATATGTGTATATTTTTTTGGATTTTACGTTTTCACATCTTTTTAACCCATACCCCGCGCGCTACCCGTAAAGCCCGCTGCCCCGTCAGTGACTTTACTCACGAAGAATCTTATCTGAGGTCACTGACCCGTGCCGCTAGACGATGACCACATACGCTGTCCACGTGGTTCGGTTTTTATTGATCGGTATGAAAACATTCGCTGCTATGCCTTATCACGCTTGATAATGAATTAACCAGCAAAACCTTAGTCTGTCAGTCTCTAACCAATGATCTGACTTATGATTCCAAACTGACAGCTGTAGTTTTCGTGAGAACGAAGCATGATAACTAGTCACGCCCTCCCAAGCCCTACACAAATGGTTTCATCCTGATTGACACATACTTATAAACCAATGTAGGCATTTGGGGCAAAGATTATTTCAGAGCTTGTTTCTGATTGGTTCTTAGATATAGACAACTCCGGATGGTGGTCAGCTTGTGAGAAAATGAGATAATATTGCAAATTTGTTGAGCAACAGTTCGCATGTCGATGTTACATCTTTTGAAAGTGTGGGGAGAGCCTTTGAAAGCTTAGTCTTAGTGATTCCGACCAGTGGTTCACTGGTTAACATGTCCATGTCACAATGCGTTTGATTTAGAAGAGATACAGTGAACAATAAACACGGTGGTTATGTCTCAAAAAGGTCAGTGACCCGACGCCTGAAAATAGGGCTTGCGCATGGCGCGGTCAGCTTGACCTGGGCGACTTTTGCCGCCAGTGCAAGTCAATACCGACTATTAAGATAAGATAAGATAAGATAAATTTTATTCGTCCTTGTACAAGGAAATTTGTTTTGATCATTGAATACATAACAATACAGTTACAGAAGCAGAAAGTATGATACATAGCGCGCACACACACATATATACACACACACTGATAAATTAACTAAATTAACAAAATTAACAGTGCACACAATATGCTTCCCTAACTAAAACACATTGACCTGACACGCAGGACATAATTCAACAGATTACGATCAAGATGACGACATTATTGTAACATCCTAGTTGATGATGGAATAAACGATTTAAAGTAGCGCTCAGTTTTAGTTTTCTTTGACAACAGCCTTAAACTTCTTACAGATCTTATATATTCCTTGTTCAGGGGATGTTGGGGGTCATTTATAATAATATTAGCTTTTTTAATACAAGCACCAGTGTACAGCTCATCAAAATATGGCAGATCACAGATACAAATTTTGGATGCTTTTTTAATTAAATTATTGATCTTATTTTTATCTTTTTGTAAGATGTTTCCTCCCCAACAGACAACTCCATACATCAAAACGCTCTGAATAGCCATGGTGTAAAATATTTTCAGAATGCTTTTGCTAACTTTTAAAAAGCGGAGCTTTCTGAGGAAATACATGCGCTGGTTGGCTTTCTTGTATACATATGTTACAGGCGCATGCCAGTTAAGCAATGAATCAATAGTAATGCCAAGATATTTGGCCTCTGTGACAATTTCAACCTCTTCATTGTTGATAGTAAGAGGGCAAACAGGATCGTTGTTATTTTTCCTAAAGTCAAAAACAAGCTCTTTTGTTTTCTTAACATTCAGTAGAAGATAGTTGTTATTGCCGCCCCGCGCAGGGTGAGGGTTAATGACAGAAGGATTCAGTCGACTGTTGCTTTTGGGGTTGTGGTGTTTTTTATTTCCTATTTAAATGTAGATGATTTTATTTAGCCATAAGATTATGTGTTTCCTGTGTGTAATTTTGAAAAATTGTTTTTTTATGGGGTTGTGGTGTTTTTCATTTCCTATTTAAATGTAGAT
The DNA here is from genome assembly GCA_963931925.1 of Onchidella celtica. NCBI lineage: Eukaryota > Metazoa > Mollusca > Gastropoda > Systellommatophora > Onchidiidae > Onchidella > Onchidella celtica. The sequence continues at coordinate 24,373,087 of OZ007582.1, forward strand.
GATTTTATTTAGCCATAAGATTATGTATTTCCTGTGTGTAATGGTGAGAAATTGGTTGTTGTTCATTTTTGTTTTTGTTGTAGAAATGAGATTTAAATTTGTTATTTGTCTTAAGCTGGCTGTGCCTGGAAGCCCATGCCGAAATAAACTGGGTTTAAAGTATACATTTTTGGTCAACCATTAGACAGTGCTCTGTATCATGGTGTTCATCAGAGCATAGATCCCTAGACCTATTGTTGTATCTGGTGTGTAGATAAATCTAAATTTCTTGTATACGGTACATCTTTCCATTTTATGAGGGAAATTATAATATATCCTGAACATTAAAAGAGGCTATAGATTATTATGTAGTTCTGTTATGGTAATAAGTCTTATATTCTGGCACTTTGTTATCTTTTGGGTTTACCAGATAACATATAACCTGGGATAGTAGACAGGAAGAGATGGGGGTAGATGATTCACATGGGACTGGGTTGTTATTCCTTGTTTTGAAACAATTCCATTTTCATCCTTTGCAGAATGCCAGGAAGACAAATTTGGGATGAACTGTTCCCAGAATTGCATATGTGATGCCAAGCGTACAGATAAGTGTAATAAGACAGATGGAACATGTGTGTGTAGAGGAGGATACATGGGACCAAAGTGTTCAGGTAATGATAGGTTCAGGTTTTTCTTTGATAACTTATATCAGTGTAATGGATTGCTTTGAGGAATATGTGTGTGTTTTTCCTGTGGATTCATGAAGTTGTTAATGTTACCCGATAGCTGAGTTTTTCCTGAGGAATAATTAAGATTTCCTCAGTAATTTTCACAAGTGATAATAGTCCTTTCTCATATTATTGTTTCTCTATTATCTCCTTTACTCTCATTTGCCACCATTGGCAAATAGTAGCAAATAAATGTAAAGTTGTTGTCATTTTCTTTTTACTTGATTGCAGAATGTGAAGATGGCAAATTTGGGTCTAACTGTACTCAAACCTGTCAGTGTGATTTAACTGGTACACATTTTTGCAACAAGACAGATGGGACTTGTGTCTGCAAGGATGACTTTATTGGTTCTAACTGTTCAGGTAGTTCAAATTGTACATTTTATATTCACTGTCCTACTGGTAGTTGTGTCTCATATTTAGGTATATTTATGAAGCTATATATTTATCCATCCATCCATTCTATCCATCCATCCATCCATCTGCCTATCTGTCTGCTGTATTTCTGTCTGTCTGTCTGACAGTCTGACAGTCTAACTTTCCATCCACTGGTGTATCCGTCTATCTATCTGACTGTCCATCCATATGTTTGCCTTTACATGCACTAGTCAACTGGAAGTAAAACATCTTGAGCTTTGCACTAGGATAAACTATGTAGCTGTCTTTTCTGTGTACATGTATTTGATTGCAGAATGTAAAGAAGGCAAAGTTAAGATTATGTTGTTTTTACCTTCTCTTATCTTTTTATAATAAAATGATTCAAAATTGATTTTGGGGTTGTGGTGTTTTCTATTTCCTATATAAATGCAGTGTAATTCTATGGGTCCTGCATGTTATTTGTCGTGGTGAAAATTTGATTGTTGTTTCAGTTACATTTTTGTTTTTATTGTAGATCTGGGGATTTGAATTTATTGTTTCTTGGGTGGCGTATCCCATTAATTTTTCTCTTAACATGATAAGACATACATGGAACTCCATCCCAGACTAAACTGGGTAGTAAATCAGTATTTGGTCAACAATGAGGCAATGCATGTGTCATAGTCTTCATCAGGACATGGATCCCTTTACCTACTTGTGTCAGGCATATAGATAGATCTGACTTTATTATAGGCCTAATATTATATAGATCTGTCCATTAAATAAGGGAAATTTTCATATATCCTTAGCTTTATCATGTAATTTCTGACAGGGTAAGTCTTTGCATTCTGGTTCTTTGTTATCTTTTGAGGTTACCAGATAACATATAATTGATGATAGTGGAAAGGACAAAATTGGGGAAAATCATTTGCATGGGATTGGGCTGTTACATAAATGTCATAAAGATTAATTGACCCTTCAACTTTGTGACAGATTTCTCATTTTGTCTCCTGACTTTGTTCTGTTGTAGAACGCCAAGATGGCAAATATACGATGGCTTGTTCCCAAGACTGTGTGTGTGATTCCAAAGGAACCGATGTTTACATTAAGACAAATGGGACATGCATTTGCAAGGAAGGATACCATGGACCACACTGTTCAGGTAAGAATAATTATAATTTTAAGTAAAGTAAAAATTAATTCCCTTGTTGTAGACTGTATAATATCATTCTGCACATATTTTGCAATGTATTTGGAAATATAGGTCGTCCCACACATATTTTAGAGTGACTGAAATGAAATGGAGCCCGTATGAGCCCAGTCTCTATGAAAATATTGTAGGATCAAGTTTTACTTCGAGCTCTTGGCATGTACCACCAACTCCCATTCAGCATCTTCTTTTATTTTTTAAGTAGACATCTGATATTCCCAATATTGATATGTAAGGGGAAGGGTTCGATCCCACTTCTGACACCAGAAAATGTTAGGGGAACGAGCGTGCTACATGGGTAATGTGGGTTCTACTACTCCTTTAAGGATACACAGGATAAACACAGAGTTCTGCGGGCAATCTTATTTATTCAAACACCAAAGGGACCATAGAATAAAAGGGTATCAAAAAGCCTAACATAAAGCCATAACGAAAAGGTATCAAAAACAAAAGCCCAACCAGCCATGAGCTGGAATAAAAGAAAAAAAAGACAAAAATATGATTAGAATAATGACAACATCAATCAGGCAATCAATGGTGAGCATACATAGGATTGAGTAAATCAAACATCAACACGATATAAGATCTAAGCAATTACTAATTACATACATGTAATGTAATAAATGCTAAGGTCAATGGACTACGAGTAAGAATTATATACAAGGAGTCTCCTAGCAACAGTGCTTGCAATATTCTAATCAAAGTACATGTATGAAAGGACATAACCAATGAAGGGGCAGGACCACAATAGCTTCACTCCATTTAGCCAAACACAACAAATCTAAAGTGGCTGTTCCACAAAGCAGTGATCAACAGTGACCAACTGACAGCCAATGACACAGACACTGCATACTGGTGCAGGTCATCTTACCAGAGAGCCTACAATAACGAGAGGGGAAACAGAGCCCGATTCCGCGTATCTAGGTCGACAGCTGACCGTGAGAATAAGCGCAGCCAACAGTTCGCAAACATGGCACCCATTACAAAACGTGGTACACACTGCCAGTGGTGTTCAGCTGTTAATTGTTTGAATTCACGGCACAACAGACCAGATCTAGCGTTCATCAGATTTCCCAAAGATCCTGAGAGGTAAGTTTGATAATTATTTTGTTTGTTTTTCGAATTTAAGGCCCGTTTTTAACTACAGCTGGTCAACTGAAAACGTAGAAAGCTAGCCCTTAGACTCAGGCTTAGGCCTGAAGTCAGTGAAGACCCTGGTCCAGACAATCGGCCGTGTATAAATGCTTTCAGCGTAATACAGCAGGGTTTTGCTATAGGTGCAGGAATTTGGGAGGGGGGGGGGGGGTCAGAGCAGACTTAGAGTCAACAAATGCATGCAGAATATTGCAGAAACGCAGGAACAATAAAGAGATTTTAATGCGTTTTGACAGCATGGAGGCGTCTTTGTCTTAGTCCAGGACACATTGCTATTAGTATAACTATATATAATATCTCTAGGCTCTGATTACTCGTAGACTGTGCGTGTTTGTGTAGTGCTTGTTGATTAAATGTGGACTAAAGGTCAAAGTCAAAGGGTGAATTCTTTTGGTGGCCTTGGATTGATTAGGGTGCACTAAGTTGTATCAAGCACAATGTTGAGTGTTCATTCTATAGCGCACAATTGCGCGATTGACCTCCTAATTTCACAATCCCCCTTAAAAATGGATGGTATGCAGGCCAGTCACCCTCTTCCTTCTTTCTGTTCAGCATTAAGCAAAGCACCCCCAATCTTTACCTCAAGGGGGAAAAAATTCCCCTCAACTCATATTAATATTACCTGTAATGAACACTGAATGTTGAATCATTTTTAAATATACCAGTTCATTTTCGTGCACATTTTATTTCAACAGATCATGAAAGTGGGTCATCAACTGCCGTAGAGCTGATCTCGACGGTAAATCTGCCAATGCTCTCTATAAAGGCATTGTTTTGTGCTCAGAGCACTTCAAACCTTCCTGCTTTGGCAGCTCAGCAGTCCGTAAAAGGCTCAAGAAGAATGCAGTACCTACTGTATTTTCCATCCCAAACCCACCTGCCAGGCTCACTCATTCAAGACCACCACCTAAGGAGAGGGCACCCCCAGCAGTATCAGCACCAGACAAGATTGTGATTGTGCCAGCGTCCCTCACACCAAGTTGCAGTAGTTCAGAAACTCACAGCGAGATAGAGGTGACCATGTCCTCCTTAAGGAAAAAACTTTCTGCAGAGTGCTCCAAGTCTTGGAGACTCAAGAAAAAGTTGAAGTTTGCACAGGAAAGACAACAAGAGCCAAAGGACCTGGCTGAAACACAGTTGGGAGAAACACTTGCTGTCTGTCTTTCTAAGCCAGCCCTTGAATTTGTGATGACACAAATTTGTGTATCAAATCTGTGCACCAGAAGAAGAAGACGGACAAATCAGGACAAGAGCTTGGCCCTATCCATTTACCATGCATCCCGGAAAGCATACAAGCTGCTGCAGAAAATCTTCAGTTTGCCATCAGTCAAGACGCTGGCTAATTCAATGCAGAATCTACACATAAAAGCTGGACTCTGTGGGAGCCTACTACAACTGTTTGAAATAGAAATCAAAGCCATGGCCCCCATTGAAAAGCAGTGTACTGTTATTGTTGATGAAATTTCATTGCATTCAGCCTTACGATATAATCCGCAAGATGATGAAGTGGAGGGATTCGAAGATTATGGTGATTTTGGAAGATCAAAGTATCCAGCCTAGTATTTATGGTGCGGGGCCTGTCATCAAAATGGAAACAGCCCTTCCTCTATGTTCTGTCAAATGGGCCTGTTAAGGCAAATATGATGGTCCCACTACTGCTGCAGGCAATTCGCAGTCTATTTGCAATTGGTGTCAGCCCCAAGAGCCTGATCTGTGACCAAGGAAGCAACAACCGTTCCATGTTCAAGACACTTGGAATAACAGAACATCAGCCATTTTTCTTATGTGATGACAACAAGGTCTTGTGCATGTACGATCCACCCCATTTGCTAAAGAGCATTCGCAACAATTTCAAGCAACATGGATTCATCCTCAACGAAAAGGCCATATCATGGGAATATCTGATGAAATTTTATGAGATGGACTCAAAGCTGCCAATTAGAATGGCCCCAAAGCTATCCAAAAAAGCACATAGAAATGCCAGCATTTAGCAAGATGAGAGTTAGCCTTGCTGCTCAGGTCCTCAGCCATACGGTAGCGGCTGGCATCTCTACAATGGTGACTCTGGGGGCTTTGCCACAGGAGGCAGCACACACTGTTCAGTTTGTGGAACAGTTTGACCAACTGTTTAATTGCTTCAACAGCCGCAGTCTGAAAAGTAAAAATCTTATGGGGCATGCTGTATCTCCATCTTCTAAGCACATGTCATTCCTGCAGGAAACCCTTTGCTGGCTGCAGACAATGAAGTGCAGGAACAAAAGTGGAACACTTCCTTGTCTCAATGGGTGGAAACTGACCATCACAGGTTTGATACAGTTTTGGGAGGAGCTGAGGAGTAACTCTGGCTTTAGTTTTCTTTTGACTGACAGGCTAAACCAAGACTGCCTGGAAAACTTGTTTTCAGTCATCAGGGACAAAGGAGGCCACAGATACAATCCAGATCCTTTCGAATTTAAAACAACCCTCAGACAGACCATGGTGGATTCAGTGATGGTGACAAGTGACCGACAGAACTGCAAGGATGATCTTGATGGTTTTTTATTTAATCTCGATAGCATATCATCCAAAGGAGCCAGTAGCACCATCAAGACACGACTGCAACAAGATGCACCGCAGGAACTTCGGAGCCTGATGGTTTCATTTGCAACATCCTCTTTAACTCTGGCAGAGGACAATATATCTTAACGTACATAGCAGGGTACATAGTCTACAAATTGTCACCACTTGTCTGCCCATCTTGTGTAGCCTTAATCACCGGTGAAAAAGATTCTGCAGAAGCTAGTCAAATTTTCATAGGCGCAAAAAGCTTTGAAGGGTGTGTGAACGGTGGTTTGAAAGCATCAAGCCAGACTCTCATTGTAGCATGCACTGCCATGGAGAATACATTCAGGAAAACTGTCCCTCTTGCTGTGCACATAACTGGCCTGAGAAACATGATCATCAGGCAAATGATGGCCACAGGATGTGTAACGGAGCTTGAATGTAGAGGGGACAAGAAATGCTCCCTCGATTTCTATGTTGTGAACTTGTTCACAAATATAAGGCTTCATCACTACATCAGATGCTCCAATATAGATTCCACCTACAGTACAAAGAATGCCAGGAAATTGGCAGTCTTCAAGCTTCTGTGAACAAGCATCTGAGTCTCTATACAGACAAATTGACGACAGGACTGTGTTGACTGCTGGTGAGTACCAGATATTATTATGTTCTGTCTGGCTTGTTGATCATAGATTCTCCACCATCTTCTGTCTTCACCCTCTTTATCCATATTTTGTTGTTGTTTTTTTTTCTATCCATCATTTTTTTTTCACCCCAAAGGTTACCATTATTTGCTTCTGATTTCTTGTTTGTTGCTTTCCTTTTTTTTTTATTCATCCATTCTTCTTACATCCCCAGTGGGTGGTTGAGGTTCTCCTTCTGTCCTTTCATTCTTTTTCTTCTGTCATCTTGCTATTCCTAAACACGATGTGAATTTACCGTTATAGTGTCGACATGCTTCTGTTCAAACTGAAAGTATAATTTATATGCCCATGCTGCACTCCCCACATTTTTGTTTACCTTTCAATACATGTACATGTACTGACAATCGTTAGGCTTATCACAACAGACGTTACACCAGCCGAGGCCGTGACCGCGCTTATCTATTTTTAGCCCGGCCAGCGCCCATCACGCGTTGAATAGCATTGTTGTCAGGGACAGTTGGCCCGCTGTTTCCCCTCTCGTTACTTGAAGCTCTCTGATCTTACTCAAATTTTCCTGATGATACGCTCAGGAGCTATTGTGCCAGAGTGGCTTCCTTTTCCATCCGATACTGGAGGATCACGCCCTTTTACGTTAGCTTAGGCGTGTGCACGACACTACACACAGAGATCCCTCCACGAAACATAGTTACTAGTAGGCTACATCTGTATATTATTTTTATAATTTGTGTCCTTCTCACATCTTATGAAACATAGAAACCCTAATACATCTGTAATATCCATATATAATGTATATAATACATTCACATATGTGTAGGCGGGACTCGTGTGAAACTCACTGAAATATGTTAATTCATCGCCACACATAGAACAATTCTGGGGCTCACCCGTGTGAGACCTTACTAATTAATTATACGTCATAAGCACTAAGCACATAATTATAATCACACTGCTCTCTATAGCATAGTGGTAAGGTACACCAATACCCGTAATACAATCAAGTGTATAGTGCTGCTCACTATAAAATGAATCATCCACATTAACATGTCTAAAAATCCTCACTGCCTACTACAAACAAGGCAATGTTATACATGCACACAAGCAAATCGTAATATCTTGGTTTGGTTGGCGAGCCATCGTTAACATCTAGCACAACAACCGCAAACTTACACAATGAAGTATATGATCTGACTGCTAACATAATATACTGCATAGATCATAATATTAATACACTGTACCGCGCAGCTCTGCACAAGATAAGTTTAGTGGGCCATCAGCAACTAACACAGCGGGCATCTTACGTCGATTGACAACATAGCAATTACCCTTGAGCCAGATTAACAATATTCTCTACAGATCAGATACACTTCTACGCGGCATTATCGGCGAACACATCATCGGCATCAGCACACTTGACCAGAATCAATTTACGCAAATTAAAGTCACTTCTCTAATATGCTTTCCAACTTACCCAAATTCTCTCTGCTACTGGCGCAACTAGGTCATGTTTTGGCGAGGCGCGTTGTGGCGCTGCCACTCTACTACTGCAAGGTTCAAAGTTCAGCACTCGCTGGTCACTGTTGGTGTCTCGGCGTCATTGATGGAGACTACCTGACCACTCGAACTGGCATCGTATTTATGAACCAGCGCGGACGTCCGAGAGAGCTAGTCCAGTTCCTGACAACTGGAATGCTCTGGCATGGAGTCCGGACCGGAATAATTAGTTAGGGTGCGCTAGTGTGAATGTTACAGAAATCAACCAAATATCCCAGTAAACTGCAGAAATTACTCTGTCGTCCTATCCAGCTATTATTTAATAAGTTTGACCCAGGTTGGATTTATCGGTGATAACATGCGTCTAGCTCATATTTTACTTTAAATCCTAGACCCTCTTATTAATGATCTCACTAGGACACGTGCATCAAAGTACAATAAAATTGGTATCACTATAAAGTAGGAACTCGCTGCTAAAATTCTAACCAACTACTTTTACCAGAAAATCTGTAATAGTTTTAATATAATTTTTCAAAGGTGACAGGACTAGCAACATTTGACAAATTCATGCAGGATACTTTAGTCCATCAATACTGTCACAAATCCCAGACTGGGAAATGTAATAATTATGACAGGACAACAATCACGAACGAACAAGTATAACACTTAACAGAACAACCTAACAGACTCGCACATTTATTATACATAAAAATAAAGATATACGTGCATTACATTGTTAAATTCAAATACCATCCAATGGTCAGCACTCCCGACATTCATTCCTCTACGGGTCGACAACCCGATAATACTTTCTAAAATATGCTCTGGCCTCAGCCTCACATCTATATATATATATTACTTGCTGGCCTCTCTTGTTGGCTCCGGCTCAACCTAATCTCCGTATCTCAATCTCCCCTCGAGGTCTTAACAGCACATTACTATTTCAATAGCACATTATATTCTCAATGGCACATTAACATCTTAATAGCACATTAACATTTGAATAGCCATAAGGACAATAACAACGTCCCTGTCTGTGGCCAGACTGCCACGACTCATGTGCTCCCGCTGTCCTGCACCGACAGCTTCACTCAGGCGGCCTGTGGGTAGCCTTCTGCCCAACCCCGGCACAAGTCCGCTCACCGCGGGTGGCTTCTCTGCCCGACCCCGGCACCTATAAGAATAACATTACAGTTCTATAACACCATACAATTACTATCCACTTCACCACTCATTACGAACCATCAAGCGTACTCACAATAGTCAACATTTCACTCACCACACATCTTACGGTAACACACCTCCACCGTGTCACACCATACTCAGACTCGCTACGAATCCATGATCCTAACTTACATCTATCGCTCATTGCGCACATCTCTATACACATTCATCAATGACTTTCACAGTCCTCACATATAACTTATTTACATCATGGTCATAGGAGAATCTAGTACATCAATCATCATAATTATCAATCACAGTTCAACCTACCAGTCATCACTGGAAAACACAATCTCCCGACTGCCTCTGATCTCACGTCTGTCCCCTTGGACCTCTTAACTTGCAGTGATCTGACTATTCAGATTTTGCCTCTACTACGCCTCAACTTCACTCACAACATGCACGCTTCAACGTTAACTAACAGAAGTCAATATAGGTGAGCAGCCTCACTATCCCGTGAGTCAATCCTACACTTCCATGCCCCCGTAATCCTTGAATCCCGCTCACTCCACTCGTGACAAATACAATGCATCTCTGTTGATAACAAACATTATCATGAGCTCCTATACTATACAGGTAGGGTATTGCCTACTCTTAAAAATAAATTCGGGTTTCTGTCTTTCTGACGGTTGATAAGAAAGAATGAGCAAATTGTAAGAAACTTTAAGACGTGATACAAGACCTGGATGCCTGCTGGTCACAATTTCCAATTGACCAATCAAAATACACACTTCCCCACAGGGATGTGAATAACAGTGCGGCGTTACTATATCAAGGGATACCAATCAATGGCAACCAAACAAGTGCCCATAAACTACTATGAGTGGCCGTCCCTTACTCATGCACTAGTGTTACAATGAGAGCACATTATTTAAAATAAAAATGGTTCATCCTCTCACAGATAGAAAAGATCTAAATTAGATTTACTTGAGCTCTGTGGTAAGGGAATCTAGGAAATGCAAGCCTCATCTCTCAAACCGTTGTTAACTGTGATTTTAAAGACAAGCCAAGCCGACCCATTGACCAACAAGACACTGACACCATAAATTATGGTGCAGGTGTTTCATAGATTAAACTAACCTTTCTTACAAGCAATTCCACTTTGGTCCTTTCAGAATGTCAGGAAGGCAAATATGGGATGAACTGTTCCCAGGACTGCATATGTGATGCCAAGGGTACAGATAAGTGTAATAAGACAGATGGAACATGTGTTTGTAGAGAAGGATACATGGGACCAAAGTGTTTGGGTAATGAACTTGTTATTCTGTAATTACTGATATTAGTGTGAAGTATCACTTTGAGGAATATGTGTGTGGTATGTGGTATTTTGGGATTCAGTATTTTGTCTTAAAGGAGCGTAGGAGCGTGTTCCAACCACAGTGAACTGTGAGCGACAGTTAGACTGACCCGCCCCCAAGACCGTGGGAGGATGGGAAAGAATCGTATAAAACCCCGGGCCTGTCAAGCCCCAAGCACTGCGTCTCTTCCCCCAGTCGAGAGCAGGTGTGTGTGTTATTGAATAAACGTCTTTTGTGCCCTACAATAGACTTATATTCTTCTTTGACAGGTACGTGCTCTTTAATACTTATAATACTGTTCTTGCTGATTTTAAGATGATAATATCAGATGCTATCAGATATTTACGATGAGTGTAACTCTGTAAGCAATAGATATATTTTCCTCATAAGTATATACGACTCGGGAAGTTATGATACCAGTCACTATCATAATACACATGTACCAGAGTCCTAAGCTGTGGTTATGCTGTTTATATTGTTTTAGATACATGTACTGAAATGCCGTGTACTGTTAGCCTAACCGAGCAGACTGTTTGCTCACTAGTGTTATGTTAGATCGCTGACCACGATATTGGTGCGTACTGAATGTTTAGAAGTCTTTAGATAATACTATTCTCTCTCTCTCTTTCTCTCTCTGTCTCTCTCCTTCTCTCTCTCTGATATCGCACATCTCATGCTGTGTTTATTATCTTCACTCTTGATTTATTTACGTTTTATACATGTATTATTATTATGCTAGTCGTGTTAACTATGCCATGTGACATTACATGTAGCCTATATATCTGTCTTGTTGTTAATTGGTATACTGTTACACGACTGCGTCTCTTCCCCCAGTCGAGAGCAGGTGTGTGTGTTATTGAATAAACGTCTTTTGTGCCCTACAATAGACTTATATTCTTCTTTGACAGTGTGAGCAGTTTTACCGCCCTGGCACGAACCGAGTGAATGTTGCGGCCTAACCAGCCGCAGTAACAAGAGTGAACCCGCATGAATGGTTCATCTACACCATATCTACACCTTCACCCCCACCCTAACACCATCTTGTTACATGTGTATATTTCTGATGTGGATTAATGAAGTTATTAATGTTACCCATAGCTAAGTTTTTTATAAGGAATAATTAAGTTTTCCCCAGTAATTTCTACAAACATTTTATTAAGTGATAACAGTCCTTTCTCTGTGATCTCTCTCACTCTCTCACATGCACCCATTGACAAATAGTTGTAAGTTGTTGTCATTTTTTGTTTGTATTTGATTTCAGAATGTAAAGACGGCAGATTTGGGACAAATTGTAAGCAGAGCTGTCAGTGTGATTTAACTGGTACGCAGTTCTGTAATAAGACTGATGGGAGTTGTACCTGCAAGGAAGACTTTATTGGTCCAAACTGTTCAGGTAATTCACATTGTGCAACTTATTTCCACAGCCCTACTAATAGTTGTATTTTAAATTCTGGTAATTTTCTCTCTCACTCTCTTTCTATATATTAAGTGTTACAATTTTTAGAATATCTGCAAAATTCTCTAGTGGATTAATGACATTGGTAATTTTTGCTAAGTTTCCCAATGACCATTACGACTATTTTAATTAGTAACAATTGTTTTTCATATCATTAGTGTTCTATTGTCTATTTCTTTCTCAAACTACCATCAATCTTGCAAAAGTAAATTTAGTCTTGGGTCATTTTTTGTGCATTTGATTACAGAATGTGAAGATGACAAATATGGGAATAACTGTGCTCAGTCTTGTCAGTGTGATTCAACTGGTACACATTTTTGCAACAAGATAGATGGGAGTTGTGTCTGTAATTAAGAATTTATTGGTTCAAATTGTTCAGTATTTCAGATTTCAGATTTTAAATGTCTATGGAAAAAGTGATAAAAACAGGTGGTTTTCTTTTGCGTCCCACTTGTAAGCTTTCTGTGTGTAGTAGTTTTTAAAGACAAGGCAACCAGACTTCAAATCATAGTTTGCTTGTCACAATGATTTGACTGCTCTCGCCTCTGAAACATTTCTGAGTTTTTCCTTTTCAGAATGCCAAGAAGGTAAATATGGGATGAACTGTTCCCATAACTGTCAGTGTGATGCTAAAGGTGCAGATATGTGCAATAAGACAGATGGGACGTGTGTGTGTAAAGAAGGATACATGGGACCAAAGTGTTCAGGTAATGAACACATTTCATTCTTATATGTATGTGTATCAATATCAGACACAGCTCTGAAAAGTAATTTATATAATTTCCTAGGGGATAAATTATGTCTGCCAAGATTTTGTTTTTGCCATGAATATAACCCCACCAGTAATCTCTTGCTGCCATTTTTTCTTAATATTGTAATAACTCCCTTTCAGAGTATTGATGCTCTCCCTTGTTGGCTTCATATTGGAAAAGTACATTATATCGCCGTTTTTTCTGCGTATCTAATTGTAGAATGTAAAGAAGGCAAATTTGGAACAAGCTGCATCCAGATATGTCAGTGTGATTCAGGGGGTACCCATATCTGTAACAAGACAGATGGGACATGTGTATGTAAGGAAGACTTTATGGGTTCTACTTGTTCAGGTAATTCAGACTGCACTTTTTCAAATGCATATGGAAATGAAATACAGTGGAACTTGGTTATAACGAGAGGTCATGTTCCACCAAAAATGTCTCGTTATACCAAAGGTCTCGCTATTCCAGGAAAGTGTCAAAAAGGCAGGGCAAGGGGTTAAAATATCCCCACTACGTGCAGGACATGCTAACAAGGGAAGTAACCATGAAAAATAATGGTTACCTCTCTTGCTGGCATGTTCTGTCGATCAGCGTAGGCCTACATACATGTAATTTACTGTTATATCAAACTGACGGCAGATCTCGGCCTTGATCTCGGTACTTTTTTTTTTTGTTTGTTTGTTTTGTTTCGTCTTTATGTGCTGACGGTAGCCATGTTTCGATCAAATTAAGAGAGTCAGGTTCAAAAGTTAGAGGCAGACGAGTAATAGATTGGTCGCATGTTTGTGACGAGTGTAGGCATGTGGTCAGGAAGCCCGGTGTAGACAAAGAGCATACGCCGCGCGGCGATCAATTACGACCAAAGACCGTGGTGCGAGTAATAATTGCCTTGCGAGTTGTGGCCCCACCTGGCCATCTCTTGCGTAGGCCTAGTAATAAGTATGCTTTCTCTCCACATTGACCACTTGCTGTGACAGCACACTACGCGCAGCCAGCTCAAAGTGATGACTCATCACTCACTGGGGCAAACTGTGGGGCTGGCCATGAAGGCTGCAACTGTGTAGCTTCGTCAGACAGGTGCACTCGCTGGTCACTACTTGTGATGTGCGATAATTATTACTCGCAGCACGGTCTTTGATCCGCGTAAATCACTACCGGTATTTTTTTTGGTTACGTGGGTGGTGGCATAGTGTGCGGTCAGTAAGAAAACAAAGCTTCTTTGGTATCTATCTTAAGAGATGATTAGACAGGTGGGCGGGCCTAAATATATTGTGTGCATGGGTGGTGGAAGTAGACAACGCTTGCTAGGCCTACGCAAGACATGATTGGACGGGTGGGCGGGCATAAATTTATTGACTGCGTGAGTGGTGGTGTACAGTGCTGTCACGGCACATGGTCAGCAAGTAGACAACGCTTGCTAGGCCTACGCAAGACATAATTGGACGGGTGGGCAGGCGGGCAAATGTAAATTTATTGATTGCGAGAGGGGTAGCGTAATGCGCTGTCATGACACGTGGTCAGTAAGGAAACAAAGCACTGTCGGCCTCAGTGAGAGGTGACTAGACGGATGGGCGTGCAGTAACAGACAAAGAACAATATGTGCCTGACTCGCTACACGCTGTATTGCGGCCGCTCCCACAATTTGCCGTATGCACTCAGAATTAATTCTCTCGCTATAACAAGTGTTCTCATTATCGATTGCCGTTATTCAAGTATTTTAATATATAGCTTACATAGTAGAAAAAACGGGGATTCGTAATGTTCTCGCTATAGGCAAAGTTCTCGTTATTAGCAGTGTCGTTAAACATGATGGTCCACTGTAAATGCCATTGCTGCTTTTTTCATATCTTTGTTTTTCAAAAGCCCAGTGTATAGTGCTGAACAGATACAATGTGTGGATAATTATAATGTTTTCGGGACAAGGTGCCCTTATCTCACATACTGAGAAGGAGGATGTAACAGAAGTTTGTCTTCATGGTCTTGTATCCTTAGGTAGTTGTAGTTATAGAGGCATAAGGATTGGTTTGCATTAGTATGTAGACAGACTTGTTATTCTTTCTTGGCTTTATTCCATTGTAGAATGTCAGGATGGTAAATGTCACGAGCAGAGTTAGGGTCTTGGGGATGTTACGACTGCACGAGAGGCAGCTAACTCACACTCGGACACAACCACACAAGAAAAGTATTAGATAACTAGAGCGTATATATGTCAGGCCGGTCAGGCCATAGTTTACATAAATATTAATAACAAAACAAAAGACAATAGGGGTATATATTCAAACCAAAAAAACTCTAATTAATAACTTAACCAATGATATTCATGTAACTATGGAGGTACTGCAATCAATAGCAAATAGGTATATTATACGAAACTAGATATCAATTTAAAGTGACAGTTGAGTCGCCACTGGCCAGTCGCCAGGCAAACTCTCCCTAAATCATATGGGCTTGAGTGTTAGGAGAGCCCAGTATGTTCAAAGCCTACAGAAGCACTCTTCGGCTTGTAGGTAATTTAAGCAGTTGCCAAAAGACTATATTTTATGCACAATCACTATTCAATTCATCAACAATGTGCTATATTATTCCAATCATACTATGGCAATAGATCTATGATACAGGACACTCGTGGTCGAGTGCCAGCTGGGGTTTCCTTAGTCTTCCTATGAGGCTGTAGTTCTCTCTCTATCTCTGATCTCTATTATGCTTGAACAAATAAGATATATTACCATTGGTCACGCCTACTGGTAGGCGCGAACATCAATATAGCGCAGCGTGGGCTTTCAAAGGTCAGCCCACTCAGACCTTTCTTTCTAGAGCTCAGTCAGTCCGTTAGCAAGGACTTCTTGTCTTCAAAGCACACAGTTCAGGTACTGGTCAACCGGAGATACTTCACGACACGATGCTTCTGCTCGTCTGTATTCACCAAATCTGAACGTTACACGATGTTTTATACTATCTAACTACCCAGCGTGCTAGTCCGCTGGCCCAATTAGTTCAGCTATCTCATAGGTCGAAACCTCCCCCCATTTTAATTGTAGTAATACGTCTGCACTATTCTACCAGCCAGTTAACGTGCAAAAACTTGTCTAGTCATACTTAACAATGTCAACTAGCCCCACCTTGTTTCACCCCTACTCCATTACTTATTAATCACGAACATTAAAACCGACAAGCGTGAATCTAACAGTTTAACTTTACATTTATTTACTCACCAACTATAATTCGCGAGGGCCGTTCAAGGCCACCAGCCAATTTCTCATGGCCCTGGTAAAACAACAACAACTCACTCTCTGCGTGAGTTTTAACAACATCTGAATCATGACAGTAAATACGGGATAAACGGTTCTCAAGACTGTGTACTTGTATGTCATTCTAAAGGTACAGATATTTGCAATAAGACAGATGGGTCATGCATTTGCAAGGAAGGATACATGGGACCAAATTGTTCAGATACAAGATAAGATATTTTGTTATCCAATAAGTAAAACTTGATGTTTGTATTAACCCATTCATGCAGTGGTCCATTTTGGGACACAGCTGGTTTTCTTGTCTTCACGATTCACTATTCATGATTCATGGGTCCCTTAACCCTTCCCGGGGGTCGTAGGGGCGCTGCATTGCTGAACGCTGCACCAGCTGTCTCCACCTCTGATGGTCATGGGCAAGGGCTTGGGTCATGGCAAAACTCTTCCCTGTCCAATCGGCAATGTTGTCCGTCCATTTCTTTCTCTGCCTGCCTCTTCTTCTTCCACCTTGAACTGTCCCTTGAAGGATGATCTTCAATAGGCCACTGGCGCTTGTCACATGACCATACCATCAAAGTTTTCTCTTCTTGACGGTGGTTAGCAGCTCTTCAAAGTGTTTCTTGTCTTAACACCAGTAAAAATGATATAGGTAAAAATATTTTGATCCAGAATGATTCCTTAGTTTCTTCCCTCATATGAAATAGCAACAGTAGTCCTAAGTTATTTACTTTGATTGAACATGGCGGATGCGTACACAGTGCACTTGGATGGGGAAAAACAGCCCCTGAAGGGTAATGTAACTTTCTATAGAATATTAATATTGCTTTGATTTATGTACTATTTGGAAGAACAGCATCTCCTTGGTTAGCCCACTATCATGTTTAGCTTCTTCTATGAAATTCTCCTTGAACTTCAGACCATTGAGGTTATGATCCAATATTGAACCACTATGCACCAGAGGGCACATCTTTTTTATTCAAACTGTGGCTGGACCTGAGTGCATTCATATTGTTTTTATTAGGTTTGTATTTATTTGTAGCTTCTAATATGAACCCACTGTCACTATAATCTGCAATTTTCATTAACATTCTTAGGCTTCATTTATGTGTAAATTCGAATTCAGATCTTGTATATGCAAGAATTGTTAGCTTCATCCAAAATAATTCCTCACCCTACATTTTTTTTCCATGCTTACAGACATCTGTGCATTTGTTAAATGTTTCGCGTATATTTTTGAATTCTGCAGTTTCACAGCCATTGAGACATTTAATGTGATATATGAGTATTTGGGTGATGATGGGCAAGATTAGATTTTGACGCAATCAGGTCTACATAGAACGTCCAGACTGAAAGGTGCTGACTGACGAAGACAGTGCAGATGAAGATGGGATCATAGATAGTTTTTCAGGAAACCAGCTGCTTGCCCCCTGCATTGTAATTACTTCATCTGTATAGCATGGGCAAAGAATACTGATTGGTGAAGAGAATGGATGTGATGACACAGCAGCTACCTCAACAACTACCACATAAACATGTGGTGTCCTCAGCATCCCAGATGGCTACCTCATCTAGTTAGAGCCATACCAAGGACAAGAAACAGTGACAGTGAAACCTGGTTTTGGTGTGAGGGCTCAGGAGTGGTGGACCTCCTCAGTGAGCTGCCCAGTCTGAACTTTCAACTCTTCATGGACAACTTGTTGACCTCATAGCCTCTGGTGGATGAGCTACAACTGATGGGCATGCATGGAACCGGCACTTGCATGCAAACTGAACCCCAAAGTGCCCTTTGGGGACTTCAGAGGCCATCAAAAAACAACGATGGGCAGCTTGGAGTGTCATCTGGGCAAATCATCAGATTTTCTGCTTGTGGGTTGGAACAATGACAGCGTTGTCACCATGGTCTCAACTGCCTGAACCCCTGCAGAAAGCCAGACTTTTGTTTTCACAAATGAACCAGTATGTAACCATCCCAGTGCCAAATGCTGTGAAGAAATACAATGCCACCATGGGAGGGACTGACTGGATGGACCAGAATATTGGTTACTTCTGACCAACTATCCCAATAAGGAAGTGGTGGTGGCCCATATTTCTCTTCCCTGCGTGCATTGCCACCCAAAATGCCTGGCTCCTTTACAGAAAGAGCATATCAGCAATGAGGATGCTGATGGACTATCTGGCTTTTCTGCGGTCAGTCGCCACAACCTATATCATGAAATACGGACAAAGGCAACCAAGACCACAGGCAGGACTCTGCAGATGTAAAAAAAAAAAGCAGTGGTGCCATGTGGCCTGCCGACATTCATTAAGACAGAATAGACCATTTTCTCATCAAGGCACCAGACTAGCGTCGCTGTGCTGTGCAACGCAAAAATGTGCAGCAAGTGGCCTCGATGCTATGTGCATAAAAAATGTTTTGTTGACCTGCATATTCCGTGATTCAGTTTCAAGTTCAAATATGAGCCATTTTTTCCATTTTCAATTTTTAAAGCTAATTTATAAATGGTTCTGATACTTTTTTTTATGACCCCTTGCAAAATTCAGGATGTTTAAAGAAACAAAATTGATAATATTCCATTAAATTGCTTCTTTTCTCTACGTGTTTGCCTTGTTTCTGTATCGTATCTTGTATTATGTCAGTGAAAAAAACCACATACCCTCTTAACTTGTGCATAGCGGTCCATTATTGGACACGCATTTTGGATCAGTCAAAAGTAGGGAAATTTTGTGAGTTTAGAAAAAAACCTGATTGATCCTTTCATTCTCAGCCAAACAGCCAACCACAACAATTGTGTCCAACTTTTATCAAATTTTGAGAGGTCATGCAAGAGTGGGTTAAAGCTTTTTCGTTCCATGCAGAGGGGGCTAAAACTTGGTCTGGAAGGAGTAATTCAATACTGTTGGCATAGGGGACTTGTTCAGTTGTCTGTTTGTCCGTTTGCCAATTTAAACAACTGGTCTGTTTTTAAAAAGCACATAAGACCTAACATCATGGATTTTGGGAAACTTTCTGGATACTTTACTTTAATTATAAAGTTGTGTTTGCACATGTTGTGGAAACATTTTTAAAAATATAAGTTTCTGTTCATTTGCTGCTACTAGAACCTGTATCTGCTCAAAAAAGAAAAAAAAAAAAAGAAAGGAAGAAAGCAACCCCCACCCACCCACCCTCAATACTAAACACAGTCCTGTTCATTTATGAACATAAAAGAGGCCACTTTCTTGCAGAAGACCTATGCCACACTATTGAAGAAATATTATTATTATTATTATTATTAGAATATTGCATGGTTATGATGTCTAAATCTGACAGTGGAGAGGACAAAGAACGTGTAGTGCACTAACCATTGATGTTTGTGGTGATGTTGGAGCCATACAGTGATAAATCACCTCAACCATGCTGCAAAGAAAATTGTAGCAATTTGGAATTTCTTTAATGACATACATTTTGTTGTGAGACTCATTGTCATCATCCATATTGTAATGCTCAGACATATAAATGGTTGGAAAAGGGGGAGAACAGGTTTCTTCTTACAGAACTTCAAGACACTCTAACTCACAAATCAGGGAACACATTACGTTTCAGAGACGTTTCAACTTATTTGACACATTTACTTTCACAGGCACTTTTTGGGGGTAGGGGTTAGGGTGGTGGGAGTGGTTAAAATCTATATATGTTAAAATTTTCCCACTGAACTTCTGAGATCTTTACTTGGTTCAAAGCTCTCTTTTGTTTCGTTACTATTTTGCTTGCCTGAACTATTTTGTTTTAGCATGTGAGGCACAGAAATATGGAGCAAACTGCAGTCTTGATTGTCAGTGTGAAAACCTTGGGACACAATATTGTAACATGACAGATGGAACTTGTTTTTGTAAACAAGGATATGGAGGTGATAAATGTAAAGGTATGGAGTAAAAATATGATGTTTTGATTGAGTCATATTTCTTCTTTTTTTTTTTTTTTCCCCTACTATGCACTCTGCATTTTAGGTTTGTATTTCTTTACAAAGGTACAGAGAATTAAAAACATGTAGGTCAGTACAATTTGTTTTTGAGCATGTCTGCAGTTGTGTAATACATGTATATTTTCCTGTCTGGTAAATATGTCTATAATTCAGCTTATCCATTTCATGTTGTTACTCAAATTCCTTTGATTTTGTCAGCTATATTTTATCATCACCAGCATCAGCACATTTTTATTTGACTAGCAAACTCAACTACAAGCCAACCAAAGCTGATCTGATAGCCGACAGCTCTGAGTATTTACAACTTTCGGCAGAGTTGAAAAAGGAGGTAAATGTTGATGCTCTGCATCTAGTAGACTTTTAGCAGTTCTTGGTTAAGATAAAAATAACAGCTGAAACAATAATTACTACTCTTCATGAGCCATGAGCTTGGTATAGCAGAGCGTATTGCTGAAACAATCAAACAGCCACACAGCTTGGAAGTTAGCTAATTATCCAGCCACACTGCTCGGAAGTTAGCTTATTATCCAGCCACACAGCCAGCTAACAGTCAGGAGTCAACCAAGGAATCAGCCTACTAACCAATGTCACCCAGTCAGCTTTCCTGCCAACTACAATCACCCAATCAATAGTCAATCATCCTGCTAATCAGTATCCAATCTACCTACAGACATACATACCTATCTGCATTCCCACTTGCCACCTACTAAATAACCGACCAAATAATTGTGTGACATAAGAGTGAAAAGGGCTAATTTTCTGTCTGCAAAGTTAACTATCAGGTTGCTAATCAACTTCATGCACTGAACAATTTAAATTAACAGCTAGGTACTGCCTGTGATAAGAACAAACTTTGCATCCAGCCACCCTTTTCTGCATAACCCATGAAATGCAAGTATAACATTTTAAAAAGTATTTTAGCTAAGGGGCATAAGCCTGCACCAAAAACTTGACATGCTAACGTGTCTCATGTACTTCTTTCAGCTGAGGCACAGACTGAAACTTGCTGAGTTCATGGTCTTTTCCCTGTCAGTGGTGGGCATGAAGTATGGCAATTTGTTCCTTTTCATTCTTAAAATCTGTCTCATAACTGCACCTGTGATGTCACTCTTTCTCTTTTCTGATCATTGTTTAACTTTATGAGAGACGTGCTCCAAGTTATCTATGTGAGTGATGGCTTTTGTTTAGACATAAGAGCACAGGTGGAAAATGGAAGATTAACAGCTGAAATTTTGACAGTCAACCTTTTTGTACCTCCACTATGCGATAGCCCCCCCCCCCACCCCCCTGTTTTTGTTAGGAAATTGCTGTTAGTTTGAAATATTTGGAAAGAAATTAATGTGATTTCTATAGAAAAAAAAAAAAGATGATATCACTCAAGAAAAATATACTTTTTAAAAAGATATTTCAAAGGAAAAGTGACCATTGATTTCTATTAAATTTTCTTTTTCTTTTCTTTTTTGTGTGCACATCAGTTTACTTTCTTGCGATCCCTGTGGAAAACAAAAAGAAGCAAAAAAAAAAAAAAAAATATATATATAAAGTGGGCTGGATGCATGTAAATAATATACAACAAAAGCTCCTCTTCTATGTTATTCTGTTCATTTGTTTTTTATATACACCATAGTTTTGAGATGTGACTTGACCCAATATTCTCATTATTATCACAAATGAATAAATATATTTCCAAACTCATAGAAACCCAATCCAAATTTTAATGTTGTATGCATGTATCCTACTACTTCTATTTCAAGGGTTTGTAGCTTTACTAACAGTTCACACAAAAAACAACACAAAAAAAACAACAACCCCAAGGTGCTTTGGAATAAAAAAAACACTGAAAAGAACAAAAAAGAAACAAAGAGATGAATAACCAGTTCTTTAGCTTCTGAATTCTGCCAATTACTGCAGATTAAGCTAAAAGGCTTGATGTTTAACATCATACCACAAAAGGTTAATGGAAAGGTATAGTAAGGTGAGCAGATAGATATCATTATAAAGATTGTCATTTATCCATAAATACCTGTAAATAAGTATGTGCCCACTAAAAGTAAATGGCATCAGATCATCAGATAAGTCATTCAGGCTATAGTTTGATGAATGAAACTGGTTTTGAAGTAGTCTATATATAAATTGCCCCGGCAATGGAAGGGCCGATTTTCTAGACATGCCTGGATTTAACAGACAATTTCATTCACTCCCAATAAATCTTAGCAGGAGACTGAGTTTTGAGGCTAAGTTTGGGTCTGATGGTGCCCCGGCATGACAATGGGCATTTTGAGCCTGAAACAGACGATACTTTGCCAGATCTATTAAAATAACACTCATGAAGGAAAACTTAATGGGTACCGGTACCTAAGGGCATTCGGAATAATACCCCGATAATAATATATTTACATGTGTTTAACATGAAGAATAAATAAATGAAAGAATGGCTGAAAGAAAAGTCATGTTATTCTTCTAATAATAATAATAATAATAATAATAATGGATGGCATTTATATAGCGCATATACACTCATTCCATAATTTATTATACAATTTGATTGAAAGGGATAAGTATGATGACTCTCAAAGATATGCATGTATGTGTATGTCATTTTGTTACATCTCATTATGTATAGAAATGGAAGTCTGCTAGTGAACTTCAGTTTGGAAGTAGAGAAAAAGCCTGACATTGAAGAACTGCTGAGGACAGCTGTTTCAAAATCTGTATGTGGTGAAAGCTTTACATTAATGGCACAGGAGGAAGTCACATTCTTAAATATGGGGATTGAAGATGAAAAAAGTTAGTACTACACAACTATGTCACATTACAAAGATTTGTAGACACAATTCAACTATATCATTCATCCGTCCATCCGTCCGTCCAAGACAACCTCATTCATCCATTCATTCATTCATCCACCCATCTACAACTCAAGAGATTGTTATTTTCATTGTATTGTTAGTTTACTGTCTCATTATTTGGACTTTGTTATTAATTTCTCTCATTTCCAATTTAAAAAAGGAAACAAAAGGTTTCACAGGCTCTCTGTTAAGCATGACACAAGTCGTCCATTGCTGTTTCCCATCCTCTCTGTCACCAAAATTTTTTGTATCCCTTCATTCTACAGTCTCGTGTGTCAAGGATAAGCGTGTATCTGATGTCATGTAAGTAACAAAAGCTGCCATCGAAAGCATAATAACTTATTGTAATACAGCCTGGGGAGGCAATGCAAGAGAAAGTGACAAGCATAAACTTAACAACACAAACATCAAGAAAGTATGCAACATGACAGACACGGCATTTTTCAGTTTTAACCATCTATACTTAAATTAATGCTTGTGTGAAGAAATTTATTTCCATCTTAAATGACAGCCAACATCCCCTGTTTCTTCAAATTTCTAGATCATCCAAGAGCAACAGAATAATACAAATGAAAACAAACAGGGAAAGACACAGAAGATCATTGTTGCCTTCTGCAATTCACCTCAGCAAGCCATTTCACTTATGTGTGCCACATTTCATTACGGTTCTTTACCATGTCACGGCATGTATGCCTGTTATTGGCTGATTGAGTTTGTTTATATAATGATACGTAAAATATGTGATGTGTACCACATGTGTGCTGTTTAATGCTCTGTGAAAAAGAATTTCCCTTATGGGATAAATAAAGTGATTCTTATCTTATCTATCAACTGGTGAACTAATTTGTTCTTCCATTCCACAAATAGAGAACTCTGCAGTCTGTTTCTTGCTTGCATTTCTATCAATATCATGTCATTTTCTATCTTTGATTCTCGCTCCACAAAATAAGATAGGGATACCCAGGAGCCTATTGGTGCTGCCCATGTTGTGGTAGAATGGTTCCTTGTAGTTTGTTAGACTTACCGTCCATGAAGACCCCAGGTGAAGTGAAATTGTATGAACGGGGGTCATTATGTTATAATAATAATAATAGTTCGTCCATCAGGTATGATGATGACCTTAACAACACCAGAGGAATAAAGAACAGAAATTGTTGAGAATTTCAACACATGGACAATAAAGAGAACTAAAGGACACAGAGGACAGAATGGAAAGACTGTTCTTTCATGACTTATGGCTTCTCATGTGACTGATAAGTCCTATTTTTGCCCTGCAGACCCTTCCGCATAAATGACAAGAGTGCTCCGTTGGTTCAGTACCACTGGGCCTTTTCTTGCGCCATTCTCTTTTTTTGATAGCCTGCTGGACTCTGTCAGCTTCCCATGCTTTGCTGCCTCTGGTAAGGGCCGCCCTCCAATTTGCACGATCAAGCGAGAGCTTTTCCCACTCACTCACATCAATGGCAAAGGCCTTCAGTGATTGCTTGAGAGTGTCTTTGTAACGTCTCTTTGGGGCCCCAACATTCCTCGTTCCATTGGAGAGCTCAGAGAAGAAGATTTGCTTAGGGAGTCTGGAGTCGGGCATTCTGACAACATGTCCTGCCCAACGTAGCTGAATTTTTTTCAGGTGGCAGAAGATGCTCAATTCCTTGGCACGATTGAGGACCTCAGTGTCTGGAATTTTATCCTGCCATTTGATCCTTAGGATCTTTCTAAGGCAGGCCAGATGAAAGTGATTTAGCTTTCTGGCATGCGATTGGTACACTGTCCAGGTTTCAGCCCCATAGACTAGGGTGGGAAGGACCACAGCATTGTACACTTTCAGCTTAGTGTCTGTGCGAATGCCGGCAACATCCCATACTCTCTTTCGAAGCCTGCCAAATGCAGAGCTGGCTTTGCTGATTCTTGAGAGAATTTCAGTATCAACGCGAGCCGCAGAAGACAGTGTACTGCCAAGATAGGTGAAGTTCTCCGACACCTTCAGAAGACTGTCATGGACTTTGATATTTGGGGTCACAGGATACTTGTCGTCTGGAGTAGGCTGATGGAGCACTTCCGTCTTCTTTGTGCTTATTGTGAGGCCAAAGTTGTCACAGGCACTAGAGAACTTATCAACACAGTTTTGCATGCTATCCTCATCGTGTGCCAGAAGTGCACAATCATCAGCAAATAGTAGGTCACAGACTTGAGTACTTTTGGTTTTGGTTTTTGCCTGAAGTCTCCTGAGGTTGAATAGACTGCCATCAGTTCGGTACTTGATGCTTACCCCTTGAGGAGGAGAGCTAAAGGCTTCTTGTAGCATTGCAGAGAACATGATGCTGAACAGAGTTGGGGCTAAGACACAACCCTGTTTTACCCCATTTGTGACAGCAAAGGGCTCTGAAACACTGCCGTTGCTTTTGACTGCAGCTTGCATGCCATCATGAAACTGGCGCACTATTGTGATGAATTCGGGTGGACACCCAAACTTCGCCAAGATTTTCCAGAGGCCTTCACGACACA
Source organism: Onchidella celtica (assembly GCA_963931925.1). Classification (NCBI taxonomy): domain Eukaryota; kingdom Metazoa; phylum Mollusca; class Gastropoda; order Systellommatophora; family Onchidiidae; genus Onchidella; species Onchidella celtica. Next base: position 24,398,504 of record OZ007582.1, read on the forward strand.
CTGTGTCAAATGCTTTTGTGAGGTCAACAAATGTGATATATAGCGCTTTATTTTGTTCCATGCATTTTTCCTGAATCTGTCTGGCAGCAAAAATCATATCCGCCGTTCCCCTCTCTTTACGAAAGCCACATTGGCTCTCGGGAAGCAAGTCATTTGACGAGAGGTGATCAAGAAGGCGATTCAGAAGCATTCTTGCCAATATTTTGCCAGCAATTGAAAGTAGAGAGATTCCCCGATGGTTGTCACAGACTTGGCTGTCCCCTTTGTTTTTGTACAGATGGATAATTGAAGCATCTTTGAAGTCCTGTGGCAGCTTCCCTGCTTTCAACATATGATTGGACAACTCGGTCAACCTTTCAATAAGCTTTTCTCCACCGAAGGCATACACCTCAGCAGGAATTGAATCCACGCCTGGTGATTTGTTAAAGGACATCTGATTTGTGGCAGTTCGGGTCTCATTTGCTGTGAATGGCTTGGCAAGAGCTGCATTAATAGGAGTCTGAGGGAGGCGGTCAATGGACTCAGTATTTATATTTGATGGCCGCTTTAGCACACCTCCGAAATGTTCTGCCCAACGCTGAATTATAGCATTCAATTCAACAATGCGTGTTGAACCATCTGACGCAAGAAGTGGCGTAGTGCCAGAGCGGGATGGTCCAAACACAGCTCGGAGGCTCTCAAAGAACTTTCTAGTGTTGTTTGTGTCGGCATATTTCTGAGTTTCTCTTACTCGCTCTTCAAGCCAGTCATTTTTCATTTTCCTCAGCTTCTTCTGGAGTACACCCTTACATGCACGCAGTGCATCAGCTTTTGCTGTGGAAGAGGGGTCACTGCAGTGAGCTTGGATGAGACTATTTTTTTCTTTGATGAGCACTTTGATTTCATTATCATTATCATTGAACCAGTCCTGGTGCTTGCGGACAGGAAAACCAACTGTGCTGCTGGCGCAAGAGTGTACAGTCGTATTTAGGTCAGTCCAGCTCTGTTCAATGTTCTCAGGGTCAAAAGTCACGCAATCCAATTTTGAGGAGAGTTCTGATGAGAGCTCGCTCTGTTTCTCAGCTGAGCAGAGTTTTGAAACATTTAGGCGTTTAGGTGGCGCTTTCCCTTGAGGGCGTCTATTGCGCCTCAATGTTAGTCTGAGCTTGCAAACAATGAGTCTGTGGTCAGTTCCACACTCGGCACCACACATCGCCTTTGTTACAAGGACATCCTTTCTGTCAGTCTTCCTCACAATGACATAGTCTATGAGATGCCAATGCTTTGAGCGGGGATGCATCCATGACGTTCTGTTTCTCATGGGGAGACTAAAATTTGTGTTGGTAATGAACAGGCCAAATTCAGCGCACAAAGTAAGTAAGCGCAACCCATTGTTATTGCATGAACCAACTCCATGAGGGCCCAAAACATTTGGCCACGCTGAGATTTCGGAGCCAACCCTAGCATTGAAGTCCCCCAAGAGAATCAGCTTATCAGCTGCCGGGACAGAGCATATGACAGATTCTAGATCAGAATAGAACTTGTCTTTGGCTTCATCTGGGTTTGTCATGGTGGGCGCATATGCGCTAATGAGGGTGGCTGACTGGCTTTTCCCAACTGGGATCCTGAGTGTCATTAGCCTGTCATTTATTTCAATTGGCATGGACTGCAAGTTTCTGACAAGGTCATTTTTAATTGCAAACCCAACACCATGCTGTCTCGGTTTGACTGCACCCTTGCCTTTCCAGAAGAAGGTGTATCCACCACTGAGCTCTTTGAGTTGGCCACTATCAGGGAGTCTGGTCTCACTGAGTGCCACTATGTCCAGGTTGTACCTGCTGAGCTCAATGGCAATAAGTGCAGTGCGTCTTTCCGGGTTGTTTGAGTTGTCCTGTAGTGTGCGTATATTCCAGGCTCCTAGCCTGAGTAAGCTGAATTTCTTTTTGTTTCGACCGCAAAAAGGGATCCCCACTGGTCGCGGTATACCAGTCAGGGTGATGTGAAGTGGGCTTTCTTTAGGGCACCTTTTCTAGCCCCTTCCTCAGTTGAGGTGAGCAGTGCTATCCTTAAATAAGGCTGCTCAGCTACTGTGGGTGCTGCCTCCCCACGCCTCCACTTCAATCGACGATGAAGCGACCATAGCCCACAGCCACCAACGTGTAGGTCTGTGCTAACAGCTTCCAGTCTATCCAAACCTGCTGCCACCGCACTCGCCCATCGCCGTTGGAATTTTGAGAGGAAAGAAGACGAGACAAAGATGAAAGAAGACGAGGTGAGTGTTAAGACTGGCGCAAAGAATTTGTTTTTAGTGAGAAAGAGCTGCGCAAACATCAGACTCACTCTCTCGCCTGGACACAACTTATCCAAGTGGCAAGACAGGGTCAAGACGACTGGAAATGTATCCAGGTGCAGGAGGATGCCAGAGGGACAGTCATATTGCCTGACCGGCTGCCTGTAGGCTACTCCACAGCCTCGCAGTCCCAACTGACTAGGGTGAAAGACCCAAACCAAAGAACACCAATACTGGTGGATGCTCTGTGTCACGATATCCAGGCCAGAGTGACGGTATATTGCCATCTGCCCTATCAATCAACCACTGGCCTGCTGCCGCCAGCTTCGAAGCTGCGTCCGGGAAGTTTGCTCAATTCTTCGTCTGTGATTTAGGCAAACAAGCCTATGACCACACCGCTACCGGGGGCCAATATGAAGGACTCATTATGTTACAGCATAAGCAATTACATCTTTGTATTAACCACATGAAAATTAAGCTGGTATATCTAGAATAAACACAAGAGTTAACAGATTTTACAGCATAAAAATGCATGGTCACCTTGATCAATACCCACAATGCAGGATCATGCAATAGTTACATTTTTTTACATAAATTGGGCAACTGGCACTGTTGCATGTTTGCAAAATCACCATTATGGAAGTGATGAAAATGGAGGAGTGGGTGAGATATTACTTCTTGCATGAATAATTTGCTACAAGTTTGACATGAATCTTAAGAGATAGATTTATGTGTGTCCTCATAAGTGACTATTAATGTTTCAATGATCAAAAGTGCAAATCATTTGGAAAAACTGCAGCAAAACATTAACTTTGTGAATAAGATTGACTAAAATACTCAATGAAATTCTATATTCACAAATAGCCTGCTCACGTGCATGGGATGTGATATGCATGCCGCATCACATTTAAGATACTTTTACTGCTTGTAATTGTAAGATATTTATGTAAACGGAAGTACATATAGTGGATTCATGTTTTGTAAAATGAAGTAGTGTATTCATGTTTTGTAGAATGAAGTAGTGGATTCATGTTTGTACACCAAGATAATGCCGAATCTGACATATTGCAATCAGAAACTGGTTTTCACAGTAAATGACATAAACATGTAATTGAATTTAACTTGCCTTTGTGAAAAATGTAGTTTTGAAATATTCAGGCACCAGGATGAACGATGTGTATGCTGTTTCCTAATAATTTGTTATTGTTCCTGTTCAGAGAAAATGTGCAATAACTGTTAATATTCACATCCATTTCACTCTTCGTTCTCCCTCACAATTTTTTCTCCAGTTCTACTTCAGATGATAAAGGTCAGTGAGAACCTTTTTACTTTTTCTTCGTGATTGCTGTTTAATTGTTATGTTAATATCATTACCATAACTTCCCATAGCAAATTTAATGAAACTAATTATCATCGTTACTATTTCTTTTTAGATGTGAAATTTATGTTTAAAAAAAATCCTCCTTAATTATATAAAATATTATTTACCCAGAAAAATGTGTGAGTAAATGTGACAATAAGAGATCAGCATCTCTTAATTTGATAATCCCACTGTGAAGATAAACTACAGGAAGACTGAAAACTGAAAGTGTGTAAGCTTGAGTTTTTTTATTTGAAAGGCTTTTGAAGAATAAGTATAACAGAGAAAGAGAGAAGAAGAAAGAGGTGCAAACAGAATTACCTAGGATTCTTAGAAAAAGCATATCATATAATGCTATCATTTTTCATATTGTTTTTTTGTTTTTTTTTAACTTTTGTCATTACTTCCAGATATCAACACGTTGATGATAGCTTTAGCTGCTGGCATCTCTGCTTTTATTATTTTGTGCGCAGTCATTGCTGTAGGCGTCTATAGGTGGAGAAAAAAGAAACAGAAACAAGATCAAGGTTATGACTCAGCACTGGAAATGTACAGAAGGCGACAATCAAGTATACTGAAGTGAGTCAAACTCTGCAGTTTTGATATTCTTTAATGGAACTTTTTATAAATTCCAAGATGACATGTTGACATGTTTTTTATATTCAACATTAGCATGTAGGCTAGTTTCAATGGAAGAGTGTACAGCTATATTACTGTTAGTCGATTGTCTGGAACACAAGAGACAGAGACGATGAGAAAGAAACAAGCAGAGATCATTGAAGATAGGTATGATTTCTATAACTTTTTAAGAGGAGAAACAAAATAGAAGAGCAGGGCTACAAGAATTGCACACAATTTGACTATTTTGGTATGCAATTTATAAATGTAACTACCAACCCTAAAAAAAATGTTGGTAAGCTATGGCCTGCATGTTCTAATTTGTACCCGACTTTTTCATGGCTTTCAAATCTTCTTGAACAGAACAGGGATTTACACAAGACGCAATAGTCAGTTCTACTCTGGTAACCAGGGATTAATTTCAAGTGTCTATCCCAACAAAGAAAAAGAGATGATGGAACCATGGACAAAGAGTAAGGGCTCTGACTATAAAGTGGCCACTGGATAATATAAAGTGAAACAAAAATATTTTTTAAGATAAGATTAATTCATCTCTTACTCTTTACCTGATCTTTTCCCTCAGTCAGATGATACCAGTGAATCTCAGTGACAATATTATGTATCAGCCTATTGCAGTTAGTGGAGAATCAAGAAATTATTTTTATGTAATCTGTTGATGTTACGGCTACAATTGTTTCATCATAAGGAAGAATAGGTAACAGGGCATAAATTTGTGATTTTATCCTGGTGGTCTTGAGCACAAACTACCTAACTCAAAAATTTCACAGTGAATGCAGAAGATGATCTCATTCTACATCTTGCGTGCAAATAGACTACCATCAAACACAAGAAATTAAATAAAGTACAGTTCAAACTGTCCATATTCAATGAGTTTTTTTTCTATTCTGAGCAGTTTGTGCCCCAAACCAATGATATGTACCACAACTGTGTCATTGTATTTGATGATGAGAACCATAAAGACAAGAACGTTGAATGTAAATAAACATACTTCATGTACACATTAATTTATAGATCCTATCACACAAGTGTTGTGCGCTGAAAATCCTCTTTGGTACAGCACAAGTAATAGTGAAGGTGATTATCAGAAAGGTAAGGTTTACAGCAGTATTTAACATTTTCAGTCAGTAAAAGCATTGAAAGTGACATTTGAGTGAGGAATATTTTTTTATTTTTTGTCTTTTGTATTTAGTATACTACTCTAATCCCATTTTGGGAAATTTGCCTTTGTGCCATTGCAGCCGTTACAACTGGAGCAGGCACGTCATCGCCACATTGCAGCGCCAGTCGGCGGTTGTTTTTTTTGGGGGGGGGGGATGAGGGGGGAGGGGGAGGGAATCGAGGGATGAATTTTATTTAATTTTGCCCGGGCAGCGGCCTGTCCGGCCTGCTCTTTTCAATTTCCAACTGCCAAGGTATCTTTAACATGTACACGGGCCCTCCGAATATGTTCCTGCTATAAGACTGTAAGATACGTTTTGAATTATTATTCCTATTTGCTTGCATAGGTTGTATTTTTAATCACCACAACATGTGTCATGGGGTGGCGTACTTTCAGATTTAACATAATCAGATAGATAGGTGACGTGTTCATCTTTGAACACTTGCACAGCAAAAGTTTATATTCATTTAAATTTGAATTCCTAGATACATTGTCATGAATTTTCACAGGTAATTTTGCAAACCAAAAAAAATTGCTAAGCCATTATTTATAGTTTCTGTTTGATCTGTATCAATAACTATATTGGTAATTATTACTTCTCTCCATCAGGACCCATCCAACAATCTCACCTCAAGGACAGATCAATTTCCCTCTTCAGACCTCGCTCTCTTAGTGGTGATGAATCTGTTTGTAAGGGAAATGTTATACTTATAAACATTTTTGCACGAACCATGTAGATAATCAATTTACAAATGATTGAATTCATAGTCTCAACATGCTCTTCTAACCTTTATTTGAAATTTAAACCTCTGTGATATTCAGTTGAATTTGAAACAGTTTGCAGTGCCTGGTTAAGAAAGGCTTATTGCCAAAAATTATTTCACATTTCATAGGATGATTATAACATACTGATTTAGTGATTTGGAATTGGCAAATGTTGAAAATTTATTCATCTGGCTTTTTGTTCCAGTCCAAAACATGCACAAGAACTTGACAGCTAATAATATCTCATTATAACATATGGAGCTTCAAGTCCATTTACGTTTCAGAATTGCGGAATATTTTTTCCATTACTAAATGATTTGTATGAATATGTGGATCTGATACATAAACCCTTGCACTATGGTGATCCAGAGACCGGTATGTGACTCTCAAACTAGAAGACTGACAGTTTAACACAGATTAATCAATATCAAGTCAACATGGTAATATTACCATTCATTTATCCATAAATTCTTCACTTTGTGTGTACCTGAGCTGAGTGCAAGGGAAGATGTAGAAGCCTATAATTGAATAATGCAGATCTAATGTAATTTTAACGTGTATGTCAAAATCCTGACTTGATGTTCTGCGGGCCAAAGTCAAGCTGAAGTTTTGTCAGGTGTATTCCTTTCTGTCAGTGTGTACATTGTAATTCAACATAAGCCATGAAGAGTCATTAATTTCATAATTGCTACAAGGCTCTTTAATAGCTTGTGAAGTACAATATTACATGTATTTTCTTTATGTTTATCTTATTTTTCCCAACTGTCCAGATTCTTCCATTTCAAGAAATCCAACACAGACTGAGACTTCTCCAAGATATGCACTACCCAGGAGTAAGTTGTTATGTTTCTCTTTTGATAAGTTAGTTCAAATGAAATGTGGAAAAAAGAAACAACTTATCTTTTTTAGTGTTTTTCTGAGAAAAAAAAAAAGCAGTTAAATTTCCCAGTTACCTGTCCTTTGTGTTTGGTACAATAGTGTGTCATACAATAGTGATGCTGTAAGGGAAGCACAGTTTTTTGTACTGTGTTATTTAATTAAAATAATAGATACATTTCCACTCAATTTTATTTTGTCTTCTAAGATAGGAAACGTGACCAGAGGGTCAGCATCTGAGTAAGAAGGTAAATGTATCTCTTTATCTTTCAACCTGTGATACATCTAATGAGTCAAACAAATAAAGCTTTCCCGCATTTTTCTTAAAAAATTATACACGTGATCATTTTTGGTAGGTTTGCATCATATTCCTGCCAGCTGTCATATTTTTGCCACGATTCCATTTTAGACTCACTTCAAATTAACGTCTCCTCATCTTCAAACAACAGAATAAGAGAATGGGTGATAGTAGAACAAGTCACAGGCATAAAACAAATGGCGACTGGCAAAGAGAATGCGACTAGAATATGGAGACAGGGAACTTCAACAAACATGTTTACATTTTACATGTTTATATAAGAGATGTAGTTCACACAACCAATAGGAAACATACTGTTCTGTTTTGGACATTGACTTTCTCTCCCTAAAAAAACATTAGTGTGATTGGAGGGTCTGGAAATTGTTCAGGCTGATAATTGTTTGGAAGATAGCCAGGAGGAGGTTAAGGGGTGGGAAGTGATGATGCCTATGTAGCCCTGTCACGGATGTGTTGTTCTTTTCAGAGGAAAGTGTTCGTGAAAATGTAGATGTCATTATACTGACTGGTGTGAAACTGGGAAATCATCCATTAAATCTATTATCATATTTTAGGGAATGATGTTAAGGCCTCGCGCCCAGGCAGAATAATCTCATGAGCCGCCAAATCAGAGTGCACAAAATTTTGCCATCAAAAGTATGCTCAAAACTGATCGATGTTTGAGTAGAAGTTTGCGAATTATGAATTTTCAGATATTTCAGTACAGCAGGATAACAGATTGAGAGCCCGACGGCATTCAGCTTTGCCATTTCTGTCAATGGATTATGGAGACATCAGGGATAGACCTGAAGGTAGTGAAAGTCACTGATTTTGCAAGCTGTATTTTTATATGCTTCATAGCCGATTGCTATTCTGGTAAAGAAATAATCTTCAGAATGCACAGTTAACTTTTGAAAGATATCCCCCTGACAGTTCTGTTCAAAGAAGTGACAGCTTCAAGGAGTGACATAACAAATGAGTGACTGCTCAGAGGAGTGACATAAAAAATGAATGATAAAAATTCCGTACCAGTATCAAAGAAGTACTAGATCTAGTGACATGTGAAATGATGGAAAGATAAAATTTCAAAGGCATGAAAATTCAAAGGAGTGACATAACAACGAATAATAGTTCAAAACTGCTCCCCGTTTCAAAATGTTTATTATTGATCTCCCAAACTCAAAACACTCATTATTTTATTCTCCAAAACTCCCACACTTTTATTATTGTTCTCCATAAGTCTTCCCCAAACTCACATACTTTTATTATTGTTCTCCATAAGTCTTCCCCAAACTCACATACTTTTATTATTGTTCCCCATAAGTCTTCCCCAAACTCACATACTTTTATTATTGTTCTCCATAAGTCTTCCCCAAACTCACATACTTTTATTATTGTTCCCCATAAGTCTTCCCCAAACTCACATACTTTTATTATTGTTCTCCATAAGTCTTCCCCAAACTCACATACTTTTATTATTGTTCTCTATCATTGAAATCATCTCCCAAGTCATGTTACAGTTTACATCAATGATCACTTGAACTTGAAATGTAATTTTTTGCACAACCCTCTGGAGGTATATATTTTAGTCCACTATATCATTCTTTTGTTTGATGCACTCCCTCCCCCAAAATTAATTGACAAGATGATTATGTTAAATAAGTGAAGTTTTGAAAGAAAACAAAACATGGACTTAGTGAACACAGAATTGTGTAAGAGATGCAAAGTGAGGAGTGTCCTCTTCAAAGAAATAGTAAATGAATAAAGTATTTGAAAAAAAAAATTACATTATTGATATGTCAATATCAAACATGTTTCAGCATTGTGTTTGATAAAAGCATGAGGTCTGTATTATATTTCGTCTGTTCAGTTTCGTGTTATTTATGAAAAAAAAAAAAAATGTTAAGACTTGGATTTCATGTGCCCCTGTCCCGTTGAAGCTTTCTGTATGATAAAATTGATCTGATCTCAGTTTGCTTCTTGTTTTAATTTTGAGGTTCATCCAAAATGGTGCCTGGTACTAGACTCACTTCACGTCGACATTCAGCTTTGCCTAGCCTTGCATTAGATAATTGGAATATCATGCAAAAACCCACAGGTATATTAACTAATTCTGTTTTATGTTTCAACAACAATAAAGATAATATCGTTCTTTAAATTGTGGAAATCAAACTTAAGTGTACTACATATTTGTGCATCTTTGTTGTTATCTCCCTGTAGATTAACAGGAGATATGTGACATCTTAGGCAGATTTGTTTTCATGAAGACTTACCATCCATGTAAAGGTTCATACATTAATTCAACTTTTCAGATTCATCTTTGGTGCAGCCAAATACCAGACATGCATTGCGGCGACATTCAGCTCTGCCAGGTCTGTCTATGGATACTGGCAATAACAGCAATGTTTACAATGGTAAAGAAAATTCCACTGGTTGTTATTTTTTTCCCTTCAGTCATCTATGATTCTGTGTGTATAAACAAAGCAGGGTTGGTGAATGCAATGTCTTAATCAAAAGTTAAAAGTACTTCTATTGTGTGCTCTCACTGTGTAATTCAGAAATGTACCTTTCCTGAAAATGGTATACACCTAAAAAAATGTGTAAAAATGTAAGGACCAATTTTAATTGGCAAAATTTTGTTTAAAAGTGAGGTCTCCCAAATTTGTTCTATTTTGTATTTCACAATCATTTATAAAGTATCACAATTTTTATGAGAGTGTCAGAGATTTTAAAATGAAAGAAGAGGAAGAAATTTTGTATGTAGAAGGCAGGAAGCTTTCATGGAAAGGTAATGTTGAACTTGCTTTCATTCTTTGACTAGAATTTATAGTGTAGTTTTATTACCATTTTATTTTTGGAAATTAATGGAAAGAAGGAATGTGCATGGCTGTGGCAGAGGTTAGGCCTAGCAATTGTCAGGGGCAGTGCAGCTAGCATAATTATGTGCATGTCATGGACTTAAGTTTTTTAATTTTTTGTTTTAATTACCTGCATACTAAAAACCAAAGATGGGAATCATCTGCAAATGTCCTGATTTACGGAAATTATTTTAGAAAGGGAAAGTATTGCTATTACAGCGGAGAACAGTTAAACCAAAACTGGCTAAAACGAAACTACTGCTAAACATAAGGAAAATCAGAATCCCTGATATTTTTCCTCTTTACTTTTGTTAACAAACTAGCGCTAAACTGAAATAACCCTATAGTTCAACTGAAAAGAAAGTTGCTGGATTCAGTGGCCAGTCCATTGTGATTTGCCATAGAATGAGTCAAGTCACTGTATTACCCCACTAGCGCCCCCTCCAAAAAAAAAAAAGGCAGAGCATGCTTCATTCTGCCTGGTAGTATAGACCTACATGGGAGTGGCAGCATTACAGGGATAGGGGGAGAGGGTGGGAGACCCATAACCTCACGGGTCTGAAATCAGACAGCAGCAGACGTTACATTTCGCTCATTGCGAGTGACCTTTCATGTAAAGTGTATGACTAGTGACGGCAGACAGCGTATTTCATGACATCGTGTACGGTAATGGTAACAAGATCAGCGGACGGCAATTCTCAATTCAATACTGTCCGTCCACATGCATGTCTCCCTGTTCTGAGAGTTAGTCCACATTCGCCCCGCATATCCATGCTTCGTGTGTCCCTAGGCCTGAGCAATTGCCCATCCTCATTCTCAGTCAAAAACCCAGCAAGCGAGGATGTGTTGAGTCTGTGTAGCCTGTGCACTTACATTATTTGTCCTCTGTGATAGTGATTTGGGCTGCCTCTCTTGAAACTGGCATTTTTCAAGCCTCCTATAGCTATACTGAAACTCTGTCTGCTCTAAACTGAAAACAACCCTGTGGTCCTGACGATTTCGGTTTAACCGTTGTCTACTGTATTACAGTATATACTGTTTGGTGTGTCATCCAATTCTGTATGGGCTTATATAAGTGTGTGTTGTGGTTGGTGGTCACATGTTATATCAAAAGTGGGGGAAATTTTTCTGTCAGTTGTTCCCATCCTTAAACAAAAAAAAGAAGTTCTGTTTGTTTTGAATGGGGGCTTTACATAATACAAAATTTTCTTTTTTTTCTCTCATTTCTTAGCTTTGTGCCTCAGCATACAGGTCCATTCATTTGTCTTACTAGGTGTAGATGAGTACAAATTGTAAACTTGCACTTGACTGGACCAAATTGATTCCTCTCAGATCTTTCTGGAATGCTGTTCTAGAATCCATATTGCATTCCATTCACTCACATCATCATAGTTTTCAGTGTGAACGAAGAGCATTAATTCTTTAGAAACACTTTGCAGTGAATGCTCTATATACTTTTCTGTTTTCTGCAGCCGGAGCCAAAAGGAGAATTGGAAATGTAATTGCGCCTGATCTCCAGAGCCTCCAAGACCTACAAGGTAAGATCAAAAATAGTGTGGATGACATGTTATTACCTTAGATCTGAAAATGTTGGCTCAAAAACTTTGATTTAGGGATAAATATTGTTCAATTATATGAAGAAAATCAAACAGGGTTAGGCCTTTGTGACAACAAGATAGATATAATATTAGTATCTGATGTGGACATTTTAGTTCATTTCAGTTGTAACTTTCTTTAGGTCAATGCAATTAAATACCCATCTAATTCACATAAATGTGCACACACTCATACAATGGAGTTTGGTTGTTGGATACAGTACATCAAGAAGAGTAATAAAGTGAAACTTACCAAAGTAGTTTATACAGCCGCCTTTTAAGAGACTGAAGATGGTGATTTTAAAACAGTTTCTATCTATCCAAAATCATGTTAAGACGAAATACAATTGTGGGTCCCCTGAATTTCAGGTTAAGCAGTTTCTACTGTAATTTAATTCAGCATCACCTCATATTCTCATATAGACCAGAGACGCACCAGAAGAGCATCGGTTCACGGTACCCCTGATACAGTGATGCCCACCCACAACGATGGTAAAACATAATAATATGCTACTGTACTCACAGTTTGTACAGGATGTATGTGTGTTAATATAAAATATCTTTAAAAGTTATGGCAGCATTCAAGTTTATGACTGTTGAAATAATCTCAGTGTTACTACTAATGTCAGTGTCTTCGGCACATCATCTAAGTTAACTTATTGTCACCCTAAAGCATTCACAAATGTATTAAATTAATTGCAAAAATATTAATGCAAAATAAAAACCAGAATGTGAAGGTTGTTTGCAGTTAATATTCCTTGATGAATTTGCACCAACCTGACAGGTGTTGTTGCATATCAGAAGAAATCTCCCAAATTGGCACCGCGGCTAACTCTGTTTGGCTTATTTTATCCCATTATCTGGTTTGTTTACTTCTTCGCTCGGGCGGAAGTAGAGAAGGGAAAAAAGGTCACTCACGCGGGGCAGGTAGTCATGCATTCACTCACATGAAGCACGCGGGGCAGGTAGTCATTTATCCACTCACATGAAGGAGAAGTTTCCTCACGAATCAGTCGTTTCTTTGTCAATAAACAGTTTAATTTCATGTTACTTCAAGTCTTCTTCAGTATATTGCTAATGTGCGTTGTTCAGAATTCGCAACATGGTGCCGAAACCCGGGAAGTTTCGTTGAGAACATTCCAGTTCCATCAGATCACGTAAGCCAAGCCCTGTCCCAGTAGCAGTCGATGAAGAGTGCTTCAAACAGTTAAGTAAACGATGTCGGTCTTTTCATTATCATATTCATCATTGACATTTGTAGTCTAGCCTACAGACTACTAAGAAGTTGAATCGGTTTCATTTTCAAGTCTCCAAACCTAGATCTAGATCTGGATTCGAGTAGGTCTGGTTTCATTCATCATTCATCAGTAACCTGATCTTCGGACAGACACCTGTTTAGTTTAGTTACATCTTCCTAGACATTATCACGTCATGGCAGAAAACCTAACGCTCGAACAAGCTCAACGTTTGCGCACGTCAGCCAAAAGTTGGCTTACCAGAGAATCAAATATTCTCCAGGCCTTGCTTGATGCAGCAAAGAGAGATCTTCCACAAGTAAGATTCCACGTAACCCAGTTTCAAGCAAGGCTTGACAAGTTCGACACTGCTCAATCTAGCGTCGAAGCAGTCATCAACCTTGACGATCTGGAGGGTGACATTGCAACATCAGCAGACTACAGAGACGCTGCATGCACAGTCTACCTCAAGGCCCAAGAGGTAATCTCCGCAAGTGTCAGACCACCTAATGAAATTGATTTGGTGTCGGATCGTGTCTCAATAGCGTCGGCAGATGCCCACCAACCATCACAAGCCACAGCGAAATTACCTAAACTTGAGCTTCCCAAGTTCAGTGGGGAAGTGACAGAATGGACATCGTTTTGGGACAGATTTGCTGCAGTGGTCCATACTTCAACTGGTCTGGCTCAAATCACAAAATTTACGTACCTGCAGTCCCTACTCAAGGGCGAGGCAGCAGCAGCCATCAAGGGTCTGCAGACCACAGCCGAAAACTACGACACTGCCGTTGACATCCTACACAAACGTTTTGGCAGAAAAGAAAGAATTATCTTCGGCCACATCAGCCAACTTCTGGCCACAAGTCAACCTCGGAAGGGAGGCAACAGCTTGTGGGCCTTGCATGACGAGCTGCAGGCCCACGTGAGGAGCTTGGAAAACCTTGGTATCTCACAAAACACGTACGGGGTAATTCTCACTCCACTCATCTTGCACCGTTTTCCAGCAGACATCCGTCTAGAGTGGGCGAGGGTGGGAGAGAGGAAGGAAGGAGACCTTGCCTTCCTCATGAGCTTTATTTACGACGAGATAAGGAGGCGAGAAAGGGCACACAATTTCGTTCCCTCCACCAACTCAACAACGGAGTCGTCCTCAGAAGGGGCAAGAAGACGACAAACAGGGGCTGCGCTGTCCATCAACACGGGTACAGGTGGACCTCCCAGTGCCTCGAACTCTACTAATGCTCATGAGAAAAACGTAAGATGTGTGTTTTGCAACGAAAACCATTTCTCATCAGATTGTGCTCAGCTACATAACTTGGATGTACAACAAAGGAAGAGCAAACTAAGAAACCTAAAACGTTTTATTTGTTTAAGTGGTAATCACATCGCCAGAGACTGCAAGAGACAGTGCGGTTTGTGTAGAGGAAAACACCACAGACTCCTCTGCAAGCGTTTTATTCACTCGGATCATGGTATAGATACCACAGTGAAAAGTATTTATCCTAGTCAGGATGTTAAAGTTCCCTTAGGGAAAGTTGGATCTGCCGGGGCTTCTGTCGGTGCGGATGGGCACGTAGTTGGCATCAATTACACACATTCACAAACCTTGGGTGCCACAACTCTTATGCAAACAGTTCATTGTAAGGTGGGGAGCCTCAGCGTGTCCATCCTATTCGACAGTGGTGCCGACAGGTCATTCATTACTAGACGTCTAGCACATGAGTTGGGTCTTGGGCCGTTGGGTCGAGAGTCAGTTTCTTATTCTTGTTTTGGGAGAGGGAAACCAGGTAAAGAAAGCCCTCGTAACATTTATAGACTGGCTCTCGGCACACCTGCCCAATATCTACATTTGATTGAGATTGATTCTATCTGTGCACCTATGTTTAGAACAAGAATACCTGATTCGCACATGGGGGTATTTGTTGGCTTACCTTTCACAGAGAATTTTTCAGCAGACAATCCTATCAAGATTGACATCCTGATAGGAATTGATCACTATTGGCAGTTTATGAAGCCGAATTATGTCCATTCATCTGTCGGGTTAGTGGCTCAGGAGACCTCTTTGGGTTGGATCTTATCAGGAACCTGGCCTAGTGTCGGGAAAGGTAACATATGTTCCTCTCAGTTTCTTTGTCACACTAACACCACCTCTGTGTCAGATAGCCTTATCAGGAGTTTATGGGAACTGGACTCTGTTGGAGTCAAGGACTATGCAGAGACGACAGACGATACAGTGCTCGCAGACTTTAACCGAACCGTTAGGTATGAAGATGGTAGGTACACTGTGAGCTTGCCCTGGAAGTCCGAGGTCATGAGGAGTCAGCTGTTGAACAACAAGCCGTTAGCTGAGAAGCGTTTGGACAGTTTGACACGCAGATTGGCCCGTGATCCTGAACTTGACAGTAAGTATAATGAGGTTTTGGCTGAGCTAGAGAGTTTGGGAATCATCAAGGAAATTGCCCCTGAGGAAGAACACGGTTCTCGTCCGATTTATTACATGCCCCACAGACCTGTTGTAAGAGAGTCAAGTTCAACAACAAAGGTAAGACCAGTCTTTGACGCATCAGCATCAAGCTTTAATGGGATTTCTCTCAATGATTGTCTAGAAAAGGGTCCTTGTTTGATTCCAAATCTTGTTTCTATTCTCATGAGATTCAGGAGGTTTCCCATAGCTATCACTGCTGACATCACCAAGGCCTTTCTGCAGATCAGAGTAGACCTCAAAGATCAAGATGTTCACAGATTCTTGTGGAGATTTGGTGACAGAACAAAGGTAATGAAATTTGACAGAGTGCCTTTCGGCAACAAGGCAAGTCCGTTCCTGTTGAATGCCACAATTCAACATCATTTGTCGAAATTTCCTGTTGGTAAGACTATCTCAGAGTTACAAACCAATCTGTATGTTGATGATTTTCTGTCAGGGGCTGATTCTCTTGAGGAGGCTCACTCTATCATCTCCGAAGCTAGAGACATCTTATCTAGTGCTGGCATGTGCTTGACCAAGTGGTCTTCCAACAAAGATGAACTTTGTGGTGTGGAAAAGAACTTCTCAAACCTGGAATCAGACTTTTCAAAGGTACTCGGACTGAAGTGGAGCTGTGCTCTTGACTCCTTTTCGTTCACCAGTCTTGAGATTCCATCTGGACTCATTATCACTAAGAGAGTTGTTCTCAGTTTTATTGCCCGTTTGTTTGACCCTCTTGGGTTTCTCACTCCCTTTACCATTAGAGCAAAGTTCTTATTTCAAGAACTGTGGCTATTAGGGATAGATTGGGATTTGGAGGTCCCCCCATCCATCAGTGATGAATTTCATAGTTGGCTTGAAGATCTTGCTTTATTGCAAACATGGAACATTCCTCGTTGCTATGTGCATGGCTCATGGAGTACAGGGAGCAACCCTGAGATCCACATATTCTGTGACGCTTCGGAGAAAGGTTATGGCTGTTGTGCATATCTCCGAGTGCAGGACGAAAATGGGTATCATGTCTCTCTTATGATTTCCAGGGCGCGAGTTGCCCCTGTGAAAAGGATTACGTTACCTCGTTTGGAACTGATGGGAGCACTGCTTGGTGCTCGAACATTGAAATTCATTCAAGAGTCTCACATTGTGGGTACTGAATGTACTTATTTCTGCTATACTGACTCCATGATTACCTTGAGTTGGATTAAGAGCAGGGCCGACAAATGGAAATGCTTTGTGGCCAATCGAGTGAGGGAGATCCAAAGTGTCACCGACCCCAGTTGCTGGTCTCACTGTGCAGGAACAGACAATCCTGCAGACTTCGTCACTAGAAGCTTTTCGGCCTCCCAGTTGATTGCTTCTTGTATGTGGTTGAGGGGCCCTAGTTGGCTACATTTTGACGACGTCATCACTGAACAAGAACATAACCTGTCTTCTGTGGTGGACGCTGAGGTGGGTTTGGAGGAGGAAGTGGGGTTGGCAACGACAGTCTGTCATAGCGACACCCTTACCTCCCCAGTCCTTCCAATGGAACGCTGGAGCACATTGTCCAAATCAGTCAAGATCCTAGCGTGGATTTACCGTTTCTTTGGAAATTTATCTGGACGCCGTGCTCGCAAAGCCTCCAGGCATCTAAAGACAGAAGAACTGAAAGATGCTGAGACTAAATTGTTTTGGGTGACTCAGCGAGAACACTATTGCTCTGACATCAGATCTTTGCAAGAGGGAAAGGAAATTCCCAGGAGCTCCATTCTTTATAAGATGCACCCATTTCTGGATGAAAAGGGATTACTGAGGATGGGAGGACGGCTCCAGTTCTCAGCCTTGTCCTTTGATGAAAGACACCCTATCATTTTGCCCAAAGGTCATGTGGCCCTCTTGTTGACTAGGTTTTACCACCAAACTTTCAAACATGCTGGGGTTGGCTTGATGTTGTCTTCTTTGAGAGACAAATTTTGGATCATTGGCTTAAGAGCTCTGGCAAGACAAGTCAAGAGAGAGTGCTTTCATTGCCAGCGTTTCGATGCTGGTCCTTGCAATGAACCTTTTGCTCCATTACCAGAATCACGGGTAACAAAAGCCACACCCTTCTCAGTCACTGGTCTCGACTTCGCAGGACCTTTGTATTGTTCCGATTACAAGGATCAGAAGTTTTATATTCTTCTCTTCACTTGTGGCGTGGTGAGAGCCATCCATCTTGAGTTAGTGATGTCTCTTAAACTGTCTGATTTCCTTATGGCCTTTCGCCGTTTTGTGGCAAGAAGAGGTATGCCCACCATTATCTATTCAGACAATGCAAAAACCTTCATTAGTGGGTCTCGCGAGCTTACAAGGGCATTTGGAACCATGTGTCCAAGTTGGAAATTTATAGCTCCTCGCTCCCCATGGTGGGGAGGCTGGTGGGAGAGGATGGTTCGTAGTGTCAAATCCATCTTGAGGAAAACAATTGGTGGTAGTTCTCTTCCGAGGACTGAATTAGACACTCTTTTACAGGAAGTTGAGGCATGTATCAACTCCCGACCTTTGACTGCTGTACATGACGATGCGGAAGAAAACAAGATTCTTACACCCTTTCATTTTCTTCTCGGTAAGGGATGTCATATGTTACCCATGGATGCCCTTTCTTCTTCAGTTAATCAGAAGGTTGTAACCGAACAGTACTTTGCTCAACAAGCAACTCTCACTCAGTTTTGGAAGGTTTGGAGCCAGGATTATCTTCGCAATCTTCCCCAAGTGAAGACCAATGGTCGCAGAGGTTCTATCAAGGAAGGTATGGTGATAATAATACGGGAGGACAACACACCGCGTCTCCATTGGCCCATAGGTGTTGTGACCAAACTCTTCACTGGTAAAGATGGTATCCCTCGAACAGTAGAAGTTCGGACTGCCAGCGGGTTGCTAGTCAGGTCTATCCAGAGAATTCACAGTTTGGAACTACAATCAGGTGAGTCAGATTTTGATTTGTCTATGTTGAGAGACACAGATGACTACCCTCATGAAGTTGACGTTCCTTCTCGGCAGAGAGAACAAGCAGAGAGAAACTCTACAGTTAACCAACCAGGTAATGGCAAGGTAGCTGAAAGTGACAAATCGGTTGCCACTAGAGCTGGTCGAACCGTCCGCCCCAGGACCGTTTTAGATTTGTAGATCATGCTATTTGTGTAAATCTAAGGTCTTTTACTAAATCTGGTAGTAGTAGTACACAATTCTGTTATCGTTATCACTAAACATCTTGTTGCTCTGGATTCTGATGGACATCTCTGGCCGTTATGTTCAACGTTATGCTTCAGTCTATGATAACCTTCAATTGCTCTCCCAACTCATCCTACATATCGGCATCATCAGCATTTCTGTCGGGGATTTCCTATGAGTCCATTGTTACTTGTTACATATATTGTTATTGTTCTATGTTATGAAGTATACCATAATTTTATCTTATTCATGTGTACTTTGATACAACTTTGTGTTGAAAAACAGTAAGGCTTTGAGAAATTAGTATCGTTTAATTTTAAGAAACATGTCATCAGCTTGCAATTTTTTGTTCATTAGTGTCAATTTCTTGCCATTCGTGACTCAGGTTTGAGAAGAAGTCCAGTCTCTTACGTTTCTAAAATTGCAAGAATTATTCATTTCAGTTAAGACTAAACATTTCCCCTTCATTTGGGGTATAGATACGCTGGATTTGTTTTCACTCTGGGTGCGTGAAATCAGATTGAGAGGGTACTTTCTCTACTTTTATTTGATTTAATGATTTACTTTGAAATCATACTGTTTGATTTATTCACTTTGCTTTCATGTTTAGAAACTTAAGCCGGCAGTCTTCCGGAATATAAATAGACGTGTGTGTGAAGGAAGAGTGACTGGCAGTGCTTTAATATTGTTTAAAGTTGCAAGACACTGCATTTCTACACTACATGTAAATTCTACATTCTCTTTGACACCACATTACTCAATACACATATTGATGTACCGTAATCAGTCGCGGTTGCTTCTCTTTCCCAAATGTGAGTTTGAATTATTTAGTATTGGAGGTTTTATAGCCTTCATGTGCACTTACCCTTGAGTCATTTGTGTTTATTTTGGACTCTATACATGTATTTAGTAGTCCAAGGTGGGGAGTATGTTGCATATCAGAAGAAATCTCCCAAATTGGCACCGCGGCTAACTCTGTTTGGCTTATTTTATCCCATTATCTGGTTTGTTTACTTCTTCGCTCGGGCGGAAGTAGAGAAGGGAAAAAAGGTCACTCACGCGGGGCAGGTAGTCATGCATTCACTCACATGAAGCACGCGGGGCAGGTAGTCATTTATCCACTCACATGAAGGAGAAGTTTCCTCACGAATCAGTCGTTTCTTTGTCAATAAACAGTTTAATTTCATGTTACTTCAAGTCTTCTTCAGTATATTGCTAATGTGCGTTGTTCAGAATTCGCAACAGGTGTTGTGCTATTTTCAGAGTTCGGCAGAAGAATGTCATTGCAGTTTGTTCCTGATCTTCACAGTATTGTACACCAAAAAGGTGAATGATGAGCATTCCTTCACAATGTTTTGGAGAAATAGCAGTGACATCATTATAGTCTAAATAAGTGTAAACATCCTGTTTACCAATTTGAGTTTATTAAGAAGGGCTTTATCAGTTTGACTTTCATGGTTGAATTTAAACAGAAATGACACTGACAGTTAATGGTGAAGTAATAGTAGTAATATATGTTTACACTGATGCTTCACAAAATCACAATAATGTACACATTCCAAACTTATCTGTTTGGTTAAAAATACATACATTTGTGTAAAAAGTAAACTATTTACCAAGAGTTTCTTTAACTTAATTCCTGAATTTGATGTGCAAGATCTGAAATCATTATATAAATTGTGGTTTCTTGTGGAGACATCAAAATGGGCAAAAAAGAAAACAAAAAGAACTCTGAACAGGATACAATCATTATACTCAAACCGCCATTTAGATTTTTATGTTTCATTACAGCTCGACTGAACAACCGAAGACCATCAACACAAGTGGTGTCAGAATTGGAGAGTCTTTCAGAGTTTCAAGGTAACCTTTCAGTTTCACTGCCGTGTTTATGCTTTCTGTCACTAATTTTTGATATGAGACGATGTTTATTAGACTGTAGGTACCACAAGCAAAAAATTCATTTGCACCACATAAGTGTTTTCTAAATCTACTCAGTAAAACTAAGAAAACAAACAAACAAACAAACAAAATTGTAAAAATCCATCCATAAACAACTGAGATATATGATTTTGTAATGTTTTGTTGGACTACTCGTCAAAGCTGAACAGCCATGTTCACAGACTCATTAGTTAAAAAATAAACTGATAAAGCAGTCAATAAACACATTTTGTAAGATTTTCAATCACTCAAACATTGAATTCCATTCATTAGAGCGCATTGACAATTTGAAGAAATGTAGGGCTTTAACATTGGAAAAAAACAACAACTAAATTTCACCCCAAAACTGGCTTGGACCTGATTTTCAAGGTCATATATATATTAAAAAAAGCATTTTAAGAGCTCCAAACTTTGTAGATGCCAAAGGATACACATATATGCTGAGATAATGCTCAATTTTGTACTAAGATAACAAAGAAAGTTATAGGATCTGTGCATTTCGAAGCCCAAAATCACCGTTTTGAACAAAATGCTGAGAAAATGTGAAAATATATCAACTTGCCATTGGAAAAAAATCATATAAAATCAACATATTGTGCTACAAAATCACTTTATACATCAAGATAAAGCTTTTTTTCTGCCTTCTTCCTCCATAGCAGGAAACCGGGTAAAAGTGTAGTTAAAGGCCTCCCCCCACCACCATTTCCGTGCATCCATGTTCCGCTATTCCCTGAGCGAAACCACCATGCTCCTTAAAGGTTCATTTTTCCAAACTGCAGGGAATGCAAGTCAAGGGCTGCCCCACCCCCAGCGATGTTTTTATAGTACATGCTCAGCTCGGCAACGCCCTGCCTAGAGTTCTGGCTAAAGACGTGACATTTCCTTTTATTAGTTTTGTGGACCATGACTCTGAAAATATCAGCTGATTTTTTTAATGAAATCAGGAGGGCGCACACTTCATGGAACAGCCGAAACACACATGACCTCACAGGAGGATTTAGAAGAGTGGACTTTTCTGGTTTAATTGATGAACTTTGAGACTAAACTGCTTTGGCACAAAACAGTGCACATCAATTTTGGTTACATTTTTGGAAAGTACACATTAAGGGCTTTCTTTAGAGGTGTAGAACTCCAGAATATGTGCATTGTAAGTGTGTGTTTTTGAGAAAAAGATATTTTCAAACACATTTTGTCTGTTTACATCGCTATTACCCACACATGACCTCACAGGAAGATTTAGAAGGACTTAAATGGACTTTTCTGGTTTAATTGATGAACATTGAGACTAAACTGCTTCGGCCTAAAACAATGCACATCAATTTTGGTTACAGTTTTGGAAAGTACACATTAAGGGCTTTCTTTAGAGGTGTAGAACTCCAGATTATATGTGCATTGTAAGTTATGTTTTTGAGAAAAACAGACATCTTCAAACACATTTTGTCTGTTTTCATCGCTGTTACCCAGAAAATCATGGATTGCCTAGTATCAAAAGAAACACTAATAATTTCCCTCTTCAGTGATGCCATTACTATGGCGTATCGCGTAGTCAAGTAATTCAAGAAAGAGGGGGTAAAGCCAGTTCCAATTCTGAGGCCAGTGTAACAGGGTGACAGATTGGCAAGGTATAACTAGCGTGGGAAGATAGTTGACGGCGGGGAGACAGAGTTATTGTAGGCCAGAGGGGGAAAGTACGGGATGCAACGGAAAGCGTTGACACCCGAAAAGGGTAGTGTTTACCTGACCGCCGTACTTGACGATCAGATCACCTGGGAATTGCTTGGGGGGTAGAGATGCTTCAATAGTATTTGACGTGGAGTCGACGGGGGTGGCTATTAGGATAACTAATGTACACTCGGTGAGCGTCTTGGGACGCTACCTGACTGGGTATAAATCCCCGAACGCTCCTTCCAACTTGAGACCGCTGAGAGCACTCACCAGCTTCGTGCCGAAGAGGAGACCACAACTGCAACTGTGACTTTGTACTAGTCTTGTGAGTGGGGAAGGTCAGGGAACCCGCAAACATCCTTTCTCAGAGCGTGGTATCTTTGGTATCTTGTCGGCATTTGAGCTGTTGCTGAGTGGTAAGTTAATTGTACGATGTATGTGTATTTTACTTATTGTTCATGATTGTAGACCCTAAATCTAGTGGGTTTACTTTGGTATAACTACTGTCTCTGAGAGAGTCACGGAAACGCCGTTACATATGTGTTACGAAACCTTATAGGATGGGGTCTGTTAGAGAGAGCGTTATTCCTTGTAGGGAACGTGTAAATATCATTAAAACTGTATTGATCGTTTATTCTATTGCCTATATGGGAGCCTATGGAGTATGGGAGCTGCAGCCTGACTTATAACAGTGTCAGCGGTTAAAAGTATTAATGATGAATATCCGTCATGGAGTAAGTATGGAAGTCATGCCTTCCAGCAGTAGATTAGGAAGTTGCGATTGTTTTTCTACAGAGGAGGAAGAACAACACCTTCTTGGCTTCTCAACTTCTTGTCCTTTGATTAACGACATCGTGGCTTCTTGGCTTCCCGACCTATTGGTACCTGCCGATACCTGTTGATCTAACTGCGCAGTCAAGCCAGAGTAGAGAGGAAGAACCAGCTCCCAGATAGCGCCATACACCCCTAAAGGAGAGGTTTCCTTATGCTGAATGTACCCATGTGTTTTATAAAATGTGCTAGAAATTGAATATTACGAAGCCTTTTAATTATCATGTACTGATTTGCATTGATTTCATTCCATCGAAATTCACGTGAAATTGTATGACCTATGTTCCTATTATTATTGAATGAATTAATAATTATTGTATAGATAAGCAATAGAGATATCGTTTGTTATAACTTATAGAAGAGAGATAGTCGATTACTTAGTGTGTTTGTGCCGTGCCTATCACGGCTGGTGTCAGAAGAAAGTTAGTGAGAGAAAGTGGAAACATCACAATGGTGTCAGAAGTGGGATCCTGCTAATAAATAACATTTAATTTTGATCTGGGTCGTGTCAAGGGGCTATTGTGTGATTGTGCGGACAGGTCATCTGCCCTGAGGCGAGTGAGAGAGATTGACATTTACTACCTGCGACATGCTCTGATTTTACCTGTGCCTTGACTGTTCAATTTTATCTTTTGTCACAGAGAAAATTGTTGTTTGCTATTGCAGGAATATTGTTGTTAACTTCACAGTTACGATCCACGCTTTATTGTTAGCTTTGTTACAGGTCAATTGCTGATGGACTATCTGGGCGCACTAAAGCTTGCCAGACAAGAAGGCATTAGTGATGAGGAATTCAAAATTAGGTGGGAAGAAGAGAAAGCCCAAAACCGAGAACAAAGGGCGATCAAACGAGAAGAAAAGGAGAAGGAAAGACAATTTGAAAGGGAGAGAATGGAATACGAACGGGAACTAGCCAAAAACGGGTGTCACAATGGTAAAGGGAATGGAAAATCTGCTGCCCCGAAGGTACCCAAAATTGCCATTTTTGATGACTCGCGCGAGGATCTCGACTCGTATTTGAAAAGATTTGAAAGATTCGCGCAGGCAAATGATTGGGAAGAAGACACCTGGGCAGACATGTTAGGGGCATTGTTAACTGGCAGGGCGTTAGATGTTTATTCCGGTCTCAGCGATGAAGACAGTAGGGATTACGAGAAGGTAAAGAAGGTGTTGTTCAAGAAGTATCACCTCACGGCAGAGGGTTATAGGCGTAAGTTTAGGGAGAGTCGTCTAGATAAGGACGAAACTTATACGCAGCTGTCCGTGAGATTGCAGAGATATTTTGAGAGGTGGGTAGACCTCTCAGAGGCAGAGAGAACTATGGAAGGGATTACGGATCTGTTAGTCAGGGAGCAGATGTTGAAGATTGTCGACTGTAATCTTTCCATATATTTGAAAGAGAGAGACCCTAAGTCCGTGCATGAGTTAGTTGAGATGGCGGACTTGTATAGTGAGGCTCATCAGTCGAAGCGAGGGCTGGAGCAACAGCAGAAGTCAGGTAAGAGGGTTGAGGAGAGCAGAAGTAAGGGTTTAGGAGTGAGTAAACCGGTATGCTTCAACTGTGGCTCTCCCAATCACCTGAGTAGGCAGTGTGACAAGGGCAGGACGAAGAAGGGTGCTGCTGCCACTGTCGAGGACAACCGAGGTAAGTCCCAGCGTGAGAGTGGGCGTGGTTGTTTTGTGTGTGGGTCACTTCTCCATATTGCGAGATTCTGTAGGAAGAGACAGAAAGAGACGACCGCAGTCGTACTAACCAGCGATGAGGAAGCCGATGACAGTCAGTGTGAGTCATCGGGCAGGGCGAATACTCAACCAGGGGCTGAGCCAAGTGTTGGGCCACAGACCTTCATTTCTTGGGAGACGGAAGGTAAGAGTATTGAGTTAGAAGGTTCGACAGAACATGAGCCCGGAGACGATGTTCCGGAGAATGATTTATCCGCTCCATTTTTGGAGAAGGGGAGGATAGGAGATAAAGAGATTACTATCCTTCGTGGCACGGGATGCACGTGTGCGATTATAAAAAGGGACAAACTGCCTCCTAACAGCTTAACTGGGAAGAACAGGAGTTATGTCCTGATGGACGGGACGAGAAGGTCTGCTCCTGTCGCGGAAATGTGGGTAGAAACCCCATTTTATACTGGGCTTCTCAAAGCGCTAGTAGTGGAAGACCCAGTGGCCGATTTGATTATAGGAAACATAAAGGGGGCGTCTCTTGAGAAGATAAGTGTGGTACTCACGCGATCTCGCAAGGTGGAGATTGACAAGGAAGAGCATGAGTGTGAGAATGCGAGTGCGAAAGTGGGTCAGACCACAGATAATGAGGAGGCCAAGGGCAACTCAACGGAGAAGGTAAGGGTAGGGGCCAAGATAGGGGAACTCACACCAGGTGAGATAGCCCGGGCCCAGAGAGAGGACGAAACTTTGAGAGTTTTAAGGGAGAGAGCCACGTTGGAGCAATTGGCTGAGGTAGGTACTCACATAAAGGAGAGTAAGGGAATTTACTATCGGGTAAAGAAGGCCGGGGCTGGACGTGCTGATGTGGAGCAGTTATTGGTACCTAAGCAGTACCGAAGTGAGCTGATGAAGATAGCTCACGAAGGAGTGTTCGGGGGACACTTAGGAATTTCGCGCACACAGGACAGAATAATGCAGTCGTTCTTTTGGCCTGGGATAGGTGCGGACGTAGGTCGTTTCTGTCGATCGTGTGATGCGTGTCAAAGGACATCCAATAAAGGTAGGGTGACAAAGGTACCCCTAGTGCCGACACCCCTGATCGACACGCCCTTTTCGCACGTCGCCATAGATTTGGTTGGTCCACTTCCGCGTACGGAACATGGGAGATCGTGTTATATTTTGACGCTAGTAGATTATGCCACGCGTTTCCCGGATGCCGTAGCCTTAAGGGGGATATCAGCTGAGCAGGTCAGTGAAGCGTTAATGGAAATATTTTCTCGGTTAGGCATACCAAAGGAAATAGTTTCAGATAGGGGATCACAGTTTACCGGTGAGCTGATGAGAGAGGTCAGTGCACTTCTCAAGACCAAACAGATATTCTGCTCGCCCTACCACGCGACGGCCAATGGTCTGTGTGAAAGATTTAACGGAGTGCTGAAGAATAGGCTTCGCCGAGTAGCTCATGACAGACCCAAGGACTGGGACAGAATGTTGTGTCCACTGCTGTTCGCGTATCGCGAGACCCCGCAGGCCAGTACAGGTTTTTCGCCGTTTGAACTAGTGTTCGGTCACCCTGTGAGAGGACCACTTGCAATACTGAAGAATCTGTGGACTGGGGAAGCGGAGTCAGAAACGAGGTCGTCGTACGAATACGTGGTAGATATGAGGGAACGATTGGAGGATGCCATGAAAGTCGTAGCCGAGAACAGCAGCGTCGAAAAACACAGGCAGAAGAAATACTACGATAGGGGGGCCAAACAGAGGAAATTCCAAGTGGGCGATTCCGTCCTCATACTTCTCCCAAGTGACGGATCGAAACTACAGATGACTTGGAAAGGGCCTTACAAAGTAGAAGAGCAGAGAGGGTCAGTGAACTACATAGTGGACGTCAAGGGGAAGGGGCGATTGTATCACGCGAATATGCTGAAGAAGTATATTGAGAGGGAAGACGAACAGGAAAACACAGAGACAATAGCTGCAGCTATAATTGACGAGACCGATGAAGGAGAGGAAGCGACTTCGATGCCTCTGGAGACAGTCATGCCTAGGCTAGAACAGACCGAAACCTACAGGGATGTACAGTTAGGGGACACGCTAGATCAGGATCAGAGAGAACAGATGCAAGAGCTCATGGAAGAATACAAAGATATATTTACGGATGTACCGGGGCTCACTAACTTGATCAAGCACAAAATCCCATTGCTAGATCAAAAACCTGTGAAGGTAAGACCCTACCAACTACCGTACTCAACTAGAGAAGCTGTCAATGCTGAGGTAGGCAAGATGCTTGCGGCCAGAATCATTGAACCGTCCGAGTCCCCGTACAATAGTCCAATTGTATTAGTTAAGAAGCCCGATGGTCAACATCGTTTCTGCAACGACTACAGGCGGCTAAATGTTGTGACTGCCGATGACGCCGAACCGATGCCTGAGGTAGAAGCCATTATTTCCAATCTAGCGGAGGCAAAATATTTCACCAAGCTGGACTTGACAAAGGGCTTTTATCAAGTTCCGATGGCCGAGGAAGATAAACACCTGACGGCGTTCGCCACACCGTTTGGGCTATACCAGTACAGGGTCATGCCGTTCGGGTTGAAGGGATCCCCCGCCACATTTAACAGGCTCATGAGGAAAGTATTAAAAGATGCTGGCGAAGGGGTAGATGCATTTGTAGACGACTGTCTTATACACAGTGCAAATTGGCCTGACCACTTGGAGCGTTGTCGGAATGTTTTCGAGCATCTGAGACGGGCAAATTTAAAAGCTAGACCTACCAAGACGCTAATAGGGATGACAGAAGTCGAGTACTTAGGCCATGAGCTGGGACGGGACTGTAAGACCGCGGGAGAGTAAGGTGCGAGCCATTGTCGACTGTGACCGACCGATGACCAAGACACAAGTGAGGAGTTTCCTGGGGCTAACGGGGTACTATCGGAAGTTAGTACCAAATTACAGTGCAATCTCGGCGCCGTTGTCAGACCTCACAAAGAAGTCCCAGGGCACAAAGTTCGCGTGGGGACACGCGCAGGAGAACGCGTTCAATGCCCTAAAAATTTGTTTGAGTTCCGAGCCGATACTACGGATGCCAGACTGGAACAAGGAACTGATTCTCCAGACAGACGCATCTAACCTTGGAGCGAGTGGCTGCCTACTTCAAGAAGACGAGGGTACGAAGTATCCAGTCGTATACGTGAGCAGAAAGTTGAAACCTGCGGAGAAGAACTACTCAACAATTGAAAAGGAATGCCTGGCCATAATTTTCGCCGTTAGTAAGTTGCAGGCGTATCTGTATGGGAGAAACTTCCTGTTAGAGACGGACCACCGACCTCTAACTTGGATGCGAACTAAAGACCAGAAGAATGCGAGGGTAACTAGATGGAACCTGGCGCTGCAACCATATAACTTTCGAGTCAGCAATATCAGGGGGCGAGACGCTCTATGGGCCGACACTCTATCTAGATTACCGGTAGATTAATAATTTTATTAGCCGATTTTGCCAGGGAAAATCGACTTAAGTGGGGGCGATTGTAACAGGGTGACAGATTGGCAAGGTATAACTAGCGTGGGAAGATAGTTGACGGCGGGGAGACAGAGTTATTGTAGGCCAGAGGGGGAAAGTACGGAATGCAACGGAAAGCGTTGACACCCGAAAAGGGTAGTGTTTACCTACCTGACCGCCGTACTTGACGATCAGATCACCTGGGAATTGCTTGGGGGGTAGAGATGCTTCAATAGTATTTGACGTGGAGTCGACGGGGGTGGCTATTAGGATAACTAATGTACACTCGGTGAGCGTCTTGGGACGCTACCTGACTGGGTATAAATCCCCGAACGCTCCTTCTAACTTGAGACCGCTGAGAGCACTCACCAGCTTCGTGCCGAAGAGGAGACCACAACTGCAACTGTGACTTTGTACTAGTCTTGTGAGTGGGGAAGGTCAGGGAACCCGCAAACATCCTTTGTCAGAGCGTGGTATCTTTGGTATCTTGTCGGCATTTGAGCTGTTGCTGAGTGGTAAGTTAATTGTACGATGTATGTGTATTTTACTTATTGTTCATGATTGTAGACCCTAAATCTAGTGGGTTTACTTTGGTATAACTACTGTCTCTGAGAGAGTCACGGAAACGCCGTTACATATGTGTTACGAAACCTTATAGGATGGGGTCTGTTAGAGAGAGCGTTATTCCTTGTGGGGAACGTGTAAATATCATTAAAACTGTATTGATCGTTTATTCTATTGCCTATATGGGAGCCTATGGAGTATGGGAGCTGCAGCCTGACTTATAACAGTGTCAGCGGTTAAAAGTATTAATGATGAATATCCGTCATGGAGTAAGTATGGAAGTCATGCCTTCCAGCAGTAGATTAGGAAGTTGCGATTGTTTTTCTACAGAGGAGGAAGAACAACACCTTCTTGGCTTCTCAACTTCTTGTCCTTTGATTAACGACATCGTGGCTTCTTGGCTTCCCGACCTATTGGTACCTGCCGATACCTGTTGATCTAACTGCGCAGTCAAGCCAGAGTAGAGAGGAAGAACCAGCTCCCAGATAGCGCCATACACCCCTAAAGGAGAGGTTTCCTTATGCTGAATGTACCCATGTGTTTTATAAAATGTGCTAGAAATTGAATATTACGAAGCCTTTTAATTATCATGTACTGATTTGCATTGATTTCATTCCATCGAAATTCACGTGAAATTGTATGACCTATATTCCTATTATTATTGAATGAATTAATAATTATTGTATAGATAAGCAATACAAATATCGTTTGTTATAACTTATAGAAGAGAGATAGTCGATTACTTAGTGTGTTTGTGCCGTGCCTATCACGGCTGGTGTCAGAAGAAAGTTAGTGAGAGAAAGTGGAAACATCACAGCCAGCAATATTATCGATAAAATATTTCCAAACAATGAACACATTTTACATGACAAACACAGATAAACAACAAGATATTAATTTTTCATGTCGTTTTTATTGCATTCGAAACAAGTAAACAAGAGTAGAATTATATGCTGGGAAGGAAGGGTGCTCTCGATAACTTTCTGTGGGTCAGAAAATTTACAGTGTAGAGGCGTGCGCTTGTGGTAACTAATTCGAGTCAATTCTTCACATGATTGGAACTCATTTAACTTGTAAACCCTGCTAATGTCAGTTAGACATAATTTATTTCATAATTTTATCATCTTGACAAACGTTGCGGGAGTGCAACGTTGCAATGTGTATGAAGTTTTTTTTTTCTTCTCTGGTTATTGTCAACATTGATAATTTGATTTATCTACTATTGTTATGATTATTACATTGCCCAGCCTTGTGTGTCAGTAATTTCAATGAATCTTAATCTACAAACTTTCACTTTTTTTTTTTTACTGAAATGAGAAAATAGAAGATTTCATCTGCTTGGGGGTATGGGGGGTGGGGGGGTTGGCGGAGATGTTCATATCAAATCTGAAATCTATTTTTCCTTCTGAGATATTATATTAGACATGTTTTCTTCTTGTATGACTCAACTGTCCTTTATTTTCAGGTGACAGAGAATATGATGAAATCTCCCTCAAGCAGTTCTAGAATCCTGGCCGTCATATATCTGACTGTCGTGTTTTAGGATACATTTTGGGGACAACATTACAATATTGAAAGAATACATCAAGAAAGAAAGAAAGGAAGACTTGGTTAAAGGATGCAGCTTGTTTTCTTCGTCTCAATTTGAATTAGAATGAAACGAATCTGTCAATATCTGAACAAGTATTACGCTATTTTTTTAAAGTTAGTTTCAATATTTATCACTGTCTTTTCAACTTGCGAGCTGTTCAACAATCGTATAAATTTGATACTTTAAAAATTAAATGACAAAATTTTTTTTTTTCAAATTTAATTTAAACTTCACACTTCACATTTACCAAGTGCATGTACTTGTGAAATACAGTAGTGAATTCCAATCAGAAATAAAATTTGCATTTCATATGTTAGGAGTGTAATCAAGCTGCAAATCCATCTTAGAATCAGCCTACGTAATACTGCGTCTGTGTAATTAAGCTTGGACAAGGGAAAGGTGTGATCACTAGCACTGGTAGCTTATTGATAGTCTCGGGAATACCTGTGAAGTTAGTGTTGGCTGGCCTGACATTAGTATCTGGATTATAGAGTCAGTTTGACTCTCTGCATTCTGGATTACTACAGAATTTTACCATGAAACACAAAGATTGTTAAATTATTTCTTTGCAAATTAAATCCCTGTTACTACCTAAATGCCGAAGGCAGACATGGAAGCCACTAGAAGAAGACAGAGAGAGCAGAATGAAAAGTAAGGAGGCATTGAAAGGTGCAAATAATGCTACACTTAAAGCATCCTCATGTGTCAGTCACATGCAATTAAATTTGCAGCAGTATACTTTTATAATTTGACAACAAGAAATCAAGCTCACAATTTATACCAAATGAGCTCTAAAACAGAACGTGAGTTTGCATTACACTCTGGCCAGAGTGATGATGTTTCGTGATTTTCAAGCTTTCACCACAAGATTTTGTCATGAATCTTTGTCTCACTTGCAGCCTTAATTATTACTGAACAAGTGCCAGATAATAGCTGTTGGTATCAAACTAATGTGCATGATTTATTTTAACATGTTCATTGCCAAAACATGAAACTGTCTCTATGTAGGACATGCAGACAGAATACTTTATTTTGTTGATACAGTTAAATAGAATTTCATCCTTTGGAGCTTGAAAAATGACATTTTGTACAGATTTGTATTGTGTGTTTGGTAAATGTTATTTCGTACCTAAAGTTGAGATCAGATGTTTGGGATTACTTGACAGGAATGATTATTTTTTATATTTTTTTTATATACATATGAATGTACTTGGCAGTAACAAATTCTTTTCCATATAAATTGTAATGATTGCACAATCTACTTGACAAATCATATGCAATGCCATTGTAGAGTTAACCATTTTGTTGTGAAGTTCAAAATTCCTTGCAACGTATTTCTTCACCCAGCTTGTAATATCACAAATTATAATTACTATGTTGCTGATTCGTGTATCTTCTAAATAATAAAAGAATGCTATAGAATTATTGTTGTAGCATTTTTGTAAATTTTGTTGTTGATGCTATCATTTTTCGTAAAAGTATGAATACTGTCAAATACAGTATTTAGTGCAAGTTCCTTTGGGCCAGAATGTTTCCTTTTTTGTTTTACCTTAGATATTTCATTGTTTTTCATTTCCATCTTTGTGCAGGATAATATTTTTTTTTTGTTGTTCTTGTTGTTTTTAAAAGATGGGTATGGATGGATACCTGATAGAAAAGATGTATCACAACACCAGCTGCAAGGTACTGCATGAAGGAAAACTCACAGAAAGTTTTTTGAGTCAAAACGGGAGTTAGACAGGGCTGCTTGTTATCACCTTTCTTGTTCATCCTGGCTATGGACTGGCTTCTGAAAGAAACTACATCTGGAAAGAAGAATGGTATTCAGTGGACCCTATGGAAACAGCTAGATGACCTGGATTATGCTGATGATATAGCATTACTGTCACACACCCAGCAACAGATGCAAGCAAAAACATCAGACCTGGAGGAATTATCAGCATCCATTGGCCTTAGGATCCACCCAGAGAAATCCAAAGTCCTCAAGATAAAAACTTCAAGTACAGAGCCAGTAACGGTAAACGGGAGCCCCTTGGAAGTAGTTAACAGCTTCACTTATTTAGGCAGTATTGTGGATGAAACAGGAGGAACAGAGGGGGACATAAAGGTAAGGATAGCCAAGGCAAGAGCAGCTTTCAAAGCCCTGAACAATGTCTGGAAGGATCGTGGAATCTCCACCGCTACAAAATGCAAACTCTTTAACTCTAATGTAAAATCTGTCCTATTGTATGGCTGCGAAACCTGGAAACCTTCCCAAACCTGTTTGAGGAGGCTGCAATCCTTCGTCAATACATGTCTGAGGAGACTTCTGAGGATAAGATGGCCGGATATTATTCGAAATAAGGACCTCTGGGAAAGGACAAAGCAGAGAAACATCTCCAGTGAAATAGGACTGCGCAGATGGCGATGGCTGGGTCACACACTACGGAAGCCCCAGGATAGCACAGTAAGAAAGTCACTGCTTTGGAACCCACAGGGAAACAGGAAGAGGGGCAGGCCACGAACAACATGGAGGAGAGGCATGGAGGAGGATATGAAGAGGGGTGGCTACACATGGAATGAGTTGTCAAGGATCGCCCAGGATAGAGACAAATGGAAGGCTGTCGTTCGTGGCCTATACCCTGTAGAGTAGGGTGAAAGGGCGATGATGATGATGATGATGATGGATGGATAAGGGTGCAGGAGGCGAGTTGTTGGCCAGCACTATGCAAGCCAATTCTGTCTTGCCTTGCAAAGTGCTGAGCACAACAATGGCTAACAATATGACCGCCATGCGTGTGTCATGCTTTACGGGCAGAGCTCTGCTCTGCACATCTTGGCTACATCTATTGGAGAGAGCACAAAACAAAGATCAGTATACTTCCACATTTTTACGACTTAAATACAAAAAAACGCCTGAAACTTGAATAAACACAATCAGCAACTGCATTAGATTATTTGACAATTGAGAAAATTGATTTTATATTTCCATGTGTTGTTCAGTCTGTGGCATTGAGCAAAAAAAAAAGGCCAAAATCACACGGCAATGAAACACTCCTGCCACTTTTTTTTAAATAGTACGATAAGATAACAATTTTAGGCAACGATGGTCAAACTATTGATAAAGAGCCCATTTTGACACTGACAGTAGTACTGGATAATGAACATTTTTAAGCTGAGCTCCTTTTGTATCAAGAGTTAAATGGGAACATTTTTCAAACTTTCTCATTAGTCTGTCTTCTTTCATACTAAGTGGATGATGATGATGCTGGGTGAAAAGTGAACAAAATATTTTAAAAGTGCAGTCTGGCTTTGCTTTTAAAGAAAAACAACAACAAAGAAAAAGAAAAAGGTTGTTTGTCAATAAACAAATTCTTGCACCTCTTGAAGAATGTCTTGCTGTTTTCAAACTATATACTGAATTTCTTTTGTGTTATATAATATGGCTCTTACTTTAAGCTTGTGTAACTATTGGTGGCACAGACTTTGTGATAGAGGTTTTATTTTATTAAATTCACACTGATGGCACACACACACACAATCTAAAATGCTGCCTACAGGATTTGTAATGTTACATTTGAGAGGGGTGGGGGAAGGAGTAATTTGCTACCCAGTACAGTACATCTGATATTTCTTATACAAATTATATGGTTGTCCATTTCAAAAGACCTGAATAAGTCATGAATTAGAAAGATTACTGGACTTAAATAGGTAACAAGAGAAAGGAGGAGGGTGGCATGCTTGAATCAGTGTAACAGTAAACTCTTTAAATGGTCCACTTAGTCAACTACAGAACATCAAGTCTGTGACTGATAAAAATGATTGGTGGCAGGCATAGATCAAGGATACTAGATAGGATAAGTAAGATGAGACAGTTCGCTCTTCACACTTCTAATTATCTTTAAAAAAAACGTTCACGCCGAGGTCAGGGGCCCCTGCCTACTCAGGCAGTGTCTCATTTTTTAAAGCGCAGGTGAACAAAGAGAAAGAGGGACAAAGAGAGATTTTTCCGCTTCTGTCCTATCTTACTCTCAAAATATACTCGCTAGATCTATCTCGATGCAACGGTAAATGAATAAACAATGTTTTGTCACACTGCTACTACATTTAAAAAGGCAAAAAATCGTCCAGGGGTTTCCTCTAGCCAATGATGTTACATGTATTTTACAGAGTTATCGACTTCTTTCTAGTTCTAAGGTGACAGCTGAACAGTGAACAAGACTGAGTATTTTCTCTTTTCGCCTTTGTAAAATAAGCCATTGTTGACATCTCCCATGCATTTTCTGCTGGATGACGCAGTGAAACCTGTGAATGCAAAAATCCCAAGTTGTTCCATCTTATTGTATCTCTGTTATCTTTGCATAGTTTGAGACTGGTGATTAGTGGGCCTAATAATTTCTCTTTTTATATACATATATCTGTATGTGAGAGGATGAACGATTTTCTATTTTTAATGTGCTTTCGTGGTAACGCTAGTGCGTGAGTGAGGGACGGCCACTCATAGTAGTTTATGGGCACTTGGCCGAGTACCATTAATTGGATTATTTCCCTTGTAATACTAGCTCGGGACCCGTTATTCACATCACGGTGAAAAGCGCGCATTTTGATTGGTCAATTGGAAATGTTGACCACCGGGCTTCCAGCTCTTATATCATGGCTTTAAGTTTCTTACAACTCGCTCATTCGTTATTATAAGCCGACAGAAAGACAGGAACCCGAAGTCATTTTTGAGAGTAGGCAATACCCTATCGGTACAATATAGGTATTTATGATAACGTTTGTTATCAACGGAGATACGTCATATTAATGGACTAAAGTATCCCGCACAAATTTGTCAAATGTTGTTAGTCCTGTCACTTTGAAAATTTATATTAAAACTATTACAGGGTTTCTGGTAAAAAGTAGTCAGTTGGAATTCTAGCAGCGAGTTTCTACTTTATAATGGTACTAATTTTGTTGTACTTTGATGCACATATCCTATTGACATAATCAATAAGAGGGTCTCGGATTTAAAGTAAACTATGAGTTAGACACGTGTTATCCCCGATAAATCCAACCTGGGTCAAATTTGTCGGTGTGCATGTGTAACATTGCCTTGTTGTAGTAGGCAGTGAGGATTTCTTGATATATATACATGTTAGTGTGGATGATTCGTTCTATAGTGAGCGGCACAAGGCACTTGATTGTATTAGTATCACGGCGTGCTTGTGCACCTTACCGCTATGCTGTAAATTAACCATTTTATTATAATTATTACATGCTTAGCGCTTGAGATGTATTGGTTAGTATAGTCTAACACGGATGAGCCCCAGAATTGTACTTCTATGTGTGACGAGGAATTAACATTGTTTCAGTGAGTTTCACGTGTTACAATGAGTCTCACCGACACATATATCATGTGCATGTATTATAGTTATCCAGATCTATTATGCTTCTATGAGTTTCGTAAGTTGTGTAAAGGACATAGTTTTATAAGAATACTGTACACTTTATCTTATGTACTGTGTATAGTAGTGCCATACACCCGTTAGCCTGGCGGCTTGGCCCAGCAGCTAAAGTAAAGGGCTTGACCCTCCAGTAGCAGACGGAAAGGGGGGCAACCCCCGCACAATAGCCCCCAAGCGTCAGTGATAATGACCTGCACTGGTATGCAGTGTCTGTGTTATTGGCTGTCAGCTGGTCACTGTTGACCACTGCTTTATGGGATGGCCACTCTGGATTTGTTGTGCTCGGCTCAGTGCAGTGAGAACGGTTGTGATCTTGCCCTTTCCTTGATTATGTCCTTTCATACTTTGATTAGTATATTGCAAGCACTGTGCTAGGAAACTCCTTGTATAATATAATTCTTACTTGTAGATGTAGTTCATTAACCTTAGCATTATTTTTATTCCATACATGTATTTGTAATTAGTAATTGCTTAGATTCTATATCGTGTTGATGTTTTGATTTAATA
The DNA here is from genome assembly GCA_963931925.1 of Onchidella celtica. Lineage (NCBI taxonomy): Eukaryota > Metazoa > Mollusca > Gastropoda > Systellommatophora > Onchidiidae > Onchidella > Onchidella celtica. The sequence continues at coordinate 24,434,903 of OZ007582.1, forward strand.
CTCAATCCTATGTATACACACCACTGATTGCATGACTGATGTTGTCATTATTCTAATCATATTTTTGTCCTTTTTTCTCTTGTTCCAGCTCATGGCTGGTTGGGATTTTTGGTAGTGATACCTTTATGTTGAGGCTTTGTCAATAAATAAGATTGCCCGCAGAATCCTGTGTTTATCATGTGTGTCCTTAAGGGAGTAGCAGAACCCACATTAACCACTTAGCTACTCGTCGTTCATCCAACATGTATATTGATATATATCTCTCTATATATATCTATATGTATTTATCTACCTATCTTTATCTATCTATCCATCCATCCATCCATCCTTCCATCCATCCATCCATCCATCCATCCATCCATCCATCTATCTATCTATCTATCTATCTATCTATCTATCTATCTATCTATCTATCTATCTATCTATCTATCTATCTACATTGTAGATTTATTTAAATAAATTACTGAAATCTATAGAATTCAATTTATTAACTTTTGTTCCAGTTTCTCTCATTCTCTCTATCGCCAATTTCGCCGATCTCTCTCTCCCCCCTCTCCCCCCCCCCCACTCTGTCTTTTTCTCTCTTTCTGTCTCTTTTTTTTTTTCCTCTCTTTCTCTGTCAGCAATTCATTTTCCAAAGTCAGTGTTTAGTATTGAAAAGAAGCAGCACAAGAAAAAGTGGAAAAAATTATACAAAAGTAAACCTTGTCTTCAGGCTCATAGCGACTCATCTCAAGTATTCCTGCTTGATAAACAGTGAAGCAAGAGTGCAGACGTCCTTCGCCAAGACAGTACCGATATCAGTTTGAACTAATAGTACTATTGATCAGTCTGAAATGATGCAAGTCCATGACTTCAGTACAATCATATGTGATTTCTGAATCTCGATTACCCCCAATTTTCATTGACTTCTTGAGATTTGCATGATTCAGAGTGTTGACTTCAAGGGAATCTGCTTTTCATGTTTGCAGGTGTACAAAATATCTTGGAGAAAATGTAGGCTATTTCTAACATTTAAAAACCCAGTGAAACAGCAATGGTTAGGCCAACAGAGAGTTTGATCATTCCAAGAGGAGGAGAAAGGGCATGCACCAATTTAACATTGGATAATTAATACATTGAATGACAGTTTTGCTTGTGATAAAAAATAAATCAGAAGTTCAGTTTAGCAGGAAAAGGAAAGGGATGCTGTTAATTGCCGCAATGTTTCTGTTAAGCACCTATGTGTTTCGTAGAGCGGGTTTTTGTAAAGATGCGGAAAACTGAAATTAGCTGTACTAAAGTGTTATTACAAGTGAAATAAAATGTGAAGTTTGTACTTTGAGTAGTTTGAGATAGTAGTGAGACATAAAATTTTAATTTTATATAAATCCGCACAACACATTTAATGAGACTCAATGCCAGCACAATGTCGGCTAAGGAAGATAGCTAACCTGCGTGGTGGTATGCACGTCTGGAGGCTGAGTGTCAGTAGTATACTTGTTATACTATCCTCGGTGTCAGGAACACTACATGAAATATCAGCGCAAAAGAACGAGGAAGGACCATTATTCTATGGATCCAAACAAATTTAATGTAATTATAACTTCCTGTCATGCGCAAAAACCACATTCTTTCAAGATGGCCGGGTGAACTAGCAACGAATGTAAACTATTGGAACTGGTAGAGAGACGTATACAATTGCTTCTTGAAGAAGGATCTCAAAATGGCTGAGGCAGATCCTGTCACGCTTGTAAATATTATTTTAAAAGAGATTTATAGCTCAATGAGATAATAATTTGGTTGACAGGTTTCTGTAAAGGGCATCGAGCATTTTAAAAACGCGTAAGAATAGCCACAGCGAAAAACTGTTTTAAAAATGGATATGCGCTATATAAAATAATAATAATAATAATGATAACCAGCCATGCCCTCCCAAGCCCTAAGGAAATGGTTTCATCCTGATTGACACATACTAATATAAACCAATGTGGGTATTTGGGGCAAAAGATCATTTCAGAGCTTGTTTGGATTGGTGCTTAGATACATGTACTGACAACTCCAGATGGTGGTCAGCTTGTGAGAAAATGAGATAATATTGCAAATTTGGGGAGAGCCTTTGAAAGCTTTATAGTCTTTGTGATTCTGACTGGTGGTTCACTGGTTAACATGTTCTTGTCACAATGCCTTCTCTTTAGAAGAGATACAGTGAACAATAAAACGGTAGCCTAGTTACGTCCCAAAAAGGTCAGTGACCCGGCGCGTGAAAATACGGCTTGCGCGCGGCGCGCTCAGCTTGATCATGCCATACTGGTACGCCCATGCAGAGTGAATACATGGAAAGTCGATGCCGTATAGGTACGCCCATCGCAGGGTGAAGTTTAAATTGGCAGCAGTCAGCTCAGAAGAAGGTACCACTGGTACCAGTTGTAGCAAGAAAGCTGAAAGTATTGAATTCAGTCTGTTTAACTTTCAAAGTACCAAAAATGTTGAAGTAAATGAAAACTGGATCGTGATACAATTCTTTACCTCATCCCTTCTACTTCTAGGCCAAAATCAATTACTACTGTCAGGCAGGATACTATGGCCACATGGAGACTGCTGCAACAGAGGGTTTACAACGCTATGGCAATGATCCAGTTCTTAAATTTTTCGTTGCCTTTTCCAAAGTGTTACAAAGTAAGTAAGAGTATAAAAAGAATGGTTTGCTTTAGCATTCTTTTTTCTTAACAAATATTTGAAAAAGTGAGGCACATATTACATGTGAGTATGGTTTGTTCTGGAGTTTTATCAAAGCTTTGAATATTTTCAGAGATGCAAGATAGAAAGGCTTGGTGTTTTCGCACAGTGCTGCCTAGCGACTTGTGTGTGAAAGATGTAAACAACTCCATTTTTTTACAAAGCCGGATAGAGGAAATGCTGAGTTTAGTTCAGTGTTCTTCCTTGCTGGAAATCGCTTACTTTGTAATTAAAAAGTAATTTGTTGTTGGTAACCTCTCGCTATTTTTTTCCTTTTTGAATGTGGTAACAGTGTCACAATCGTTTTATTAATTTACCATCATACCAAAGATAGATCTAGCGACCCAGGCTGAATTTTCCGTTTATGATGGAACTCGCATACCACGTCTCCCAGCGGCAAATGCAAGTCAGAAAGTAAACAATAGTGAAAATTATGAAGGGTTTTGAAAATGTTTAAGAACTTTCCTAAAACGATAACACGAGTTTTCTGCTTCTCGTTCTTCCTCCCCTTCTTTTTCTTCCATGAAATATAAACCACCGTCGATAAACACATGAACCGTTGCATCAGAGACACATAGCAGTACAAACACTAGCAGTTGAGTCCCAAGCGCTGTCAGTAGGTTAAAAATAACTTGATGTGAGAGAGGCCGAGGAAGTGGCCTGCACATTACTAGATCTATGCCTATGCGATCTCGTGAAAAATCTGTTTCTCCCTCTCTTTCCTTTCTTCACCCACCCTTTGTTTGCCTTGCTTCACAGAAAACTCATTATTACATACACACAGTCGAGCACGAAAAACTCAAATTCCTCGGGGTGGCTTCATTTAGTTCGAGTTTGCCAAATTTCGAGGAATACATGAAGCATTAATCATGAAATATTGTATATTCAAGGAAAATAATACAGCTGACAACATGTGCCTTGGATTACCTCCCTTATGAACACTCCCTCTCCCCAAATGCATGGTCAGTTGAAAGACAAGCTAATAATGCATGCACACCGCGGCACGCAACCTTGTGACCCGGGTGCTTTTTTTTTCTTTCTTTTTCTCTTTTTGGAAATCCCTTGATAAGGACAGTTTCTAAGTCAAGCCGAATAGAGAAAATTAAGGGTGGACACAACCCACTGCTTTTCTCTATCCGGCTTGTCTACCGTTCGTACCGCAGCGTTTCCTTTCTTTATTTTTTCCTATTAGCGTATGAGTGTGGGACAAACAAAAACACCTCCAGTACACCACCAAACAGTCAGTGCGGAAGACCTATACAATAAGTTCTCTGACGTCCTCGATGTGCACGCACCCTTACGAGAAAGGGAAATCACCTGCAGGCCATGTGCGCCGTGGTTCACTTTGAAAGTGAAAGCGGCTAAGAAAGAAAAAAGGAAAGCAGAACGTGTTTGGAAAAAATCTGGTTTGACAATTCATAGAGACATGTATAACCAGCGTAAAAAAGATGCTGTAGATGTTATCAAAGAAGAGAAAACAATATACATTAATAATAAGTTAACAAACACTTCCTCTTGTAAGGAGCTATTTAAAATCTGTAATGAAATGTTAGGAAAATCTAATTGTAATTCTTTACCAACCAACCATAATGCTTCTGAGATACCATGTTTGTTCAATGATTTTTTTGTCACCAAAGTTGAAAAAATAAGGAATGAGCTTGACTTAAGTAATGAAGAGCCATGTTATGCTTTGTTTAATGGGTCACCTTTTGGAGAGTTTCAGTCTGTTGATGACGATGTTGTGAAAAGTATTATTTTGAAGTCACCTAAAAGTTTTTGTCAACTTGATGTATTACCAGTTTCACTATTTTTACAATGTATTGACATCCTTGTGCCTTGTATGACAAACATAATAAATGATTCTTTAAGGAAGGGTGTGGTCCCGTGCTCTTTCAAAAGAGCCCTCATAAAGCCATTGATAAAAAAACCAAGCCTAGACAAAAATATATATAATAACTACAGACCTGTATCAAATCTTACGTTTTTATCCAAGATTTTAGAGAAAGTTGTTTTACACCAGCTTGAAAGTCATTTGTGTACAAACTCGCTGAGAGAAGTATACCAGTCAGCGTATAGACAAAAACACAGTACGGAAACGGCCCTTGTACAAGTAACATCAGATTTGTTAACAGCTTGTGATGAAGGCAAAGTGTCAGTGCTAGTGCTATTAGATCTTTCAGCAGCCTTCGACACGATTGACCACACTATTCTTATAAAGAGATTAGAACTTTCATATGGTATATCTGGGAATGTCCTGAAATGGTTTAGCTCCTACATGAGTGAAAGAAAACAGAATGTATCAATTGGAGCACACATATCAACAACAAAAGTGCTCACAACAGGTGTTCCGCAAGGGTCAGTTTTAGGTCCAGTTTTATTTTCCCTATATACACAACCAGTGACGCAAGTTATTAAAGATCATAATTTTGCTTTTCATATGTACGCCGACGATACTCAGCTGCGTCAATCTGTAAATGTTAACAACGTTGACCAAATGATGAATGACCTAGTTATTTGTGTTCAATCTATTAATGCATGGATGACTGTTAACAAATTGAAAATGAACAATGAGAAAACTGAAGTAATGTTAGTTGGAACACCTGGAAAACTGAAGTCCGTACAACGGTCCACTGTCGAGTTTGATGACACTAAGATACCTATATCCCATTGTGTGAAAAATCTAGGGGTTTACCTGGACTGCAATCTATCCATGGAGAAGGCCATTTCGCATGTTAGAAAAATTTGCTATCTTGAGTTAAGGAAAATTAGTCAAATTAGGCATCTTATTTCAGAGGAAGCAGCCATTAAACTTGTTCTATCTTTTGTTATATCTAAATTAGACTATTGTAACGCTTTGTTTGCTGGAATTTCGGAGGATAAAATGAATAAGGTGCAGCAAGTACAAAATCACGCTGCTAGGTTGGTAAAGAAAGTTTCTATGAAAGAGCACATTACCCCTGTACTGAAGGAACTTCATTGGCTGCCAGTAAGATCTAGAATCAATTACAAAATTTCGTCTTTGACCTATCAGTGTCTGAATGATCATCAGTTCCCGTCTTACCTGTCAGAGAAAATAAAGATGTATGAACCACCACGCTCATTGCGGTCAGCCAAACAAAATTTGATAGTGAAACCAAAAGCCAACAAGAAATTTTATGGTGAACGTTCTTTTGATTTCTATGGCCCTTCTCTTTGGAATGATATGCCAGAAGATGTCAAAGCATCTGATTCATTACCTTCTTTTAAATCTAAATTAAAGACATTTTTATTTCAGGCACATTTTAACTGAACAAAATTATGTCCATATTTTTATTTCTATGTAATATATTATGTACTGTGGTTAATGCATGCTTTATTTCGAGGATGAGGGAGACGGAAAAGGGGAGGGGGGGGGGGGGGGGAGATATGAATGTAATGTTTTGATGTCTATATTTTTATTCTCAATTTTATATGCATGTATCTACGTATACACTATTTAACGCCTTCTACGTAATGTTTTATAACATTTTATGTCTTTTGTAAAGCACTTTGAGTTTATAAGGAAAGCGCTATATAAATAAACTTATTATTATTATTATTATTTCCTGCCTGAATCCGTCGTCTCAGGTATTTTTAATCGCTGTTTTTGTTGGCGGAGGGAGGACTAGACGCACTGTCGTCCCTCCACTAGGCTATGCTGCGGCTAGCCAAATGGTTTGACCAAGTTTTTGGTGTTTTTTGCGTTTTTTTTTTTCTTGACTACTTGGTGCAGCAGGCAAACTGGTCCGACAAATCCGTGTCACAGTTAGAAGGTCGCGTGAAATAACTACAAAGAATGTTGAGAAATAAATTCGGGGCTCGGGTCTTTGTTTATGGGATCCGTATTTTCAACTTACATGTGTTTGAGTTTCGTGTGCTCGACTGCGCTACATATTTTGAAACTATTTTGACGGTGAAATTGCCTCTAGGAGCAAAATCGTTTCGTGTTGTTTCTTATTTTCTATGCAAATCTATTGTATGAAGTGCTGGCTCTGCATGCCGAGAGTGGGTGGTGTTAGTGACCAGATATAAACGCCACTTTAAGAGGCCAGAAGAAGGGAGAGTCTGATCTTATGAATCTGGTATCTTGGATGTTGTGTAAGAGAGCTTGAGATTTTCATTTTAATCTTTGAAACCCACATTTAAGTGCATTACAAATGTCACAGCTTTCTGTACATGGTTTGAACATAATTATTTCATTGCTTAAAAATTGGTAATGGTCTTACTTGAAACTTAAATCATTGATTTAAAATACATCTGTTTATTTTTTTCTAAATTTCAGATCGAGTTCAAGAGGGCATGAGGGAATTGGATTTGCTGAAAGATAAGCGGGATGTCAACCTTTGCTCTACCATGGCCCTCATGTTCGCTCACAAAAAATCAGCAACTATGGGTGTGTGTCTCTATAATTTAGAGTTAATGAACAATAAAAAAATTTTCCTGTGTATTTCAAATACTAGGCAGTTCAGTGAAAAAATTCAAATTTCATCAAAGACCATGAAACTATGCTCAAAACAACAGTCTTGATTCCCAGATTACAAATCTTTTTGAATTTTTCAAATATCTCCATTTGTTGCAAAGTTATGATTGTTTTTCTATATTTATTTTTGGCTTAATTTTAGCACTAGCGGCTCTGACAGGATTTTCATAAAATTACACATGTCAGTCCATAACTTCGCAACCAATAAAGATAATTTCTATTATCATACAGCGTTACGTTTGTTAACATCTCCACATGAATTTAAATAAAAGACACAAACAGTCATATATCTTCATAGGGCAATTTTTAATAATTAATTTCCAACATGAAGTAGTATGAAATTTGAAACATTCCATGATCGGATTCTCATAAAATTTCACGCTTCACTCCATACCTTCTCAACCAATAAAAGTAAATGCAATTATTTTGTTTTGTTTTGTTTGCTGCCATCTGCACATGAATTTAAATGACAAAGGCTATTCAATATCTTAGTGGAACAATTTTTATACATATGTAATTTCTAAAGGAAATGTTATGACTGAAAAATTCCACGAATTGATTCTCGTGACATTTCACGCTTATGTGCATAACTTTGCAAGCCATTAAGATATTTTCAATTGTTATACAGCATTTTGCTTGTTAATGTTTGTACAAAATTTTAAAAGGCAAAGCATACTAAGACTAAGAAAAACTTCCTTCAATTGAAAATGTTTAAAATGTAAATTACAAAATTAAACAAAAAATTCCATGACGCAAACATTGTTCATGTTACCCAGGTACTCAATGTAGATCTATGTATTTTTTTATCAACCAAAAACCAAATTAGAAAAGAATAAAGAGACTCATAGTATTATTAATTACTAGTATTCACTCATCAAAAAGCCTTTCTCTACAAAACCTACAAAAAAGTTATGCATTCAAGAGTAACATCAGCAAAAAACATGTCTGCACCAACAGTATAATTGACAGAATTAAATTCTGATTCAGCCATTGCCCAAAAACCAAGCTCCAACTTATGCTCATTCACGTCGTTATACTTGTCATGTAAAAAAAAAATCAGATGAAAAGAACAAAGTCTGAAGTGTCAGGCCCACTAATAATGTAAACTCACAACAAGGTAGCTATACTCCTCACCTCAAAGCATTAATAACTGATAGAATACTAAGTCTGAGTAGATAAGTAAGTATAGATCCAATGAGAGGAGTCTTCTATTCTACTAGTACTACAGTAGATTTAGACAATAAAAGATCTGGAGCTTGTGAAATGTTCCCCCTATTATTATTAATAAGTATTTTATTGGTGTGAACCATCTTATAAACAAATATAGAAAAAAACAAAATAAAACAAAACAAGAAAAACGTAACTTAACATATTTTCAATTATTCTGTCAAATTATTATGAATGGCACTGACGCGATACAAACGAGGTGCCGAAGTTATGAACCGCCAATTGACACAGTAAGAGCGAGGGGATGAAGGTGGGGGTGAACGTCCAACGGCGTTGAATCTAAAGATGCTTTCTCGGGCAAAGCCCAGCGCCTTGCTGCATAGTTCAGTTAACTGAATTTTTACCACATTCGGGAGAAAAGGTCGTTAAAAAGATTAGACTGAAGTTTCGAAAACTTAAGACAAGTAGATTTTATGCACTCACAGATTCAAATTTACCTTATTTTTGAATAAAAATATCTCTGGAACTATCGAATCGACTCAAACCTGGAGAACGCCATTTTAAAGAGCATTCATTCTCCTTTAAAAAGATATATCGGAAGTGCCGACAAGTCTATGTTAATGAAACAAAAAGGGCGGTTGTCGAGACCATGTGAATGCGCGACAGTCACGGCCGGTCACAGTTGGCTATGGGCGAAAAAGGCTGCCGCGCGTGAGCCTATCTGAGCGTCACTGAACTGCCTACAAATACTGATTTAAGACCAAAAAAAAAGAATTTCATGTGATGTTCTACCATTTCTTTTATATAAAATGGTGAAAAAACGTTTCAAATTATTGAAAGCTATTTGCTGTATTGTATTTTATACACTTTGTAGACAGAGAAGCTGTCCAAGAATTGGATGCAAAACTGAAAGAAGAGAGAAAACAAGCTGGAGAGTTGGTAAGTTATAGCATTTGAAGACCATTCTAATACTAAAACAGGATTGCCAGAAAACTTGGTTTATAATAATGCCATGGCAGTCAATTCATCAGACAGTGGTTTCATTCCTACATGTACTGCGTGTTGTGAAGAAGCACATACAGGAAACAAAATAAAACACTATGATGACAACAAATTTAGACCCAAGATAGTCTTATTAATTTAATGATCAAATTTGTTAACATGTAGACAAGTATTTGTAGTGCTCAAAACTGGGGAATTATGTAGTTTACTCTGTGATGTATGCCTGTGTACATTCCCAACTCAGTCTTGCTGCTGTTCCCTTTTCAAACTTCTCCATGGAACCAAAAATAGGGTTAAATCTGAGAAGTAAACACAGGTAACAGTGATCTTGAAGCTCAGTGATGCTGACTTTATCTCTTTGTAGGGTCTGTATTTTGCTGGTCTTTTCCTGTTCAACTCGGGAAAGTATGACAAGGCAAGGGAATATATAGACAGGATGCTGAAGATGGCGCCACAAAATACAGATGTAAGTGATGTGCATGTTGGTGTATGAAAACTACACAATAAGCAGTTCTGTTCCTACCTTACTTCAGTTTTTGATGCAACAAAGTATTTCAAATAACTGTCAGCGGAATCACATAAACACCACTTGTCAGTATAATTTTCAGTGGCTGATATGTTTCCACAGGATTTAATACGTTATTTCTTTTAGAAGAAATGGGCAACACACAAGTGGATAAAAAGGCAGTACTCTACAAGTTCCCTAAAATCAGGTTTTAGGTTGTGTAAATATGTGTTGTGTATGCAAGAGGTGCATGGTGGAATGCCAGTTTCATCAACATACAAATTAAGCCTTGAAATTTTAAAATGTAGGACTACATCAATTATTGTCATGTTCTGAGTGTCCAGTTGCTCATTTCAACCCAATTTCAGAGGTAATATTAAATAAAAATACTTTTTGATTTTGTTTTCTTTTTGTGTTAACTCACTGAAGACTTGGCAAATTTTTGTCATTTCACCACTGTAAGAGACTGGCCATTTTGATTTAAAAAAAAAAAAAAAATCATCACAAGGCTTCAGAGCTACCAATCACTATAAAATTTTGAAAAATGAACAATAAAAATATTGCTCTATCCAAAAAAACAAAATATAAATACTCTAGCTCTAATACTTTCTTATTTATGATTTTTTTTTTAAATTGCCCTTTTTTTTCAGTTCATAATGACTTTCAGTGACTGAAACAAACATTGAAAAAAAAAAATTGCTGCATTCAGTGCACAGTCGGGATCTAGCTCTTGATCTGCTTCATGATATATATCATCAACATCTGATACACTAAAATCATCTTTGTTATTAAATAAAAAAAGACATTGGTCCTTTCAGGCTTTCGTTTTGACACTGTTGTGATTGTTTTCAGTCTGAAAGATCAGTGGGGGTGATTTCCCTTCTAATTCCATAACTCAAAAAGCTACAACCCGACTTCCATGAGACTTCACATAAAACAAAACGAAAGCTTCTTTAGGGTAAAGGACTGTTCCCGTCACTCTTACGGGAATGGTGTAGGTGGGAAAAATTCTGAAAGTTGATCCTATTATGGTACCGGGAATCATCCATGACAACTCGCGATGCATCCCGTTGATGCAATGGGAAACGTCTTCAGTGAGCTAATGTAGAATTAGAGAAAACTGGCGGTTTTTGGGGGGTTTAAAGTAATATCACATGTGTGGTAAAAGTATTTAGATTGTGTGCAGTAAAAAAGTGCCATTGTGCACCTTGTCACATCAAGAAATGCTGATAACAACCACCAGAGGAAGGCTGGATGTGGATTTATGCTGGTTACATTATGAGGTAACATAGCACATGGACAACTGTGAGAAGCAAACTGTGTTCTTAATCTGTTTTTCCTCTCCCCCCATCAGTGTATGTGTGTGTGTACATGCATCTGTGTGTGTAAGAGTGAGTGGAACTGTAATGCTTCTTTCAAATTTTTTTTTTTTTTATCATAGTGTATACTTTAGCATGAAGCAGTGTGCCTACACAGGTCAGCCCAACATACTTAGATTCAACCACGAGTAAATGAATACAAGCTGTTGAAAAAGAAGTTTTTGTATTTTAAGTTGTCAGATGTCTGATGTTGTCAGTCATGAAGCTTTTGAGACACCTTTGTGCTTATGTGTGGCCTTTTGAGACATTACCTGTAATTTCACAATCACTTGTTTGCTATTTTAATGGTTGGACCTGTATTATAAACCACTCCCCTTATATTTTAGCAACACTTGAGCTTGTGAGAAATCAAACTCAGATTTAAACATTTGATTGTTTCATGTTATTGTCTGTATCAAACTTGTTTCAGGACAGTGCCAGACAGTTGGTATGCCTTACACAACACTAACACAACCTGTTTTGCTGTTACTCTTCATGTTTGTGGAACTCTTGTGTTTTTTCTTTTGCATGTTGGAATGAATGAATGTTTAAAAATGTGTTGAAATGCTTTTCTCTGTTTTTTCCTCTTACACATAAGTTAGTGAGATTTGATTGAATATTTCATTTTTGTAGCACAGGAAACTAATTTCTGAATTTAGTTAATAGTAAGAATTGAGTTGAGTTTATAGAAGTGTGTGTTTGTGTGTACATAACTTTTTTCTGCTGTATAAGTAAATACATATATGTGTACAAATCCTTGACAACTGATGTATACATGGAGTTTTCATTTCTGTTTTGTCCTCAAAAGTGTGGTGTCAAACTCGTTTTTGTTCAGGATATTTTTTTGGTTGTTGTTGTTATTAGAAAAATTAACTGCAGTACTTTTTATTTTTTTCAATAAAATTTTATGTAAAATTACAAGTATTGCATAAAATTAGAAAAATTCCTGAATAACCAGTGCCCTGCTTCATGACATAAGGTAGAACTGTGGTTCATGGACTTGTCCCACTGCCAGACTTACAGTATTTTATTTTGCACTCAGAGAGAGCTTTGTGACAAAATCCATGATATTTCTGAAGTCATTACTTGAATGTCATGATTGGCAACTAACCAGCATATATGGTTTTGCTGTGAAGGTGTTGTGGCTGAAGTCAGTGGAGGTATAGAATAAGGCAGATGCTGTACCTGCAATTGCCAGAGTTGTATGTGAAGTTGTCAATCAGGTTTTGAGACTCCCATTTCATGCAGTATTTGCAATTGTTAGAGTTGCATGTGAAGTTGTCAGTCAGGCTTTGATACTCCCATTTTAACACTAAAGCTGTTTGTTTGGTTTGAATACACTTCTTGATGGCTTATTGAGTGCACTATACTCAGTGTCAGTCTGGTGACTATGTAAGAGCTGAAAAAGTGAGATAGTTTTACAGATTGCACAGAATATCATGATAAGTTGATGTAGAGAATGTAATATGTTGACCAGAATTAACACCTCTTGATATGATTTAATGCTAATGAGAAAATTGTCCTGATACTAGGTCTAGAGAAGAAAGCTTGACACTTACGAGTGATGGGAAGTTCACTGCATGAGAAAATAGCAGGGATTTTGCAGGAGAGGTTTTCATTAAATTGCTAGTTGAGATTTGAATACACTCACCTTGTAATACTTGATAATGTATGTTGAACATTATTTTACATTCTCAAGGTGAAAAATCACATCAACATAAATAAATGAAGACAATTTAATCAAGAGAAAAGTGTGAGGAATGCTGAAATACATGTGAATTTATCTCAGAAAGAGTTGGTAATTGAAAGACAGTTCAGTTGTTGCAGCAATCTATTTGCATTCAGTTCTAGTTCGTGAAGAGAGCAGACAGTAAAATCCCATTGATCAATTGATTATGCAGAACTTTCTAGTTGATGGCTTGTTTTTTATATATATTTGGGCGGCCAGAATTGAGAGTATTGTGTTGGTGAATTATGATTTCAGTTTTGTTAAGCTAACTTTCATTTGAACTTCACATGTTGTGCATATATATCCAGTGTTTTTTTTTCAGATTTAAAAGGCAATTATTCATCTGCAGAGTTTCAGCTGTTTTTTTTTTTTATTATGAGAACCAAAGTTTACAGTAAATGCAATCATGATGAAATCCATTCATATTATGAACTGAGATACTAGAAATAGCCATTATTATTAGGAACCGAGATACTAGAAATAGCCATCATTATTAGGAGAAGATTTAAGACTGTAAGAATGTTTTTTGTGTGTGCATGTGTGTGTGTTTTTTGTTGTTGTTTTATTTTTTCCTTTTGAGTTTTACTGTAGTGATAAACAAATGCATCTTCAAGTAAGTCCTATGATAGACAATAGCATTTGAGGTATTGCTGTAACCCAGAACTCACTGTTGTTCACCATTCTGATGGCCTCTGTCGTTTCAGAATCTGTATGTAACTTTCCCAACTTCTCTTATTTCAGGGTCTGACTTTGAAAGGGTGGATAGAACTTCTGAGTGGCAGAGAGGCAAAGAAAGCAATAAAATGCTTTGAGGAAGCTTTGGCGTAAGTATTTACTCATTCTTAGGACTTGTCCATCACATTGTTCCATCTTTGCACCTTCAGGATTTCTTTATGCTGATTCCTTTGGAGACTGAACTTTATGAGTGACAGAGGTAACTTATAGGATCATTCTATGATCTATACGAGGGGTGTCCATAATCATCCAAACTTGTAACCAGTGCAAAATTGTTTGCAGTTGGACATTTGTTTTCTTTGCATGCAAATACCTAGTGGGTATGTTTTCTTCTTGCTCTTGTGTCAGGAGTTTTGCTCATCTGATAAACTACTTGGGAGTAAAATGAATCTGAGAAGCAAACATGATATTTTAATTTGTCATGGGACAGTTTTCAACTATAATATCAAATGATGATGTTTTATTATTTTTATTTCATCCACAAAGTGATGGCTCCAGAAATGTCAATGCTCTGTTTGGAAAGGCCAAGTATTTTGAATTGCGACACAATTACAGTGGTGCGCTTGAGCTTGTCAATCAAGTAGTTGTCAGTCAGTCCAGTTTCTTGCCAGCTTTTGTGGAGAAAATGAAACTTCAGCTGGCACTACAGGACTGGGATCAAACTCTGGAGGCTGCCCAGAGGTGAGAAAATTAGAGTTGTACTGGCTGCAATAATAAAATATTCCAGTATTACTTTTGCAATTGCCTGCAAGAGCAGTTCCAGAGAAGACTGTATTATCCAATGATTTAAATTTTGGAAGGTGTAAAAATTACTTGCATATTCAAGAGTCATTGCACAAATTTATACCACAAATCTTCTGCAGGGAAGGTTTCTCTTGTGTTTCCAAGTTCAGCCTTCTGTTTTAGATAGGAAGTGTTTTGAAAGTTCAGGATGGGCTGGGAATTCTTGTTCCAGCCAAAAGATGCTAAATCTATGCATATGTTTCCTTACAGTTTTTAGTGGACAACTGCATGTGCTTTCAAAATTTGTCCCTTTTTATTCCTTGTGGAATATATTTTCCTCTCTCATAGCCTTTAAAATTTTACGGAATTGTGCACAGTCTCAAGATAGCAACTATAATAACACTGACTCTTGGATGAGCACTGACAGACAAGACTGCATATTATTATCATCCACTAATTGTTGATCAGTAACAAAAAAAATGTTGTACCCTAACTTGGTTATAAATTTACAGGGAAACCTCATCATCATCATCATTGCCTTTCTCACCCTGGATCAGGGTATAGGCCACCAACAAACACTTTCCATCCCTCTCTCTATCATGGGCCAGCCTCTTTACATTATATTAGGGAAACCTGCTTAAATGGAAATGCAAGAGACTAACAAATGTATGTCGTATTAGCAGTATTTTGGATAAAGAGCAGTTTGCTTAAAATCACAATTTTTTGTAATTTCAGTCTCTTAAAGAGGCAAAACCTTGGCAGTTTTACTTGAATACCTCCCTATGGTACTGCATCCAACAATGGAGCTCAAATTTTTTTTTCTTTTATGTGTTTATATGTGTGTCAATGTGATGCGCCCTTAGGTTGGTAGCCAGAAAGAACTACCAAAACAGTTTGTGGTGATTTACCAGTTGCATCAAGTATTATGTATTTGACCTGCTCAACAAGTAGTGAATATATTGTCGTTGGTGTGACACTTATGATACATTTGTAACAGCCCATGGAAGCGTGTAAGTGTGAAGACAAGAGGGTGACTGGTAAAAAAAATAAAATTTAAATTTGGCATGGTATGCTGCTCTCTTGTGGTGCCTGTCTGTCCGGTATCCTCAGGGGCTAGTTTAATGACACTCTGTCATGTCCTGCGCACAACCTCCCCCCCCCCCACAAAGAAAAGGACTGGCATGAAATTGGCAAGATTGGACTTTGTTCTTTCACTTCAAAGGCAAAACAATCTTGAGACTGAATAAATGCAAGAGAATCTTTAGGTTAAAAGAGACTTACATTGATTTTCTTTATGTGTAAACAGGGATAAACTGGCAGGGAATAAAAAAGGATCATGGGTGGACCATGGAAATCTTTTGGCTAAAGAGAAATTTCTTATTTAAGCAGGTTCCACTGTATTTCTATACTTTCCTAACTTTTTGTGATCAGCAATATTTATTTATACGAAAACTAAGGTCAGGACCCACCAGTGTGTAAAGTGAGGCGCAGAAAGAAATTTCCTGTCATACTTTTTAATTCTACTCAAAGACAATGCATCTTTTTTTCCGGTTCAAAATAACACTTTCTTTTGTTCAACTCAGTTGTGGCTTAAAATCAACAGAAGTGTTAACACTCACCCTGCGCGTTACCCGTAAAGCCCGCTGCCCCGTCAGTGGCCTTACTCACGGAGAATCTTATCTGGGGTCACTGACCCGTGCCGCTAGACGATGACCACATACGCTGTCCACGTGGTTCGGTTTTTATTGATCGGTATGAAAACATTCGCTGCTATGCCTTATCACGCTTGATAATGAATTAACCAGCAAAACCTTAGTCTGTCAGTCTCTAACCAATGATCTGACTTATGATTCCAAACTGACAGCTGTAGTTTTCGTGAGAACGAAGCATGATAACTAGCCACGCCCTCCCAAGCCCTACACAAATGGTTTCATCCTGATTGACACATACTAATAAACCAATGTGGGCATTTGGGGCAAAGATTATTTCAGAGCTTGTTTCTGATTGGTTCTTAGATACAGACAACTCCAGATGGTGGTCAGCTTGTGAGAAAATGAGATAATATTGCAAATTTGTTGAGCAACAGTTCGCATGTCGATGTTACATCTTTTGAAAGTGTGGGGAGAGCCTTTGAAAGCTTAGTCTTTGTGATTCCGACCAGTGGTTCACTGGTTAACATGTCCATGTCACAATGTCTTTGATTTAGAAGAGATACAGTGAACAATAACACAGTGGTTACGTCTCAAAAAATCCCTGAAAATTGCCTGAAAATAGGGCTTGCGCGTGGCGCGGTCAGCTTGACCCGGGCGACTTTTGCCGCCCGTGCAGCGTGAGCGCTTGCAAGTCAATACCGACTATTGCCGCCCCGCGCAGGGTGAGGGTTAAAAATATAGCGAACTTCAACATCTTTTGAAATATGCCCATGTACACCTTTATGTCTCTTCATGCATAATATGGTTTTTGTAGAATTTAAGGCTCAGCATTTAAAAGGCCTTTCATGATTACACTGGCGGCCTTACTTACTTTATAATATGATCAGTAACACAGTGCTTAAATGTTGTGCTAAATCATAATTTTGCAACTTGAACTTAAATTTGAATTTAAGTGAATAATATAAATTCAATTTTAAATCTTTTCTTCCTATCAGTTTGCCAAAATATTTTAGTGTGAAACATAAGCATCATGTGTATTGATGAAAAAGGATTGGTTTAGTTTGTTCCTCCTGTCACATGCATTGCAATGTGGAGTTGGTTAAGTTACTCAGTAGATTTATTTTAGCACCACCTTTGATAAAAGTCAAATTTTACTATTTTCTAGGGCCTTAAACATTGATATTCATTGCATTGAGGCCATGGAATACCAGATCGTATATAACCTGTGTCGAGAGGGGAGTTACCCTGAGGTAAGCAAGTCTAGATTCTTGAATATTATTGTTTCTTTTTGGGGTTGATTTTGTCCTCATATTAATGGACGTTGATGAGAAAATGTGAACCTATTCATAATGTCTTTAGATAAGTTGATAGAGGTATAAGAATGAAGCAGGTTGATATTTTTGTCCAAAGTTAGTGATACATGAAAATTGTAAAACAATGATTCTTCAAAATCTCCCAAAAGAAGGATTTACCACGTCCAGATGGAATGATCTTTTACCAACAATAAATTCAGTGAGCACAGAAAGGAAAAATAATTTCTGTTCATAGAATTTGATCACATGCAGTAGCAATCTACATCAAATCACAGGACAGGTCTGACTTTAAGTGTCTCATATTGTACACTTTCACTTTCCATATATGTAACTACTGTTTTGGAGATCTCACTAACCACTCTTTCACCACAGGCAGCTTCCAAGATTGCAGATCTGATTACTACACTGGACAGACAGGAATCTCAAAGTGGACAGTTGTACCTTCATATGGCACAAGTATTTTCCAAATTGGTATGTTGAAGAAGTGAAGAGGGGGAGGATGAGATGGAGATGAGTCCTCAGGGGATTGTGATACAAAAGTAGGAACATGTATCACTTGCTAAATTATTTATACCTCTTTGATTAATATCACTTTTTGTCTTACTTAGAGAATGTCAGTAGGCATCCTTAAAACTGCTGCCAATCTGCTGAGATCAAAGGTAGAATAAAATACCTTATTTGACAATAGCCATTTGATTACCACATAAAACTCTCATCAAAACTTACAAAGCAAATTCTGCATTGTTGTAAACATAGGAACTTTGGAGTAAGTATTATCGAGAGAGAAATGTTGGGATGGTGAACAATAAATTATGGAGTTTGAGCAGTTTATGCAAATACATAAAAAGTGTGTAAGAGCACCGTAAATATTCATGTATATTGTGATCTCAAGTATGATATGACTAGTCTTAGGTTGAGTAGGAAATTATATGAATATCGACTGTTTGTTGAGCATAGTTGATTATTCAACACTTTTGAATACCTGTGCATGAACATTACTAGTGTTTGTAAGAGCTGGGTAACTTCATGCGAGATGAGCGGAAGTACTGTATTTCTTGCTTCCTCCCTCCAATAATTGTCACTGCTCGGTGATCTTTTTTGTAAGTGGGCGAATTTCAGACAAGTATGTTAAATTTCAAAATTGTCTCCCCATTGACTGCTCATGAACGACAACAACAATGACTGTTGTGTATGAATGACAACAATAAAAGCAAAAAAAATTTGCAGACTTGATTGTTGAATATTTCAAAACTATGTGAATGAAAATTTGACACATGTCACTATTCGAATACCTGCACTGTCACATCCAACATTAAATATGGCGCGCGCACTTGCACGCATGCATGCATGCATTTCAGTGCTGAAAAATTAGAGTAAAAATACAACCTTCCAAATAATGCAACCTCTAACTGGTCTGGTCAGCCCACTTTATTTCAACACAATTAGATGAGGTGCTCAGCTTTCTTCAGAATAAGCCTGCTTCTGCCCTCCTTGCCCCCCCCCCCCCCCCCCATGTCAATCTCCTTTCTCCTTGTGCCGCCCCCCTTTTTTTTTTCTTCAGCAACCCCTTGGAGAGGGAGGCCATTGGAACAGACTACTGCCTGTCACACATGCTTCAGTGGCAATAGGTGTTTTAATGATATCTGATGGAAAATTAGGCATAGGAAATAGAAATTTAAATGAACAGAGTAAAACAACATAATAAGATACGTCATTTACAAGTTATCACTGTGCCACTTGTTTGCTTGATTGGCGTATGGAATAAATAACATGACAAAAAGTGGACTGGACTTTAAGGATTGGCAGTGCTTATCAAATTTGTGAAACATTATGCTCATGTACTATGTGACCTATTTTCTTGTTTACTTTGCAGTGTGGCAGAAACCCTTTAGTCTTACAACAGACACAAGTGCTGACTGAGAGAGCTGTATCCTTAGATCACAACTGTGCTGATTTTGTCAATGAGATGGGCTGTCAACTACTGATGCAAGGAAAGGTTTGATGACAAATGATGATGTAAAGGCTTGATAACAAATCACCATGGCTAGTGAATATTAGGGATAGCCTGGTGTGAATTTATATACTTTTAATTTTTTTGTTAACCCCCACGCTGCGTGCAATGGTCAAGCCCCGCTGACCCGGTCAGTGGCCTAGTTCGCCCGAGGAATCGTGAGTGGTCATTGACCTTCGCCGGCTTGCGGGCTTGTTTACATGGAAAAGCTGATCAGAGCTGACTGAAAGCTGCAATAGTTTGTTTGGATGCAGTGGGCACACAGGACTCCTAATTAAAATGTGTTGTGCCTTACACATTGGATTATGAATTAAAACACAATTACACAGTTTGAAAACAAGTCTTCTAAGGTATGAAATTAGAGTGATTTGGAAATCGTTGCTGCGTATTGTTGCAGGGGAGAGGTCTGAAGTGAGTACACTTAATTTTTCTTGGCTAATGTTTTTGTTCAAGTCATCATGAACATTGAATTCGGTTTGCATGCTGAAGACTCTGCTAATGATGAGGGTAGGCCTGCAATGTCTAATTTTATGTCCAAGTACCCTATAGCTAACTACTAGCAGGGAAAGTTGTTGTTTTTCTTTGAACAGTAGATCTGTCTAAAACCTTTTCCATTTCATTTGCTAATATAAAAATAGGTTGGGATATTTAGGCCTGTATTATGGGGAAAAGGATTTAGTTAACACTGGCATCACACAGACATGAGATATAAAAGGCAGAAGAGACAAGTTCCATCCCATTAATTTTTTTATGGCATAGCACTGCGTTGGCCATCTGTACAAATTGTAAAAAATATAAATTTACTCTCTGCATAGACGTTCACCCCTGCGCCACGATGAGGTCCAGTACTTCCAACTTGGGGGGGGGGGGGGGGGGGGATTGGGGAGGTTAGGGTTTGGGGGGATTTGATGGACTGGTGGGCTGCTGTTTGACTAGACTGTCTCTTCCATCACTTCTTCATGTAATCGACGAGCTCTCTTGTAGTCCTTCTGCGTGTGGTAGAGCTCGAAGCAGGGAGTTGCTCAAAGGCCAACATCACGTAGTGCACTCAAACGTTGTCTCTTACCGTTTCCTGTTCTCTTCTGCATCTCTCTTTTTGCAGTTTACTGAGGAGCACACGACGCAGACCCTCAATGGATTTTTTCGCTTTCTCTGCTGGGGTTGTCGCTTACCCTTTACCTTTGATGCAAAATGTCTGGCTGTCAGTCAATGGACAGGAGAATCGCCCACCTCGGTTGCTGTCCTGGAAATGTCTCTGGTTGTTGGCATCAGGCCGACCATCTCCTTTGCAAGTTCTCGCCAGAAGATTTTGTGCTCCTCTGGAGATTTTCCTTTCTTTGCCATCGTCTCTTTGTAGCACAGGTAGGCGTTTAGCTCAGCGAGCATGAACAGATGGAAAAATAGTTTCTTCCACCACTTCATCGTCTTCCGCCTGAAGGCACTGTACTGCATCATCTGATCCGATCGGTCCATAGCTCCCATGAACTTATTGTAATCAGAGACAGCCCCATGCCGGATGATGCGCACCCCAGTGGTTCTGTCTGTCCTTCCAGTGTCTCTTTTCCTGTCTGAATGTATACTTGACAAGAGATTGACCTCTTTCCTGTCAAAAAATTTGATGTGATTTAGGACTCCATTCGTCATGGACTTTTCATCACCCTTCTTATTCACCACTTTCTTGCACTTCATTTCCCGTGCCACTCCCACTCTGTTCAGTCTCAAGGTCCCACATACTGGTATATTCCGGCCTGCCAGGTGTTGGAAAAGGGTGGGTGATGTGTAATAGTTATCGAGATAAAGATGATGTCCAACATCTAGGTATGGCTCCATCATCCACATCACCAGGTCATAGGTAATTCCATGTGGCTGGCTGGTTTCTTTCCTACGTACACCTCAAACGACAGCAATATCCGTTGCCTGAGTCGCAGATCTCGTACAGCTTCATTCCATACTTGTCAAGCTTGTCTGAACAGTACACACGAAAGTGAATATTTCCTCGCCATGCCACCATCGCTTCATCCAGGGCAAGGTTTTTCTGTGGCCTGTAGTTTCGATGGAACTTTTCTTGCAGACATTTCACAAACGGAACCAGTTTATGAAGTGGGTCATGCCTATCCTGGCCTCTCAGAGCCTGAGTTCTGTTGTCATTGAGGTGCAGAAATGTAAGCAGTAACTTGAAGCGATCCCGCTTCATAGTGGAAGCAAAAAATGGAAGGGAATACACGGCATCGGTACTCCAATAATCATCAATGTCAGCAAGCGGGAGTAGGCCCATGGCAGTGATGAGCCCAAAAAATGCCCACATCTAGTTGACGGTGGTAGCAGACCACTTGTTGTATCGACTGCGGGGGGTCAGCATAGCACTTTCCATGAAAGTAGTGGCATATCTGAAAATATGAAGTACAAAACAGTTGAAGAACAATGTAAGAATATAGGTTCCATATTATTCATGTGTGTTATAATTCAGAGTAGGGAAGTGAATTAATGACAAAATTATGTTTCATTTTTTTTTTAACCTTTTGACCTTCTTTTTGTTTACTTGGATTTTTTTTTTCTTTTTTTTTTTCTGGAAATGAAATGACAAAAACAATGTAATTTGACATTATTCATAAAATATAAAAGTGTGTGTGTGTGTGTGCATGTGAATGTTTGTTGCAGCAGGAGAGAGAGAGAGAGAAAGAAAGAGAGAGAGAGAGAGAAAGAAAGAGAGAGAGAGAGAGGCGTCGTTGGGGTATAAACCTATTCGTTTCATCAGCAATCAGCTGCATGAGATCTGTCGTGACGAACTCTTTGAAATAGTCGAAGGGTGTCGCCTCATTGGGTAGTTTGAATGAAGGTTCAGGATTGCCGCTAAACTGAGGCACGGTGGGTTGACAAACATCATCTCTCCATGGTAACTGTCCGATGTTGACCACAGTCGGTGTTTCATTGTTGACATCAGCATCTCCGTCATCATCAACCTTATATCTTAGTACCAAAGCATCCTTTTCATCACTCCCAGCTGCATACACCTCCTCACCGGCTTCTCCAGCAATCAGACTAGTAAGTGCGACTGGGTCACTTAGATCCAAAATAGTAGTCATTGTTTGCTAACGAACGGCGCTAGGTAACCGGGTGAAAGTTGAAAAGTTCAGCGGAAAGCAGGTCAGCTGAAAGAGGAAATCCTGAATTACTCCAGGGTATTTATACCCAGGTCGCAAGATGCGGTCAGTTGTTCTTCGGTTGAGGACTAATGAAATCAAACAATGAAACCCTGGCCTGTGACCAATTATCTGACTTATGATATGAAACTGACAGCTATAAGTTCCGTGAGGACGATGTACGATAACAAGCCACGCCCCCACCAACCCCTAAACAAATGGTTTCGTCCTGATTGGCACATACTAATGAACCATCATGGGGAAAAACTTGGGGCGAAGATTGGGGGTATATATAAAAATCTGTCTCTGATTGGTTATAGACGTAATTGAGGTTCCGTTTGGGAGAAAATGAATCATGAGGCCAGTTTGGTGCATAAATAATGAGCCAATGTGGGGATTTGGGGCAAGCATCCTTTGAGAGCTTGTTTTTGATTGGTTCTAAGACATAAACAACTCTAGATGATAGCTAAGCGAGGAGAAAATGAGATAATATTGTAAAATTGTTGAGCAACAATTCACACGTCTTTCTAAGGCTCTCCCCTTTTGAAGATGTGGGGAGAGCCTTAGAAAGCTTAGTCTTTGAAGTTCTGACTACTGGTTCACTGGTTAACATATCTATGTCACAATGCCTTTGATTTAGAAGAAATACAGTGAGAAATAAGACGGTAGTTACGTCTCAAAGAGGACAGTGACCTGACATATGAAAAAACGGCTTGCGCGCTGTGCAGTCAGTTTGACCTTGCCAACTAAAGCTGCCCGTGTGGAGTGAGCGCTTGGGAATCAATACCGACTTTTGACGCCCTGCGCAGCGTGAGGGTTAAGAATAAGAAATAATCGGAATGGAAATAACAGGTCACTGCGTAGGTCTGGGGATGTTTTGAAAAAAAATCTTCATAACATCAAAGCTTTTTTAATGATACAATTCATCTCTCATCCCACAATTATTTTAAACAAGTTTACTCATTGAGAGAAGAAAGGGATGAAAATAGACAACATACAGTAATCGCCAGTATTTGGATTTGTTGTATTTCCTGCCTGTAGATGAAAGAAGCTATGAAGTGCCACAGGAATGCCATGCAGTTGGATGAGACAAGTGTGGCAGCATTGACAGGCATTATTGGTTGTCAGCTTCTTCAGAATCATATTGATGAAGCTGCACAGCAACTAGAGTTTCTGAATGAGATCCAACAAAGTATTGGCCGCTCTGCTGTAAGTAGTGTCTTTGATACAACTGCTGTTGTCTCATTTTTAGAGAAGCATTTTCCTTTGCAGGTCTTAGACAGATATATGAGAAACAAAGTGGCTCAAAATATGGGCTTGGTTGATTGAATTGAATAGAGAATGAGCATTAATTGTGACTTTGTATATAATCCTGTATACTACCAATATGTCCAAGGTTGTCAGATTTTTCTTTTAAAATCATGGAAGGAGATCACATGACTTCCTTTCATAATTGTTTTTAAATTTCAAAGTCGCTAAATCTTAATGCCTGTAAATATTATTCACTCTCTTGTTCCCTGGTCACACGAATGACATAGAGTGAAGTTGGAACATTAAAAATTTTGTTTCTCTTGTAGGAACTGGCCTATTTATCAGCTGTACTGGCTATGAAAAAGGGCAAAGGTCCTGAGAAAACAATGGAACTCCTGAATGAAGCCATTGAGCTTCACTTTGCAGGTTTGAAGGTATGTGTAATTCTTCAGTTTACCATTTGTCAAGTGCCCTTTAGTTTGAGGACAGGAGTGGACATTGAAACTCTTTTTACCATGGCTGTGATTGGTGACTAGAAAGATTTGAATTTTTCTGCTACATTGTTCACAGTATCAGTACTGTCTGTGTGATCGTGCTATCATTTGGGGCTGTAAGGGGAGTTGTTCTCCTTTTTAAAAAAAATCTATAGCAGATTTGTCTTGCCATGTTCAATACTTGTTTAAATGCCGCCGCCCCTCCCACCCCCTCATCATCTTCAATTGAAGATATAAAACAAAAGCTCTACAGCAGTGACATTTAAATGTAAATTAACTCTCATCTGTTACAGGGGTTGCCTTTAGGCATTGACTATTACTGTAAGCTCAACCCAGATTTTCTGCTGCAAGTCATCAAAGATTACCTACAGTTTGGACCTCAAGTGGTAATGATTTTAGCATTCCTAAAATGGGATTATGCTCTTCCTGAACATCTTTCTTTTCTCTCCTGTTAAAAAAAAACCGTTTCACTACATGGTGGGAGCTGTTTTACAACCAATTGAAACACTGTTTGCCTGCAAATTTACAGCACCCGGCATGGCCTGGAGTAACACATAGTTTTGCAGCACATCCTTTTTTTATTGCTTTGTCATTATTCTATTCTGAGTAGACTTTCCAGTGATACGAAATATCACTTTAGCTTTATCAGGAGATTTTGTATGAATTTTCAAAACACCCCAAAATAGTGTGTAGCCAGGTAATAGCCACTATAAAGAAAGATTGTACGGTGGGCATGTGAAAGCCATGATTCCTGGGATGTAAAAAGGTTCAAGTGTATATCATAAGATGTACATTCAAGTCAAAAAGAGAGAATGAATGCAATATTGTATTGAATACTATATTTGTGGAACTGTTTGATTCTTATTCTTTCAGCACCTTAAGGCTGTATTCTAAGTCTATGTCTAATCCTGCAAAGAGTTGCTGACTTGTTGTTTATTTTCAAAGACAGTCTTGAATTGAATTGAATTTATCTTAGCAGTAAATTTCATGTGTGACATTTCAGTGTCCTTTACAGACACAGGAACATTGAATATGCTTTATTGCAAAAGAAACATTATATCGATGGTGTCAGGAGCAAACTGGCCTAGTCGATATAAGCAAATTTTACAGGAGAAACAAAAACTGCCGCTAAAATATATGATGCAGGATTCCAGGCTTCATAAATTGGTACTATATAAAGTAATATGAAATTTTTGGACCTGGCCGGTTTGTGCCTGACACCATCGATATGCTTTATTACAATTCTGATGATGTTAAAAATTTTAATAGGTAATTATAATAGTAATAGTAATAGGTAATTGTTATCTAAAGGCTTTACAGATGTTAACATTTTTCCTCTGTGTTAAAATGTGATTTCCAGCCTGTCACAACAGGACAACCAGTCAGTCCAGTTCTCAAGAGGTGCAACCAAGTCCTTGACCCTTTGACAAGGGCAGTTCCTGGGTTGATGGATGGACTTTTTCTCATTGCTAAGGTCAAGTTTTTGGCAGGTCAGTTGCAAAGTAGATAATTTACTAATTTCTGGTTGAGTGTTTAAAACTTTATATAATTATGACTTCTGTACATTAGTTACAACCAAGACTTTGTAACATAAATGACACAAGGAATTTTTTTGTTGTTGAGAAATTCAAATCAATAGTTCCACATTGATTAAGCTGGTAAGTGCAAGAAGGTATCTTCACTGTGCACAGAGACACAGATAGGAAGTATAAACATGATACACTGTTAGAATAATTTGAGCACTCGTGGTGTCTGTGCTTTGTTTCAGCTAATTATCATCCACCTTATTGTTGTTGTTGTTGTTGTTGTTGTTTGTAGATCTTTGCACGTGAAAGCTGTGTAAACATGGGTTTTGTTATATCAGGCAGAAGGAGATGGCATTCACAAATTTTCTTGCAGAGATGCAATGAGAGAAATTTAATAGATAAACAACTCACCAAAAATTCAACTTAAAACAACAACAAACAACAAAAATTTAAGAAATACTGATATTTTGTTTTATGTGTGGAAATTAAATCTGATTTTGTAATTTATATTCCCAAAATAGCATAATTTTGGCATTCCCTGTATGTTGACAAGAGAGATAGTTAGTACTGTTATTCATTATTTCACGACTGTTGCATCAGAAAAAAAATTATTGTATCATTTATGGTTAGAGCCATAATGGATCTCTGTCTCGTGTAGGTGATGTGAATGCAGCTCAGACCACTCTACAGCATTGCTTGGATCAAGATGCCACATTCTCTGATGCCCATATTTTGATGGCACAGATTCATCTTAATCAGAACAATTTTAAACTAGCCAATCAGTCTCTGGAAGTAGGACTTAGCTATAATTTCCAGGTAGGTCATAATGAGAAGGATGCTGTGGTTGAATTGTTTGTTGCTTTGTTCTATCTATCTGGAACAATTCAGATTTGCCAACAAGACATTCAATAGTTGACAGCTTTTTTGTTTTATCTCCTAACAGTAAGCATTAAACAGTCTTATAGATGTGATTAAACCAGCACTGTGTCTCATCATACTTCACAATTAGTAAGTCTGTGTGCCATTAGTTACAACCAAGACAGTACAGACCACTCACTGTACAAACATTGTGCTGTATTATTTTCTTAACTTGAAAAATAATGAACAACTTATCAAAGATCACATAAAATTCAGAAAAAACTAAAACATTCCTTATTTTGAAATTTGAATAAATTGCAGTATTGTTGACCTTCTGAGAATGGTTCATTTGTGAACATTTAACTTGATTTCAGGTTCGCGATCACCCTCTTTATCACCTCATTTTAGCCAGAATCTTGAAGAAACAGGGAGACACAACTGAAGCAGTGAAGACTTTACAAATGGCCATGGCCCTCCCAGGAGTGAAAAAGAGTGGTAGGCATTATCATAATAGGCCAAGTCAAAATATAGCAAAAAAGAAAAGTTATATGTAGCAAAGTCTTATGTAAGAAGGACTTGGAAGGACTTCTTGTTACTTAGAAACAATCCTTCTGTGGTTTCTTATAATATTTAGTCAATTGTCTTAGAGGGCAGGGCAGCTGTCTTTTTTTGTAGCCCATTTTTGTGTCAGTGTAGTGTTCTCAGAAAGGTATACAGGATTAGTATAGAGTATAGAGTCATTTGCATTATAATCTTAACTACAACTTCTTAAGTATATCTTTTTTCTTATGCCTAGAGGCATCAGGGAATGAAAGTTTTTTTATCTCCTTTGGAGCTAACAGTAGGTTGAATATTATGTAAATGTGCTAAATGCTTGTCATGGATATTACACCAGCCTGAGACATTAACACACGAAACACCAATGTTTTTGTTTATACATCTACCATAGAATGCATGTGATGAAAAGACAGAAAGAATATCAAGATAACGAGATTTGCTATGTTTTTCATTGTAGTAAGGGAACCTCAGTTCCACTGCATCTTGAACATCTTGATTTTGATCAGGTGCAAGATCTGACTCGGGCAAGAAATCCAAGGCTGACCAGATCAGTGTCAATGACAGAGTATCAGTGTTCCTGGAGCTAGCTGAGGCTCATCGGATACAGAATGAGCAGGTATTCATTTATGCTCTTCACAGCGGTCATTCAAAACAGTAACGTCAAAATTGGGCAAAAAGAAAAAGTTGTTTGTAGCAAAGCCTGGCGTAAGAAATAATGCCTAAACAACTTTTTCTTTTTGCCCAATTTTGACATTGCTTATAGCCTTGCTGCGACCCCGCAGTTTTTCTGTGGTTTTTATAATATTTCGTCAGTTCAAAACAGTAGTGTGAAAAGGCTGTGAAACAATGGTGACCAGACTGTAGAATTGAGCAGCAGGCATGATCCTGAATGTTATTGATCGGTATGAAATTTTTTTTTAATCCTTGAAATTTTGAAATTTCTGTATGAAAATTTCTCTTTATCCTCTGTATTTTGAAACTGCTGAATAAATTATTATTTTTTAATATTACATCCTTCATGAAACATACATTTCCATCTTAACACTATCAGCAATATCAAAGAGGGCATTTGTAATGTTTCTTTGAGTTATCATGTCGGCATGATAATGGCCACTTTGCAGCCTTCATGGTCTATTTGGGAATATACTTTATTTATGTTTTGTATTCAGAACTTCTAAATTTCACAACAGAATTAAATACTTTTATATAACTGGTAAAGTTCTCAGAGTTATTTTATATGGATCTGAAAAGGTTTTGTAAATGAGTATAAAAGTTTTTAAATCAAGCCGTAGATCTTAGCCTCTTCCAGAAAGGACAGGATGCTCTCTGGGTCCACATTAGAAAATAATTCATTCATGGGTCCACAGGCATAGTTTCTGCAAACCAAGTTATGTCTCCCTTTTTCTTCAAATGCAAATTAGAATAATATGACTTTTCAGAATTCTTTCTAGTTAAAAATTTAGATGGCAGTAAATGTTGTCTCTACTTGAGCAATCAAGTCATAGAAGTGATGTGATTGAAGATCATGTTGCTTTTATTTGTTCAATTGTTATGATACGAAACTTTTTGAAATGCAAGCAGTTTATTTTTGTGATTCAAAAGGGCCTTGTTGCCCAACTGCTGGTTCAATGTGAACAAAATTTATCCACAGGAATTGGAAGTGATGCCTCTCTGTACATGTCGTGGATGTGTGATTTATTAATAAATTTAAGGATTCATCTATTCATTCATCTTGTTGGTCTGAAAATTTTTGCTCATATGAAAGTCTTTCTCTGTCACTATCATTTTCTGTCATCAGCACGAAGCTGCTAAGGTGATGCAAGATGCCATCAATGAGTTCCAAGGCACACCTGAAGAAGTTCGAATACTTATAGCAAACTCTGAGTTGGCACTGGCAAGAGGTGATATAGAGATGGCTTTAGGCATGCTTAGGAATGTTGCACCAGATCAGCCATATTTTGTCGAAGCCAGAGAAAAAATGGCTGACATCTACTTGCATCATCGCAAAGACAAACGACTGTATGCAAGTTGCTATAGGTATGTTAGATATCACCCTGTAGATTATAAGTGTAAAATTTAACTCTCAAATGTTGGCTTCTTGAGATTTCAGAACAAAATTTCTGATGGAAAGTGACCTTGAAAGTAGGCTCATATGAACACAGTTAAACATAGTTCTTTAATGTTATGAAATTTTGCATGCTCATTGATGACCAACAAAGTTTATTGAAAAATAAAAAGTGTTTCAGTGCAATCTTAAAAAATTAAAGGAATGATATGTAAATAAATTAAATATTGGATTTGTCATGAAATGCAGGAAGAATACACTTCCACAGATGGAAGAAAAGCCTTTTACTGACTGACAGTTTCTTATGTATGGAATGAAGGCAAGGAATGAAAAAAAAAAGAGAGAAATTTCTCTTTCTTTATAATTATTACTGACTTTGTTCATATCCTAGAGAACTGGTGGACAAACATCCAAGCCCTCACACATGTTTACTGTTGGGGGATGCATACATGAGCATACAGGAGGTAAGTCAGGGGAGAAAAGGTAGAGTTTGGAGGTAGAATTTTGGTGCACATGGAAGCCCATGTGTAAAACCTGATGAACTAGGTTGCATTACATTGAAAAGAATCAGAACAAATTTTATGTAAGTAACATGAAAGTTGAAAAATTCAGAGTGCATCTAGAAGACAAAAGATCAACAAGATGATTATGAAGGAACATAAATTATCCACTTTGAAGATTAGACAATAGAAAAACAGAGGCAAGGAGAGTCGATGTGTCCAGGTGGCTTTGGAATCTATCATAAAGTAGAAATATCTTTGATCTAAGGGCATTTGTTTATGCATTTAATAACCAGGATATCAGTGTCAAATGTGTCTTTGTTCTGTCTGTCCTTAGCCAGAGAAAGCGATTGAAGTATATGAAACAGCACTGAAGCGCAATCCTAAAGATGCATCACTAGCCACCAAGATTGGTCAGGCACTGGTCAAAACTCACAACTATGGCAAGGTACTTGTGTATGTCTAAGATTTGGGAAGATTTACTCTCTATAGGGCCATATTTATGTACAATTCTTCTGATGGTGCTGCTAGAGTGCTGACACTGTCTGGGTGTGTGCAGTAAACATGAAAGGTACTTATCATGTAAATTTGCCAGACAACTGCTTGAAACTGTAATAGGAATGATATCCCAGCCAGCAAATCTACCTTAGTCTGACTGTGGATTGATCTCGTTTTCTTATAAATAGGAATGTCATCATTCCAGTATAGATCTGTGATGTCATTGTGCCTCTGTTGCGTCTAGTTTGCTCATAGGAAAAACATAATTCCACTGGCTATGACATCGCACTGCCACCAGTTTGATGTTGGAAATCTGCCCTGAAAGGAGCTCTGCAAATCTATGAAAATCCTGTCTAAATCTGTGTCGGACTGATGTAGGAATGCTGGCTGGGAAAATATCATTTTGCTGCAGTCTGTTTCTTTGCATTGACAGTTGACAGTGGCCTTTGTTTAATTATGAACTAAATATTTGGCTCTGCGGCCCAATTGCTGTGATTTTATAGAAATATAAAAACATAAAATTATGCAGATTTTTTTGTTATGGTCATTCAGCGCTGATGATGGAATACGCTAGGAAGGAAAAAGAATACATAATCTATCCTGTAATATTTCAGGCTATCAACTACTATGAAGCATCCCTCAAAGCTGGAGGACAGGCATCATTGAGGTTTGTGTTTATGAATTGATGAACATCGACTGACATTACAAATGCAACAAAATTAAGTCTTTAAATGCATGATGCGAAGTTGATGATACACTGTTCATTCTGAGAATGTAGTTGTTTGCCTTCTATATGAAATCAACACTGCTGCAACACAGATGTGAACTTATAAAGTTAAAAACAAATAAAAGCTATAAAGATCTCTCCCTTATGAAAGGTTTTAGGTGATAAACATGTTGGGATTGTCTAGGACACTGTGATTTGTTCATGGCAAGGAAGAAAAGTGTTGAATTATTCCTATTTGAAGCCATGAAATCTCTAAAGGATGGTGAGGTGTTGTTTTTTTTCTGGAAGTGTCATTTCAGAAGATGTTCGTTTTTGAAGTTAATTGTAATTAGGTTTAGTTTTCATAAATCGTTACATGAGATTATTACTTTTTGGTTGCCATGCAAATGGTAACCATTGTGAATTTCCTTCTTCAAAGTGAGTAATTTTAATATGGAAAGATTTTGTCAGTTCTGATCTGATTTGCAGGTAACTTTGCATATCTGTACTTCTACATCCTTTTAAATAGAAAAGTTAATTTTCTTAGAAATTAAAAAAAAAAAAAAAAAAAGAAGAAGAAAGAAAGAATGAATACATTATAATGCTCATTATTGCTACTTTCTGAAAGTATTGCATGGTTACCAAAGGATATTCTTGTGCAGAAATTGAACAGGCCTGCATATCTATATCACAGGTATGATTTAGCTGAGCTGCTGCTGAAGCTGAGACAGTATGACAAAGCTGAAAAAGTCTTGAGGCAGGCATTGGAACAAGACGGACAAGGTAATTGTTTTCTGTCTTTGTGTGCATGCATGAAGTGTCAGCGCTGACCATACTAATCATATGAAGACATAAAAGTACATGAATCAATTGTATTTGAAACTTTTCTTAAAAGTACTGAATATTTCTTATGTAAATATGTCTGAAAATTGCTGACATTGCTTTTTTGGTAACATTTGTGTAAAATGAAATTTTGAGCATTCTTCTTATGAACATTAATTTAGATAGATATTGCTTTTTGATGTTGTTTTAAGCCATTTATGAGTTATAATATTATTTAAAAATCAAATGAAATACCATTATCACACAATGTGAAATTTTCATGAATTGTGTAATAAGCTGAATTGTTAATTCATAACTGATTTATTTTGAAATAACTGTTAAAACTTACATGCAAAACAACAAGACACTTTCATATTTTCCTGATTAGAACTTTTATCAATGAACCATGCAATGGGCACTATAGCCATGAACAAGTATATCAGCCCTTTGAAACCAAACTCATGGCTGCAATTTATTTGCGAGCCACAAAGCATGCACTGCTGATGTATTGGCCAAGTTCATGAGGACTGTGAAGTTGAAAGATCTTTTTATCATTTTGTACTTTTAGATTATGGGCCGCGTGGTAACCTATCGTAATTCACTCTTTGTAAATATTTCAGGATAAGCAAAAGTAATGGGTATGATGTAGTTAAAAAAACATTATTTGTCCCTTCTTTTTCAGAATTTAGTCCCAAACTTTATTAAGGCAACCTTCATACTGTCAAGCGCTACAAGCATGCCAAATAGCTGCCTTTTTGAGAAAAGTCAAATTAAATTAGTTTACCATTTGCCTTCCAGATGCATTTGGGGAATGAGAAAACATTAAGTTTAGACAAATTCAAATGTGCATCAGAGAATTCTGATATTTGTAAATTTCTAAATCTGAGAAAGTTTGTATTTTATCAGTGGTGAAGTATTAACCCTCAAGCGCCCAGTGTACCATTTTTGAAATAGGTCACCCAGAGCCAAAATGCTCTAGGGTTTTTATCCTCACTTTACCTTTTTTATTGATTAAGAAATATATTATTGTCAATTAAATATTTAGTATATTTGCAACAACCTGACTATTTAAAATGATTTCAGCTTTATTATTATGTCAGAAGTTTTGAGACTGGCAGTTTTCGTCTGGGCACTAGGGGGTTAAATTAACAGTTGTAAAGCATTTGCTTGTAAAATTTATTCTCAGATTTGGAAACTCTGATGGAACATACACGTTACCTGATGCTTTTGGCCAAGGTGTTCACACAGACAGATAAGATGGATGAATCCCAGAACACATTACAGCGAGCCAGGGACATGCAAGCAAGGTGCATTATCTCTGCTTTCAAAGTGGAAAAATTACATGTTTTATGAAATTGGAGTGTTTGATTTAAATGTTATATCAGATGGTTTCATTTACTCTACTCAAGAAATTATCAAGATCTTTAGAGTTTTCATGGGACTTGAGTCAGTGTTAAAATCAACACTGCCAGCTGAGTTTAAAAAAAAAAAAAAAAGATTAGTAAATCATTCTGTTACTGTCAGTGGCTTTTGTTTTGAAAAATCATTTTCATACATGCTCTTGTCCATCATTGTGCTGATATGAAATGTATAAACCCTTTCATTCACGCAAAGGTCTTAAGCAAAACATTGGCCTACTGTACAATTAAATGGGAAAAAAATTGTTCAGCTGAGGGCAGTGTGGTTGGTTTTGATTTCCATAACTTGGGCACAAATGTTGTATTTTAGATAATAAGTTTGAATTGTTTGCTAAAAGGGAGATAACCCAAAACAGCTGGATGTAAATATATGATGTTTCACTGAAGGGGAGTTGATCTGCAGATTTGACAGTAAAGTCTTAATATTTTATTACAGAGTATTGAAACGTGTGCAAGTTGAACAGCCTGATGCAGTTCATGATCAGAGGGAGTTGGCAGCAAAGTAAGTTGGAGCAAAACATTATATGGTTGCTGTGAATTTTGTTTTGCAGATATAGTAGGGGTGACATGATAGATAAACAAGCGATATAGGTGAAACTAGCATGAAAAAACGATCGGTAAGAGCAACTGTATAAGCCAACAGTAGGAGCTGTGTTGCTGTGCCACTGAAGTGGCCTCCTGCAGGACGAGGATTGCAAAGTGAGGAACACTAACATGGTCTGGCATGCTTCCCGGGTTGCAGGCAGGAGAGGATAGTGCCCATTTAGTGGTCTTATGCAGCCCTAGGGTTAAAACTTGGTAAACACAACTGGTCAAGTCTAAATAATGGAGGAACATTTGATCACTGATGGGGTCCATAGTCAATAGGAGACCTTTTAACTTATTTTAAGGCATATTCTCTCAATAAAAATAGTAATGGCACCAAGTTCAGGAATCTTATGTACTATGCACATCCCTTTGACAAAATTTTACTATGCTCTGAGCACTTTGCCAGTAGGTGACCTTTTTGTCATAAAATCTCTTCGGCGAATCACATAGTCGGGAAATCTGGAACGTGAAATTGTTGTACCTTACAGATACGGGCATTTCCAAAAGTCCAGCTGCTTAGGCGCCATGATTCTGACTGACTGAAGGTGGTAGAAATAAACTTTGAGATGTCTGTACCTTTCATTATATCTAAAACATTGACTAAATTTGATGAATCAGCATTTTTATTGTGCACTCTTGTGGATGTTGAAATATGGCTGGAATAAGAAAGATCATGTGAAAGATAAAATTTTCACATTATTTGTACTTTTAGAAGGGAGAATTGATTGAATGAAAGCATTTTTGACAGAGCTGGTGAGTTTTGAGTTTTGCGCCCTTCATGTTTCTCTAGTACTGGTTGTGATGAGAGGGTTTAATGTGATGTCAGTATTTTTTTGTATTTCATCAAACAGTATTTGTAGTCAACTGGCTGAACATGCTACTGGTCAGAGAGACACAGAAACAGCTATCAAGTTCTACAAGGATGCACTGGTGTATAGTGAAAATGACAGTAAAGTAAATCAGTATTTTGATTATTATTTGTTGCTTTGTAAAAAAAATAGTACATCTGTGTCTAAAAGTATGTATATTGCGTGTGGTTTCCAAATGCTTAAGTTGTTAGTTGGAAATATTTATAAAAAGTGGGAACCCTTGTCTTTGAAAGCTGGACATCAGTCCAATAGACAAATGTGAAAAATAATCTGTATCCATAGTTATTTGATATTCAAAAGTTAGTGAGGAAGTTATTATGTATTTGCTTATGTCATTTCCAGATTTTGAGGCTGAAATATTGTTTTTGCATCAACTTTCATGACATCTTAACTTGTCATATTGGTGTAAACCTTTAAACTGTGTCAAACAAGATTATATTTTTCAATTGCATTTCATTCAATATAATATTATGATCAACTCTTGCTGTCAATTACCACTTGTCAATAGGGAAGTCTTACATTAATACCAAGGCACGAAATGGAGTAGAACTGAGTTTGGAGCTCCTCTGATATGACTGAATTCACATTGGATTTAGTAAAAAATTTTCACAGATTGGAACACTCTTTCATATATTTAATTTGTAATCAAACAGAGAATGTTGGATCTGGCAGGTCTACACCTTATGACAGAAGATCTGGATGCCTGTCAACATCAGTTGATGACATTGCTGAAAAATGACAGTGACAATGATAATGCTACCATTGTAAGTCTTTTTCTTTCATGACTATTAATAAGAATGCATTTCATGGAGTCAGATTATTAAATATGTGCAACTCTGCAGAGTACATTTGTCATACCCCTGGGCTCAGTCTTGGCAGTGTCAAAACATAATATTTTTTTTGCTATCAGTGTGATCTGCAGTAAATAATCAGTTCACCTGAGTACCGCTGATTCTGTGGGTGCTAAATTTTACATGAAATTTTTACATGTGACAGAACCATTATTCTGAAAATCTAGGCCAAACATGAAAAATTTCAAAGAGGAATGGATGGGACATTCAAAAACATTGTCAACTGGTATCTTTTGCCAGAACAAAATTGGTGATGAAAAAAACATTGCAATAGGAGGATTTTAATTCTCGTTGATGGCAAAACTTGTCTGTCAGTATATTAGTGTTGTTTTTTTTTCTTTAGTTTTGCTTCAAACATATTCTTTTATAATTAACAAGCCTACAATTCACATCCGGGTGCAATTTTAGTACGAGATCACATATTTATTACATTTTTTTTATTCATTCCCTGTAAAATACTGAGAAAGATTTCAGAATATTGTGTATCATCAATGTAGATGTTGGCAGACCTCATGTTTCGGAGAAATGAGTACGATTCAGCCATGTACCATTTCCAACAATTGCTGAATTCCAAACCAGGTATACTTGTCTATGAATAATAGTTTTTGTTAAGCTAGCACTCATTATGATTTGAGCTGATTACTTGGTACTGTATTCATTCTTATTGCTTAGTTTGAATAATGGTCAGTAGAAGTAGCCGCGAAACTGCAGCAACGTAATTTCTCTTACTTTCAAATTAGTCAATAGATGCATTTTAAAATGTATTTAGACTAATAAACTAAGTAGAACTGAAATGAAGATCTGTTTTAAAGCAACATACACCATAATGCAATTCATGTCATATGTAATCATTTTCACATTTGTTTCAAATCTGGTGCCAAGTCAGTTGTGATATCATGAATAGATTTTGCAGTTTTAGAAATTTGTGGATGCTTTGCTCTACGCACTCAACTGTAAAAATTCTGGTCACCATTTTCAGAATTGTCTCCATGATTTGATCAGAATGGAACAACCTTGATAGATATTTTATATATTGTTTATATGACTGTATTGAGGTGAATATTATAAATTCAGAAATCCTCTCAGAATGTCCAGTTCATTTTAATATGTTACAGACAATTATGAGGCTCTGGCTCGGCTTGTGGATTTGATGCGAAGAGCTGGAAAGCTGGAAGAAGTTCCAAAATTTCTTGAACAGGCACAGAATGCATCATCAAGAGCTGCCTTTGAAGCAGGATTTTCCTACTGCAAAGGTCTTTATGAATGGTAAGATGGTCATTTTTTTTTCTTTAATGTCTTTGTCTCATTTTCAGATTTAAATTTTAAATATCTTTTTTTTAAACAATGGTATCGTTAAATGCATCGGTTAGATTTATTCCTGTTTCTTTTTTTTTTTTTTTGTGGCAAATTTGTCATGTCTTATGCTTCGAAATGTCAGAATATTAGCAACTCAAGCACATGCGCTAGTGTTATGCCCTAAAATGTTCCACATTTAGTCATAGAAAATATGACGGTTATGAATAATTTATACTTGATTTTCAGATTCTCAAGATGCTACGATATTTTGAAATAAAAAATATTATAGCTATATCTGTAATTTACTGAAAGATTGAAAGCTACTGCTTTGGTAAATTGCATGTCACTGATAAATTGCTTCAGCATGATTAGCCTGCAAGCACTTTCATGAAATTTCCATTGGGTTTCAACATTTGGTTTAACTGCCAGTATCTGAATTAGCAGTTATCGCAGCAAGTTATTGTAAACTGTCTGCTAAGTGTTGCATTTTATAATAAATAATTTAGTGGTAAAGATGCTCTTCAAATTGTTATTTTAACTTGACCAGATTCTGATATAAATTGATACAGGTATTCAGGCAACCCAACAGAAGCTTTGAAACATTTTAACAAAGCCCGTAAGGACTCAGACTGGGGAAACAGTGCCATCTATAATATGATTGAGATTTGCCTTAATCCAGACAATGAAACTGTTGGAGGAGAAGTCTTTGATTCTGTGGAAGGTGATGGTGGCAGGTAAGATAAAATATATATAATATAACAAAACCATAGTTGAATTTAAGAGTTCTGGAAAATCAGTAAAATATTATTTTCATTATTTTGAAATGCTGTTATAATCTTTGCTTGTACTGGTTTATTTTGTCTTTTGAATAACTTCTTTCTGTCAGTTTAAGTCATGCCATGTAAAGCTCTTACAACCAACAGAAATAAATTTGTTCTTTACCGAATGAGTGAAGAAACATTGAGACACAATGCAGTGAGTTTAATTTACCATTATAGCTGATCTGGCTTCATCAAATAATAAATTGTATGAATGCACCATTTATACTTCTGGTACCATGATAGATTACATAGGATTCATTTTATACTTTCTGTCATTTCTCTCTGTCCAAATTTGCACATTCTGGTTCTACTGTAGGATTAGTCCCACTTTTCTTGACTTGTTGGTTGTTTATTCAAAGATTTTTAGCCTGTCATGTTTCTGCCATCGTACATCAAAATCATTTGATGGAAATTGAAAAATTAGCTTTTTTTTTTCCACTTCATAATATATGACTGTAATTAGCATTGATTGATTTGCAAAATACCTCACAATTTGTGAATAAATCTGTATTTAGATATGAAATGCATTATATGTTGCTTAAAGTTTTCAGGTTGTGTGTTTCTGTTTGCCATTATTTTCATGGTTAGTTGCTTTTGTTATTTATGTTAACCACAATTCATGAACATAATCTTGTTGCCTGTGTTTCACTGCATGTTTTTTCCTGTGTCTGGCAGGAAACTGTAGAATCAAACTTTTCTGTTCCAGAATGAACATGGATAAAGACAAGGTGGAAGGTGAAATTATGGCAGTCAGAACAGCAGAGAAATTGTTGAAGGTTTGCTATCAGTCCATTTGTCATTATATATTGCTGGGTATTTGCCACATTTTTGTATGTGCATTTTTGCCTTTTCAAGAAAAGGAGGATTAAAGTTTGGTCGGCAAAAGGGCTAAAATGCATTATGTCACAAACATATCTATATAAAAAAACAGCAAGGAAAAAAATTCACTCCTGCGCGGAAGAAATGCACAGACCTGAAAAAAGTACATGTGAAAGATAGTTCTTTTTGTTACTATGTCTATTCCTTTGACATGAAGCGAAGTATCATAATTTTGTAATAAATGAAAATAGGCCTAAAAATATCGAATAATGCTTTCTCCTCAACAATGATGGCCTCCCTCCTGCCTTTCTTTTGTTTCGACTTTAATCTTCCAGTTGCGTTTCAGAGTTTAAAGGCAGGAGTTCCTGTGCCGTCTGCCTTATGCACGGGCCATGCGGGTGTTACTGTGCCAGTTGTGAGTTGTTGTCTACCTAGATCTACATAATCTGTGTGCCGATTGTGTGTGTTGTTTTCCCGTTCAAGGACTAGTATCTCAAAAAGTTTTAACCAATTGGAATGACACTTAATGAAATTAGGAATGAGGGAACCACTTTCATGACAAAACCTCAAAATCGGCAATATGGTGCATGCAACAATATGGCAAATATCCCACGATATATTTGCTTTCACAATAACAGTAAATGAATAAATTATCATACTGATTCTGGGGTCCAGATCAAAGGCTTGTCCAATGCTGTCTTCATGCAGATTCTCTTGGTAGTGGGGAAATTGGACAGAACTGAATGTTTTGCCAGTTCTAGTTTTGTTGTGTGTCCTGTTAGTCCATACATTTCCTGTCAACGAGCCTGAGGATAACTGCATTATGGATTTCTTTCTCATTAGAGGAATTGAATGTTTGTCAGCCAAATACTTCCAGCCCCATGGTCGTAAAAACCAGTTTCCACAAACACGCTAACACGGGTCTGTTCAACAACTCTTAACTCTTAGCAGCGATCGAGGTTGAGGGTAGAGATGCCAAATATGATGCAATGGACAGGCTGCACAGCCTTCCTTTTATGCGTCTGTCCGCCATAGCGAGAAACATGCCGTGGAGGGTGGCAGTGGTACGGGTGGGGCCCATGTATGCAGCGTGATTCTGTCCCAATGATCAATGATATCAGCCAACAACACGCATATGCGTGGCGGTGCTCACATTATGACCAGTAAATTTATTAATTGCTGATATAACCACAAACAGCTACAGCCAAGACACAGTATACTGTAGAACATAAATTATACACAGTAAAACCATGAGTCTCACAGTGTGTCCATCATGCTCAAATAGAGCCATTCTATTACACACTTAGGTAATGCTTGCTAAGCTATAGAGCATCACATGACTGTATTACTATTAAGCGTTAAAATTATGGTAAGGCTCTGGATGAACAAAGACCTTACTTACACGGGGTTTTTAGCACTTCTGTACTGCAAATTATTTATACGTTGCTGCAGTGTTTACACATTCACCACACTACACTCGATGGGGAGTGGGGAAGATATGGCATTACACTGCTTAATAGTAATTCCACTCCATTGATAGCAAGGTGGGACAACGAAGTAGGCTTACGGTCTGGCATTTGAACATCATACACTGGAGAATGTCTTGATTGATTGATGGCGTCACACACAATACATGCGGTGAAGATAAAGACAAGGCCAGGAACAGAGTTTGCTGACCAGAACAGTTCTGCGAGGCCTAAGCCATTCAGTGCTGCTTTTTTTGTTTTACTGCTATGGCAGAGTCACCTCTAAAGAAAAAAAAATTATCAAAAGACCTCAAGACTCATACACTATACAGGTTCCTATGCGTTGTTTTTTTGTTTTTGTTTTTTGTGCATGTGTATGTTTGGGGGAGGGGGGGTGCGTTCTGCAAGGGCATGTAATTACATGTATGGCATGGGGCAAACAGCGAGATAGCACTATCATTTGTTATTTCTCTGCTCAGAGGTAAATCGAACTGTAATCCAATTCTCGATGACTTCGAATTATGTGGGCTCCACTGTATTTATTAATGGTAAAAACATGTTAGAGTGGGAAAGATGTCACCGCACCATTGATTCACTACTGAGAAATTCACCACACTTTTGTTCAGGCCCGCAAAAATGGGGTGACACTTATGAATGGGCCAGGAATAGGCATCTTGCGTGCAGAATAAGATTCTGTTTCATTTGATACTAAGTACCCTTGGTTTCAGATTTCCAAAACTGGTTGAAATTCTAAATATCTAAAAAAATCATTGGTTTTCTGTGGGATTCAAGAGGAAATTTGTCTGATTTTTGGCATCATTGTTTCAATCCATTTTTCTTTCAGAACACAAAAACATTACTTGAATTCTATGTTTCACCTGCTTTTGTGAAATTGAATTGCAGCTGAACAGTACACTACAGCTGCTTTGTTGCATTACCCATTTATCAACCTCATAAGAGAAAGTGCTTTTGCTGATTTTGACTATGATGTTGGTAAGAGAAGAAACCGCCTATTGTTGAATCTTTCAGCTGTGTACGTGGCAAAAAGAAACAGAACTGTTGCTTTCATAAGAAGCAAGTCCTTGACAAAGAGAGCCCAGCTCTTTTTATTTCGACAGAAATGTGCTGCTGCACTAGGAAGAGAAAAAGAGAGGAAAAAGATCAAAATAAAATTACAGCAAAAATGCTAGTAAACCTAGAAGAAAAAGTCCAGCTCTAGGTCAAATAGTTTACAGATGTTTACACAAATGACAAATGGATATGACAGATTTTTTTTTAGCAATGGACTCCTTTGTTTTTATTGTATATTTTAATATTATTGCACAAGTAGTTTATGGGAGGAAAGAAATGTTTACTTGATATAAAGTTATTTGGAATTAAATTTCATATTTGGATGTATCACTTTGAAGATATTGAACACCATACGTTTTAGTGGACATTGTGCATAGTCATGATTTTGTATGGTTTTATTACAGGAGGTGAAGCCTAAACCAGGTGATATCCGACCTCAGATCTTGGTAAATATGGCCTTGATTGCTACAAAACAGAAGGCAAATGTTGAGAAAGCTCTAAATAGTTTTATGGAAATCTGTTCAAGTGAGGTAAGTCATAGTACTATGTCCTAATCATTCATGGATCTAAATCGTCTGAACACATGTGTGTCTCTGTTGTTTTTTTTATCTGCCATTTTAATGTTAATTTTCTATTTGACTTTCAGGTATTCTCCAAATATGTGTACAGTAAAAGACATTCTGTGATCAAGTGATTGTGTCATCAAATTTGCTTACGAAACAAGATAACATTTAACTTTTTGTCATCTCCCACTATGGTGTAAATGAGCGAGATATTTTTGTGAGGAAAACATTTCCAAGAAATTCGTCTTTGTAGA
Organism: Onchidella celtica; assembly: GCA_963931925.1. Classification (NCBI taxonomy): domain Eukaryota; kingdom Metazoa; phylum Mollusca; class Gastropoda; order Systellommatophora; family Onchidiidae; genus Onchidella; species Onchidella celtica. Next base: position 24,476,748 of record OZ007582.1, read on the forward strand.
GATCTTTTAATACACCTCCTTACCAGATGGTCTCCAATGCTTCCTCCCAAAAAAACTCCCCAAAAACTGCAACCTCCCGGGCAGTTAAGGAATGTCTTCAGATAGATCAACTGACCTATCATTTTATGTATGACTATAAAATAGTTCTTTGTCACATCTGAGGAAATTCGACCAAATTCCACAAATTCATTTGTTTCAAGGACTCAGTTTACATGTCATGTAATCATTCCTTCCATGACTTTTCAAAGACATTTATTTTGGGAAGGGCAGCTGAACGGCCATTTTCTGTACTGGTTTGTACTGCCCTTATCCTGTTTGCTAACTGTTGGTGGGAAGGATGGGGATGAGTAGTCCCATATCCATAATTTATTTGAACCAGGAGATATGACAATGAGATTGGTGTCAAGTATTGTACTGTTTCACCATACTCTGGTTCTCTGGACCAGGGGCAGCATTTTTCTCTCAATCTGAAACCTGAACAAAAGCTCCTCCATAGAGTACCTGCAGTTACCTGAAGTTCAAGGAAATATGCTGGCTGTGTAGAAGTTCATGATGGCCTATCTGTTTTAGTTATCAATTTTTACATATGGGATGACATGGATAGTGTTGAACGAAAATTGAGCATTAGATATATGTGTTTCATCGTTCTGTGAGAGATGTTCATTTGCAGGGATGCTGTTTTTTTGTCATCTTTGACTAAATTTTGTCTGTTTGGTTGTTTGATTTTTCAAAATGTATGTTAGTCAGGATTTTCTTTATTTTCCCTAATTTTATAGTCATAGGCTGTTATGAATAAGCACAATTTGCGTGGTGTCTTTTGCTTCAAAGTTGCAAAGGGCTTTTTTCTTTTTTTTTATTGGACAAACAATTTATGATCCATTTTTAGTCTTCACTTGAACCAAAGTTTGTCCTAATGTGGAGCTGCAGAGTTCTTTGGGACAGTGCCAGGAGGGAGGGTCATCCACACGAATCATCGGTGGAATTCTTTTAGAATTTGATAGACATAGAATTGCAAGATGTGGAACCTTGCCGAGTGTGCCAGGGGAATCCCAGCATTTTGGATGGGCAGTAGACCAGAGAATTGGGCTGATAAGGAAGTGATCTGTCAAGACTGTCCAGGGATATGTATATCATTTTTTCTCAGATTGGAGAACAGTTTATACCATGTTTATAAGGTTGCTGTGAAATAGAGTATGGGGACATTATTTGACTCGAGTACATGCACATTCAGTGTTCACTGAACACATATACAGCGACTTCGGTGAAGACTAAAGGTAAACTAATCTTTGTTTATTGAAGAAGTCAGCGAATGCAGCGCTAATTGGAAGGACAGGGAATGTATGCCGAGGGCAAGGTTTTAAAAGTCCATGCCTTTACAGGAGGAGATATAGCCTTATGCCATTGCATGCTGAAGACTTCTTGGTTATGCACCCTCATATTTATGAAATGGGTTTTCTTATATAAATTATATACTGCTTTATTAGTTCAAACTTCATTTACAAGGATTCATTTTGAAATTATGTAATGCAAATCCAGCAGGCAGTACCTGAAGGGCAGACACAGGCTTATGCAGAAGGTGGAGTGCGAAAGGTACAAATGAATACTGTTTGATGAGGAATTTTTCTCACTAACATTTTTAATTGTAATCACTAATATGCTCACAATTTCCTGTGGCTTACATAAGATGAGTTTATGAACACCTGAGTCCCTCATGGCTTGTGATCACTAGTGTAATTCTCTCTTTTGCAGTTTACTTTTCTGCATTATACTTTTAATATTCGCACATTATAACAGTTTCTATTCTTCAGCTTTTTGACACTTTCAGCTCTGGTCACTTGGGTCCTAGATATCTGCATTCATACCTATTTGAGGATAAATTCCTTCCCATCCCCCACCCATTTCCTTTACCCCGCTTTTGAGCCACAAAAAACACAAATCTTCAGTGTCAAAAACCACTGAGAGCTGCTCTTATTGTCATTCTGAGGGCTATGAGAACTGCCAAAAGATCAACATGAAACTCAGTCTCTGTAGTGCTTTGTAATATGAGGATGCCATTTTTGGAAACTGTTTACACCTGTTGCAGTAATCTTCAGTGATGTTATTCTTTCTACCATTCTATATACAGTGGACATTGCTTAAGATGATGTCCAGGGGACATAAAATTTAACATCTTACTATCCGTTAAATCATCTTAAGCATTATTAAGTTATCTATCTTAGATAAACTATGTTGATAAATGATGGAAGCAGTATTGTTATGTAGGTGACCTTTGGTTGTTTTTTTCTAAGGAGGGGATATTTTTTGTGTGTAGGCCAATGTGTATTAGGGTGTGTGAGGGGATATTGTTTAGAAAGAAAAAAATATTCACCCAAAGCGATGGTGTCTGAACATTTCTAAGCAAAATGTTCTGTTTCCATTATAACCAAAGGGCAAAAATTAGCACACAATATTACCTGTCAGACAACTTAACATTATGTTGTTATATGACTGTCAGCATGCAAGATACGCCAACCAAACAAACATAGCTTGCATTTTCCTGTATTATTAAATTTATTTAAATGTGAATATCATACAAGACCCTCCCGCTGGTCACACTCGCATCATGTAGCACTGAGCCTAAACTAACACATAAACATCGCCCATCCACGGTGACCGAGTGAGCAAGGTATTGACACCTTCGTGGATTTGCTGGCGCCGACTGTCTTTGCTCTGTGTCCCGTGAAAACGACAGAATCTCTACTGCGTAGTTAATAAAAAAAAGTTAAACAATTGTGGCCACGCGTGTCACGGTACGTTCACACCAAACTGGCGACAACGATACAAAGTTTCTCTAAATCATTATTATTATCGGATCCAGACCAACCTACTCACAACAGACGAGTCATTTTCTCTCGCCCGTGCGACTTTTCACTTTTACCGCTGCAGTAAAATTTCAACGACACTCAGCCGTAGGATTGTTTTTCTTTAATTTCGCGTACTCCAAGCCGCCAGGCCCATGGCGTCTTAAAATAGCACGGGCGGGATGCTTGAAGAAAAATTTAAAATACAATTTTTTCATCAAGTGTTATTTTTTAGCACAGATTTGAATTCAGCGACCCAAAATTAGGTATAGGCGGGAAGGCTTGGCATTTTATCGCTTTATAAAGAAAATTTTGGGGTAACTATTCATGTTTAGTCATTTCAAAACGGGCGCTCGGCCGTGTTCACATGACCGTTTGGTGAGAACGAACCATTACAGTACATCCACGTGGGTAACCCTTTGCTTTTTCTCTCTATCGTAACCTCCGCTCTCAATGCCCGACCTGAGTAAAATCAGTGGCCCTGTGAATTTTACGATATCAGATGCACCGTTTACTATTAGTATTATACTGCATTATCGATCCACCTGATGAATAATACATGGCAACATATTTGAGCTCGCATGAGTGCGAGGGATCAGTGATGCCAGCAGAATAAAATTAAAATCCTACTCATGGACAAAGCGACCACATCCAGTCGTACGCATGGCGCCTCAGGCGCACGCTGGGTAGGTGATAACAGGTGTAAACAAGGCGAGGCAGACAAAGAGCAATGGCAGGTATGAGCTGTAGCGAAATAACGATTACGAAAGATGACGGTGTGTATTTTGACCATGACACGGTTTAGGAAAATCATACTAAGCATTTTTTTTTCCTCTGTGGGACTTCAAAATGGGATTACACAAAGAGTAAAAACGGATAGAAAGATGTCATACTATGCGTTTTTTTCCCACGGAAATGAGGCATTGGGGAAGGGATAACAGAAAAACATCATACTAAAAGAAGATCATTTTAAGCGACTTCATTTTAAGTCGAGTCGACTGTAGCCACTATCGGAATAAGGAATGGTCCAAACCTAACAGAATCAGTGTCCCAGGTGATCAGCATTTAACCATTATTTCATTTTCTTGGGATATAAACACTTCATCATACATTCTCTAATTCTGTCATTCAGTGAGAAGATCAGACATGAAACTATTTGATGTAGTACTTCATTCATAAAGGAACTGGTTTGGATATGAAACTGATAAAATAAAAAACTTAATTTGCTTGGCACAAATGTAGTTTATAAAATCGCTTTTGCTTTTGTATGTAGTTTGGAAGAAATGCAAGGACAATTTAACATACTATCAATAAATATGGCAGCCCACTTGAACAGTGAGATCTGCATGTTTAACTAGGTCATATTCTTTTCTGTTGGAGACAAAGTCAGATCATCAAAGTCTTCGTTCATCATCTATGATGGTTAATAACAAATTATTTCTCTGGATAATACAGCATCACTGCAGTCTCATTCATTCCAGCTTGGTACTATTGTATCATTTCTGTTCATTTATTGACATAAATTATGGGTCATTGTTGCATTATTGCATCTCACTGTTTTTTATCTTTATCAGTTTCATATCCAACCCAGTTCTTTTATGAATGAAGTACAACATCAAATAGTTTCATGTCTGAAAAATGTATGTCTTTCATGTTACATTTCTCTTCAAATGTACCACATGTTTTAAATTTGATAGATGGTCTTTGCAAGATAATATTAATATTATAAAAACCACAGAAAAACTGTGGGGTCGCAGCAAGGCTTAAATCAAGGTCAAAATATGGCAAGAAAGAAAAAATTGATGTAGCAAAGCCTTGCATAAGATACAATTCCAAAGTGATACAATAAAACGCAAAGAAAAAGAGAGTAGATCTCTTGACTGAAATATTGATTTGTCTTCCCCTTTTCTTTACAGTTTATTGTATCACTTCAGTATTATTTCTTATACGAGGCTTGGGTACAGACCACTTTTTCTTTTTGTCATATTTTGAAAATAATATAAAGTATGATTTTCATGAGGATAAATGTTCTTATTTATGAACAGTATACTGTTCTTTGCAAAGTTATGTGCAGTATAATTTTAAGTAAGAAGATGTTCTTTGTAAAGTACATGCATTTGGTACCTTCTTCTTGGTCCATTTTTTATCATAAACCTTAAGTCCAATTATGGAGTGGCAGTAAGTGGAGAGGCCAAAGAATTGAAAAAGCTGATAAAAAATTGTGCAACAAAAAATGTCAATTCTAAAATGTGGTGCCAGATGTTTTCTTCATTTAAATGCTGTTCTCAATTTCTATTATTGTATTGATTTATCATTTTTTCAGATGGGTGGGGTTGATTTTGAAATGGTTATTTTTCTCTGCAAGAAAACTTTTAAAAAAACAGTCAAAGCAAACTTGTTTCTTAATTCATGAGATGCATACACATCATGAATTCAAAATTGTTCTCGTCACTTCTCCATTTGATAGTAGTAGTATCCTTCACATTATTTATAATTTTATTGACATCACTTTAGTATTTCAATCTATTTATTTTCAGAGAGAGCATGTGGGAGCCCTGTATGGTATGGCTACAGCATACATGGTGATGAAACAAGTTCCTCGTGCTAGGAATGCATTGAAGAGAGTGGCAAAAAGCAACTGGACAATTCAGGTTAATATAGTTACCCTGTAACCTGACATAACTCAGAAAAATCTGATGGTAAATGCATGCACACAGCAAACAAATAGAAATCTAATCAAAGAGTTTGTCAGTTAAATCTCTGTTTTTTTAAAACTTCTATCATGATTTTGGAATACTCAAACATCTCTCTGTTTCTGACATTCCCATTGGTATATTCACAGACTTACCAAATAACTAGACCTGCCAATACCATATTGTGACATAACAAAAAGTGTTCCCCTTTTGTTTTGCCTGACATGTGGTTGTTGCCAAGGCACAACATTCCCTCTGTAACTCCTGGTTCAGTTTTGCATTCTTTGGTTTCATTCAGTTTGGATTTCTTGTATTTTTTTGATAGGCTGAATTCGCCTTTTTTTTTTCTAGTGTTCATCACTGCTGTCAGGAGTGCACAGTTTAAAGTGTGTCTTTTTTAGCATGTGCAGAATCAACATTGATTTTCTTGGAAACTGTCTTGTAAATTTGTTTAAGTTTTGCCCAGGCTCACATTTCATTCCAAACCTTATGCAACTGATATTTTTATTTGTTAAACTATGGCCTGATACTGCGTTTGCTGCTAATTAGACCAAATTATTAAAAAAAAAAAAAGTAAAAATTTGCAGTGCACAAATGTGCTACACACGACAATAATTTTTTATGTGTTCACCTTGAAGAGGAAAATGAATCAGTGACTACTCAGCAAACAATACTCCATGGTACTTATTTATACACATATTGAATACTTCAAATGAAGCACAATGGCCCCCTCAACTTTGCCATGTGTGTACCCGAAGTCCTATTGGTAAGTTCAGTTATTTGTTAGTCTGTGGGTGTACATGTCTTTTTCATCATTATCATAGGATGCAGAAGACCTTGAAAAAAGCTGGTTGTTGTTGGCTGATATTTATGTCCAGTCAGGAAAATATGACATGGCCCAAGAACTGTTGAAGAGATGTTTGCAATATAACAAGGTGGGTCATGCTATAAATACCACAATGTTGTTTTGCTTTTGGCATTTCTTTCTTTACATTTGTATCATAGTGATAAGAAATAGAGGTGTAATGAATTAATAGAAAATTTTCTTTTTCACTGTTTTCTTTGACATTGAAATTGCCTCATTATACCATTTGGGTTTCACTTGAATTTGCTTACAAGGGAGATAGAATGTTGTTCCACTGTAAGAGATTTCATGACAATGTTTGTGTGTGAGCTTTTTTGCAGTCTAAGAAGGTTGATGAGTATCTATGTGTCTCTTCCACCCCTAACCTCAATCATTTACTTCACACCATACATTATCTTTTGCAGTCCTGCTGTAAAGCATATGAGTATAGTGGTTTCATCTATGAGAAAGAGCAGTCCTACAAAGATGCAGCCAACAGCTATGAAAATGCTTGGAAATATGGGAACAAAAATAATCCAGTCATAGGTCAGTGGATTTGTCACTTGACATGTAATAAAAAACAGGAAAACTAGTCTCTGATCAGCTGCATCATGTAATACAGAGTAGGCTATAAAATCTATCACAATTTAGAGATTCCACAAACCACAACTTGATCAACACAGACGAGAAAATTGTTTCACAAGTCTCACCATGACTTTTATTACACAAATGACAGAGCTCAGGATGTGAGCATTTCTTGGTTTTACATGGTCACAGCTGGCACACACAATACAGTGAAGGCGTAGGGCTTATACATGTACTCAATGGACTTCACTTGAGTTGAACTCGCATGGGTTGAACTTCTCTTGAGTTGATCTTTTTTGGTGGAACCGGCACCTTTGCATCATATTTTATATTAAAATAAAACGGTTGTGTTGACTTCAACTCAAGCGTTGCGACGTTGTGTCCCATCTCTTATTCCAACTGTTGAACCCCAAACGGATGAGTTGATCTCGATTATCCGACTAATGAAATTGAGCCGACACCTCAACTATCCGTCACCGACACTGCCCCGTTGTCTACGCAATGTGTGCACTACAGCACGCTGATAGGCTGTAAGGTCTGTCTTTGTTTTCACGCAGTCATGCAGGTAGTGAGTCCACGTGGGTGCATATGAGTGCACACGGTGTCATGGGCAATGCCTCTCCCTCTCAGCCCTTCTCACACACATTTTCAAATATACCACCACCCAACACCAAAAGCAAGGGAACGCTGATAGGCTCGTCCCAAGGCCAGAGCAGGTCTAGAGGCCTGTGGACAAGCCAGCGGCGTGAGGGTGTTTTGACTGGCAGCCCACGCCAGTGAACCACTGGTGGGAATCACAAAGATTAAGCTTTCAGTTTCAAGGGCTCTCCCCACACTATCAAAAGGTGTAGCATCGGCATGCGAATTGTTGTTCAAACACATTTGCATTATTATCTCATCTTCTCCTAAGCTGACTATACAGTATCATCTAGAGTTGTCTGTGTCTAAGAACCAATCAGAAACAAGTTATGAAATGACCTTTGCCCCAAATGCCCACGTCGGCTCATTAATAGCGCTAATCTGGATTTATAAACCCTTGTTTAGCGCTCGGGGGTATCATGCTTCGTTCTGAAAAAAAATTACAGCCGTCACTGTCAGTATCATAAGTCAGATCATTGGTTAGAGACTTACAGACAAATGTTTCGTTGGTTAATTTATTATTAACTGTAATAAGGCACAGCAGCGAATGTTTTACTGACCACATAAAAACCACGTGCACAGTGGTAGTGTGTTAGTCAGCAAGGGTCAATGCGACCCAGATAAGATTCCCCCCCCCCCCCCTTGAGTGAGGTCAGCGGGCTTGACCAGTAGTGTTAGCTGGAGGTTCATTCATGTATTGCACCCTGCCATCTAGTTTATGATTTTATGAATGGCAGCCAAGATTAGAAACTGTAGTGCGCTGACCGATCATTGCATTCAGTTTGAATGCGTTTCACCTACCCCCCCCCCCCCCCCAATGTAAAGTTAATATTGGTTACATCCCTTGACATCGGGTCAGCGACGGATGAGTTGAACAATGGATGTGTTGATCTTTTTTTTTATCCCCCGACGACATCAGCTCAAGCTTAGTTGACTGTACAAAAGAATGTATCAATATATTACTCTCTTAGAATGTATACATGTATATTTACTTCTAATATAATGAGGTTAAGAGTGATTGTTAAATCCCAATAATAATGATATACTTGAAGGCAGAATTAATAAATTAATAAAAAATTCAGAGAAAGAACACAGCTGACGGACATGATCTTTTCTTCTGAAAATCATTTTCATCTTAGAGGTATTATTACTCACTAAGTATCCGACAGTACTTTCATTGAATGTCTTCAGATTTCAGAGTTCTTGATTGATCATTTCAGGTTACAAGCTTGCATTCAATTACATGAAAGCCCGGCGGTTTGTCGACGCCATAGACATTTGTCATCATGTGAGTCCTGAATTTAATTAAATACGAAGGCACAGTATTACTATTAGTGACTAGTAGCAGTAATCTGCTCATCACAGCATTGAAAGTAAAGAAGGAAAACATTTCTTCTTCTCACAACTATTTGGATTTGTTTGTTTCTGATATATGCATGTATGAGAAACATGTCGATATTTATAAGAGACATGCATATTTTCAACACAGACTGTCTCAGTTAAATGTCAGGGATAAAGTAACACATTCAGGATATGAGAATTTGCCATAGTACTGATACTGCTTGGAATGTGTCCATTGCATATCTAATAAAAGTTTCTGTGATTTTGGTGCACTGATGGATTATTAATTTTGTGTTCTTTCAGGTTCTAAGTACTCACCCCAATTACCCAAAGATTCGTAAGGATATCCTGGAGAAAGCCAGAGCAAGCATCAGGATTTGATTCTATAGAATCATTTTGTTTATTCAAACTTGACATGACAGAAATATTGCAAGCTCTAGTGGACTACTCATGAAATTCTCTTCTCAAGTCTGTTCATGGCAAATAATTTATGATATATGGATTTGTTGAAATTTCAACTGTTTATTTTCATCATAGAAAAAAAAAAAATTATGTCTGGCATGCCATAGAATCATAAATCAGAACTCTTCTGAAAAGAATAATGTTGTCCATGGATCCAAATATTATTATATGGCTGTTGTTATAAGTACATATGCACACCTAGCTTTTGCGCAAGGCACATACATCTATGTAGCCTACATATCCCTAAAGGAAGAATGAATACATAAGTGTAGGCTGTTTCATTGAAAACATAATTGCCTATTATGTATGTGGGCCGCGTAGGTAAATCTTTTGATATATAAGAAGTCCACATCTTTCCTGTCCAGGTCCGGGGATCTGGTGGTTACCAGTGGTTCCTAATCATAAATTCAAAATGAAACTGTCCAAATTTGTTCAAGGTAAATTACTAAGAAACAAAATGTGTGTTCCATTTGTCAAGTCCAGTCCCCCTCTCCCTTTCCATGTACATTGTTTGACAGTGATATTTTTTACATGATAAAGTCATGAGTGGAAACCAGAAAATAAGAGAACCAGTAACTACACCAGTATTTCTCCTAATCTAAAAATTTCCTGTTCCTTGGACTTAGAGGTTGTAAACTGGATGGGAAATAAGAATTACAGTTTGAATCACAGGTGTTCTTTTAACTTTAATAAAAAATGGAAAACCATCTTGATATCTTCACATTGCTCAAATTATGGAAAAAAAAGTGTCCATTTATGCATGACACAGTGAAAGGTGCATTGTTTGTTTCTAAGAAGAGATTGAATCATTTTGGTCAAGTTCTTCATCATGATGTTCAACATTATTTGTTGCCAAGGGTATCACAAATAGAATTTTTATTTTTACTGAAATTTGTACCTCTGGCATCCTTGAGAAAAGTCTCGGTGAATGAAAGTATACCATATTTATCTATGGATGGGTTGTGTTGAGACAGAACTGGACGGATGTTCTTTACATCACAGAAAATGGGAATCATGTGCAGTGTATGTTCTTAATCCTTTTAGTTTTACACTTCCATAGTAACACTTCCACATAGTAGTCATTTGAGGGCTGATTTTATTTTTTTTTTTTAGGGACAATACTGAATCCACATATCCAATGTGAGTATATCATAGAGATGTTCATGTATATTGTTGCCATTCCGTCCTTACTAAGAATTTATCGATTTTGATTGTGATAGAATGAAAATGTGGCTGTACTTAGGATGTTTATAGCCACACTACCAGTGGTCAGCAGCATTCAGGGGGGTTATTTTTTTATTCTTTTTTTTGGAACACAGAAATAGGAAATTTGTCATTTAGCATTTATAAGCAGTTTCTTTTTTTTTTTCTTTGTACTTATCCTCAAAATTGGTTAGTGTGCAACTGTTTCAGTTTCAGATTTTACAGTATTGAAGGGTAGAGGAATGTTTTCAAAGCAGTTAAGGGACTAATTATGATACTGTGATAATTTTCTTTTGTGAGCTTGAGAAACCCTCTTTGTTGAACAATAAACTTCATTGAATTAGGTACTAATGTCTCGGCATCACCGATTTTTTTTCACTGTGGTATTATTTTAATTTATGGTCTTCAGTGTACGTGTATATTGTTTATTATAGTGAATCAGTGATAAATATTCTTGGGACCCTCTTGTACTGGACTTTCATCAACCTGAATCATGAAATTCACACAGTATTGATGTGAGCCTGCTCTTTGCTGGCAGGATTATGATATTATGATTTATTCACAATGATTACAGTGTATGACCAAACAGCTGACAACTGTAGGTTTTATCATTGTTTTTTCTACTCCCAAAGACTAGCAGTGAACTAGAAATTCAGCATTTAAATGACAGAAGCATCACCTGTCGGCTTCATCGTCATCGATGTTAGCTGCTACAGTTGATGTCACAACAAAATCTCCTCCACCCAATCCTGTCCTTAGCTTTCCTAGTATGTTATCGTGATATGTAATGGGTGGTCTTCCTTGTTTTCTCTTTGTTTCTGTCTTTCCTTGAAGGATTGATATCATAAGGGCCGTGCTTTTGTTTCGGGCCGCGTGGCCGATGTATGCAAGTCTTCTTTTATTTATTTCAGGTGTTATTCTTCTGGTGGTGCCAAGCTGTTCTAAGATGCTTGTATTTGTTCTCCTTTCTGTCCAACTTATTCTGAGTAGCCTTCTGTAAAGCCACATTTCAGCTGCCTCCAATCTTGTTATGTCTGCCTTTTTGAGTGTCCAGGCTTCACAACCATATAGTAGGACTGGCCAGATCAAGCACTTAAGTATGTTCACTTTGAGGTCCGTTGGTGTGCCTCTATCCTTCCAAATGTTGTTGAGTTGAGTTGACAGAAGCATACTGAAACTAATACTGCACAAACAACACAATCAAGTTTATGAGATTTGCTCTAGGCAGATTGGAATCTGCATCATGAGATTTCATGAAAATCCAAGAAACCTGATCTGATTCAAGGACATGAGTTTCTCAGGTTTACTTTATTATGCTCTCTTTTTTTTATCACTTTTCAAACATCTATTCAGAGTGTATCCCTACGAAAATGCAGTTTTGAGTTGCTTCATTTACAAGACTTTCACGATATATTTCTTCCCCTACATTTGAACCTGTGTAAATGTAACATATTATTGAAGAGACATGAGTTTCTCAGGTTTACTTTATTATTAATATTATGCTCTCTTTTTTCATCACTTTTCAAACATCTTTTCAGAGTGCATACTGCATGCCTACGAAAATGCAGTTTTGAGTTGCTTCATTTACAAGACTTTCACGATATATTTCTTCCCCTACATTTGAACCTGTGTAAAAGTAACATATTATTGAAGAATTAAAGTTTTCTTGTTGTCATTCAGGTCTTTAACAAATCGTCCTGTTAGAATGGCAAGGTTCTAACTCCACTTTTTGGCTGAACCGAGTTACACACTACACACTACTTCTATAGGCCTTCTCCATTGTGCGTCAAAGTATCAAGCAGATTCGGTGTGTAATTTGTGAGTATTACTAAAAAAAGGAAGAAAATTCTTTGCTCTAATTTTCTAAAACCTATGATCACATGAAACTTCAATCCTCAATTTCTCAAAAGTTGATGGAGACAGAACCTTGTCATTCTAAAGGGCCCCACACACGTAAGGATCTGGCCTCGGATCTCCAAAACTGTCAAAAATCGTTGCATGTGGCCGATTTCATGAGGCCGGGCCCGGGGTGCGGCAGGGGGCCAGAAATTTAGGCTCCACCAGATATTTTTCCATCAGGCCGTAGATAGAGGGGAGTGGTGGGGTAAAAAAAATTTTTTTTTAATTTTGGCTTTTTTTACCTCAGATTCGTAATCAGCGTCAAATTTACCATGAGTTTGATACAAAACACCGGGCCGGTACGATGTTTACTTAAAATTCTGCAAGGCATAATTTATTGTTCTGTCACCCCTCTGGTACTACTAGTACTGGTACTGCACTACTAGTAGGCTAGACAAGGGAGTGTCTGTCACTCGTATCCTGTGCGTATGTAGTGTGTTGTAGTTCATTTTACTAACCTTGAGAAGAGTCAATTGGTTTTTACACTGTCTAGAACTTTGTCTGTGTGTCAGCATTGTGTGTGAAAATGGCTTCGTGGTCAAAAGAAAGGACATTGCAATTTATTGAACTGCCTGTGAAGAGTGAAAAGCAAGGATTCCTCCAACAAGATAAAGAGGGAGAAATCCTACGTATGACCTCCCTGTCGCAAGGAACCTCAAAGTGGCTGTACCGTTCATGAGAGGAAATGGCTGATCTCATCACAGTGTCCTGCTTTTCTATTAAATGAGTTAAAAGGTTCAACAACCCTTGTAGGTTTCTTCATCCATACGCAAGTAGTTGTGAAAGTCACTAGGATACAACCGCAACTTATTGAGGAGGTTGGTGTGGGTGAAGATGTAGAAGCCATTGTTTGGGCCAGCAAGTCCTATTTTTCGCCCTACATTTTTTTCTTTTCATTAGCAGAGAATAGACAATTGGTCCACAGACAGCCTTTCGTTCGTCTGTTGCCAGTGAGTTCATGAATGAGCCTCTAGATTCAGTGTCGACTCGGTGACTAGGCCCTAGCTAAATAAAAGACAGGCAGTGATTTTAATTTGGAGAGAAAAAAATACCCCCAGGTGTGGCTGCTGCGTGTGGGTTAAAAAATAACCCCGGGCCAGGCCCGAGGTGAGTCGCGGTGCCTGGCTTCCATCCATTGACGTGTGTGGGGCCCTTAAGAGGACAAAATGCCACATAAATTCTGCTATGATTATGCCACAATTTTCTGTGTTATTGGTTCTCTCCGTAGTTATATGGAACGGAGTGCTGTGTACCATATATGCATACATAGTAAGATACATTTGTTTTTAAAACAAAACACAGAAAATCTGCAGGGCCAAGTGGGGCTTGGAACAAACTGAAATTGTCAAGGACTTGCAACAGATAAGTGTCCACTTTCAATACATGTACCAAATCAATTTTTTTCTTTCTTTGCCTGAGAAATTTCTTAGCTGACAAGAAGATTGGATTTTTTGTTTTTCCTTTTCATTTCTAATTCTCTGTGATTTATTGTAAAACTTTTTTGTTTATTTCTAATGCAAGGGCTTTACAACAAATGGCTTTTCTTTTTTTTGCATTTCAACTTCAGCAAGATGCAGAAAATGGATTGCTGTTGCAGCAGTATCAGATATGTGAGTGTTTGATGATTGAGAACTTCATTAATTCTATATTATTTCAGGACTTGCTAATACTTGGCACCAGTTACTAACCAAACCAGAACAGGTACAAGCGTCAGATTTTGTATACAGGTTGACTGATTGATATTAACCCTCTACTGCATGATTTATGAAAATTTTGTAATTGCAGCATGAAAATTGGAATGTAGGCTATTTTCATCACAAAATAATGTGTGTTTGCAAGAATTTGCTGATTATGCAATATGGGCACCCAGGGTGGGTTTGTTGCCTGAAAGCAACATTGTGCTTTTTGCACAACATATACATAAAGAGATCAACACAGTGTTTTTCTTTTTCATGTAATATTTTGGTGCTTTACCATTTATTTTTCATTCAAAGAGCTTTCTTTTCATAACAGTTGGCAAGAACAATTACATTATAGGCCTAAATAACACAACTATGAAAATGGAAAACTTGGACTTTCGTCAATTGTTTCAATGAGAAAATACAGTGACTGATTGAAATTGTAGCAGGAAAATCAAGAAATATGTAATAATACAAAGCTAAAATCATATTAGTGGTAAGTGAAAGTGAAACTTCAAAGACAAAGGATACAAAATGATTACATACAGTAATTAAAATACATAGCACTAACATGGAACAAGCAAATTGAAGACATTCAAACCAAAGGTACTACAGGAACTTCACTCCTCAAGAAAATAGCAAACATCTAAGTAAACTAAAATTAGAACAGGCAGTTTCTGCTGTGCTAAACACATATATATAATGAATGCAAAAGGTATCTACTGATGAAACAGCCTGAAACAATTGTTCTCTGGCGTAAAACACAAGTGGACGCTACACTTTTCACACATTATTTTTGGCGTATTCTCACCATAGACAGGCCAGTGACCTGTCTGGTCAGTCCTCACAGCCTGAACCGGGACGGGAGCTGCTGGTCCCCTTTTCTTCTTCGCAGCCAGTTGCAGCTCCATGTCCATCGATGGACGGCCGCGCTTGGCTCCATTCCCAGCGCCTGTGTTCATCTTCATAAGAGATTCAGACACTTGTAGTTTGAAGTCCAGAAGGGAGAGCTGAGTCTTCTTTGGGATCTCCTTTGCTGCAGCCTCCCTTCTATAGAGAAGCCAGGCCTGCACGGTGGTCATATCCCACATGTGGAAGATGACTCGATGGTACCACTTTCTGGACCGCAAGTGGGTTCTGTATAATGCAATGAGGGAGTCAAGCAAGTCAACTCCTCCCCCCATGAACTTGTTGTATGTTCCAACGACAGCTGGTTGAGAGACAGTGATTTTCTTTCTCTCCTTCTTGCACCACCTCTCAACTTCGTTGACTGGCTCAGCTGCAACAAAAGTGCTCAGGAGAGTGACGGCCTTGTTGTCGAACCACTTTACCACGTTTAGTTCCACTCCATCACTTTGCCCCGTGTAAAGAACCATTGATCCCCTGCCCTCAGCCTTCAGTTCTGTGTCACTCTCCATCTTGCAGCCCATCAAGCGGTTTGCCCGAACTGTCCCCACGCAGGCGATCTGCTGCTTCCACAGAGTGGACATAAGGTCGATTCCCGTGAACCAGTTGTCGTAGTAGACCTTATGCCACAAACCTCTGGGGACTGCCTGAAGTAGCTGCAGAACGATGTTGCCAGATGCTTTCAAGTCAGGCTGTCCAGGCACTGGGTAAATTGTCCCTGTATAGAACTGAAAATTGTGGATGAGACCATCAACTCCACAAAGGACGTAGATCTTGTAACCCCATTTCTTTGGCTTCTTGGGGTTGTAAGTTCTCAAGGTGGATCTTCCTTTGAAGGGAACGACTTGCTCATCGATGCTAAGTTTCTCTGCTGGGATTGTTTCCATGAATTTCATGCACAGGCCGTTCAGGAGAGGGCGTACCTTGTACAGCTTGTCAGTGTTATCGACGGGCATTTGGGTGTTGTCATTCAAATGCAGATTCTTTTTGATTTGTTCAAATCGATTTACTGTCATTACATCTGCAATCTGGCTGTAACGATAAGACTTGCTCCAATACATGCGTGAATTGGGCATTTTCACACAGCTCATCGTGAGAACAATTCCGATGAACTGCTCCAGCTCCTTCCTAGAAAGTTCCAGGGGCTTGTTCGGGTTGCACTGGGTGGCATACAGGTTTGACTGCATTGTCATGTGTAGTAGTAGGTCGTCCGTTAGGAACTGTTTGAAATACTGAATGGGATCTTTGAGTTCATTGACAGGAGCAGGGGTCCTACCAGTGAATGGCAGCTCTTGTGCAGGCACATCCTCAGGCCTTCTTTTCCGCCAGATGACTCGCCGAGGACCATTCTTTTTTCTGGAAGGACCAGGGACGTCTGGGTCCGAGTCTTCTGAGTTTGAATCTGAGAACAGTGGACAGAGTATGGATAAATAATTTGCAAATTCAATATAGCAATTCAATTCCTGGAAAGAAACAAAAAATATAATGATGCCAATTTGTTGTCACAATAGCCATAATAAATAAACTTCTTGTTTCCAGAGGCCGTTGAAACAAATAGGCCTACATGAAGCTAAACAACACATTCTGACACTTGAAACGGAGAACTATTATTTGAAATGATAATAGCTGTCTCATTTCATTTAGAATTCATACTGTTGTGCATGGTAAAGTGTAAAACAGCATTAGCAATGCAACAGAGGAAACATACATTTTGGCCCACATGACACAAACAACTACGGACACACAATCAAACAACAGCAGGAGAAATAAAAAGGCCATATTGTACCAGAATTTGTGTTTTGGTGATCTTGATCTGGTATGTTGACTTCCTCGTCATCAGATGACGAAAGCTGACTGTCATCAGATTCGTCTGGTATTTGTCGCACAGCGACATTCCTGTGGCGCCTCCCATAGAATCTTACGGGGTCGAGTTCCATTCTGATCTTGAAAACTGAAATGTAAAAACACACACACACACACAAAAGTTAGTACAGTCCTTTCTACAGGGAAAATATTCTACAAATACAAACGTGATACAGGATTCTAGAACAAACCACATAGAAGCCAGATCTAGGCCTTCGGGCTCTCCCCCCCCCCCCCCTCCCCATTTATGGATGTTACTGCATAATACTTACATAAATATTCATCAATCAATGATGCACTGAATATAAATGATATGACATCTAGTTCAGGCTGAACTGCATACTGTTGCCTTGAAGCAACATACCCTCTGGATGAATGTTTCTCAGGAAGTGCATAATGTTGCTCTCAGGCAACAAACACTTGACACCACACTACAAAGTCCAGACACTTCACCTGTGCACAGTAATGCTGCCTCTACTTTCTTATAACCATACAAATATAAATAAAAATTTTTTGAATAGTGGTTACTCACCTATAAGGACGATGCTGGGAATCAACTTTGTAGGAATAGCTGGGTTCCAAAATGCAAAGACTTGTCAGACAAAGATGCTTCTGTTTCCCTCCGCAGTAGTGCCAAAATCAAACGGTAGGGCTAATAGTGTATACATAGCTTTGAAAAATCAAGGGAAGTTACTCCAGTAGCACACTCAATGATGAACTCAATTTAGTAAGCACAATTTTGGTGTGTTGCCCTGAGGCAACATTATGCGGTAGAGGGTTAAGGTAATAACGCAACCATTGATAATTTCCAATATGAAGGCGCCTGTTTCCCCCAAAATTTATTTTTATTGATTTGTTTCGTCCTCATGTATTTGTCCACTTTCAGCTTCTATTAGTTTTTATTTGACTGCCTGTTTAAGATTATGTTCACCTTGAACGGGAAAACAACTGGTAATTTCTCTGGGAACAATACTTCACACACAGAAGTACACAGAGACATGTTGAACACTTTTTAAAAAACAATAATTCATGACTCTCATTTGGACTAGGAAATACAGGAAGTTGAAATCTGGTTTTATAGAATCTGTCTTAGAGAGAGAGAGAGAGAAGCAGGGAGAGGAGGAGAAGAAATGGAGGGCCGACCCAGGTTTTTCTCAGACAGCACCTGTAGTCTAATATAAAAATAAGAACAAGCTGCAAAACTTATGCCGAGAACCTCATGACACCACAAAACCTAGAAAATTCAGTTTGTGCCTAAATTCCTTATACAAAAATTTGTACATGTAGTTTGCATTGGGCGAATGACACTATACATAATCCTATTATGCTCCGCCTGGTAAGTTTGATGTTGAATCATTCCTACCTTTTCCACTTTGAGTTTTATGGTCTCGCATTCCTAGCATCTGCTGTCTGTGCTTTACTCCAGATCAAGATTTTTTTCCTTTCAAGCCTTTAAAATCCACATTTCGCCTCTTTTTCAGAGTGAAACTTGCCTACAAATCAGAACTCTTTTGTCCAAGAAAAGAATAATGCCATGGGACCAATTATTAATATAAAGCTCTTGTTATAAGTACATATGCACCCCAAGTGTTTTGCGCTAGAGGCGCATACGTTTATGTACATATCCCCAACCCCGTCCTTGTCCTCAATGCTAAATATTGAATCCCTAACCCAGCCCCCTACCCGGTATTTCAACCAAAAAACAAAGAAAATCTGAAAGTGAAAGAATAATTAATTAATGCTGTTACTAGTAGTATTTCGGAAGGAGCTGTCTAGCCCTGGAGTCGTAAAGGGCTTTTGAGTTGCTTCATTTACAACCTAGCTTGAAAAACGGGGGGGGGGGGCACATACTTGTAACAACATTCTTATTACAATTTGACTATAGGAAAATGATGACATCGGCAGAAACGTCCAACAGAATGATACACTGCCAAAAAAAATTAAAGAAGAGAACTATAAAACAGGAAAGTAATTTTGTTATAAATTAATTTAATATAAAAATGTAAAAGCAGTACCGGTATTTTGAGTAATCTTTCTTTTTTGCCATTTACAATGTATAAACCCGTTATTGTTCTATTTAACCCATACCCCACGCGCTACCCGTAAAGCCCGCTGCCCCGTCAGTGACCTTACTCACGGAGAATCTTATCTGGGGTCACTGACCCGTGCCGCTAGACGATGACCACATACGCTGTCCACGTGGTTCGGTTTTTATTGATCGGTATGAAAACATTCGCTGCTATGCCTTATCACGCTTGATAATGAATTAACCAGCAAAACCTTACTCTGTCAGTCTCTAACCAATGATCTGACTTATGATTCCAAACTGACAGCTGTAGTTTTCGTGAGAACGAAGCATGATAACTAGCCACGCCCTCCCAAGCCCTACACAAATGGTTTCATCCTGATTGACACATACTAATAAACCAATGTGGGCATTTGGGGCAAAGATTATTTCAGAGCTTGTTTTTGATTGGTTCTTAGATACAGACAACTCCAGATGGTGGTCAGCTTGTGAGAAAATGAGATAATATTGCAAATTTGTTGAGCAACAGTTCGCATGTCGATGTTATATCTTTTGAAAGTGTGGGGAGAGCCTTTGAAAGCTTAGTTTTTGTGATTCCGACCAGTGGTTCACTGGTTAACATGTCCATGTCACAATGCGTTTGATTTAGAAGAGATACAGTGAACAATAACACGGTGGTTACATCTCAAAAAGGTCAGTGACCCGACGCCTGATAATAGGGCTTGCGCGTGGCGCGGTCAGCTTGACCTGGGCGACTTTTGCCGCCCGTGCAGCGTGAGCGCTTGCAAGTCAATACCGACTATTGCCGCCCCGCGCAGGGTGAAGGTTAAGTATGCTGGCCAGTGGCCAAACCAATACAAATTGTTTGTGGAGTGAAAAGGCTGGGTTATGCCCACACGTTTCATTTTGCACCATTCTCTAGATCAATATGTCCCCATCCTTTGTCTATCCCTATGCCCCCCCCCCCCTAAAAAAAAAGAAGAACCAAATTAATTGTTATGAAGTGTGACATATACATAATGATATACCGTATACACGTGATATATTAAAAAAATTAATGAATTAAAGCAAACACAAAAAAAATATGCAAAATCCTGGAATGATATTTACATAATTACAGCGGTATGAAGAAAAAATTTAACCCTGCGCAAAAAATACTTTCTTATAAAATGTAACACGAAGTCACCACAAGCATATTATTGCTTTTACATGTATCACAACTAACCCAAAAGATCAAAATTTCCAACAAAAAAAAATAATTAAGAGACTTCTTTGTCGCTGTTCTTGCAGAAGGCAAATTCTGGTACATAACCAGGATGTTATTCATACTGTCAACTGTGAAATGCACGTAATCATGACAAGAGACTGAACAATGTGAACTGTACAGACACTGGCCAACACTTCCATTACTGTGGCAAATCATTTATGCAAAATATGAAAATGATCTTTCTTGTGGTAATGGAACAAATACAGATTCAATCCTCCCGATAACTTCAAAAGTGACTCTTAATTCATTCTTTGTGGTTTACAGTTTTATGGAAAAACTTAAGACTTGGTAAGAGACGGTGTTTCATCTTGCACATTGATGACGTACTGATCTGAAAATTGTTAGTAAATTGCTTGACAGGCAAGAAAGCAGGCCCATTAAACAATGATAGCACTGGCAAACAACATGTCCAGAGCAATACAAAAGTGGCCCACTACCCCAGGACAAATTCTGATCCATCTACAGTGTATGAAGGCTCTTAAGGGCGGGTCCTGAAATCGAAATTAGGCTTAAAAATACCGATAACGCGATTTTGTACTTTTCGGTTAGTTTATCCATTTAGGAACAGTATTTTACTAACCAAATGTCAATTTTGAATGTTTATAACCCTGAAATATGCCTTTTAGTGAGGTAGGGGGTCAAGAAAAAGGCACAAGAATCATGCCATTGGGCTGCAAAATTAGCCCTAAATAACATCTTAGTGTCGCTATCAAAACCCCTACTCCTCCGTACACATCTGTCATAAGCCTTTGGTGGTTTGGAAATCATTGTTGAGGCTCAGCACACCAGTAATGATGACTTTAGCCATGTGTAACACGTTTCAATAACATTTTTAGTGAAAAAAACTTTCAAATGCGATTTTCTCAGAATTGCACTTTTGATCAGTGATTTGTGAACTAGTTTTTTATTTATTGACCAATTAGTATAAAATTTGGCTAACAACATGTTTGAACAAATCAAAAAATTCATACAGAAGGAAATTTGTTTAAGTTTTCATATTTTTTTTTGGTTGAATTTTTTTGTGATAGAAAATAAGAAAAAATGGGATTCCTCTACATACCATTTTCAAACATTTATAACAAAAGATCTGTCAAAAATATCAAAATTCCCTTCTGTATAAAGCTTTTAATTGGACTGAATAAGACATAAGAAAAGTTTCAAATAAATCCAGTAAAACTTGGCGAAGCCTATCTATATTGAATTTGGTAATTTTTGGGGACTCAAAATTCAAGATGGCAGCGCTACCATGGCAACAATATGACAAACAAATTTTTTTACATTTTTTTTCTGCCAATTCAGACATCCTGAATTCGATTATAATAGTTAAAATTGTTTATTTCTCATAATAACAAAAATCGCCTCCAGGACCCGCACCCCCCCTTAAAAAATAATATTAAGTGAGGGTCCTTGCTAATACCCATGATTTTTATATAGCACAATGAATGTGACACCACCAAAACACCAAAATGTTATGATCAGTATTTACACAAAAAATTGACAAATATCATGGATTGTGTGACCTATATACATCGAAGCTACTGACTACAAGACAATCTCTTGAAGGATGAAAAAGGTCATAACGGTAAAAGCCTTTCATATCCAAACCCACACTCCAACACTGGTTTTTAACCATGAACGATTGTTTTTTCAACCTCACAGTTTGAATTGCATGTGAATTCCACTCAATTATCACTCCGTTATGTGTCACCTGTCACCTTCATCGTCATCGATGTTATCTGCTACAGTGGATGTCACGACAAAATCTCCTCCACCCAATCCTGTCCTTAGCTTTCCTAGTTAGTTCACTTATTTCCAGCTGGCTGACTTTCTTGATGTTATCGTGATCATATGTAATGGGTGGTCTTCCTTGTTTTCTCTTTGTTTCTGTCTTTCCTTGAAGGATTGATATCATAAGGGCCGTGCTTTTGTTTCGGGCCGCGTGGCCGATGTATGCAAGTCTTCTTTTATTTATTTCAGGTGTTACTCTTCTGGTGGTGCCAAGCTGTTCTAAGATGCTTGTATTTGTTCTCCTTTCTGTCCAACTTATTCTGAGTAGCCTTCTGTAAAGCCACATTTCAGCTGCCTCCAATCTTGTTATGTCTGCCTTTTTGAGTGTCCAGGCTTCACAACCATATAGTAGGACTGGCCAGATCAAGCACTTAAGTATGTTCACTTTGAGGTCCGTTGGTGTGCCTCTATCCTTCCAAATGTTGTTTAGTTGAACCATTTTGTGTTTTGCCATTCCTATCCTTGTTTTTATGTCCTTTGAGCAGCTTCCATCTTGCGATTTATGTGATCCTAGGTATTTGAAATCAGTCACTTTTTCTAGTGCTGTTTTGTTTACTAGTATCTCCTGGTGTTCATGGTGCCCTGTTCCAGTATGCATGACTTTCGTTTTCTTAGCATTTAGGTGTAGGCCTGCTGTCTTGCCCGCTTCATCCACTCTGTGCAACACTCTTTTCATGCTGGTGATGTTATCTGACATAAGAGCTGTGTCATCAGCGTAGCGAAGGTTTGTGATGTTTCGGCCTCCGATCTTTAT
The DNA here is from genome assembly GCA_963931925.1 of Onchidella celtica. Lineage (NCBI taxonomy): Eukaryota > Metazoa > Mollusca > Gastropoda > Systellommatophora > Onchidiidae > Onchidella > Onchidella celtica. Next base: position 24,499,537 of record OZ007582.1, read on the forward strand.
TCCCATATCTCCTATGTCTGCGTTTCTCATGATCTGCTCAGTATAAATATTGAAAAGATGAGGTGAAAGTATGCAACCCTGTCTGACTCCTTTCTCGATGTTGAAATATGGACAGTTCTCATTGTTCCATCTAATCGTTGCCTTTTGTTCATGGTATAGTGCAGCGATGAGGGTCACAAGGTGTTTCGGGAATCCCATCTTAATCATTATATCGAACAGGTGATGGTGCCTAACGCTGTCGAACGCTTTGCTGTAGTCTATGAACGTGATGAAGGCTTCGTTTCCATTGCTTCTTATCTGTTCAATCATTATTTGTAGTATGAAGAGCATGTCAGCGGTTCCTCTGTTGGTCCTGTAACCAGCTTGACATTCTGATAGTTCCTCTTCTACCTTTGATTTCATTCTGTTGAGTATGATGATGAGCAGGATTTTGCTGGTGTGACTGATGAGGGCGATGGTTCTATGATTTCCACAATCTTTGACATTGCCGCTTTTGTATAGCATGACGAATTCTTGTAGCTTCCAGTCTGTTGGCCATTCATTTGTCAGCCAAATTTTGCAGATCATTTGGTGGAGTGCTTTTATTCCTGATTCGCTGGTATGTTTCAGGAGTTCACCTGGTATGTTGTCTAATCCAGGGGATTTTCCATTCTTTATTTGTTTTATTGCAGCCTGTACTTCCTCCAAGAGAGGTTCTGGTTCTTTATCTATCTGTTGTGAGTCTGGTTGTTGGAGGTCCCTCGGGTCTGGTCTGATGTTGTCCGCAAACAGCATCTTGCCGTATTCATGCCATCTTGAGAGCACATCTTTTGTGTTTGTCAGTGTTGTGCCTTCTTTGTTGTTCAGACTCAAGTTCTGTGGTTGGAAATCCCTCTTTTTTACTTTTCTTATTTGTTCAAACATTTCTTTTGACTTTCTTTGTGTATTACATTCTGTTATGTTTGCACACTCTCTTTCTAACCATGCATTCTTGTCTCTTCTGATCTTTGTTTGGATTTCCTTCTTCAGTGCATGATATGTGTATGTGTACATAAACAGGGCACTTTACAAATACATGTGTCAGATTTCGAGTCTCATCCCTAACCTTTGCAGAAAATCCCAGCTTTGCAAGTTCACGCATTTGTCATTATCTGTACAAAGCCTACTAAAACACTGAAATAAATTTTGGCAGTTAGAAAAAGTTCCTTCAAAATGAAACTATCATGAGCTTCTTGCTTCTCTTACTTAACAAAGCTGTGTGCATTGAAAAACTGACACCAGTGAATAAACAATAAATATCACATACATAGCTACCGGCCTTTCATGTTTGTCAGATTAAGAGTGGTATGGTTAATTTTTAAACCAAGAGAAATGCAAATATCTGAAAACCCTTTAGATGTTAAAAATGAAATGGTCTAAACACATTACGGCTGCTCAACCAAAAACAATTGCTGAGCATATAAAATCTGAGATGCAAATTAAAAGCTGAAAAAAATGTCCTGAAAATTTCCAGTAAACCAGAATGCCCATGCAAAAGGCGACTCCTGCAAAACATTACCCTAGATGCATTTACATTCATACATACAAAAAAATTCCATAGGTATAACTGATCCAACCGAAGTACTTCGTTACTTGGAATACTTTACAGTCTGCTCTTGCACCAATTCTGATTCAGTCTCCCTTGGTGCCCATGTCGTCAGTTTCTTGACAAAGGGGCCAATAGATACATGTATTTATCATATTATGTCTGTACAACAAAAAGGCGAACACTTAACTTCTCTGTATGACTAAGGGGGTAACCACCAAAATCCGTGTTGCGAGAAATTCAGTTCTGAAAATTTTGTGCTACTCTCACCATCGATTTCTCTCCTTTTCGTCATATTACATAACACAAAAACTAAATGAGATTTTAAAAAATTGTTTTAAATTGCTCATGTTTGGTAAAGCTCCCTGCATAATACTTTTAACAATCACAAAAGTCTAAATATCTCAAATTTGACCTATTCGCCCCTTTGTCATACAGGTAAGTTAAGCGTTTGCCTTTTTGTTGTTATTTGCTCCTTCATCATGAAACTGACGATATGTGTGGGACTTATCGTGAACAACAATATGTCACAGAGTAATTGCTTGGCAGTTTTCCATTCTAAAACACTGACAGCAATCATATTCACGCCGAGGTAATAAAAATATTCAAAAAAAGCAACGCAAACAAACGTTCAACATTTTCTTTTTACACGAAACTTTGCTTGCAATGGAACTCTCATCAATCCTGAAAATTTAATTTCTCTACCACCTGCGGCAATGGAGGTGTTAATGGAGAATGCCTCGCAATTCCATCTTCAAACAGAAATAGATTGAATGTTTCCAACCACAGAATGTACGGCAGTTTATTGGACAGATGCTAATTATCTCTGTATTTTCAAGACCTAGGACCAATTGACATTTCAATGAAGGCCATGCCTGGCTTGTCACTGTGTCGATCTGATCTGAATCAGACAGCATTAGTTTTAAAAATTGACGAGTGCATGTATGCAATTTGGTGATAGGGTTATCCAGTTCAACTTAATTGCACTATGTTTGGCAAAAAAAGGACAGGAAACAAATTGTTTACGCAAACATGAAAATGACAATTTTTCTTGTTGTTTACTTTAAATGCACACTCTGAATGGCTTGCAAAACACTTTCCACCTGATGCTGCCTTGTTCATGTTGCAATGACAAATTGCATCAAGCAACTCAAGGGCTTCTTCAGCTTCCTAAAATTTACAAATAGATTTCCTTGAAAAAAACATCCCATAAGCCATACTACATCAGTACATGTATAGATCCCTATGTACCATATCTCAAATGTTCTAAAATATTTAATTAATAATGCAATTTGTAAGAAAATTCATGACCAAGAAATAATTCAATGGAAAATGTGTATCACTGCTTCCTAAATTTTTTCTCTCCAGTTTTTCAGCCACAACTAACTGGGCGTGAAATCTGCAATTTTGTTCATATCATGAACTGAAACAATACGGGCATGGCAGATGCAATTAAATTTATTCAGAACAGTGGCCATTTATGAAATGAAACCACAATTAATGTGGTCTCCTCAACTCTGTTTAATTCTGTCGTTCTTTTCCCAAAAATATGAAAATATGCCACAAATATGGGTTTCTTGAAATGGGTTTTTTTCCCTCTGAACATTCAAACAGAAAAAAAAACCTCAAAGGAAACAGAAGATTCTGCAATCCTATAATTCTTTAAATATAAGAATCCATTCCATTTAATGGTATTTAATTTGCAACAGTGGCTTTTTTCATTCCACATTTTCAATGAAAAGGTCACATTGGTGTTTAGCATAAAATTCCTAAAATTGTCAGAGGGCTAGAAATAAAATTTCAGTTAAGGAGTAAAATGGTTATGCCAGAATACCCAACCCCTTATTCGTACCAATGGTTACTTCATACTGTGATGTGTAACGTTGACGGGTGAAATGTCTGTAGAGAGTAACCAACAATTTCACTACCAGAAGGCAAGCTGATATCACTAGAAGTACAATTGTGAAGATGGAATTGCGAGCACCTTCTTCATAATTCTTGGCAAGACTAGCACTCAGAGCAAACACCACCACTAAGTAAGGTGTGAGTGTGTATCGTGTATACCGGTCTAACAGAAACAGATCAGTTACAGCAAAGATGAGAATTTCACCTGCAAGAATGGAAAGTGCAACCGTAGCAGCAGTTTCAACACCAATGGATTTACTGCCACTATAGGTCATTACCATGGCAATATTAAGAACACTTGCTATGGTCACCCATGTAGCTTGGATGCCCAGACCATTGTGAACCAGTGCTCTTGTCAGCCAAATCTCCAAAGTACGTTTCTGATCGATTAATTTTGGGGAGGCTCTGTCCAGGGCTCTATAAGATACAAAAAGAGCTGCATACATAAATAAACTGTAGGCAAGAAGTGCCCCACAAGCTGCTTCAATTTCTTGCCTGTCAAATGTGATCAGCCAAGTAATATTCAAAAAGCATACAATGCAAGTGATAATAAACAAAGACAGAGGAAGAAACATTGGATCTTGATAGGCTGCTCCATTTGGACCTTTCCTGCAGATGTTGACCAGGGAATATAATACCCACAGGGCCTGCCATGTGTAGATAAACCCCCAAATACTGAAAGCCCAGCCTGCTGGTGTTATTTCAGTGTAGAATAAGTCTGATAAGTCTCCAGTTTTGTTCTTGAAAATTGCTGAGAAAAGACAATAATAAAATGAAAAAAACAACAAAACAAAACAGAAAAGTGTTAGAAAATAGATGTTTCTGTTTGAATACAGACAACAGATGTAAATTGTTGTGGAAATACAGTATGATGTAGCAATCTGAATATCAAAAGTAAACCATAACAACATGCTGCTCATTCAGTTTATTAAGTGTGTAGACTTGAATGCAAAAAGTGTCTACTAGCTGTGCGCACTTATTGTGAAATATGGTAATTTTTTATCTATCCAACTAAAATTATAATAATCAAACTCGCCTACAATGTCCAAGCAGTGGAAATCTTTTCCCGGTACAGAATAAACAAATTATGTAGATCACTGAAGATTTGCGCTACAGAGTTTTCCAGGCACAAGTTACGATATGTTCCTTTTCTGGCGTTAGGATAATCATTATGTTAATTAAGACCAAGGAAGAGAGACGAAACTTGAGAACTGTCATTACAATGACAAATGCAGGCAAAACTCAACAGGCATCAATACAATGACAGGTTATGCCCTAACAGATTAGTTTTTGGCTATGAACATAGACTTTGGTATCATGGCCAAATCGTCTATTTTCCCAAAACAAAATTTTTCAGTAGAAGGAAAAACTGTTCTACTAGAAAGTGATTGACAGCAGAGAGGTCTTCAACACTGCATGTTAGGAAACTAGATTTCTTATCTGTGTGCCTTGACAGTTGGTGTAACAGTGATGCAATTGTAGATTGATGGATTGTGCGCAATTTCTTGTTGGCGGACTGGCAGTTTAACAGCAAAATGAAGCCAAGCTTGTTCTGGGCATGACAGGTCACAAGACAAGTGGTTCTTGCGCATTATGCTTCAAATGTAAACTAAAGTGTATTAGGCTATTTTTCCATCATAGTAGAGGGAGGTCATTTCATGACAATATTTATAAACATATGATATGGGAGGGTGACACAGTCACATCACTAAGCCATTTTTATTAAAAAAATCAAAATCATAAGCAGGGCATGGGACACGTGGGATGTTTGGTTAGCACATAATGGAATCAGCTGGTCATTGGTCTGCGGCGTTATCTGCCTGTGGTTTGTGCACAATAGAAAACAAATTTATAAGCGTGTCATTCTTAAATTTTGAGAATTAAGAACTTGATAGACAAAACAATTACATGTAGCAAACTTACTTCCATCTGGTCCATTGGCACTGAGTGCATTGATGACAAACTGGCCCACCATGCAAAGGAAATTGATGACTGCCAATACTGGGTACAACATTTTACTGATTTGCTGGTATCAACTTTTATCAAGCAACTAATCCAAGGTCTTCAACTGAAATGAAAGTCATGATTTTAAAAATTTCATAATACAGTGGAGAACGGTTAAACCGAAAATGGCTAAACCGAAAGAAAACAAGAATCTCCGATTTTTTTCCTCTTTATCTTTGTTAACCTAGCGCTAAACCGAAATAACCCTATGGTTAAACCGAAAAGAAAATTGCTGGCTTCAATGGCCAGTCCACTGTGATTTGCCATACATTGAGACAAGTCACTGTATCACCTCACGACACTCCCTTCCCCCCTAAAAAAATTACAGCAAAGCATGCTTCGTTCCTACATGGAAGCGGCAGCATTACAGGGATGGGGGGAGAGAGAGGGAGGCCCATAAACTCACGAGTCAGACGGCAGCAGACGTTACGTTTGGCGCAACGCGACTGACCTTTCATGTAAAATGTGTGACATCAGAGAGACAACACTAGTTATCGTGGACGGCGCATTTCACGGCATCATGTACAATAACGGTAACGAGCTCGGCGGGACGGCGGTTCTGAGAGTTAGTCCACATTCACCCACATATATATATACATGCTTTGAGTGTGCCTAGGCCTGAGCAATCGCCAACCCTCATTCTCAGTCAAAACACAGAGCAAGTGAGGACGTGTTGAGCCTGTTTAGCTTGTGCACTTACATTATTTGTCCTCTGTGATAGTGATTTGGGCTGCCTCTCTTGAAACTGGCGTTTTTCAAGCCTCCTATTGCTAAACCCAAACTCTGTCTAAACCGAAAACAAACCCAAGGTTTAACCGTTGTCTAATGCCTATTCAAATGTTGGGGGGGTGGGGGGGGGGGGCATCAAGGAAAATTGTGCCAAGTGTCTCCCCTCTCTGTGAAGCAGTTGGTTGTCATCATGATTCTTGAGCTCTGAGTGCCAACTGTCTACTGTTATGAGGTTATCAGTCAAACAAAGTGTAAAACTGTGCTTCAATGTTAGATTAACCAAAATAAAATCCACTTAATAAAAAGTGCATATAAGCTAATACTGTATTATGTCATCAAAAGATGGATGTCGTGATAAAGACATTATTCTCTGAATGATTTATGCTATCTCTTGTCAAACAGCAACTTATTCTTGAAAAATTACATACAAGGCTTGAGCCAAACAGGACAACAGCATCAAAAACTCTTGGCATGGGGTTGATTTTCAGTAGGATTTAATTGCTAATTTTTTTTTTTTTAATCACCCTGTGGCACAGTCTTTGAGGGGGTGGTGGGGGGGGGGAGGATTTTAAAAGACTCAAAAGGCCACGGCCAACGTCTCTGGTTGCATACACACATGTAAGAACAGTCTGATGAAGTATAATACTTCATCTCATTGTGTATCTCTGAGTGAAGCACTCTATCTAGATCTAACTGAAACTTTTTGCACAAAATTGAAAAACGTTTCCTCTTCATAAAATCTGATTTTCTCCCCTCACTGTTCTAGATTTAGCTCCGCCAGCTCCGTGTTTGAAGACTAAAGCATTCCTCGTGATTTTATTTTTTTTTAAATTTATAATACCCACTTAGATTAAGATCTAACTATGAACAAAAACAATAATTAAAGGGCCCATGGTAAGGCTTAAGGACTGTCCATTCGTAAAATCTATAAAACATGCCGACACATTTACGGGCGCCATAGGCCTACTGATGTAGATCTAGATCTAGATCCTGATCTGGTTTGATTGAAAAAAAAACAAACATAAAAACTTACAAATACAATTCTTTTTTCCAGCTATCAGCTGACGGTGATCGATTTGAAACTAGATCTCTAGATCTACTATGTCGTGCTCGCTTCTCTACTTGGCGACTATGGACGTCGCAGGTTTCCTTATGTAGGGTAAACGACGAGCGATTTTATAAGCTATTCAATTGTGAATTATGTAAAAATCCAAATTTCACGTGATATTCTACGTCGATGTGTCAACAACCACTCGCCAACTAAAGATTGGCTGGGGCTGTATTAGACTTGAAGCAAGCCTATTTATTATTGTTGTTACATAAAGTATGACTAACAGGGCATCACGTGACCGCGCCTTCCAGAAATGTATGAAAACCCGTCTTTGCTTGAGCGGATAATAGCAAATAGCAGGTCCTAAGCCAACGACATGAAATCTATCAAATATTTTCCTGAAATTTTACTAAATATTAATATAACTTGTTATTCCAAATCCAAGGTGTCACTTCCCTCATCGAGATAGCTTAAAATAGTATGCAGGAACATTAGAAGACAAAATGTGCCACAGTTGTGTTCCATATAAATTATTCCAACACGTTTTGGTGACACGTGAACGCACCAGCCTAGCCCTAATCCTCTTTGGCCTAGCCTAGACAATTTGAGGAAAAACTGTAACTTTCCTGACTGACCCCACGGTCTCGGGAAATGCCCCCCCTTTCTCCCCACACACACCTTTGATGACGCAGATTTAATTCTTCGGAAAGTTTTATTTTTCAATGCGGGCCAGCCGTATTTTAGAAAAGTTGCTCACCTTGGAGTTACAATGGTGTCAGAGAAAAATAACGATATCAATATCACAATTTAACTGGCTGCGAGAAGGAATAAAGCTTTTTGTGATCGTGAGTTGTCCAATTAAAAATAACGCTGTGGTGGGCATTGCTGATTCATAATTGTTCATGACTATAAGTTATAGTTATCAATAATATAATTGTATATATATATAATTTCTGAGTGGTGCTCGCGTCCAGTTAGGGTAATCTTCTGAGGCGCCGAATAAAACCTAAATACGCATCAAATAATAATTATGGTCCTCAAAGATTTGTTTAACGGGCCGGTGTTTGGGTAGTCTTTGGTTCCAAATTGCCCGTCAGTTTCTTTGTTTGACCGCTGGGTCTTAAAAAGTTTGTTTTTTTATTTAACACTCGATCTAAACCTATCATTAATGTCTGACGACCTTTCAAAAGCGTTCAATTCGATGTGATTTTCCCTAATAAATGAAACAGCGGATAAACAGCGTTCCTAATCGCAGTGCTCTAATGCACGTGAGAGTCTCACGACAAAAACTGACACACGTTCGTTGAATTTGGTGCGACTTCCCCGAGACGTACATTAGTGTGATCTAAGAATGGCAAATCATTGGATACGCCTTAAGTCTTAAAAGGTTTATCAATCAATTGTAGATTTGTGTGTTTGTTTGTTTTAGTCCGATATAAGTCCAAATAATCAATCTTTATGCAATTAGACACCAAGATTAAAAGAAAACAGAGTACTTTCACGACATGTGGAAACACAAAACCTATAAACGGATCGTGTTCAGAAAAGTGTCTGGCCAGGTGTGAGGGAAATGCATCTTTTTTTTTTTTTCATTTTTCAATCTAATAATAATAGATTCGAAACACCAGCCGATGATTATTATGTCGTATTACACAACATGATGATTTGCTTTTCTACTAAGTATGTCACTCACATTATTATGAAACATGAGTGCCCAGTCTGTGCTGTGGTTGGAGCCGCCATAAGCCACCGTTTCTTAATGTTAATTTGCTAATTTTATATTCATGGACAAGAACTAGGGGTTGTTGAGCAATGGGGCGTAATGTACTCTGACCTTGTTTCCACTGTGAATCCAGTGAACTGCAGGTACGTACGTTTCCCGCAGGCTTTGGCGTGTCAATAAAACTCTTGACATTCATGTTGACAAAGATCCAAATGGGGTTAGGGACTTCAACAGACTATATGAGAAATCAGCCATAACAGTATATTATGAGACTGACATAACATAAATCCTTCCAGCAAGTTCTGGGCTTACTCGTAAATCTTCTTGCCAATGACGGGCGGGTAGGAAAATCTCCCTCGTGATGGAAAAAGTGTATAGGTAAAAAAAAAAATGTCTAAGGAGACGCAAAACACATTTCCCGGTGCGGATCGCATTATTCTTAGTCCAATTTCCATTTCGAGATGATGAAAAGAAATTTAGTCGTATTTTAGAACAATCCATTCTCTAAAATCATGTTGCAAGTGAATGTGACCAGGGGCGAGGCTTCCTCATAATCAAATAATCAGTGACTACCCTTCGAATATTAATTCTAGAATTACTACGCTTTCCAAATCGAGCCCAACTCCCAAGTCCATTTGGTCAGTTCAGCCTTCAATTCTACCTCGCTGTTTGCGTTTGTATAGTCCAACACTTCTCACCGAAAAGCATCTTTATAGGAACCTACACCTTATGAACTGGTCCATAATCAGTGATTAACAAAGACAAAGAGGACTTGGCTACACCCAGAAACTATCTTGCGCATAGCCTGTATTCGTCGACGCGGCCCCGTAGACAGCAGAATAGTGGGGATAAAAATAGGCTTTATAATCAAAGTTTGACCTGATTTTACCTAGATTTATGCATGTTTTTCACTCTGCGGTGGTTTTCATCCTTATCGAAAGGTACGGAGTAGAGTGAAAGAGTTTGTGTGGATTTTTGTTTGTTTGTTTGAAGTAATCTAAGAATAATTTACCCTACGCACAGCAAGAGCTATCAAAGCATAATAATAATAGTCTAGATCTAGACCACTGTGATCAAAATCAGTCGAACGTATCAAGAACATCACTTCACTTGATAGGTCGAGCGAACCTATACCGCAACGGTAGATGGCCACTTCTCCGATATCACCGCACATCGTTGTGTCACAGAGATGCCACTTAAGCACTTTCTGCCATTTAATGTTAATGGGTCCTTTTCGAGAAACTTTATGAGATGGTGGAATAACAAACTCTCTGGCTATGAATATGACAATGAAAACTTGCCGTTCAAATTATATTTTTAAAATGGATGAAAAATATGCGTTTATAAGTCCGTTAGTATGAATGAATGGTGTGTTCAGATTAGTTTGGCTTGTAAATTGATGCATTCCTATCCTGTTGACAAGAATAGTCCGCTCTTTAGATTTTGCAGTGCCCAGTATCACGAGTGGAGTGAGCGGGATTCAAGGATTACGGGGGCATGGAAGTGAGGGATTGACTCACGGGATAGTGAGGCTGCTCACCTATATTGACTTCTGTTAGTTAACGTTAAAGCGTGAAATGTTGTGAGTTGGGGGGTCGGCATGAGGCGAGAGCGCTGTACTGACAATCACTGCAAGTTAAGGAGTCCCAGGGGACAGACGTGAGATCAGAGGCAGTCGGGAGATTGTTGTGTGTTTTCCAGTGATGACTGGTAGGTTGAACTATGATTTATAATCATGATGATTGATGTATTATATTCGCCTATGACCATGATGTAAATAAGTATATGTGAGGAATGTGGAAGTCAGTGATTACTGTGTATAGAAATGTGCGCCATGAGCGATAGATGTAAGTTAGGTTCATGGATTCGTAGCGAGAGTGAGTGCTGTGTGGTACGGTGGAGGTGTGTTACCCTAAGATGTGTGGTGAGTGAAAGGTGGACTATTGTGTGTACGCTTCATGGTTTGTAATGAGGGGTGAAGTGGTTAGAAATGGTATGAAATATCATAAAAACCACAGAAAACTGTTTCACTTCGTTCCTGTTGAAGTCTTTTATTGTTCGTTTTTTTGTTTTTTTTCACTTGACAAAGGCGAAAGCCGAAAATTTATGCATTTTCTGTCTTCTCTTTAGTTTGCTTTGTACTGTTTGGGTTTTATTTCTCACGCGGGGCTTCGCAACATACAACCTTTTCTTTTTGCCCAATTTTGACTTAGAAATGGTATGGTATTATACCAATGTAATGTTCTTCTTGTAGGTGCCGGGGTCGGGCAGAGACGCCACCCGCGGTAAGCGAACTAGCACAGGGGATAGGCCAGCATAGGGCCGAAGGCTACGCATAGGCCAGTGGAGTGAAGCTGTCGAGCAGGACAGGAGGGGCGCATGAGTCGTGGAGGTCTGGCCACAGACAGGGATGTGTATATAATTGTTAATGTGCTCTTAAGATGTACTACATGTGATAGTGATATACGACTGTGCTATTGCGAGGAGTTTCATGAACTGGTACGCTAGCATGGTATCAGTGGGCGTGCACCTGTCGGTGCAAACGGCCAGGGCGGAGGAGGTTTCATCTAACCCAACGGCCACATGCTAGGGCACAATGTGACCCTCAGTACTTGAGTCCTTCACATTGGCCCCCGGTAGCGGTGTGGTCATAGGCTTGTTTGCCTAAATCACAGACGAAGAATTGAGCAAACTTCCCGGACGCAGCTTCGAAGCTGGCGGCAGCAGGCCAGTGGTTGATTGATAGGGCAGATGGCAATAAACCGTCACTCTGGCCTGGATATCGTGACACAGAGCATCCACCAGTATTGGTGTTCTTTGGTTTGGGTCTTTCACCCTAGTCAGTTGGGACTGCGAGGCTGTGGAGTAGCCTACAGGCAGCCGGTCAGGCAATATGACTGTCCCTCTGGCATCCTCCTGCACCTGGATACATTTCCAGTCGTCTTGACCCTGTCTTGCCACTTGGATAAGTTGTGTCCAGGCGAGAGAGTGAGTCTGATGTTTGCGCAGCTCTTTCTCACTAAAAACAAATTCTTTGCGCCAGTCTTAACACTCACCTCGTCTTCTTTCATCTTTGTCTCGTCTTCTTTCCTCTCAAAATTCCAACGGCGATGGGCGAGTGCGGTGGCAGCAGGTTTGGATAGACTGGAAGCTGTTAGCACAGACCTACACGTTGGTGGCTGTGGGCTATGGTCGCTTCATCGTCGATTGAAGTGGAGGCGTGGGGAGGCAGCACCCACAGTAGCTGAGCAGCCTTATTTAAGGATAGCACTGCTCACCTCAACTGAGGAAGGGGCTAGAAAAGGTGCCCTAAAGAAAGCCCACTTCACATCACCCTGACTGGCATACCGCGACCAGTGGGGATCCCTTTTTGCGGTCGAAACAAAAAGAAATTCAGCTTACTCAGGCTAGGAGCCTGGAATATACGCACACTACAGGACAACTCAAACAACCCGGAAAGACGCACTGCACTTATTGCCATTGAGCTCAGCAGGTACAACCTGGACATAGTGGCACTCAGTGAGACCAGACTCCCTGATAGTGGCCAACTCAAAGAGCTCAGTGGTGGATACACCTTCTTCTGGAAAGGCAAGGGTGCAGTCGAACCGAGACAGCATGGTGTTGGGTTTGTAATTAAAAATGACCTTGTCAGAAACTTGCAGTCCATGCCAATTGAAATAAATGACAGGCTAATGACACTCAGGATCCCAGTTGGGAAAAGCCAGCCAGCCACCCTCATTAGCGCATATGCGCCCACCATGACAAACCCAGATGAAGCCAAAGACAAGTTCTATTCTGATCTAGAATCTGTCATATGCTCTGTCCCGGCAGCTGATAAGCTGATTCTCTTGGGGGACTTCAATGCTAGGGTTGGCTCCGAAATCTCAGCGTGGCCAAATGTTTTGGGCCCTCATGGAGTTGGTTCATGCAATAACAATGGGTTGCCCTTACTTACTTTGTGCGCTGAATTTGGCCTGTTCATTACCAACACAAATTTTAGTCTCCCCGTGAGAAACAGAACGTCATGGATGCATCCCCGCTCAAAGCATTGGCATCTCATAGACTATGTCATTGTGAGGAAGACTGACAGAAAGGATGTCCTTGTAACAAAGGCGATGTGTGGTGCCGAGTGTGGAACTGACCACAGACTCATTGTTTGCAAGCTCAGACTAACATTGAGGCGCAATAGACGCCCTCAAGGAAAAGCGCCACTTAAACGCCTATATGTTTCAAAACTCTGCTCAGCTGAGAAACAGAGCGAGCTCTCGTCAGAACTCTCCTCAAAATTGGATTGCGTGACTTTTGACCCTGAGAACATTGAACAGAGCTGGACTGACCTAAAAACGACTGTACACTCTTGCGCCAGCAGCACAGTTGGTTTTCTGTCCGCAAGCACCAGGACTGGTTCAATGATAATGATAATGAAATCAAAGTGCTCATCAAAGAAAAAAATAGTCTCATCCAAGCTCACTGCAGTGACCCCTCTTCCACAGCAAAAGCTGATGCACTGCGTGCATGTAAGGGTGTACTCCAGAAGAAGCTGAGGAAAATGAAAAATGACTGGCTTGAAGAGCGAGTAAGAGAAACTCAGAAATATGCCGACACAAACAACACTAGAAAGTTCTTTGAGAGCCTCCGAGCTGTGTTTGGACCATCCCGCTCTGGCACTACGCCACTTCTTGCGTCAGATGGTTCAACACGCATTGTTGAATTGAATGCCATAATTCAGCGTTGGGCAGAACATTTCGGAGGTGTGCTAAATCGGCCATCAAATATAAATACTGAGTCCATTGACCGCCTCCCTCAGACTCCTATTAATGCAGCTCTTGCCAAGCCATTCACAGCAAATGAGACCCGAACTGCCACAAATCAGATGTCCTTTAACAAATCACCAGGCGTGGATTCAATTCCTGCTGAGGTGTATGCCTTCGGTGGAGAAAAACTTATTGAAAGGTTGACCGAGTTGTTCAATCATATGTTGAAAGCAGGGAAGCTGCCACAGGACTTCAAAGATGCTTCAATCATCCATCTGTACAAAAACAAAGGGGACAGCCAAGTCTGTGACAACCATCGGGGAATCTCTCTACTTTCAATTGCTGGCAAAATATTGGCAAGAATGCTTCTGAATCGCCTTCTTGATCACCTCTCGTCAAATGACTTGCTTCCCGAGAGCCAATGTGGCTTTCGTAAAGAGAGGGGAACGGCGGATATGATTTTTGCTGCCAGACAGATTCAGGAAAAATGCATGGAACAAAATAAAGCGCTGTATATCACATTTGTTGACCTCACAAAAGCATTTGACACAGTGTGTCGTGAAGGCCTCTGGAAAATCTTGGCGAAGTTTGGGTGTCCACCCGAATTCATCACAATAGTGCGCCAGTTTCATGATGGCATGCAAGCTGCAGTCAAAAGCAACGGCAGTTTTTCAGAGCCCTTTGCTGTCACAAATGGGGTAAAACAGGGTTGTGTCTTAGCCCCAACTCTGTTCAGCATCATGTTCTCTGCAATGCTACAAGAAGCCTTTAGCTCTCCTCCTCAAGGGGTAAGCATCAAGTACCGAACTGATGGCAGTCTATTCAACCTCAGGAGACTTCAGGCAAAAACCAAAACCAAAAGTACTCAAGTCTGTGACCTACTATTTGCTGATGATTGTGCACTTCTGGCACACGATGAGGATAGCATGCAAAACTGTGTTGATAAGTTCTCTAGTGCCTGTGACAACTTTGGCCTCACAATAAGCACAAAGAAGACGGAAGTGCTCCATCAGCCTACTCCAGACGACAAGTATCCTGTGACCCCAAATATCAAAGTCCATGACAGTCTTCTGAAGGTGTCGGAGAACTTCACCTATCTTGGCAGTACACTGTCTTCCGCGGCTCGTGTTGATACTGAAATTCTCTCAAGAATCAGCAAAGCCAGCTCTGCATTTGGCAGGCTTCGAAAGAGAGTGTGGGATGTTGCCGGCATTCGCACAGACACTAAGCTGAAAGTGTACAATGCTGTGGTCCTTCCCACCCTACTCTATGGGGCTGAAACCTGGACAGTGTACCAATCGCATGCCAGAAAGCTAAATCACTTTCATCTGGCCTGCCTTAGAAAGATCCTAAGGATCAAATGGCAGGATAAAATTCCAGACACTGAGGTCCTCAATCGTGCCAAGGAATTGAGCATCTTCTGCCACCTGAAAAAAATTCAGCTACGTTGGGCAGGACATGTTGTCAGAATGCCCGACTCCAGACTCCCTAAGCAAATCTTCTTCTCTGAGCTCTCCAATGGAACGAGGAATGTTGGGGCCCCAAAGAGACGTTACAAAGACACTCTCAAGCAATCACTGAAGGCCTTTGCCATTGATGTGAGTGAGTGGGAAAAGCTCTCGCTTGATCGTGCAAATTGGAGGGCGGCCCTTACCAGAGGCAGCAAAGCATGGGAAGCTGACAGAGTCCAGCAGGCTATCAAAAAAAGAGAATGGCGCAAGAAAAGGCCCAGTGGTACTGAACCAACGGAGCACTCTTGTCATTTATGCGGAAGGGTCTGCAGGGCAAAAATAGGACTTATCAGTCACATGAGAAGCCATAAGTCATGAAAGAACAGTCTTTCCATTCTGTCCTCTGTGTCCTTTAGTTCTCTTTATTGTCCATGTGTTGAAATTCTCAACAATTTCTGTTCTTTATTCCTCTGGTGTTGTTAAGGTCATCATCATACCTGATGGACGAACTATTATTATTATTATTATTATTGTGAGATTAATGTGAATTGAACTATTAACGTGCTATTGGCATGTTGGGGAGCTCTTGGAATGCTCAGGTGTTATTGCCATAGGAATGTGTTATTAAGACATTGAGTGGAGAGGCTGAAGCCGACGTGTATTTAAAAGTAACTACCGGGTTGTGGACCCGAGGAAGAGTGCTTGAGGGAAAGAAGGCCGTTGGACGGCAGTTGATTAGAATAATATAATGTATGTAATTGCAGTGTTATCTTTATCTTTATGTGTAATAAATGTGTGAGTCTGATGGGTTGTTCTGTTAAGTGTTATACGTGTTCGTTCGTGATTGTTGTCCTGTTATAATTATTACATCTCCCAGTCTGGGATTTGTGACACTGGGGGCTCGTCCGTTGTGACGCTCGTCCGTTGTGACACTCGTCCGTTTAGTTTACCCGTGGTCATTTTGACATTGGGTATTCGTCATATCTAGTTGTTTTCTGTTGTGCTAGGAATTCGTGCTGTTGTCTTTTGTTCGTGGGATGAATGGAAATTTCATGATGGTATAATTTATGTATATTTATGAATATGTATTGATGCATGTATTACTATAAATATGTACTAATGTGTGATTGAATTTTCACAGAGAGAGTGTGTGTGCCAGCCTAAGAAGTCAAGCGGCCAGAGCTCCGATTAACGGGAGGAGTTAGACTCAAAAAGTTGAAAGTTAAGTAAAACTGAAATTTTGTGCCCTGGATTGAGGGCTGTCTTTTCATCTGTCTTTTTCCCTGTTTTTGCTGTTTTTGTTGTAATTGATTATACGGGCGGTGGCGCAGGTTTGCTGTGGTGAACTTGGTTTATCCTCTTCGGGAGGTGGGCTAAACTTGGAACCACGTTCATCACAGTGAACAGTTCTGTAGGGCTTTGTTATTGTTTAGTGTAGCGTCGATATCTTCTCTGTTTCTGCAGGAAGACGTATTCTCTTGTCCCCTCTCTGACCTATCTGTAGATACGTTCTTTTTTTCAGGCTCTGTTCTTGTTCGTACCTTGTAGTGTAATCGGCGTAGTTAGGTTGCATTTTTTTCCCATTATAGCTTTTTTTTTAGAAGCTTTGTCCTAGTCTGGTTCGTTGTCTTTGATGTCCTTGTGGTCCTTCTTCTGAATTTCTTCATTTTTGTCTTTTCTATTCTCTTTTGTTATTTAATAGTGCTATACATTTTATGAACATAGAATTAGTTAGAGAGAGTATGCTATAAAATGTTCAGTGAGGTGTGTTTCTGAATTGCATTTGGAAATAGTGCTTGTTATTGTAGTGGCATAATTTCAGGTCTCGGGATACGTCGGTTATAATAAGCTTATAGTAAGTACATAGATAGTTATTGCATTTCATATTGTATAATAATAAATCCATGAAATGGCGGATCTCCGTGAGCTCATGAAAGTGGGTACGGAACTTGGCCTTGAAGGCGTAGAGCTACGCGGCTGGATTAAAGAGCAGCAGGCGGAACTGCGCGAGGAGCGTGCTAAAGATAGAGAGCGAGAAAAAGAGGCTCAAGAGCGCCAACAGGAAAGAGAGGCTAAGGATAAGGAGCAGGAAAGAGAGGCTAAGGATAAGGAGCAGGAAAGAGAGGCTAAGGATAAGGAGAGAGAGGCTAAGGATAAGGAGCAGGAAAGGGAGTTAAAGTTAAGGGAGATAGAAGCTCAAGAACGGGAGATAGAGGCTAGGGATAAGCAACAGGAGAGAGAGACGCGAATAAGAATCGCGGAATTGGAAATCAAAAAGAATGCGCCAACGGAAACATTTGAACGGCAGGGGCAAAACAAAAGTGGTGTTAGAATTAAGCTGCCGACGTTCGACGACCGGAAGGACGATATAGACGCCTTCCTTTACAGGTTCGAGCTAAATGCACAACTGCAATGGGGGGAGAATAAGCATGGTCCACGTACCTGGCATCCTTATTGCAGGGGCGAGCGTTAACGTACTTTAAAGAGTTACAGCGCGAAGACGTGCATGATTACGATAAGCTGAAGTCTTTGCTGCTTCGCCGATTTGCGCACGGAGGAATATTTCCGGGAGCAGTTTAGGCGAGCACGTGCGGATACCAGGGAGGACTTTGCTGCCTTCGTCGCGAGACTGACAGAGTATTTTACGAACTGGTTGGACTTGTCCCATGTTGGCGCAGATTTTGCTAAATTGAAAGACCTAATGATCCGTGACCAGCTGTACGCGTCGTGCCATAAAGATTTAGTGGCTTTTCTAAAAGAAAACGAACCCGCGACGGTGCAGGAGGCGTCAAAGTTGGCGGAAGCATATCGTACGGCACATCCGTCCAAACCAGTCGGGAGGGCGTACGTACAGGATGCTGGTTACGTCGCCGTGGTTGAGGGGTCACCGACAGGACAGAGAGACAGGTCACGTCAGCGTGGTGCCTATAATGGGCAAGCCCAGGTTCAACGTAGGGGGTATTATCAATCACCTGCATGTGGAGCCGGTAAGTTTGACCGAGCAGGAGGGCTGGGTCGCGGTAATGGCCGAGGGCGGTTTGTAACCTTTGCCGATCATCGACGGCATAGGGACTTTAGTTCCGGTCGCGATGGGTCACGGGGACCCAGGTCTAGCGGAACACAGGGAGCGGAATGTTGGACTTGCGGACGCGTAGGTCATTTTTCACGGGATTGTAGGGCCGCGAAGTGTTGGAACTGCGGAAGAGCAGATCACATCAGCGTGAATTGCCCTGCAGATAGGATAGCGGCGAACGTGGATGGCAATCACGGTAGCTCCGCTCCATGTTCCCCTAATAAATTTCATCATGCGGCCGCGTGTATTACATCGGACAACGGAGGCGGACAGTATTCTAAGTGTCCCAGTTGTGAGAAATTGTTATCTTCTGGTGTTTTACCTTGTGGGAGAAAGATTCCCGTTATAAATTCATGTCATACAGGAGGTGGTCTTAGGGTTTATCCGGGGTTTGTTGGGGACGAACCGGTCTCGGTTTTACGGGATACAGGATCTACCGTTGTGGGGGTGCATAGAGACTGCATTCGGGATTCGCAGCTTACAGGTGAAACTGTCCCGTGCATTCAATTTTCAGGGGCCATTGAGAAATTACCATTGGCAAAGATAGTGATTGATACGCCTTTCCTTAGCGGGGAAGTCGAAGCAGTCGTTGGTTTTTTCCCAGGCGCCCAGCTCGTCATTGATAATGTGTCTCGGGTAGTTTCCCCTTCCGAAGAGAATGTGCAGGCATGGTCACAATCAAAAGGTATTGACTTTTGTGCCGCAGTCGAGACACGTCGACAGGTAGGTGATAAGAGTAAGATTAGACCTTTGGCAACGCCAGCGGTCAACCTGGATATCACACCAGAGCGCTTGGCGAGATTACAAAAGGAGGATCCATCATTGAGTCCATGTTTCGGGGAAGCGCGAACAGAGAAAACGAGGGAATGTAAGAACGGTTCATCTTCCTTTGTTATCCAGGCGGGCATTCTGTTCCGAAAGTATGTCACGGTGGCTTCCATTTTAAAGCAGGTCGTTGTGCCAGCGTTGCTAATTGCAACAGTATTGCATTTGGCACATGATGTCCCATTAGCGGGTCATATGGGGATAGCTAGAACCAAAGAAAGGGTTCTTAAGAATTTTTATTGGCCATCCGTCCACAGAGATGTACGATTGTATTGTAAGACGTGCAGTGCGTGCCAAAAGACGACGCATAAGGGACGTACACCCCAGGCTCCTCTTCAAAAGATCCCCACGGTTTCGGAGCCGTTTAAAAAGGTTTCGATAGACCTTGTTGGGCCCATTCACCCAGCTACCGATAGGGGGAATCGATTTTTCTTAACGGTCATATGTAATGCTACGAGATGGCCAGAGGCGGTTCCTCTTCGGACCATTACGTCGGAGGCAGTCGCGGAAGCGTTGTTTGGAATTTTCGCTAGGGTAGGAATACCAGAACAAATTTTGTCTGATATGGGCGCGCAATTTACTTCGGAGATGATGAAGGAATTGTTTCGCTTATTTAGCATACAGCCCATCACTACCACCCCATATCATCCGCAGGCTAACGGCATGTGCGAGAGATTGAACTCGACGCTAAAGTCGATGCTGCGTGAGGTAGCTGCTGATCGCCCTAAAGATTGGGATATATATATCCCTGCAGTATTATTCGCGTATAGGGAGGTACGGCAGGAGTCAACGGGATTCTCTCCGTTTGAAATGTTGTATGGTCGTAGTCCTAGGGGTCCAACCGATGTTCTTCGGGACATGATGACGTCGCCATCATCAGGAGACGATGAGCAAATTTCAGTGTTTCAGTACCTGGTTGATTTAAGAGAGAGATTATCTTCAGCGCGCACTATGGCAGAAGCAGCTTCTAGTACCGCTTCAAAAAGAGCAAAAAACTATAAAGATAGAGGATCCAAACGGAGAATTTTTAAGCCAGGAGACAAGGTTCTATTGTTATTGCCTACGGATCATAATAAGTTATTGATGACATGGAAAGGTCCTTATGCTATTGAGCGAGTTGTTTCGAAGGTAGATTACGCTATCCAGATTGATGGATCAATTAAGGTATTCCATGTTAATATGCTACAGAGATTTTATGAGAGACCAGAGTATCTGTGTGCTCAGACGAAACCAGTGGAGCGTGTCATACGTCGTCATGATCTGAACATATTCAGACACTGACAGTAATTTTTAAACGATTGCGTCATTTTGGGTTAACTGCTAAACCCGCAAAGATGTATTTGGCATGTCCAGAAATAGTATTCTTAGGACATATCGTGGGTAGAGGTGTTCAGAGACCTGAAGTAACAAAAATTGAGAAATTAGTAGGGTTGCAAATCCCTAAAACAAAGAAACAAGTCAGAAGCTTAGTGGGAATTTTAAATTATTACAGGAAGTTCATTCCAAATTTTTCCTCCTTGTCATCTTCTCTTACTGACCTTACTAAGAAGGGACAACCCGATAAGGTCCAGTGGACGTCTGTTTGTCAGATAGCATTTGATAAATTGGTGACAGCATTATCATCGTCACCCATTCTGATATTACCCGATTTTCGATTTCTCAGAACAGATGCATCGGACTCTGGTGTCGGCGCTTGTCTTCTACAGGAGAAGAACGAATGTTTCCATCCTGTATGTTATGTCAGTAGGAAGTTATTGCAGAGAGAAAGAAAGTATTCTGTGATAGAGCGGGAGTGTCTTGCCATTGTGTGGTCCGTCCAAAAATTAGGACGTTATCTGATGGGTCGAGAATTCTGTATCCAGACGGACCACAAGCCACTAACGTTTTTGTCTAAGAATCGTTCATCCAGCCCTCGCTTATCTAGATGGGCATTGGCTTTACAGCCGTATACGTTCGTCATTCAACCGATTCCAGGAACCAGCAATCATATCGCCGACTACCTTAGTCGAGCCTAGGTGAAGATTTCAGTAGCTTACACATCGGAGGACAGGAACATTCGACAGACAGAACAACGAAGAGTCGCAGATTGTGCACAATTGGAAACGTATATCAGCAGAAATTGGGAAACATATGAACATTGACAGTGATCTGTGTGAACGTTTCTGCGATCATAAAATATTGACATTATAAATATTATATGAGGAATGGTTGATAGGTTGAGTGATTTTGATT
Organism: Onchidella celtica; assembly: GCA_963931925.1. Classification (NCBI taxonomy): domain Eukaryota; kingdom Metazoa; phylum Mollusca; class Gastropoda; order Systellommatophora; family Onchidiidae; genus Onchidella; species Onchidella celtica. The sequence continues at coordinate 24,520,848 of OZ007582.1, forward strand.
CTGTATTAGGTATTATGTTTTAGTTAGGTATTGATGATGTGATACATATATGCCTAGTGCAGGGCAAATTGATCGCCAGGTTTTCCTCTGATTTAGGTATCATATGTGCTAGGGGCATGAGTAGGTCATTTTTACGTAAATATCGCTCACGCTCACTCGTTGACATTTATCTTGATGCGATTTGGAAATTAATTGCATTAATTTTTTGGGGGTGGGGGATGATGTCACGAGTGGAGTGAGCGGGATTCAAGGATTACGGGGGCATGGAAGTGAGGGATTGACTCACGGGATAGTGAGGCTGCTCACCTATATTGACTTCTGTTAGTTAACGTTAAAGCGTGAAATGTTGTGAGTTGGGGGGTCGGCATGAGGCGAGAGCGCTGTACTGACAATCACTGCAAGTTAAGGAGTCCCAGGGGACAGACGTGAGATCAGAGGCAGTCGGGAGATTGTTGTGTGTTTTCCAGTGATGACTGGTAGGTTGAACTATGATTTATAATTATGATGATTGATGTATTATATTCGCCTATGACCATGATGTAAATAAGTATATGTGAGGAATGTGGAAGTCAGTGATTACTGTGTATAGAAATGTGCGCCATGAGCGATAGATGTAAGTTAGGTTCATGGATTCGTAGCGAGAGTGAGTGCTGTGTGGTACGGTGGAGGTGTGTTACCCTAAGATGTGTGGTGAGTGAAAGGTGGACTATTGTGTGTACGCTTCATGGTTTGTAATGAGGGGTGAAATGGTTAGAAATGGTATGGTATTATACCAATGTAATGTTCTTCTTGTAGGTGCCGGGGTCGGGCAGAGACGCCACCCGCGGTAAGCGAACTAGCACAGGGGATAGGCCAGCATAGGGCCGAAGGCTACGCATACGCCAGTGGAGTGAAGCTGTCGAGCAGGACAGGAGGGGCGCATGAGTCGTGGCAGTCTGGCCACAGACAGGGATGTGTATATAATTGTTAATGTGCTCTTAAGATGTACTACATGTGATAGTGATATACGACTGTGCTATTGTGAGATTAATGTGAATTGAACTATTAACGTGCTATTGCCATAGGAATGTGTTATTAAGACATTGAGTGGAGAGGCTGAAGCCGACGTGTATTTAAAAGTAACTACCGGGTTGTGGACCCGAGGAAGAGTGCTTGAGGGAAAGAAGGCCGTTGGACGCAGTTGATTAGAATAATATAATGTATGTAATTGCAGTGTTATCTTTATCTTTATGTGTAATAAATGTGTGAGTCTGATGGGTTGTTCTGTTAAGTGTTATACGTGTTCGTTCGTGATTGTTGTCCTGTTATAATTATTACATCTCCCAGTCTGGGATTTGTGACACCCAGCACCCGTTTCATTGTTTTAGTCGCTGCATTTATAATTATGTAAATATGATGTAGTAATACGTCCTATTATGAGGATCTTACTAGCTTAAATTCTGATTACCCTCTGCAGAGGGCCACGCTTCGCCCCTGAGAGGGACCTAGATTGGCACATGCGGTCTTTTTCCACAACAGGATAAGTACTTTCATGGCTGCGTGACACCAAAGAATGTAGAAGTAACATAGTTATTTCTACAATCTTTGGTGACACGGGGGTAAACATTTGAGAGAGAAGGAATAGCCTTATTAGGTCACACAAGTAGAATGAAAGACAAATTGTAGGTTCTTCTTTCCACAATCTCAGTTGTCTGTCTTGTTTTTGCACTGTAGTTTGTTTCATATTTATTAGTGCCACACTCCTTATTGGGGTTACAATCCCTAGGCTGAATGGCGTTTTTGATTACAAAAACTGCAAATCATCTCACCAGATGAGGTAGCCACCTGGAAAAACTTACTTCGACCCTTCCCTTTGTCTCCCTGTTTCTCTGTCTCTCTATCTGTTTGCATGACCCCCCCTCCCCTCTCTCTCTTTCTCTTTCTTTCTCCCCACCCCCCCCCCCTCCTTTCGCTGCCTGTTTTATTTCAGTACCCTATAAAGTCAAATCTGTCCATATTTTCCAGCATCAAGATATCTTGATAAAGTTAAAATTTTCAAAAAATGATTTCCACGCTAATTTCCTGAAACAACATTAAGCATTTTATGTAACTAGCTGAGTTGCACGGCCCTGCCCGGGATAAATCGATTTATTAGTTTCAGTTGTGGGTGATTATTATGGACCTGCTTCATTTTGCCTGTTCCTTTAGCTTTATTTTATTTTTGTTTGTTTGTTTTTAGATAAGCTTTACTGCTCTCCCTTTGCGCGTTGACATCCTGCGCGTCCCGCCAGCCTCCGTTAATGGCAATGATTTGCGCACGGGTTAGTTTGTTTGTTAGTGAACACATCGCAGGAAGTCATAACGTCATGTGTAGGCGGAAGTGGGCTATTATTAGAAACATACATCAATATCTTCTTGATCGTAAATTTCGGATCAAACGCTCTCGTGAATTTAGTCTTTAATTATAACCGCATTTACCGATTAACTCAGAAATAACAAACGGTTTTGTTTGTGTATAGCGATAGGAACAATGTTCGCTATCCCATAATTCTTTGTGCCAAATTTCAAGCCGGTGCGTTGTGTAGTTTCCGAGTCCATAGGACTATTAGGGGTTTTGTTGTAGCTTTATTATATAGATATATAGATGGTTCGACTGTTGGCGAGGCGATAACGGGACTAGTTTTCCAGAAAAGCGCCAAAATCTGGGATTGCTTAAAAGCCTCTGAGGCTTGTCAAATTACCTTTTGTCCTGAACATGCAGCATTCACAGCAAGCGTACATGCCACACCAACATTTGGCCGAAACAACAAAGAAATAAGTGGTAATGCATAATCACTACTACAGTATCTATTGAACTACTTTGGATAAATGAGAGAAGGCTAATAATCCTCGAAAGGTAATCTACAGTTACTAATAAACAAGCGACTGAAAAACAAGTTTACTCAAGTACAGTCAAGACGAAACTGGTTTCTCAAGCAGAGAAACCAACATAAATATGGTGAGAAAAGGAGTGGGAGTGTAGGTACCAGGACAAAGATGGTACTTGTTTAATATTGGGAACAGGTGACAATCTGGGCAAAGAGGAGTTATCAGATACTCTGGAGCCGATGCTATAAAAACTGTCTCCATTGTTTCCATCTCCCAATCCCACCTTTAGACAGGAAGCAATAGCATTCCTCCGCCGACCACCCACAATTCACTACACCTTTTATTTCAAATTCCACAGCCTTCAATACGCGATGCATTCTTTTCCCTTTCCGCGACGGTTATAATGGATGCCTCGTGATAATTATGTCGGGCACAATTATACGTTTTAATAGTGTGAGATTTGCAGCCCTGCTACAAATCTCAACTGCGCCAAAGCAGGCATTGTGCTCGCCTTTCTGGGGAAATTGCTCTAGATTGTGTGTGTGTCAAATACAATCTCAATTTTGACATGCAAAAAGCACCCCATTAATGGTCAGGAAAATTGCACCGAACTGAACGCCTTTGAAAGGCATTAAAATATTAATCGTAGCTCTGAAAACTCTTTTCAAAAAGCGGCCGGGACCTCTAACAGACAAACGAACATACATACAGGCCGAACGAACCTCGTAATGTTATTTCTGGTATCAAAGTACCCTATTTGCACCAATATTCAGCCTGCCGTTCAACCATTCATGTTTGTTTTTTTTTTATTTTGTATTTGGGTTTAGTGGCTCATCTTGACGCCGTTCGCATTAAATTTGTTTATTTTCTTCCATTTTATCTTATTTAAGCTTGATAATGATACTCAGAGCTGCATCAACTGAAATTTCACATACAAAATGAAATTGTTTATCTGTAAAGAAAATGCGTTTTGTAAAAAATCTAGGAGGAATTTTTGTAAATGAGTAAATAAAAAATATTTTAAAAAGTCGTGAAATCAACCGTAACAGACAGTATGACTGATTGACATCGACTAAGGTGAGAATGAAACATGAAATAGCTCCAGATAGAAGAAACCTCTACATAAGCGTACAATGCATAAATATATTAAATACACATTGTGTTAATGTTAAATGTATTATCATTATTATATTACTATTATTATTATTATTATTATTAGTTCAACGTTATGTTACACAGCATTAGGCTACAGCAAGAATTACAAGGAAACATAGGCCTATGGCCTGACAAAATTCGATCGTACTGCCTTATAACTGTGTGTCAGTTCTTTACCAACGCCCTGTCAACATTGACTAAAGACCTAAGATGATGGGTTCGAGATCGTTGATATAAATTCATCACCATCCTCGTATGTCTCCTGCAATTTATAATGTATCTGCCAAAACCACAGTCTTTGGAATCTGCCCGGGGGCTAAACACGGCTGTCTTGGTTAACACCCAAGAGAAACAGAAAGGAACATTCCAGATCTTATCTGGAGGAGCCCATTCTCCTGCCGCTCGGCGTCTAGTTCCTCGTTTGCGCTAGCTATCATCGTTTGGAGACATGCAGTAAATTGATTTTAACATTACAAAGGCAAAATGAATAAATAAATAAATAAATCACATCTCGAAAATACATTGTCTTTTTATCCCCCCCCCCCCCCAACAACAACCTATTCTCCTAAAAACCCAGACCCTACTTGAATGATTAATTATAATTTGAAATTTTGTAATGGCAAGCTCATTATTTGGAGACCACGCAAGACCATTAATTCTAACTTCACCATTATATTAATGTAAACCCATTTTTCTCTTCTTTTCGATGGCAATTTTTAAACAATAAACACTTGCCATTCATAAAACAATTACGAACGTTCAATTTTGACGATTTTGTTATTTAATCTCCATTCCTCTGTGTATACTTTTTGAATATCTTCCCTACCTATGCAAAGTGCATAAGTGGGGGATATCTTCCCATCTATGCATTCTATTTATAGTGTCAGAGCTGTCTGATTTAAGAACCAATGAAACGTCGCGAGTTGTCTTATCGATCGATAGAAATGTCAAGGCTTCGCGGGTCACGGCAAACACAGCAATCACGGTGGCAACCCTACCAGCCCAGATCTAGAGCTGGTACTACACCAGTCCCCAGTGGGGAGTCTACCACCCCAGCCTCAGCTGTGGCCTGGCTTAGGTGAACAAAGGTGTTTGGTGTTCGGTGTTTCTTCAGAGCTTTCTGGAAACAGAACTATTGCTTGTCAAAATCGTCCTCTGAATTTCTTGGCCAGTTTCTTACTTTACAAGAATGAGCTGATAAGTGAATAGAGGCATGGGGGTGAAGTGGCGTGATTCAGAGCTGAAGAGGCCAGGCATGGGGGTGAAGTGGCGTGATTCAGAGCTGAAGAGGCCACCCTCTGACAAGTACCGAAATACGGCATTATTTTCACAACCAAATGTTACGGACTTGACTACATCATTGTTAAGCTCATGACTTGATTGTTATTCGGGTGGTGTAAACTCGATGGCAGTGAGAGGAGAAAAGCTCATTATAAGCTTATTATTTTTATACTGGAGAATAAACAAACTGACGCCCCTTCCGGGATTTACAATTAAAAAATAACAACAAACCAAAGCAAGTAAATAGTTCTTTCGTATAAATGACAACTTTCCCTCGTATCTTTCTAATACTTCTAATTCCCTTAGTGTATGCTGACAGAAATTAGGCTACTTACATCTTAGTACTACCCTTTGCTAGATCCCCGTCTGACTTATTTCCCCAGTTTCTCATACTTTAAAGCTCTTGCTTTCTTGTTTACAATTCTGAGGACCACCCCTGTGGGTACTAAGATAATAATATGATACTAAAAGAATATTATTCTGAAGCTCAAAATCGGTGTTGGCAACGCAGGCAAACGATAGCAACGATGCTAACTCCGTTCCTAAGTAACCCTGGTGGCCAGTGACCATCCTGTTTAATGTTAGAAATTGAATAACAAATGGGACTTGTGGTGTACCCTGCCTTACCAGGTGATCATATAATACATGAGCACAAGATCTGAAATTGTTTTTCGAAAAATTTTGGGTGGGGCTGACTGTAAAGATTAAGAAACACAGTTACAGTTGATTCGCTGCAGCAACCCTAACTTTTAATCTGGCCCTAAATCTAATCCTAACCGCCAATTCAATTGTCATTAGATATCTCATCAGTCAAAGCTCACACACCCTCATATCTGTGTGATAGAAATCTGGATCTAGATTTAATTATCATTAGGCTACATATCTCAGCACTCAAGGCTCACACTCTCCTGTTATGCAATATATAAATCTAGATCCAGATTTAATTATCTTTACAAATTACATATCTCATGACTCAAGGCTAACAATGTCATATCTGTGTGATATAAATCTAGATCTAGATTTTAGATCTAGATTCAATTGTCATTAGATATCTCATCACCCAAGGCTCACACTCTCATACCTGTATGGTACAAATCAAGATCTAGATTTAAATATCATTACACATTTATTATCTCATCACTCAAGGCTCACACTCTTATACCTGCATGGTATAAATCTAGATCTAGATTTAAATATCATTACATATCTCATGACTCAAGGCTCCCACTGTCATACCTGTGTGATATAAATCTAGATCTAGATTTAATTATCATTAAGTATCTCATGACTCAAGGCTCCCACTGTCATACCTGTGTGATATAAATCTAGATCTAGATTTAATTATCATTAAGTATCTCATGACTCAAGGCTCACACTCTCATACCTGTGTGATATAAATCTAGATCTAGATTTCATTATCATTAAGTATCTAATGACTCAAGGCTCACACTCTCATATCTGTGTGATATAAAGCTAGATCTAGATTTCATTTTCATTAAATATCTCATGACTCAAGGCTCACACTCTCATACCTGTGTGATATAAATCTAGATCTAGATTTCATTATCATTAAGTATCTCATGACTCAAGGCTCCCACTGTCATACCTGTGTGATATAAATCTAGATCTAGATTTAATTATCATTAAGTATCTCATGACTCAAGGCTCACACTCTCATATCTGTGTGATATAAATCTAGATCTAGATTTCATTATCATTACATATCTCATCACTCAAGCCTCACACTCTCATATATCTGTGTGATATAAATCTAGATCTAGATTTAATTATCATTACATATTTCATCACTCAAGCCTCACACTCTCATATCTGTGTGGTATTGATATAGATTTAATTATCCTTACATATCTCAAGACTCACCCTCTCATATCTGTATGATGCTGGCTAGATCTAAGCATAATTTTATCTTTCATCGCTCATGGCTCAATCTCTCATATTTATTGCTGCTGGTCAACAGCTCTGTGATAGGAGATTAGATTTAATTAGGCCTATGATTTCATATTTTATTATTCATATCTGTGTAATACAGATACATTGAATTATTATGTTGTATCTCACAATTCAAGGCTCACTCTCTGTCTCTCATACTGCTGCAATTCAACATCTGTGATTCCATACCTCATCACTCAGGACTCACTTCCTCATACTAGATCTACTGCATTCTGGCTATCTCTGGTGAATTTTAATCAGTAGCCTATCTTGCCAGTGCATCATCTTCAATTCATTGTAGGCCACAGTGTAAATCTAGAACTGCATAAAAGCAAGTCAACAGGAAACTTTTTAATTGTAACTGAGATTTATTAGTGGGTGACTTTATTGTGCGGTAAAAATGAAGATAACCGCATTCGCTAGACCTCTAATCTTACAGCTCTAACTAGCCTGCAGAGTGGAGAAATGTACATTGCACATATCTGATCTAGATCTAGATCTAGATCTAGATTCTAATTCTTCTGTGACGGAAATGACGGGCTTACTTTCATCACGTTATCCATAAATTATTAAAACTGACAACTACCTGAGATGAAGTGCTCGGCACAAACAGAATGGGTCGACTCACTTTTTTTAATGTCTAGATCTAGACTATATCTGCTGGTTGGTAGCTTGCCAACCATACCACAGTCGAACGACGTTCGGTCAATTCTTTCACATCCTTTCCTTTGTTTACACGAATGGTGGGGAATCTGACCAACTTTTATCCATCCTTTCCACCCCTGTCGCGCGTAGCAATCAACGATAATGCAGCTAGTAGGCATTTTAGTTAACAAAACCGCTTCAATATAATTATCTCTAAGTTACACTAATCAGCTGATCCACCGGCCAAACAATCGCGATGGCGGAAAAAGAAAACAAAAGCACAATGTGACGTCATGCACATTCTACCTATAAGTTAGCCTATAGTTGGCCGATGACGGAGCGGGAAATGCCTCATACTGCGCATGCGATACTTTATTATCGTCACAAAGGGTGAGGTGGTGACGTAGAGCTTTGTTTGGCTTTCCGGCAAGGCAGTGTAAAAAAGATTCTCGCGACCCGACCCATACGCAAGCGCAACTCCGGTTCTCAGTGTGGTTAGTGATTCTGATGTCAGTGGCGATACATCATCAGGTAGGCCACTGGGGCACCCACAGCACTTGTCACGCATTCATGTCAGCTTTCACCTGGCTAGAAGACAATGTGTACAGACATGATGTTGATGTACAGCTTTGGTAGCAAAATTGTTATTGTATCTTTTGTGAGTCAATGTCATAGAAGTGACAAATCCTCTGTTGCCATTTGGCTTTCACGAACTGGCCCACTGCTGCCCAAACTCAGATTTTGAACTAAAATGAACAAACATAATTATATTGCCATAATGCATTTCGTCACCAGACACATAATTATGTCGTCAAAATCTATAACAGATAAACTGATTTGCCATGGTCTTGCCCCCAAAAAGGGGGAGGGAGTGGAGCTCATGCACAGTACAAATTTAATGATATTGATATTAACCTGCCCCATTGCTTATCCAGGCATCGCACCTGGGTGTCTCCCGACACAAAATGGCTCGTGTTTTTGCCATCTTTCTTTCTCTCCTCTTCCGTGTGTGTGTGTGTGTGTGTTTCTTTGTGGGTTGTTGTTTTTTTTCAAGCTACTGTCTGTTGTGTCAATCGCCATACTCTGTGATCTTTTTTATTGTCGATGTTCTTAAAAGAATTGTAACTACATTGTATTTCCAACACCAAAAACAAGCTGTTTTAAATTCTGATCTTGATAGGTTTAGAGAAGGGATGGAAGGGTATATGTGTGGGAGGAAAATAATGGATCGACAGAGTAATAAAAGCTTTGCCACTTTAATACACAAATAATACGAATTTTTTTTTTTTTTTAGCAAATTACTCGCTAAACATCTGATAGCAATATCATACATCTCGCTGTTAAAAAGGAGCGACTTCAACACTACAATGACGTTGGTCATGGCTTTATGCACTTGATGGTAGACCCGGGTATCTCAGGCGATCTAAAGGACGTAATTCAAACACGCCAGTGCAGTTTTCTGCGTCACTGTAGGACGAAATCTACAATAATGGTTAGGAATGATCTCAGACAAGCAGAAGTTTATCTGAGGTTTGTTTAAGCATTTTTTTAAAATATAATTATATTTTGTTAAAGGTCGTCATGTTGTCTACACAAGGGATCATCTTGTGGGAATTATTACGTCAGACAATTATTTTATGAAAACAATCACTTGATTATCCATGCGGCACCTTACAGGACTTAGAACAATGTGAAATATCAAGACAGACACATTCTGAAATAGTAAAATACTGAAATGATAAATTCAATTGTAATGCAGCTAAATTTACATTTTACTGTTTACAGCCAGCTGGAATATTACGCCAATATTACACAAGCTGGTGTACAGGAAAAGCAAGATTTTTCTTTCTGTCTTTTTCCTGTAGAATTTAACATCGACATAAAAATTTCGCAGAAATTTAGGTTGGGGATCCTGATTCAATCTAGATTCGGACCTTGGACATCTGGTATCCAGATCAAGGCCTTAAATGTTGAGCCACTGAACCTTGAAATCAGCCTGGGTGTGAGGAAGTTATTCATTCATTGCAGAGTCCAGTGTCAATCACCGCACCATCTCGCATCAGACGACCATCCATTCCTTCTATCTTCAGGAAGCCGGATGTCTTTTATCTCCCATATACTTAACACCCCCCCCCCCCCTCATTGGAACTACCCACTGCTAATTTTCATGTAACTACAGTAGCCCCACAGTGCGCCTAGTGTCTGCATCTTTTGTCTACTTGCCACCCTGTGGCAATGCTACTGAACGCCCTGTGGCAATGCTATTGAACGCCCTGTGGCAATGCTACTGAACGCCCTGTGGTAATGCTATTGAACGCCATGTGGCCATGCTACTGAACGCCCTGTGGCAATGCTATTGAACACCCAGTGGCAATGCTACTGAACGCCCTGTGGCAATGCTACTGAACGACCTGTGGCAATGCTATTGAACGACGCCCTGTGGCAATGCTACTGAACGCCCTGTAGCAATGCTATTGAACGTCGTATGGCAATGCTATTGAACGCCCTGTGGCAATGCTACTGAACGCCCTGCAACAATGCTATTGAACGCCCTGTGGCAATGCTACTGAACGCCCTGTGGCAATGCTACTGAACGACCTGTGGCAATACTATTGAACGCCCTGTGGCAATGCTATTGAACGCCCTGTGGCAATGCTATTGAACGCCTTGTGGCAATGCTACTGAACGCCCTGTGGCAATGCTACTGAACGCCCTGTGGCAATGCTATTGAACGCCCTGTGGCAATGCTATTGAACGCCATGTGGCAATGCTACTGAACCAAATATCCTGTCAAATAATTTAAAAAACCATGGATAAGTCACTGAACACGTGATGACAGACAGACAAACAGGAGACGGCACGGACAGATACACAAAGGGAAGACAGACAGACAGACAGATAGAGGGGAGATATAAATCTGCAATATATCTTAGTGTTGCAATTATCCTTATCTCCACTCCACGTGATCATATATTATAACCTTTAAGTATTGACGTTAATGACCTGACATGCGTCTGACATTGTTTTACGACCATTGTATGCGGCATACAAATAAAGATGCGTTATGAATAGTGTAACTTTCTTCTTCGGTACTGGTGGATTGCAATTCATATCAAATGCACCCGACTGGGCAGCATAAACAACGGGAAACTTACTGAATGTCGTGATTTTACGCATTTTTGCGTAACTTAGAAACGTTTATTTTGGACAAACCAAACAAACTTTCAGTCTTGAGCTCGTGTGACGGCTCAGCAAATGTGACACAGTGCTAACAAATTCCACAAAAACAGAGACACGTTTAAAACAGTATCAGATTGTAACTATGCTGCGATAGTATGACCCTGAAGTAAAGAAAATTGCTTTGAGAGCATTTAAATATCATGAACGAGAAGTTCAAAAACAAATTCTCCAAATTTCTTTAAACTACTCCCTGGGTGAAGCGCATATGTGTATATTTTGCTGTAAAAACCACCATACACAAATGCTGGCAGAATGGGCTGCCAGAAATGAATAAAGATACATGTAGCTTGAAGAGCCGAAAGCAATCTTAGACACCTTTGACCTTGACAAAGCTATTCGGCTCTTCCAGCTACATGTATCTTTATTATTTATTATCTTTAGAATTTGTTTTTGAACTTCTCGTTCATGATATTTAAATGCTCTCAGAGCAATTTTCTTTACTTCAGGGTCGGACTGGGTGTCTCCCGACCATGCTCCCGACACACAAGCGAAGTATACCTTACTTTAAAATTACTGAGACTTAATTTTGAGACAGAGTCAAGAAAGCACCAAGAGAGAAATTCTCTGTTCGTCACTGAAGATCTCGGGGCTCAAGTTCCAGTTCACAAGAAGTGGAAGAATATTCCTAACGGAGAGGTCAGAAACAAGATGCAAATACCCTATGTGAATAGAAACAGTTTATTTTGGACTTCATGACTTCATGGGAATGTTTAACGGGACTGGCGAAATTGACACACATCCTGGTGGCGCCGATTTCCGAGGTTTCACTCTACAGATAGGAAAATCAGAAGCAGATTATGAACGAAATCAAATATGAAGTGTCCCTTTGCGTTTGGTGTGTACCACAGACTAATAAGTTAACCAGACTGGAAACACGAGCTTCGGGCTGTGTCGTTTTTTACGGAATTTCCCGAGAGGCGGCCGTATAACCAACATGGCCGCCGCACGGGAAATTCCGATTCTAGTTCTATCTGCAGTAGGAATTTCTCTTTATTTTTGTCAAGATTGGTTGTACATGTATTAATTTCTCGGTGCGGAACCAAACTTCCGCGTTCAGTAGGCGCGTCATAATGGTGTCATTCAAAATTGTAGCTATGCTGAAGCGTCGGTCGTTACCGTAAACCTAATGTGGCGGATGGTTCATGACCTTTCGCTGTTTTGTGACGTCACACAATGGGATCATCCAGTCTGGGTATTTTATTAGTCTGTGGTGTGTACCAAGTTCAATATCCACGTACACAGGGCACCTATGTAACAAGCTTGCTACCAGCCTAGAGACAGAATATTATATATCAGTGCAACAAGAGTAATCACAGCTGAGATCTAAGTAACTATAGTTTCAAATAATATTGCCTATAGGGCTGATGTGGTGACGTCATTTCCGTTGTTACTTTTTTGTCCCTTCAAGATGTTAAAGACCGTATTGCATTCAAAATCACAAAAATTTCTTTGGTCCAACATTGTTTAGTATAATACAATGGTTCTCAAAGTAGGTGATATCGCGCCCCCCCCCCCCCCACGGGGCGAGTTTAATTTCCAAAAAGGGGCGAAAACGAAGAAAAGGGCTACAAGGGGGTGAAAACGATGAAGAGAGGCTATTAGGATTGGGGGGGGGGGGTGGAGAGCGAAAACATGAATGGAGGACGATTTGGGGACAAACATGAGGCAGCCACTGACTTGTTCAACGGCACGTAAAGATGGACTTTATGGACAGAAAATGCCTGTTTTCTTGTGCCATACAAAAATGTGTTCTGTTTTGGGATGAATAATTAACATGCCTGTTATCTATATATTAAAATTGGACGGTTGTACTCTATAGCTGAAAAAACTACTGAACGTAGAACCTTGAACCTTGAACCTAGGCGATGTCCCTCCACTGCAGGATGTAGCCCTCTGACAATGCCTTCCATTTGCTTCGATCTTGCGCACTCCTTGTCCAGGTCGCACCCTCTGTTCTTGTGATGTCGTCTCTGCATCGTCCTACTGGCCGTCCTCGTGATCTTCTCCCCGTCCTCTACTGAACGTAGAGCCATGAAAAAATTACTGAAAGTAGTTCAAAGGCTGAGCAAGGTTTGCATCAATTCATTTTAAGGATGCAACAACCTTGAAAATTTAGAAAAATAGAAAACAAAATGGGCCGTTCGAGGTTTTCCGATTCGTCATTTTTACAGCTCAGACAGGGCCGAATGTAGTAAGATATCTTGGTAACTTGAAACTTTGGTCACCTAAGGCTCAGGAACCGCATCACACTCAGGCTTCAAACTTTGCACAACAGCATATTATCAATGCGAAATTAACATGGGCTATATTAGAAATTATGAAAGGTTCAGGCTTCTACGTTTCATTTTTCATTGTTTCGGCATCATTTAAATCTATTTCGAGTCATGGTTCGCCATTTTAAGGTTTCGTTATCACTTCCTGCGATGCGTTCACTATCAAACACACTAACCCGTGCGCAAATCATGCTATTGTACGGGACGCGCAGGGTGTCAAGTCACAAAGGCAGAGCAGTAAGACTTAATTAAAAACAAACAAACAAAAATGAAATAAACAAATAGGAACAGGCAAGATGAAGCAGGTCCATAATAACCACCCAGAACTGAAACTAATATTCAAACCGATTTATCCCGGGCAGGGCTGGGGACCTCAGCTAGTCATTAATAAGGCTTTGAAAATCTTAACATCACAATATTTGTTTCTAGATCTAGATCTAGATCTAGTCTGTTTTCTCCTGAACTGTATCTGTTGGGTTTGAGGAGGGATTTTTGGGGAAGGGAGTTGGGGTGGGGCGATGACAGAAAATTTGAGTCCTAAAGCTATGTTTTCATGTGTAGGGAAACGGCAAGACCCCTTTCACATGGCGAGGGTGAAAATTGCACCCGCGCATAGATATTTCCACTTTCAAATCCTATTTTACATTGTACCGTGGTGAATATGGACAGTGATCGGTTTCTCCTCCAATATCTTGTATTTGTGACAGAAGAGAAGGAGAAGGCACAGGTGTACATTATCGATGTATCCGTTGATGGACGAAAGAACTTGTTCCACACAACAGTTACTGGCCCCCCTTGCACTAATGATATGAGCAGTTCTATATCAATATCTGCATCCATATTGTTTCTTTAAAAAATTTTTAAAAAGGAATCAAAATGAAATACAGGATAAAACCCGCACACACATAATATCGAGTTGAAATTGTACACAGTATGCAGGAATTTGTCCTCGGACCTATGTGCGGACGCGGGTTTTGCCCGCTATCATTGAAAAGCATATCCCATTCCACCTATGTTCGGGTGAGGTCCGCAAAAGACCATAGGGCGCCCGCGCAAACATTTCGCCCGCGCACGAGCACGGCCCGCCTCCACGCTGTATGAAAGGCTCCATTGAAAAACTCAGCCCTAAGTTTGCGCGGGCCCAGCACATAAGTGCGGGCGCGGGTGCACCCACCCTCGCCGTGTGAATGGGGTCTGACGAAAACGCCAAAAAAAAAAAATGCATCTAGTAGTGAAAAGGAAGAATGTTTCCATGTGTGCGGAAATGGCGTTTCCATGTACATGAAAATATTCTTTCTATTCTCACAAGGTTTTTGACGTTTCCGTAGCCCTTTCCGTTTCCGTACATTTGAAAACACAGCTTTATGGGGCGATTATCTGAAAAAGGTTGAGAACCACTGACTGGTATAACACTTCTCTTTACATTATGTAATGCGTGTATTCAAAACGTTCATGTCTGCATTTACGGAAATTGTGTGTCAGCGGTGCACTTTTGCTTTAACTGTAAACAGCCTCTCTGTTCACCATTTTGGTGTCGAACAAGTTTTTTTCTAATAGATCTATAATTTTATGGAGAAGAAAAAAATATTTCTGTCACTATGAATATCAAAAAATTATTTCATATTAAAGCAAATTGAAAAAGGAGGTTATGCAAAATTTGACCATGATTGATCAATGCAAGCCGGTGTTATTAAAGACATTGTAAAACCGTATTTTGTTGAACGGACTATCTGGCGCCTCTATGATCAGGACTCATGGATATCTCTGTGTGTTTTATCTTTATGTCATTCGCCTATTTCTGTCTATCCAATAATTATTCTCTGTCTTCACAATGTCTTTGTGAGGAAACCGCCGGTATTCAGCATCAGTGCCTTCGTCAAACAACACAATAAAAATCAAAAACCAATTTATGTAACTTGACTGTCAACCTGACGCGCGACTCATGCGCACCCCCCCCCCCCCCTTGAAATATTGGATCGAGTATTCACTGTTGCAATACCTAAACTGACGGCCAATAACGTACTGTCACACAGAGATTATAGTTACAAAGGTAACGTTCGATGGCGACTATTACTGGTCAGTACTATGCTGTCCTTTCGAGTCTTTCAAAGCAACTGACAATCTCAGCAAACTTCATCAAGTTCAGATGGAAGTGCAAAGTGTCGAAACCGTCGACGGAATTAGTTTTCATGTCGAGATATTATTCTGTTGCAATTCTGACCTGCATGGTCAATCGCAGTCAACAATATTTGATATTTCCATCTCTCAACAAGATGTGAAAACCCCCAACAGTATTCTAGAAGCCTGCCATCATAACATGGTAATATAAATGAGCTATTGGCAAATACTATGTCGACATTGGATCCCAACAGGCCCTGTTTTGTTTGTCCGGCGCAGAAAGCTGCAAACAACATGTATTTCTTTCCGTATTTTATATTGAATTTATGAGAATAATAACTGGCTGTCGCTTTACTTCAGTTAGCGCGGTGTAGCATTTTCAAATTGGAGTCAAAGGCAGGCGGCACTAGCGTTATGACTGAGTGATTTAACGAGCCAATAGAGGGGCGCGGCTAAGCCAAGAAAGCTGTCAACAGCAGTTGGTCGGCGGGAATATCTCTGTACTTGAATACCAGGTTTAGGTACTTAGTCAACTTAGTGTGCAGGCTTCAAGTTGGTAAACAGCTATGGATGACCCTGAATGGTTGCCGCCGGTGGAATACCAGGACCTTGAGAGTGATGATTCTGAAACCGGCATGAAAAGGGTAAAACCTGTGAGTACTTTTTCTAGATTCTACGCCGTTTTTAGTAATGACTGATCTAATTAGCTAGCCTTGCTTGACGACTGAATCAGATACTGGTTTATTTATTTTACTGATTGTATTTGGAAATACATTGTCTGACTATGTAGAAAATGACAGTGAGCCTCTGTACGCCATTGGGGACTAAACGTTTCGTGTTATGACCGAAAGAAAAAAAAAAAAAAAGGAGGGGGGAGTATAAGGGATCGAATTGTGTTTCCGATATATATTACTTACTTCGTCTTTATTTATATGTCAATCACTTTACAAAATATTAATAAAAAATATATATTATACGACGTCGGACATTAAATTTAATAATTAAGTACAATGGTGAGACGTTCATCAAGCCCAGAGATGAGGGGGGAAAGGGGGGGGGGGAGGCACAATGAGTACAATGCCTGGCACTAGATGTAATAAAACAGGTTCAGAAAACTCATTACAATGGCATTGTCTACAGAACATAAATATAACATTGTGATGTAAATTGTGTCATTGAAAAACCAGAATTCAACAGGTTTACAGATGAATGTGTAGCACGACTCGGCTAAGTTTTAATAGCGTATGATGTAATAAATATTGTGGATCAGCTTGTATTTTCCTCTCAGGAAAAACTGATGATAGTCCTTCAAATGTTCGTCACTGAGTTGTTGTAATAATTTCAAATAGTTTACTTACACCTTTCACCTAGGCATTGTTCATCCACCTCAGCCTGTAGCCCTCCGATACTGATTCCCATTCTTTTCTCTGTGATGTTTTCCTCATCCATGATGTTCCTCCTCTCTGTTTTATGTCGTCTTGCCATCTTAATTGTTCCTGGTCGTCCTCTTGTTCTTCTTCCTGTCCTTGGATGCCATCCAGTGCAACGTTTTGTCCACCTATTTCCTGTATCCTTCCCATATGTTCAGCTCAATTCCATTTTTGATGTAGTATGAATTTTACTGTCCTTAAGGCCCGGCGCGCACTATCCCGTTTTGTCTGCTGCACGGCGTGCAAAGCAGATTTTTGCTGCCTTGGCAAAGGGGTTTACTGTGCTGCACGCCACGCGAAAGATTGCTTGCGTTGTTAATTTTATCATAGTGCGCGCCGGGCCTCAGTGCTGTCTGTTTGCGTATTTCAACGTCGGGGATTTTATCCTGCAGTCTGATGCTGAGTATTTTTCTTTTCATTGCCCTCTGGGTGGTTCTTAATCTCTTCGTAAGTTGTTTTGTAATCGGCCATGTTTGGCAACCGTAGGTAATCACTGGAATTATGCGCTGGTTGAATACTTGCTTCATGAGGGACATTGGTAGCTTGTGTGATCCAGGAATATTTCCAAAGCAGCTCCATCCTGCTCTTTTTCTGATGTTTATTATAATGTGTTCCATATGTATTGTCTGGGCCAGGTATTTATATTCCGTGACTTTTTCAATGGTTTTGTTTTCAATGATTACCTTTTCATCTGTCTCGTAGTTTGTCAAGTATTCAGTTTTGTCTTTGTGAATTTTCAGGCCAACCTTCTTGCTCTGTTTATTTATTATGTTCAGGTTGGTTTCCTTCTGCTTTACGTCCTCTGTGCAAAGTGCCACATCGTCTGCAAATCTCAGGTCTTTCAGATATTCCCCATCTATGTTTATGCCATTTCTAGGTTTGACGCTTTAAACATATTTTTTTCAGCTGCTACTATAAATACTCTTGGAGATATGGGGTCACCTTGACTCACTCCTCTTTCCATGGCAAAATTTTCTGACACATGGTTATCAATGTGGATTCTGGCAGAGGCTAAAATAGTTTACTAAATATAATAATGTATCAGAAAATCTTGCCATATCGTTTGACAGTGTTTCATATAAGGGATCTTTGTTGCTGAAACCGGATATTATGCACAATGTGAACTTCTAAGGACAGAAATTGGGGACATACTTGTAATTAAAATATTCTTATGTTCACATCCTTTAGTAAGAAACTACTTAAATTTACTCTTGTTTGTAATAAAATACTGCCTAAAATAAACATATAGATATCGAAATGACTACCCTGTGTATTATTCAGTTTTCC
This sequence comes from Onchidella celtica, assembly GCA_963931925.1. Taxonomy (NCBI): domain Eukaryota; kingdom Metazoa; phylum Mollusca; class Gastropoda; order Systellommatophora; family Onchidiidae; genus Onchidella; species Onchidella celtica. Next base: position 24,539,074 of record OZ007582.1, read on the forward strand.
TCCGTTCCAAGACTGTTGCTTATAAATTTCAAATTCTCTGATTCTTCGATAAATAATAGGATCTAACCGAACTTTTCAATGCAATGTTGAAGGTTCAATAGAAAACATGTATTTTTGCAAGATTCTCTGGCGCCCAGTTGTAAGTGGACTCATCCTCTAAGTTGTAAAATCCTCTCTCACAGTATCAGAACCGTTTTCAATGAAGAAGCCATCGCCACACTTTTCTAGTGTGCGTTAGTGGTTCCTAAGTAATAAAACTACCCTGCCTACGTCCCTTCCTCTGAGTGTGTGTGTGCGCGCGCTGTCACAGATCTTTAGGGAGGCAATGTCACCGCCACTCCTTTCATGTCCAGTCGAGTAAGACAGGTGGAAGACTGAAAAGAAAAATGTAATGGAGAAGGCAAAAAAACGTGTTGTTGTTGTTTTTTTTGGGGGGGGGTGGAAGGGCAGGGTCACTCATGCGGCGAAAGCAGGGGCAGTCACTGAAAATCTACAGCGTTGTCCTCAATATCGTCTTCTCCCGATTTGATTTCCTCAGAAGTAATGGTCTCCAAGGCAGTTGATAATAATAATTATTATGCTCTTGTCAAGGGACCTACTAGACATGGGGCGTGGCCTATTTTGTGATTAAATGACGATGGCAAAGATGTATTGGAATTACTTATCGGCAATGAATGTGCTCTTGCATGGGCAATATGTATATTGCTTGGCAATATGCAGAGACTGGATTGAATGACACAACTGACTGGCCAGGAATCCGACTATGAGCAATTATTTCAGCGTCGTGAAAAAAATATTTTAGTTTTAGTCACAAACATTGTCATTCCTGGCCAGTCTGTCACCTGCATTTAAGCCATTTCAGTCGGTGGATGGAGCGATGAAAACAAGCTGGTGAGCTGTATCCTAGCCCGAGACAATGGCTGCCTGCCCTGAACCTGACCTGAATGACTGAGAAATTTTAGAAGGCTGGAAAATTGTGTGGATAAATTTGAAGTCACCGATTTTGTTATTGTTATGTCTTGTTTGGTAAGCATATTGATTTTGATTACACCACGGTTGTCTTAATCCATTGCTTCGTTAGTTCAGTGGCAGACAAAACAACAACAAAAGAGATCATTGTGGCAATTCCACTTGAATGCTTTTGTCGTATGGTTGTTGTTGTTGCTGGTGGTGAGTTTTCAGCTGTGAAAAGTATTAGATTTACGGCAAGTAAATCAAATAATAATTGTTTCACTATCCGCTGCTCAGGATCCTCATTTTCTGACTCTATGCCATTGAGATTGTGTTTCAAAATTGCGTCCGTCAGACCTCTTTTGAAAAAGGCTGGACTAAACGAAAATGAACTAAATAAAGCATTTTAGACCAGTGTCAAATCTATCATTTTTGTCTAAAATTCTCGAAAAATATTTTCTAAAAAGGCTTCTATGCCATGTATGTGTTAACGGTTTGAATGAAGAATACCAGTCAGCCTACAAGGCCAATCATAATACAGAAACAGCTATACAGAAGGTAGTTTCGGACGTTGTGGATGGTATTGATGAAAAGAACATTTGCCTTCTTACACTTCTAGATCTTTCTGCGGCATTCGACACAATAGACCATAACATTTTGGTTGAAAGGCTGGCGGTCACTTTTGGAATTCGGGGTGTTGCACTGCAATGGTTTGAGTCATATTTGCGAAATAGGCGTCAATTTGTTAATATTGGAAGTGAATGCTCAGATACTGTAAATCTCCTGTGTGGGGTGCCGGAGGGCTCCGTCCGCGGTCCGGTACTTTTTACATTATACAGCCTCTTGCTGAAGTATTGAAAAAGTATGATATGCACTATCGCATCTATGCTGATGATAGCCAAATTTACGAAATTATCTATCATAACACAGACAACAAACGCATGTCTGGCTGAGATAAAAATGTTGATGGGTAGTAACAAACTTAAATTGAACGAAGACAAAACCGAGGTCATGCTATGCTGTAATCCACGAATTTTGAGAGAACCTAAAACTGTTCAAATTACCATAAATGGCCATCATATTCAGTCATCCTTGAAATTGAAAAATTTAGGCATTTTTCTACGACCTCTCAAATTAACCATCTCTGCAAAAGTGTAAGATTTCAGCTTAAAACAATCAGTCGAATCAGAAATTTTCTAACCAATGATATAACAAAGACAATGATAACAAGCCTCATTCTATCAAGACTGGATGGACTATTGCAATTCCATTCTTGCAGGCCTGACAGCTGATAAGATCAATGCCATTAAGGTAATCCAGAACACCGCAGCTAAAGTAATAGTCAAGCAGAGTAGGCGCGAACATATCACCCCTATATTAAAAGAGCTGCATTAGCTTCCAATAATGCAAAGAATTGAGTATAAAACTGCTGCCATATGTTACAAATTATATGTTACAAATATGTTACCCAGCTATTAAACAAATTGTCTACAGCTCTACTGCCCACCAAGAGCCTTATGATCTTCTAATGATAAAACAATTTTGTGTGTTCCAGCTAAAGACTATAAATCATTTGGTGAACGTATGGAACAAACTTCCAAAAGTTGTTATCGAATAATCTAATTTGGAGATTTGTAAACGTAAACTAAAACATCATCTATTCTCACAGTGTTTCCAATAGGTGGTAGAAAAGGAGAGGTTTCGTCATGAATGACTGAGTCTGGGAGAGAGTGAGAGAGAGAGAGAGAGAGTATATTCTGGGCTAGGCCAGTTTATACCCCGGGTATACTTTGGGCTAGGCCACACTACACCTACCCCGCTCCAGATTATACCACCTACTTTATTTTTAAAAACAAGTCAAGACCACAGTTTATTTCAGCCTGTCCTTTATCACTGTTATCAGATGTCATATTAATACAAACATGAACACATTCTTGACACTCATAAATCATAATACAATTTAGAGGAAATAATAATAACAGTTTATTTCAGCCTTAGTTTAAATTGGTGTACATACATACAATCTTGACTCCTGTAAATCATGATACATTTTAGGGGAAACGAACATGCATTAAAATGCACTGATATACAAAAGGATTGAGTATCCATTCAAACTGATATGATTAGACTTCAGCATTAATTTCACTTGTGTGTGTTGATATTATTATCATTATTATTATTATTATTACTTTGCTAATTGGTTGGCCATGAGTAAAACATCCATTGCATTTTTGTTACAATGATGCAGAGAGAAAAGGCCGGAAAAGAACACACATAGAAAAAAAAATAAAAACATAATAATAACCCAACTGACAGATGGTGCAATTCCATCATCCAGCAGACATAAAACAGGCATTAAATTTTTTTCGCCTGATGAACTCCACAAGTCAAGATCCACTTGAAACTTTACAGAATGCTAACCAGTGATATACAATAATAACAATAAGGACACGAAATCATCTTATTTACTCTTAAAAATATAGAGAAATATCCATATCAGAATCATCATCATCATCTTGGAAATTACAAAGATATGAGAGGGAGCGTAAAATGGCAGTGTAGGCCTACAAATCATTCTAGAATCTATAAGCAGCAATATATGTGTATCAACTATATATAAAAACGTCTTAAATCTTTTCAAATATTCAAGTAAAACTGGACAGAAAGCTTTAGTGAAATAGCCTTGACAATTGTGTAGGCCGACAGGGTAAGTCCACTGAGACAAAAGTAGTGCATTGTAAAAGGTAATTAGATCTATAGCATGTTGAGGCAAAATTGAATGGATCATGTTGCATTAACAGTATTTCTTGTTAGTGAGTATTATTCTTTGATAGGTTATTTGTAGAAAGATATACATTTCATGTACCTTATGGTTTAAGACACTAGATTAGTTTGCAAAGCTTTTGAAAGATTGAACCTATGTGTTATAGTGAATAAGGGTATGTCACTCGCGAGTGAAATTTTAAAAAAAAAGACATTGTCCGTCTTTACCTTCCTAAGCTTGAGACGTCCCTTGCCAAGGTATTTAACAACTGTGTATTTGCACACAAAAAATCTTTAAAATGACTTCATTTTTATGAGTCCGTTAATTATTTCATCCATTGCGACTAAGTGTATGACAGTGCTAAACAAACAATACAGTGCAAATTAATACTCATGGGCAACCAACTACAAAAACAACTACAACATGACAACGAACGTGAGTGAAACTAATCCAGTGCCTTAAACTATGAGCTACATGAAATGTGTAGCTTTCTACAAATGAGCTTTCAAAGAATTTACTAACAAGAAATGTTCACACAGCATGATCCATCGAATTTTTGCCATAACATACTGCAATTACTTTCTACAGTGCACTGTAACGCAGTTGTCTCAGTGGATTTAATCTGTCAGTTTACACGACTATCAAAGCTACTTCACCAAAGCTTTCTGTCCAGTTCTACTTGAATAGTTGAAAAGATTTAACACATTTTTTTTTTACATGTAGTTAGTACACACATATATTATTGCTGCTTATTATAGATTCTAGAATGATGTGTAGGTTATTTTTTATGTATTCCCTCTTATCTTTGTATTATTCCAAGATGATGATTCTGATATTGATTATATTCTCTTTATTTTCAAGAGTAAATAAGGTGATTTGGTGTTCTTATTGTTATTATTGTATATTACTGGTTAGCTTTCTGTAACGTCTCAGGTGGATCTGGACAGGTTAAGTTCATTATGTGAAACAAGTTTTGTATGTATTTAGTTTTGTATGAAGTATTTAATGTCTGCTGGATGATGGAATTGCACCATCTGTCAGTTGGGTTATTAAAATGTTGTTTTTTTCTCTGTGTGTTCTTTCCCGGCCTTTTCTCTCTGCATCAGTGTGACTTTGTATGTAGATCTAATTGTTCTGACATATCAAGCACATTTCTGATTTACAAAAATTAAAATAAGATTCAGATGACTTTACACTTATGAGTCTTATAATTAGTTCATACCTTGCCACTAAGTATATTGTCAGTGGTGCCAAACAAAAAAATACAATACATGTTTAACTCGTGGACAACTAATTATAAAAAAAAACAAAAAAACAATAATAATACCAACGGACACGAGTAAAATTAGTGTTAAAGTTTAATCATACCAATTTGAATGGATTTTCAATATCCTTTTGTATATCAATGCTTTTTTCTGCATGTTTATTTCCTTTTAAATATATCATAATTTAGAAGAGTCAAAAATGTATGCTTCAATATGATACATGATGACAGTGATAATGAACAATTTAAACTAAAGTTAAAATAAACTGCGGTCTTGACCTGTTTTTTTAAAAAGTAGGGGGTATAATCTGGACTGGCTGGGGGGGGGGGTGGATGGGTATAGTCTGGCCTAGCCCAAAGTATATCCCGGGGTATAAACTGGCCTAGCCCAGAATATACCCCGGGGGATATTCTGAGGCAGGCCAGTTTAAAGTCTGGCGGGGGATATAATCTGGCCTGCTACACCGATCCTGACCCCACCCACCAACCCCCACCCCGCCCTGCGCGAGTGCTTGTTCGTTTCAGGACGTAGGCACACTGATCCGTGTCGATTTACCAAGTCTACAGACTTTCGGGTGAACACAAAAATCTCAATGCGTTGGGCCTGTGGGATGATGAACTTCACAGATGATGATGCAGTGAGCAGATTAATGTGAGATCATTAGTGATATGTGGAAAATAATGGTTGTCACGAGTACAAGGTGCCGTGTTCCCATATATCTAAATCATGTTTATTGTTTCATCGATCTCACAGGACGCGACGTCTGTCGGTGGTAGATACCTACCAGTACAATGACGGAGAAGATAATGGTGCAGATGTATTTCAGCGTGAACCATTTGCCGTGAGATTTGCTTCCCCTGAAACTGGTAGGTAATAATTAATCATTTATATAATAATAGGCCTAAATATTATGTTCCACTGATATCATTCGTAATGGCAGTCGTTGAGCTGGCGCTTTTGGATTGATGCGAACCATAACTTTAACATATAATTTGTCAGATATTCTTGCCGTCATTAAATTTCGTATTTCGTCAGAATATCCAGTTACGGCAACAAATTAATGTATTTTAACCAAAGTAAACATTAATTGTTGGACGGTATTGTAAATAAAACAAAACCAAAACTGTCACAAGTTTTCCATACTACCTAGTCCTTTTTTTTTTTTTTTTGCGCAGTTAAAGACAGAATAATCTGAAATGTCTTTGATAATCTTGTGTAATTATTCCAAGTTAGCGAAAGGGTGTGTGTATGGGGGAGGGGGGGGGTATTACTAATGAGGTTACATTGATAGGCCGAAGTGGTGGGACTCGCTTTGATCTCAGGTAATGTCTCTCATGTCTATAATTAAGGATCGCATTGCATAACACACTACGTTTCTCACTCAAGATGTGCAGCCAACGTTCAAGGATTTTTGTGTATGTGAGTGCGTATGTATGTGGGCGCAAGCTTTGTGTCACTGATGTTTGGTCGGGGTTTCAGAAAATCAGTTGTGTACCACTGTCTTCTTACTGTCTGCTGTTCCTATTTTCTCCATGTTTACCAGAGTAAATAACAGCATGTCTGGACTTCCATTAGAATATAATTAGATATAGATATGATCCGTATTTTCATTCATAATCGGCCACAATTTTGATACAGAGCTTTGTGTGTTCTGTAGATTGTTGCAATGGAATTTGTCAGATTTGTCAAGATGATTTGTTGGTCAAGCCTGGGCTATACTGTGGTGTCACGGATAGGGTCTCTCTCTCCCCCCCCCCTCTCCCTCTCTCTCTCTCTCTCCCTCTCTCTCTCTCCCACTCTCTCTCTCTCTCTCTCTCTCTCTCTCACTAATGTATTGTAGTATAAAATAATGTGTTCTGCAGAAGTGCAAGATTTCGCCATTATTGCCATTCATACGGACCCTGAAGATGCGGTGAAAGAGATTGGGGCGCTCCACAAAGTCTATGAAGTTACAAAACGTCACTGGGATCTAGAGGTTCGGGTTACAGCATTCTGTAGAATTCAGCAGGAGTTGGAATGTTACATATACAAACAGGACTCATAAATACAGGGAGAGAATGATAGCGGTGTTTGCTCAGGCTAGAAGTATTATTACTATTTAGACACATCATCATCAATTTGATGAATCAATTTGAACCAAGCTTTCGATGTCTAGCATTAGCGACACGCGCCACTCATCCACCCAACCACTACGATCACCGCTACCAGAATAGTGTCAGGCTAAAATCTGAGATATTTTTTCATGTATGAAAAGTGTCGAGCCACATAAGATGCAATTAAGAACGTTTACTATCATCATTATTAATCACAAAGTGTTTCGACACAGGGCAGTATTACCACTGATCGCCATACTTCAACGATCAGGAAGAACGTACGCGTGCCAAACAAAGAGAAAGAGCCAGCGAGAGAGAGAGAGAGAGAGAGAGGAAGAGCAAACGAATAAGAGAGTGAATGGGAGAGAGAGAGCGGGAGAGGGAGAGAGAGAGAGAGAGAGAGAGAGAGAGAGAGAGAGAGAGAGAGAGAGAGAGAGAGAGAGAGAGAGAGAGAGAGTATTGAAACTATCACCTCGTCTACCACTATTAATTTTTGTCTCCCAGGACATTATAATCGCTGGAGACTTCAATGCTGGCGAGGGCTATGTTGACAGGGAGGACTGGGCTAACATTGCTTTGAAAAATGACAGGCGATTCAAATGGTTAATTGGTGACAGCACGGATACAACTGTGGGGAATACGGATAGAGCATATGACAGGTAGTTACTGATGGCATAGCCACCCTTGTATTGTTGATGATGGTTTTGATATGAGATGTAAAAATGAACAGTTCTGTTAGAAGAGAAGGCTTCCTATCATTTCGTGAAACGTGAAATTTGTAGAACTTTCCTCAGAATTTGCCCGCCCTGTTAGGAGGGAAATAGTTACAAGTGGAAGAAACGATTTTTTTTCATACTGCCGCTCAACCGCTCGACAGAAAATGATCATTTGCATAGCTTTTGATGTAGCCTAACTAGTTGTAGTAGGCTATCAGATACTTTGCTTTTTAAAAACAAACAAACACACTTTTACATAGACTGTTAAATATATATAGATTATAGAAAGGTGAAATTATTATGCATGTTTTAATTGTAACGACTCAGGCTGTGGAATCCTAGAGATGAACGTTTGCGTATCTCTGTAATTCCCTAACATTGACATCAAACAAAGTATTTCTGCTCATGGAATGATTTTAAAAACAAAGGGGGGGGGGCGCAGGGGGAGTTTAGGAATAGATGAAACATCCTTGTGACTGCTGTGTACGAGAATTATTAAATGTTTCGGATAGTGTGATTAAAGCAATGGCTGGAGAAAATAAGCTCTTTGAAGAGCTTTATATCTCCAAATCTATTATGTTGTGTTTTATTATTATTATTTTTTTTTTTGCAAGAACCGCCTGGACTATTAAAAAACAAAAGGAAGTTTATTTTCAAAGTAATGTAGACAGGTCCATAATTAATTTTTCAACTTGTTCACAGGTTCGTTGTAGCTGGAAATAAGCTCTTCAAGTCAATAGTGCCGGGAAGTATCCAGGTGTTCAGATTTGATGAGGAACTGAACATGTCAGTGGAAGAGGTATAACATACAGTACATTGTAGTTTCGGGCAAGAGTGAGAAGTAAATTGAATCAATTTAAGATCAAGCCGTGCCTGGTGATCTCTAGAAGTAAAAGTTTTAGATCAAAAGGTATTGGCTGTCGAAGTGATCTGAAAGGGAAGAGGTATTATTAGTATTATTTTTTAATGGTGGCAATCAGGGGTGAAGTCTGGCTTAAATGGATATGCTTTTAACACATAGCATTCTAGGAGTGGGCTAAAGTGCAACAGACTAACTAGTGTGTCCCCGATTCAAATAGACTTAAGAGGAAATCACATGCTGTTTTGCAAACTCATGCTATGTGAGAGTCTTGAATACTGCGTGCTTAACTGGCAAGTTCTCCGCTCTGACTAGTTGCTACGAAGTCCGTTGAAAAAATGCCTCAAATATTTAAATTAAAACAAACAAAACAGTCACTTAAGGCTCTCTCATACTTCTAGCCAAATTTTGCGTTTGAAAGTCAAGATAGCACATTAAGAATGTCTTTAAATAATTTTTAAATATCTTGAAAGACTTCATCTTTGATTGTGCCAGCTTCTGTTTTGCAAAATGTACATTCTGTACATTTCAAAAAGTGAAAATCTTAGATCATGTCACATGGCTGTCTGATAAAAATTCTTTCTTCTGCCGAACAGAAAGTACACTGTACTTCAGCCAACAAACAGTTCAATCTACTAGATCATCGGAGGTTTGCTTAATCGGTCCCTGCTTAAGTAGTCTTTGATTGCAAACAGTGAAGAGTATTTAGGTGAAAGATATTAATTTTTAGTTTGGGTGTTATTAGGGGATAGGAGTGGTATTTTACATTATAAACTTGATGAACAGTCACCATAACTCAGTACAATATTTTCTTTCTCCGGCTTGGTCATTAAACTAAGGCCCCCTAAATAACAGTCACTAAATTTACTTATGTCGCCACAAGAAGTCACTTTGCCACAAGAGATCACCTTGCCACAAGAAGTCACTTTGCCACAAGAGGTCACTTCGCCACAAGAGGTCACTTCGCCACAAGAAGCCACTTTGCCACAAGAGGTCACTTTGAGGTCATTTTGCCACAAGAGGTCATCTTGCCACAAGAAGTCACTTTGCCACAAGAGGTCACTTCGCCACAAGAGATCACCTTGCCACAAGAAGTCACTTTGCCACAAGAGGTCACTTCGCCACAAGAAGTCACTTCGCCACAAGAAGCCACTTTGCCACAAGAGGTCACTTTGAGGTCATTTTGCCACAAGAGATCACCTTGCCACAAGAAGTCACTTTGCCACAAGAGGTCACTTCGCCACAAGAAGTCACTTTGCCACAAGAGGTCACTTCGCCACAAGAAGCCACTTTGCCACAAGAGGTCACTTTGAGGTCATTTTGCCACAAGAGGTCATCTTGCCACAAGAAGTCACTTTGCCACAAGAGGTCACTTCGCCACAAGAAGTCACTTTGCCACAAGAGATCACTTTAAAGTCATTTTGCCACAAGAGGACCGTTTGGGACGCCACGGGTGATCTGGCAACCAGCATCCTCCAATCCTCTCGGTCTGATCTCCTGACTGTATCGCTCAATCTCAAGCTCGTCCATTCTGGGATATTGTCCTCCCATCTCTTCCTCTGTCTGCCTCTCCATCAGGACAGTAGGACACAAAAACAATGGTCCTTGACAAAACTTGGATAACTGTCCATCAGATCATTAATCAAACTAATTTGCAGGGGTGAATTATGCAAGCAATCTGCTCTGTGGACATAATAAAACGGTGGTTCCATGTGGCAAGAAAAGAGCACCAAACAGACTGGGTCTATAGCCGCCGGCTTCCTTCTGGGTTACAACAATAACGCACAATTACTAATACAGAGAAAACTTTATCAATTGAACCTATAAATAAAATCACTGCTGAAAGCAACAACGCCTACTCCAGAGCGCTTCTTTGGTGTTGCCCTGCGGTGGGATCTATTTTTCTTTTTTGTAGACGAGTACTCAAGTAGGGATTTACTGTAACCAACATGCCTGTTTCTAAGCTAAACTTCTGGCCATCAACGTAAAACGTCAATCGGCATTCATAAAACCTTCGAATATTTTTTTTTTTTAATGAAAAAAAGATCAAAAATGCAAGAAAGGAGTTTTCCACCCAACTGACACGACCGTGCAGGTTAAGGGTTACCGGAACTGAAATCGCAGGTCCATTGTTGTGTTGGATGAACTACGAGTGGCTAATGTGGTTACTGCGTGGGTTCAATAGTAACTCCCTTAAGGATACACAGGATTAACAAACACAGGGTTCTGCTGGCAATCTTATTTATTCAAAAAGCCTAACAAAGGTATCACTACCAAACAAAAAAGGCATAGGAGAACCCTACCAAGCAAAAAAAAAAAGCCCAACGAGCCATAAGCCAACGTCTCTCTGCTACTGGCGCAACTGGACTAGGCCATGTTTTGGGCGAGGCGTGCCACGGCAGGCCGCCGCCGGTCTATTGTACTGCAAGGTCCACTTGTGCTTCCTATTGTTGCGGCGTCTTTGATGGAGTCTACTGACCACTCGAACTGGCATCATCTTTATGAGCCAGCACGGACGTCCGAGAGGGCTATTACGTAGTCCAGTGTTGGACAAGTGAAAGGCTCGGACATTGAGTCCAGCCGAACAACATAACCGGTTAGGGTCCTAACACAATCGAATTTACAGTACGGTTAAAAGGGTGCACACAAAAGTCAATTAGGTATCCCAGTAAACTCCAGAAATTACTCTAACGTCCCCTCCAGCAATAATTGAATAAATTTGACCCAGGTTGGAATTATCGGGGATAACATGCGTCTAACTCATAGTTTGCTTTAAATCCGAGACCCTCTTATTAATTATTTCAATACGATATGTGCATCAAAGTACAACAAAATTGGTACCATTATAAAGTAGAAACTTGCTGCTAAAATTCTAACTGACTACTTATACCAGAAACCCGGTAATAGTTTTAATATAAATTTTCAAAGTGTCAGGACTAACAACATTGGACAAATTTGTGCGGGATACTTTCGTCCATTAATACGACGTATCTCCATTGATAACAAACGTTATCATGAGTACCTATTTTGTACCGATGGGGTATTACCTACTCTCAACAATGAATTCGGGTTCCCGTCTTTCTGTCGGTGGACAACAACGAAGGAGCGAGTTGTAAGAAACTTAAAGCCATGATATAAGAGTTGGAAGCCCGGTGGTCAACATTTCCAACTGACCAATCAAAATGCGCGCTTTTCACCGTGATGTGAATAACGGGTCCCGCGCTAGTATTACAAGGGAAATAATCCAATTAATGGTACTCGGCCAAGTGTCCCTAAACTACTATGAGTGGCCGTCCCTTACTCACGCACTAGCGTTACCATGAAAGCACATATTAAAAATAGAAAATCGTTCATCCTCTCACAGTTGGATTGAATGGGTAGATGTCTTGTTAGGATTTTAGTGCGCCATAAAGTTAGGTAGCACTGAAGAACGGTTTGGAGGGGGAAGGAGAGGGGCCACGCAATAGGCTATTGAAAGATTATTTTGTTACTAAAATGTCGCGACAGGTTGCATGTATAGTGGACGCAGGCTGGGCAAAGCGATGGGCCTAAGGTTGCTCTCATTGTATGTTGTTTGGAAAGATAAGGCAGCACAGAAAACTGATAAAGCAAGTGTGCCAACACTGTTAAAGATTACGTTACTAAAGCGGAGAAATGATTGTTTCTCTGAAAGTAGTACACGATAAACTTATACATGTAGTACACGACACACTTGTATTTAATAACATTCTACGGTACTGTGTTTTGTGACAAAGTTTGTGATGTATTCACCCAACGAAACGAAGTACAAACCATAGATGAATAATAATCCCTAGTCTGTGGTACAAACGTTAATGCTGTTATCATAATAACATCAATTTCAGGCAGAGGAAGTCAGCGATCACTATCCCATTGAGATGGAACTAACGGGCAGAGGTAAGAAATGGGGTCACCCGTTTGTGATTCGACTTCCTTTTAGAAAACTAGTGTAAGGGCCCGTTCATAGAACGGGTTGCAAACAACACGCACAATCAGCACACAGATTGTGTAGATCTAGATCTAGGAAGAAAACAACTCACAACTGGCACAGTAACACCCGCATGGCCAGTACCGTGCATAAGGCAGACGGCACAGAAACTCATGCCTTCAAACTTTGAAACGCAACCAGAAGTTTAAAGACGAAACAAAACAAAGGCAGGAGGGAGGCAACCATTGTTGAGGAGCAAGCATTATCCGATGACGTACTCTCTCTCTCTCTCTCTCTTACAATAAAAGTAGTAACCTGCAGTCCTGCTTCAGAACTCATGCGCGCCAGGACACTACGCACCAAGCTTGATATGGTTACTTTTTATGACATGCACGGTACTAAAGTCGAAACAAAACAAAGGCAGGAGGAAGGCCATCATTGTTGAGGAGAAAGCATTATTTGATATTTTTAGGCCTGTTTTCATTTATTACAAATTTACGATACTTCGCTTTCATGTCAAAGGAATAGACATAGTAGCAAAAGGAACTATCTTTCACGTGTAATTTTTCAGGTCAGGGCATTTCTTCCTCGCAGCAGTGAATTTTTTTCCTTGCTGTTTTTTTTTATATAGATTATCTAAATCTTGTGGTGGGTGTATGTCACGAGCAGAGTTAGGGTCTTGGGGATGTTACGACTGCACGAGAGGCAGCTAACTCACACTCGGACACAACCACACAAGAAAAGTACTAAATAACTAGAGCGTATATATGTCAGGCCGGTCAGGCCATAGTTTACATAAATATTAATAACAAAACAAAAGACAATAGAGGTATATATTCAAACCAAAAACTCTAATTAATAACTTAACCAATGATATTCATGTAACTATGGAGGTACTGCAATCAATAGTAAATAGGTATATTATACGAAACTGGATATCAATTTAAAGTGACAGTTGAGTCGCCACTGGCCAGTCGCCAGGCAAACTCTCCATAAATCATATGGGCTTAAATGTTAGGAGAGCCCAGTACGTTCAAAGCCTACAGAAGCACTCTTCGGCTTGTAGGTAATTTAAGCAGTTGCCAAAAGACTATATTTTATGCACAATCACTATTCAATTCATCAACAATGTGCTATATTATTCCAATCATACTATGGCAATAGATCTATGATACAGGACACTCGTGGTCGAGTGCCAGCTGGGGTTTCCTTAGTCTTCCTATGAGGCTGTAGTTCTCTCTCTATCTCCGATCTCTATTATACTTGAATAATTAAGATATATTACCATTGCTCACGCCTACTGAGAGGCGCGAACATCAAAATAGCGCAGCGTGGGCTTTCAAAGGTCAGCCCACTCAGACCTTTCTTTCTAGAGCTCAGTCAGTCCGTTAGCAAGGACTTCTTAGTCTTCAGACCACACAGTTCAGGTACTGGCCAACCGGAGATACTTCACGAAACGATGCTTCTCTCGTCTGTATTCACTAAATCTGAACGTTACACGATGTTATATACTAACCAACTACCCAGCGTGCTAGTCCGCTGGCCCAATTAGTTCAGCTATCTCATAGGTCGAAACCTCCCACCATTTTAACTGTAGTAATACGTCTGCACTATTCTACCAGCCAGTTAACGTGCAAAACTTGTCTAGTCATACTTAACAATGTCAACTGTCCCCACCTTGTTTCACCCCTACTCCATTACTTATTAATCACGAACATAAGCCGACAAGCGTGACTCTAGCAGTTTAACTCTACATTTATTTACTCACCAACTATAATTTGGCGAGGACCGTTCAAGGCCACCAGCCAATTTCTCATGGCCCTGGTAAACAACAACAACTCACTCTCTGCGTGAGTTTTAATAATATCCGAATCATGACAGTGTAACAGGGTGACAGACTGGCAAGGTATAACTAGCGTGGGAAGATAGTTGACGGCGGGGAGACAGCGTTATTGTAGGCCAGAGGGGGAAAGTATGGGATGCAACTGAAGCGCTTTGACACCCGAAAAGGGTGGTGTTACTTCACCGCCGTACTTGACGATCAGATCACCTGGGAATTGCTTGGGGGGTAGAGATGCTTCAATAGTATTTGACGTGGAGTCGACGGGGGTGGCTATTAGGATAACTAATGTACACTCGGTGAGCGTCTTGGGACGCTACCCGACTGGGTATAAATCCTCGAACGCTCCTTCCAACTTCAGACCGCTGAGAGCACTCACCAGCTTCGTGCCGAAGAGGAGACCACAACTGCAACTGTAACTTTGTACTAGTCTTGTGAGTGGGGAAGGTCAGGGAACCCGCAAACATCCTTTGTCAGAGCGTGGTATCTTTGGTATCTTGTCGGCATTTGAGCTGTTGCTGAGTGGTAAGTTAATTGTACGATGTATGTGTATTTTACTTAATGTTCATAATTGTAGAACCTAAATCTAGTGGGTTTACTTTGGTATAACTACTGCCTCTGAGAGAGTCACGGAAACGCCGTTACATATATGTTACGAAACCTTATAGGATGGGGTCTGTTAGAGAGAGCGTTATTCTTCGTGGGGAACGTGTAAATATCATTAAAACTGTATTGATCGTTTATTCTATTGCCTTTATGGGAGCCTATGGAGTATGGGAGCTGCAGCCTGACTGATAACGGTGTCAGCGGTTAAAAGTATTAATGATGAATATCCGTCATGGAGTAAGTATGGAAGTCATGCCTTCCAGCAGTAGATTAGGAAGTTGCGATTGTTTTTCTACAGAGGAGGAAGAACAACACCTTCTTGGCTTCTCAACTTCTTGTCCTTTGATTTACGACATCGTGGCGTCTTGGCTTCCCGACCTATTGGCACCTGCCGATACCTGTTGATCTAACTGCGCAGTCAAGCCAGAGTAGAGAGGAAGAACCAGTGCCCAGATAGCGCCATACACCCCTAAAGGAGAGGTTTCCTTATGCTGAATGTACCCATGTGTTTTATAAAATGTGCTAGAAATTGAATATTACGACGCCCTTTTAATTATCATGTACTGATTTGCATTGATTTCATTCCATCGAAATTCACGTGAAATTGTATGACCTATGTTCCTATTATTATTGAATGAATTAATAATTATTGTATAGATAAGCAATACAGATATCGTTTGTTATAACTTATAGAAGAGAGATAGTGTGTTTGTGCCGTGCCTATCACGGCTGGTGTCAGAAGAAAGTTAGTGAGAGGAAGAGTGAGAGAAAGTGGAAACATCACAGTGGGCGCAATTCGAATCATTATTCGAATAGCGCGAATGACGCAGTCGATAACCTGCTAATCGAAATACATGCTGATTCGAATCACTCGGTGAACGAATCAGCCGGCGAATCAAAATTGATTCGAATTACTTTTGATTGGCTTTCTCCCAGGCGCTTTTGAAGCTTTGCTACATACTTTTTACTTTTTCTTTTGCCATTTTTTTGACGTTGAGCGAGCGGCCCGACGGTGCAGCCGCGTTAGCGGGGTTCTGTTTTAATTTAGGATAACTACGAAGCAATCATGGGCCAGGCTCACCATTCCGCACTGAGAAACCAAATTAGTACTTATTCCCGTTAGGACCCATTGGTGACAGCAAACCTAGCCTGCCTCTGTGTTCATGTATTCTGTATTGCGTGCAGGGGCGAAGCGTGGCCCTCTGCAGAGGGTAATCAGAATTTAAGCTAGTAAGATCCTCATAATAGGACGTATTACTACATCATATTTACATAATTATAGATGCAGCGACTAAAACAATGAAACGGGTGCTGGGCACTGCAAAATCTAAAGAGCGGACTATTCTTGTCAACAGGATAGGAATGCATCAATTTACAAGCCAAACTAATCTGAACATACCATTCATTCATACTAACGGACTTATAAACGCATATTTTTCATCCATTTTAAAAATATAATTTGAACGGGAAGTTTTCATTGTCATATTCATAGCCAGAGAGTTTGTTATTCCACCATCTCATAAAGTTTCTCGAAAAGGACCCATTAACATTAAATGGCAGAAAGTGCTTAAGTGGCATCTCTGTGACACAACGATGTGCGGTGATATCGGAGAAGTGGCCATCTACCGTGGCGGTATAGGTTCGCTCGACCTATCAAGTGAAGTGATGTTCTTGATACGTTCGACTGATTTTGATCACAGTGGTCTAGATCTAGACTATTATTATTATGCTTTGATAGCTCTTGCTGTGCGTAGGGTAAATTATTCTTAGATTACTTCAAACAAACAAACAAAAATCCACACAAACTCTTTCACTCTACTCCGTACCTTTCGATAAGGATGAAAACCACCGCAGAGTGAAAAACATGCATAAATCTAGGTAAAATCAGGTCAAACTTTGATTATAAAGCCTATTTTTATCCCCACTATTCTGCTGTCTACGGGGCCGCGTCGACGAATACAGGCTATGCGCAAGATAGTTTCTGGGTGTAGCCAAGTCCTCTTTGTCTTTGTTAATCACTGATTATGGACCAGTTCATAAGGTGTAGGTTCCTATAAAGATGCTTTTCGGTGAGAAGTGTTGGACTATACAAACGCAAACAGCGAGGTAGAATTGAAGGCTGAACTGACCAAATGGACTTGGGAGTTGGGCTCGATTTGGAAAGCGTAGTAATTCTAGAATTAATATTCGAAGGGTAGTCACTGATTATTTGATTATGAGGAAGCCTCGCCCCTGGTCACATTCACTTGCAACATGATTTTAGAGAATGGATTGTTCTAAAATACGACTAAATTTCTTTTCATCATCTCGAAATGGAAATTGGACTAAGAATAATGCGATCCGCACCGGGAAATGTGTTTTGCGTCTCCTTAGACATTTTTTTTTTTACCTATACACTTTTTCCATCACGAGGGAGATTTTCCTACCCGCCCGTCATTGGCAAGAAGATTTACGAGTAAGCCCAGAACTTGCTGGAAGGATTTATGTTATGTCAGTCTCATAATATACTGTTATGGCTGATTTCTCATATAGTCTGTTGAAGTCCCTAACCCCATTTGGATCTTTGTCAACATGAATGTCAAGAGTTTTATTGACACGCCAAAGCCTGCGGGAAACGTACGTACCTGCAGTTCACTGGATTCACAGTGGAAACAAGGTCAGAGTACATTACGCCCCATTGCTCAACAACCCCTAGTTCTTGTCCATGAATATAAAATTAGCAAATTAACATTAAGAAACGGTGGCTTATGGCGGCTCCAACCACAGCACAGACTGGGCACTCATGTTTCATAATAATGTGAGTGACATACTTAGTAGAAAAGCAAATCATCATGTTGTGTAATACGACATAATAATCATCGGCTGGTGTTTCGAATCTATTATTATTAGATTGAAAAATGAAAAAAAAAAAAAGATGCATTTCCCTCACACCTGGCCAGACACTTTTCTGAACACGATCCGTTTATAGGTTTTGTGTTTCCACATGTCGTGAAAGTACTCTGTTTTCTTTTAATCTTGGTGTCTAATTGCATAAAGATTGATTATTTGGACTTATATCGGACTAAAACAAACAAACACACAAATCTACAATTGATTGATAAACCTTTTAAGACTTAAGGCGTATCCAATGATTTGCCATTCTTAGATCACACTAATGTACGTCTCGGGGAAGTCGCACCAAATTCAACGAACGTGTGTCAGTTTTTGTCGTGAGACTCTCACGTGCATTAGAGCACTGCGATTAGGAACGCTGTTTATCCGCTGTTTCATTTATTAGGGAAAATCACATCGAATTGAACGCTTTTGAAAGGTCGTCAGACATTAATGATAGGTTTAGATCGAGTGTTAAATAAAAAAACAAACTTTTTAAGACCCAGCGGTCAAACAAAGAAACTGACGGGCAATTTGGAACCAAAGACTACCCAAACACCGGCCCGTTAAACAAATCTTTGAGGACCATAATTATTATTTGATGCGTATTTAGGTTTTATTCGGCGCCTCAGAAGATTACCCTAACTGGACGCGAGCACCACTCAGAAATTATATATATATACAATTATATTATTGATAACTATAACTTATAGTCATGAACAATTATGAATCAGCAATGCCCACCACAGCGTTATTTTTAATTGGACAACTCACGATCACAAAAAGCTTTATTCCTTCTCGCAGCCAGTTAAATTGTGATATTGATATCGTTATTTTTCTCTGACACCATTGTAACTCCAAGGTGAGCAACTTTTCTAAAATACGGCTGGCCCGCATTGAAAAATAAAACTTTCCGAAGAATTAAATCTGCATCATCAAAGGTGTGTGTGGGGAGAAAGGGGGGGGGGGCATTTCCCGAGACCGTGGGGTCAGTCAGGAAAGTTACAGTTTTTCCTCAAATTGTCTAGGCTAGGCCAAAGAGGATTAGGGCTAGGCTGGTGCGTTCACGTGTCACCAAAACGTGTTGGAATAATTTATATGGAACACAACTGTGGCACATTTTGTCTTCTAATGTTCCTGCATACTATTTTAAGCTATCTCGATGAGGGAAGTGACACCTTGGATTTGGAATAACAAGTTATATTAATATTTAGTAAAATTTCAGGAAAATATTTGATAGATTTCATGTCGTTGGCTTAGGACCTGCTATTTGCTATTATCCGCTCAAGCAAAGACGGGTTTTCATACATTTCTGGAAGGCGCGGTCACGTGATGCCCTGTTAGTCATACTTTATGTAACAACAATAATAAATAGGCTTGCTTCAAGTCTAATACAGCCCCAGCCAATCTTTAGTTGGCGAGTGGTTGTTGACACATCGACGTAGAATATCACGTGAAATTTGGATTTTTACATAATTCACAATTGAATAGCTTATAAAATCGCTCGTCGTTTACCCTACATAAGGAAACCTGCGACGTCCATAGTCGCCAAGTAGAGAAGCGAGCACGACATAGTAGATCTAGAGATCTAGTTTCAAATCGATCACCGTCAGCTGATAGCTGGAAAAAAGAATTGTATTTGTAAGTTTTTATGTTTGTTTTTTTTTCAATCAAACCAGATCAGGATCTAGATCTAGATCTACATCAGTAGGCCTATGGCGCCCGTAAATGTGTCGGCATGTTTTATAGATTTTACGAATGGACAGTCCTTAAGCCTTACCATGGGCCCTTTAATCATTGTTTTTGTTCATAGTTAGATCTTAATCTAAGTGGGTATTATAAATTTAAAAAAAAATAAAATCACGAGGAATGCTTTAGTCTTCAAACACGGAGCTGGCGGAGCTAAATCTAGAACAGTGAGGGGAGAAAATCAGATTTTATGAAGAGGAAACGTTTTTCAATTTTGTGCAAAAAGTTTCAGTTAGATCTAGATCTAGATATCTAGATCTAGTCTAGATAGAGTGCTTCACTCAGAGATACACAATGAGATGAAGTATTATACTTCATCAGACTGTTCTTACATGTGTGTATGCAACCAGAGACGTTGGCCGTGGCCTTTTGAGTCTTTTAAAATCCTCCCCCCCCCCCACCACCCCCTCAAAGACTGTGCCACAGGGTGACAGGGTGATTAAAAAAAAAAAAATTAGCAATTAAATCCTACTGAAAATCAACCCCATGCCAAGAGTTTTTGATGCTGTTGTCCTGTTTGGCTCAAGCCTTGTATGTAATTTTTCAAGAATAAGTTGCTGTTTGACAAGAGATAGCATAAATCATTCAGAGAATAATGTCTTTATCACGACATCCATCTTTTGATGACATAATACAGTATTAGCTTATATGCACTTTTTATTAAGTGGATTTTATTTTGGTTAATCTAACATTGAAGCACAGTTTTACACTTTGTTTGACTGATAACCTCATAACAGTAGACAGTTGGCACTCAGAGCTCAAGAATCATGATGACAACCAACTGCTTCACAGAGAGGGGAGACACTTGGCACAATTTTCCTTGATGCCCCCCCCCCCACCCCCCCCCCAACATTTGAATAGGCATTAGACAACGGTTAAACCTTGGGTTTGTTTTCGGTTTAGACAGAGTTTGGGTTTAGCAATAGGAGGCTTGAAAAACGCCAGTTTCAAGAGAGGCAGCCCAAATCACTATCACAGAGGACAAATAATGTAAGTGCACAAGCTAAACAGGCTCAACACGTCCTCACTTGCTCTGTGTTTTGACTGAGAATGAGGGTTGGCGATTGCTCAGGCCTAGGCACACTCAAAGCATGTATATATATATGTGGGTGAATGTGGACTAACTCTCAGAACCGCCGTCCCGCCGAGCTCGTTACCGTTATTGTACATGATGCCGTGAAATGCGCCGTCCACGATAACTAGTGTTGTCTCTCTGATGTCACACATTTTACATGAAAGGTCAGTCGCGTTGCGCCAAACGTAACGTCTGCTGCCGTCTGACTCGTGAGTTTATGGGCCTCCCTCTCTCTCCCCCCATCCCTGTAATGCTGCCGCTTCCATGTAGGAACGAAGCATGCTTTGCTGTAATTTTTTTAGGGGGGAAGGGAGTGTCGTGAGGTGATACAGTGACTTGTCTCAATGTAAGGCAAATCACAGTGGACTGGCCATTGAATCCAGCAATTTTCTTTTCGGTTTAACCATAGGGTTATTTCGGTTTAGCGCTAGGTTAACAAAGATAAAGAGGAAAAAAATCGGAGATTCTTGTTTTCTTTCGGTTTAGCCATTTTCGGTTTAACCGTTCTCCACTGTATTATGAAATTTTTAAAATCATGACTTTCATTTCAGTTGAAGACCTTGGATTAGTTGCTTGATAAAAGTTGATACCAGCAAATCAGTAAAATGTTGTACCCAGTATTGGCAGTCATCAATTTCCTTTGCATGGTGGGCCAGTTTGTCATCAATGCACTCAGTGCCAATGGACCAGATGGAAGTAAGTTTGCTACATGTAATTGTTTTGTCTATCAAGTTCTTAATTCTCAAAATTTAAGAATGACACGCTTATAAATTTGTTTTCTATTGTGCACAAACCACAGGCAGATAACGCCGCAGACCAATGACCAGCTGATTCCATTATGTGCTAACCAAACATCCCACGTGTCCCATGCCCTGCTTATGATTTTGATTTTTTTAATAAAAATGGCTTAGTGATGTGACTGTGTCACCCTCCCATATCATATGTTTATAAATATTGTCATGAAATGACCTCCCTCTACTATGATGGAAAAATAGCCTAATACACTTTAGTTTACATTTGAAGCATAATGCGCAAGAACCACTTGTCTTGTGACCTGTCATGCCCAGAACAAGCTTGGCTTCATTTTGCTGTTAAACTGCCAGTCCGCCAACAAGAAATTGCGCACAATCCATCAATCTACAATTGCATCACTGTTACACCAACTGTCAAGGCACACAGATAAGAAATCTAGTTTCCTAACATGCAGTGTTGAAGACCTCTCTGCTGTCAATCACTTTCTAGTAGAACAGTTTTTCCTTCTACTGAAAAATTTTGTTTTGGGAAAATAGACGATTTGGCCATGATACCAAAGTCTATGTTCATAGCCAAAAACTAATCTGTTAGGGCATAACCTGTCATTGTATTGATGCCTGTTGAGTTTTGCCTGCATTTGTCATTGTAATGACAGTTCTCAAGTTTCGTCTCTCTTCCTTGGTCTTAATTAACATAATGATTATCCTAACGCCAGAAAAGGAACATATCGTAACTTGTGCCTGGAAAACTCTGTAGCGCAAATCTTCAGTGATCTACATAATTTGTTTATTCTGTACCGGGAAAAGATTTCCACTGCTTGGACATTGTAGGCGAGTTTGATTATTATAATTTTAGTTGGATAGATAAAAAATTACCATATTTCACAATAAGTGCGCACAGCTAGTAGACACTTTTTGCATTCAAGTCTACACACTTAATAAACTGAATGAGCAGCATGTTGTTATGGTTTACTTTTGATATTCAGATTGCTACATCATACTGTATTTCCACAACAATTTACATCTGTTGTCTGTATTCAAACAGAAACATCTATTTTCTAACACTTTTCTGTTTTGTTTTGTTGTTTTTTTCATTTTATTATTGTCTTTTCTCAGCAATTTTCAAGAACAAAACTGGAGACTTATCAGACTTATTCTACACTGAAATAACACCAGCAGGCTGGGCTTTCAGTATTTGGGGGTTTATCTACACATGGCAGGCCCTGTGGGTATTATATTCCCTGGTCAACATCTGCAGGAAAGGTCCAAATGGAGCAGCCTATCAAGATCCAATGTTTCTTCCTCTGTCTTTGTTTATTATCACTTGCATTGTATGCTTTTTGAATATTACTTGGCTGATCACATTTGACAGGCAAGAAATTGAAGCAGCTTGTGGGGCACTTCTTGCCTACAGTTTATTTATGTATGCAGCTCTTTTTGTATCTTATAGAGCCCTGGACAGAGCCTCCCCAAAATTAATCGATCAGAAACGTACTTTGGAGATTTGGCTGACAAGAGCACTGGTTCACAATGGTCTGGGCATCCAAGCTACATGGGTGACCATAGCAAGTGTTCTTAATATTGCCATGGTAATGACCTATAGTGGCAGTAAATCCATTGGTGTTGAAACTGCTGCTACGGTTGCACTTTCCATTCTTGCAGGTGAAATTCTCATCTTTGCTGTAACTGATCTGTTTCTGTTAGACCGGTATACACGATACACACTCACACCTTACTTAGTGGTGGTGTTTGCTCTGAGTGCTAGTCTTGCCAAGAATTATGAAGAAGGTGCTCGCAATTCCATCTTCACAATTGTACTTCTAGTGATATCAGCTTGCCTTCTGGTAGTGAAATTGTTGGTTACTCTCTACAGACATTTCACCCGTCAACGTTACACATCACAGTATGAAGTAACCATTGGTACGAATAAGGGGTTGGGTATTCTGGCATAACCATTTTACTCCTTAACTGAAATTTTATTTCTAGCCCTCTGACAATTTTAGGAATTTTATGCTAAACACCAATGTGACCTTTTCATTGAAAATGTGGAATGAAAAAAGCCACTGTTGCAAATTAAATACCATTAAATGGAATGGATTCTTATATTTAAAGAATTATAGGATTGCAGAATCTTCTGTTTCCTTTGAGGTTTTTTTTTCTGTTTGAATGTTCAGAGGGAAAAAAACCCATTTCAAGAAACCCATATTTGTGGCATATTTTCATATTTTTGGGAAAAGAACGACAGAATTAAACAGAGTTGAGGAGACCACATTAATTGTGGTTTCATTTCATAAATGGCCACTGTTCTGAATAAATTTAATTGCATCTGCCATGCCCGTATTGTTTCAGTTCATGATATGAACAAAATTGCAGATTTCACGCCCAGTTAGTTGTGGCTGAAAAACTGGAGAGAAAAAATTTAGGAAGCAGTGATACACATTTTCCATTGAATTATTTCTTGGTCATGAATTTTCTTACAAATTGCATTATTAATTAAATATTTTAGAACATTTGAGATATGGTACATAGGGATCTATACATGTACTGATGTAGTATGGCTTATGGGATGTTTTTTTCAAGGAAATCTATTTGTAAATTTTAGGAAGCTGAAGAAGCCCTTGAGTTGCTTGATGCAATTTGTCATTGCAACATGAACAAGGCAGCATCAGGTGGAAAGTGTTTTGCAAGCCATTCAGAGTGTGCATTTAAAGTAAACAACAAGAAAAATTGTCATTTTCATGTTTGCGTAAACAATTTGTTTCCTGTCCTTTTTTTGCCAAACATAGTGCAATTAAGTTGAACTGGATAACCCTATCACCAAATTGCATACATGCACTCGTCAATTTTTAAAACTAATGCTGTCTGATTCAGATCAGATCGACACAGTGACAAGCCAGGCATGGCCTTCATTGAAATGTCAATTGGTCCTAGGTCTTGAAAATACAGAGATAATTAGCATCTGTCCAATAAACTGCCGTACATTCTGTGGTTGGAAACATTCAATCTATTTCTGTTTGAAGATGGAATTGCGAGGCATTCTCCATTAACACCTCCATTGCCGCAAGTGGTAGAGAAATTAAATTTTCAGGATTGATGAGAGTTTCATTGCAAGCAAAGTTTCGTGTAAAAAGAAAATGTTGAACGTTTGTTTGCGTTGCTTTTTTTGAATATTTTTATTACCTCGGCGTGAATATGATTGCTGTCAGTGTTTTAGAATGGAAAACTGCCAAGCAATTACTCTGTGACATATTGTTGTTCACGATAAGTCCCACACATATCGTCAGTTTCATGATGAAGGAGCAAATAACAACAAAAAGGCAAACGCTTAACTTACCTGTATGACAAAGGGGCGAATAGGTCAAATTTGAGATATTTAGACTTTTGTGATTGTTAAAAGTATTATGCAGGGAGCTTTACCAAACATGAGCAATTTAAAACAATTTTTTAAAATCTCATTTAGTTTTTGTGTTATGTAATATGACGAAAAGGAGAGAAATCGATGGTGAGAGTAGCACAAAATTTTCAGAACTGAATTTCTCGCAACACGGATTTTGGTGGTTGCCCCCTTAGTCATACAGAGAAGTTAAGTGTTCGCCTTTTTGTTGTACAGACATAATATGATAAATACATGTATCTATTGGCCCCTTTGTCAAGAAACTGACGACATGGGCACCAAGGGAGACTGAATCAGAATTGGTGCAAGAGCAGACTGTAAAGTATTCCAAATAACGAAGTACTTCGGTTGGATCAGTTATACCTATGGAATTTTTTTGTATGTATGAATGTAAATGCATCTAGGGTAATGTTTTGCAGGAGTCGCCTTTTGCATGGGCATTCTGGTTTACTGGAAATTTTCAGGACATTTTTTTCAGCTTTTAATTTGCATCTCAGATTTTATATGCTCAGCAATTGTTTTTGGTTGAGCAGCCGTAATGTGTTTAGACCATTTCATTTTTAACATCTAAAGGGTTTTCAGATATTTGCATTTCTCTTGGTTTAAAAATTAACCATACCACTCTTAATCTGACAAACATGAAAGGCCGGTAGCTATGTATGTGATATTTATTGTTTATTCACTGGTGTCAATTTTTCAATGCACACAGCTTTGTTAAGTAAGAGAAGCAAGAAGCTCATGATAGTTTCATTTTGAAGGAACTTTTTCTAACTGCCAAAATTTATTTCAGTGTTTTAGTAGGCTTTGTACAGATAATGACAAATGCGTGAACTTGCAAAGCTGGGATTTTCTGCAAAGGTTAGGGATGAGACTCGAAATCTGACACATGTATTTGTAAAGTGCCCTGTTTATGTACACATACACATATCATGCACTGAAGAAGGAAATCCAAACAAAGATCAGAAGAGACAAGAATGCATGGTTAGAAAGAGAGTGTGCAAACATAACAGAATGTAATACACAAAGAAAGTCAAAAGAAATGTTTGAACAAATAAGAAAAGTAAAAAAGAGGGATTTCCAACCACAGAACTTGAGTCTGAACAACAAAGAAGGCACAACACTGACAAACACAAAAGATGTGCTCTCAAGATGGCATGAATACGGCAAGATGCTGTTTGCGGACAACATCAGACCAGACCCGAGGGACCTCCAACAACCAGACTCACAACAGATAGATAAAGAACCAGAACCTCTCTTGGAGGAAGTACAGGCTGCAATAAAACAAATAAAGAATGGAAAATCCCCTGGATTAGACAACATACCAGGTGAACTCCTGAAACATACCAGCGAATCAGGAATAAAAGCACTCCACCAAATGATCTGCAAAATTTGGCTGACAAATGAATGGCCAACAGACTGGAAGCTACAAGAATTCGTCATGCTATACAAAAGCGGCAATGTCAAAGATTGTGGAAATCATAGAACCATCGCCCTCATCAGTCACACCAGCAAAATCCTGCTCATCATCATACTCAACAGAATGAAATCAAAGGTAGAAGAGGAACTATCAGAATGTCAAGCTGGTTACAGGACCAACAGAGGAACCGCTGACATGCTCTTCATACTACAAATAATGATTGAACAGATAAGAAGCAATGGAAACGAAGCCTTCATCACGTTCATAGACTACAGCAAAGCGTTCGACAGCGTTAGGCACCATCACCTGTTCGATATAATGATTAAGATGGGATTCCCGAAACACCTTGTGACCCTCATCGCTGCACTATACCATGAACAAAAGGCAACGATTAGATGGAACAATGAGAACTGTCCATATTTCAACATCGAGAAAGGAGTCAGACAGGGTTGCATACTTTCACCTCATCTTTTCAATATTTATACTGAGCAGATCATGAGAAACGCAGACATAGGAGATATGGGAATAAAGATCGGAGGCCGAAACATCACAAACCTTCGCTACGCTGATGACACAGCTCTTATGTCAGATAACATCACCAGCATGAAAAGAGTGTTGCACAGAGTGGATGAAGCGGGCAAGACAGCAGGCCTACACCTAAATGCTAAGAAAACCAAAGTCATGCATACTGGAACAGGGCACCATGAACACCAGGAGATACTAGTAAACAAAACAGCACTAGAAAAAGTGACTGATTTCAAATACCTAGGATCACATAAATCGCAAGATGGAAGCTGCTCAAAGGACATAAAAACAAGGATAGGAATGGCAAAACACAAAATGGTTCAACTAAACAACATTTGGAAGGATAGAGGCACACCAACGGACCTCAAAGTGAACATACTTAAGTGCTTGATCTGGCCAGTCCTACTATATGGTTGTGAAGCCTGGACACTCAAAAAGGCAGACATAACAAGATTGGAGGCAGCTGAAATGTGGCTTTACAGAAGGCTACTCAGAATAAGTTGGACAGAAAGGAGAACAAATACAAGCATCTTAGAACAGCTTGGCACCACCAGAAGAGTAACACCTGAAATAAATAAAAGAAGACTTGCATACATCGGCCACGCGGCCCGAAACAAAAGCACGGCCCTTATGATATCAATCCTTCAAGGAAAGACAGAAACAAAGAGAAAACAAGGAAGACCACCCATTACATATGATCACGATAACATCAAGAAAGTCAGCCAGCTGGAAATAAGTGAACTAACTAGGAAAGCTAAGGACAGGATTGGGTGGAGGAGATTTTGTCGTGACATCCACTGTAGCAGCTAACATCGATGACGATGAAGGTGACAGGTGACACATAACGGAGTGATAATTGAGTGGAATTCACATGCAATTCAAACTGTGAGGTTGAAAAAACAATCGTTCATGGTTAAAAACCAGTGTTGGAGTGTGGGTTTGGATATGAAAGGCTTTTACCGTTATGACCTTTTTCATCCTTCAAGAGATTGTCTTGTAGTCAGTAGCTTCGATGTATATAGGTCACACAATCCATGATATTTGTCAATTTTTTGTGTAAATACTGATCATAACATTTTGGTGTTTTGGTGGTGTCACATTCATTGTGCTATATAAAAATCATGGGTATTAGCAAGGACCCTCACTTAATATTATTTTTTAAGGGGGGGTGCGGGTCCTGGAGGCGATTTTTGTTATTATGAGAAATAAACAATTTTAACTATTATAATCGAATTCAGGATGTCTGAATTGGCAGAAAAAAAATGTAAAAAAATTTGTTTGTCATATTGTTGCCATGGTAGCGCTGCCATCTTGAATTTTGAGTCCCCAAAAATTACCAAATTCAATATAGATAGGCTTCGCCAAGTTTTACTGGATTTATTTGAAACTTTTCTTATGTCTTATTCAGTCCAATTAAAAGCTTTATACAGAAGGGAATTTTGATATTTTTGACAGATCTTTTGTTATAAATTTTTGAAAATGGTATGTAGAGGAATCCCATTTTTTCTTATTTTCTATCACAAAAAAATTCAACCAAAAAAAAATATGAAAAGTTAAACAAATTTCCTTCTGTATGAATTTTTTGATTTGTTCAAACATGTTGTTAGCCAAATTTTATACTAATTGGTCAATAAATAAAAAACTAGTTCACAAATCACTGATCAAAAGTGCAATTCTGAGAAAATCGCATTTGGAAGTTTTTTTCACTAAAAATGTTATTGAAACGTGTTACACATGGCTAAAGTCATCATTACTGGTGTGCTGAGCCTCAACAATGATTTCCAAACCACCAAAGGCTTATGACAGATGTGTACGGAGGAGTAGGGGTTTTGATAGCGACACTAAGATGTTATTTAGGGCTAATTTTGCAGCCCAATGGCATGATTCTTGTGCCTTTTTCTTGACCCCCTACCTCACTAAAAGGCATATTTCAGGGTTATAAACATTCAAAATTGACATTTGGTTAGTAAAATACTGTTCCTAAATGGATAAACTAACCGAAAAGTACAAAATCGCGTTATCGGTATTTTTAAGCCTAATTTCGATTTCAGGACCCGCCCTTAAGAGCCTTCATACACTGTAGATGGATCAGAATTTGTCCTGGGGTAGTGGGCCACTTTTGTATTGCTCTGGACATGTTGTTTGCCAGTGCTATCATTGTTTAATGGGCCTGCTTTCTTGCCTGTCAAGCAATTTACTAACAATTTTCAGATCAGTACGTCATCAATGTGCAAGATGAAACACCGTGCCATGTTGTAAGCAGCAGTCTATGTAGAAATGATGTCTCTCCTATGTGCATATTTGGCGTCGGATTTCCCTACGGTTGCCGGCTGGGATGTGATGAAACTTGGACAACCCAAAACCCTTCACACTCCAGCTCCTTCTCCATATTGGAATTCCTCTCCACTGTAATTTGTGGAGAGTGAGCTGAACAAAACAGTTTCAAATATTTGCCTCTTCTCTGTGCATATACGCAGATTTTTTTTATTTTTTTTAAATTTTGCTGAATGAACCCTCTTCTCCTCCTCGCCATGCACTTTTTTCTCCTCCCTCCCCCCCCCCCCCCAACCCACCCCGAAACCACATACACAGGATAATTGCCCCGAGGAGGGCCTGATGTTGAGAGATAAAATTGCTTGTTTTATAATACAACAGATTAAAAAAATCACTGTAAATTATAATCTTTAGACCTATATCATTATAATACAAATTTCATATGTATATCGCTGTCTTTCAAATTTTCAGCCAATCTGGCCTTACAAAGTGTGCTGAGCACGTGCGTTTCGATGGTTGTCAGCCAGGGAAGACCTGTCAGTGATGAGAGTGTCTTACAGAAAATACAACGGACTCAGCCAGGACGAAATTCAGCTTACTTCACAAAGTCTGTCACTTACGACCTCAAGTCAAGACTTGCAGAATTAACGGCGACACGGCTTGGTGTAACTGACGTTTTGCAAAGTTTGAAGGAGTTTCAGGCGGCTTTTCCTGGTGTTATTTTCAATGAAACGCTCACGGTAGTCAAAGCGTTTTTGGACTCTGATATTCTAGCCAAAGAGCGGTTGTATGTTTACGGATTAGTTGGACAGGAAAATACTAACAAATATGATGTCTCTGTGACAGCAAAAATGCAGAATCCTCTGCTGAGCAGCGTCACAATTTCAAGACGTCTAAGCTGATGCACATATGCGTCATTGTTGTGATTATCGTGTTTCCTAAGAACTGGAAATACTGAAATAGAGAATTTACAATATAGGGCCTAACTTTTTTTGAAACATGTGGTCTGTGCTTCACACTGTTACTCTTTTGTTTTTTTTGTGCCCAGACTGATTTTAGAAAAGCATGTTTAGATTTGCAGTCACTCTCAAAACATATTCTTCTGTATATTTTTTCTTTGAATATTTTCAGATACTTACCACAGTTATTCAGATTTTCCCGTAGTCAGCCAATACTCATGACTGAAAGAAACCCTTGTTCCGAGGTTTTGGGGTAAAGAGTAAAAAAGGCATTGTATGATAACTGGCTCTTTTCGTCTTGGCAGACGGTCAGCAGCTAAATAGTTTTTGTGCTGCATGCCTGGGCTGTGGGTATGGAGAAAGTGCCTAGCCCATGATGCACTTTCCCCCTCTCGACAGTGTTGATTTGATCCATTGGAACGACAAGGCCGATACGCGTGGAATCAACAGTGTTATAGGAGGTGCATTCCTCCGTGTAGTCTGCTTTTAGGGGTTCTCCCTATTTTTAATAAATTAATAATGAATTATGTACATTTTTTTTTGTTGGAGATATGGAGGAGGGAGGTGATATGGCTGAATTTTAATCTATTGATTTTTAGTTTCAATTTTGCCCGGGCAGCGGCCTGTAGGGCCTGCTCTTTACGATTTCCAACTGCCAAGGTTTCTTTAACGTGTGCAACGTGCACATGGGCCCTCCGAATTTTTCGTCCTTATCCGAGAAGACTAGGTACTCGATCCTACCCCCCAATAGGATCAGGGACACGAAAATATGAGAAAAATCCAAATTTCCAACATGCCCGCACAGCCCGGATTTCGAACCCGGGACCCTTGGCACGAGAGGCGAGCACCTTGCCTCTAGACCACCTTGTCCCACCTACATATAATAATAAAACACTGTGATTTTAGGTTTATCCCATCATGTACATGTTGTTATTGCCCATAGGTTTGTCTTTACTGCTATTCCAGACCGTGTGTACTGCTGTCATGATTACATTTCGGAAAAACTGTTTTCGCCGAGAGTTTCAAATAATTGCCACTGTGTAATTTTTTTGCTGCTAGTGCTACAGGAGTCGACTGAAAACTTGGGGTTTTGATCATGAAAGAACGATTTGGACAAGTTGTTCTACTTCAAAGTCTTAGTATGAGTTTGGATTTTAAGGCGCGTCGGCACGATCATGGCCATTTTGCGCCTTCCACGGTTTTTGGGGTACTTAATTAAGGATATGATATTCAGAGCTTTGAGTTTGAGTATGGGTTCTATGGCGGGTCGGCACGATAACGGTCTATTTGGGTCCTTCATTTATGTTTGGCATTCAGAGTTTCATTAATTTAAATTTCACTAATAGAATTAAATAGTCTTCTATAAATTTTATTACCTTGGTAAAATTCTCAAAAGTTGTTTTGTGTAGATCTGAAAATAGTTTTGTAAATATATATGTTGGATGAACTACGAGTGGCTAATGTGGTTACTGCGTGGGTTCAATAGTAACTCCCTTAAGGATACACAGGATTAACAAACACAGGGTTCTGCTGGCAATCTTATTTATTCAAAAGCCTAACAAAGGTATCACTACCAAAAAGGCATAGGAAAAACCCTACCAAGAAAAAGAAGCCCAACCAGCCATAAGCTGGAACAAGAGAAAAAGACAAAAATATGATTAGGATATAATGACAACATTAATCAGGCAATCAATGGTGGACATACATAGTAATAGTATTAAGTATTAAATCAAACAACAACAACATAATATAGAATTTAAGCAATAACCAACTGCATATGTATGCATGGAATAAAATAGCGCTAAGGTTAATGAATAACAACGAATGAGCGAGTTGTAAGAAACTTAAAGCCATGATATAAGAGCTGGAAGCCCGGTGGTCAAAATTTCCAATTGACCAATCAAAATGCGCGCTTTCCACCGTGATGTGAATAACGCGCTACTATTACAAGGGAAATAATCCAATTAATGGTACTCGGCCAAGTGTCCAAACTACCATGAGTGGCCGTCCCTCACTCATGCACTAGAGTTACCATGAGAGCACATTAAAAATAGAAAGTCGTTCATCCTCTCACATTCTCCCCTGCTAAGTCACGTAGTCCCTTACGTGACACATACATCAATTCAAAGGTTTACAAAAGACCACTGAAGGTATAATCAAACTCTAAGGGGCTATGATACCATCACTTAGAGTAGAACAATTGCAAATTACACACAGTGAACCGAAGTACAACAATGGCCCATCCTCTTTATAACTACTAACAGGTGGCGTGAACCGGCTAAGTTACTACTGGCATCCTGAAGATGTACACAACAGTCTCAGCTCTGGCTGTAGTAAGTTACATCATATGGACAAAACAACAGGTCCCAGACCTGAAACGGTGGTCCCAGACCACTATCAGGGTTAACGTAGGATCGAACAGTACAAAAAAAGACAATATGCTATAAGGGCACTAGTGCAATGAAAAAGGTAAGGTCAACATAGGCATAAAAAGTAATTGTAACTAAGCTGTGGAGAAAGCTAACATGGGCATACCCTCTAACTTAAAATCTTGAGGCGGAGCTCCCTTGGATTCGGTGGTCTATCATCTGGCCTGATGGAAACTCGGGGGGGGGGGGTCTTGATGGGTGCGCTCCCCTGCTCTTTCTGCACTCACAGTCAATGTCTAATGTTAATCACTAATAAGAGTCATAGGTCTAATCTCTGGGGTTGTCGGTGGGG
The DNA here is from genome assembly GCA_963931925.1 of Onchidella celtica. NCBI lineage: Eukaryota > Metazoa > Mollusca > Gastropoda > Systellommatophora > Onchidiidae > Onchidella > Onchidella celtica. The sequence continues at coordinate 24,571,851 of OZ007582.1, forward strand.
GCAGCTGGATGTGGGGGCAGCTGGACCGCTGCACAGGAGATAGGGGCTGTAAAGTTCTCAACCCATGTTGAGGGTCTGGTTGGGCTGCAGGTGGCTGGCAAGGGTGGTGGGCTGGGAGTACCAGACACTGGTCGACGCAGGCTGTGGGGGCGGATGTTGCGGATACGTGTAGATTGCGGGATGAAATACCCGCAACGGGTCCCTGTTGACTGCAGTGGGATGGGTGGTGTACACAGGACTGGGATACAGGTCCTGAATCTTGAGTTGATGTTGGAGGGCGTTGGTCTTCGTGGCCCCCTGGTTCCTATGGGGTGGGGCAGGGGTTGGCTGGCTGGCTGAGCTTCTGGTCCACGAATGTGGGCGTGGGTTCATATCCCACTTCTGACACCAGAAAATGTTGGATGAACTACGAGTGGCTAATGTGGTTACTGCGTGGGTTCAATAGTAACTCCCTTAAGGATACACAGGATTAACAAACACAGGGTTCTGCTGGCAATCTTATTTATAAAATTCAAAAGCCTAACAAAGGTATCACTACCAAAAAGGCATAGGAAAAACCCTACCAAGAAAAAGAAGCCCAACCAGCCATAAGCTGGAACAAGAGAAAAAGACAAAAATATGATTAGGATATAATGACAACATTAATCAGGCAATCAATGGTGGACATACATAGTAATAGTATTAAGTATTAAATCAAACAACAACAACATAATATAGAATTTAAGCAATAACCAACTGCATATGTATGCATGGAATAAAATAGCGCTAAGGTTAATGAATAACAACGAATGAGCGAGTTGTAAGAAACTTAAAGCCATGATATAAGAGCTGGAAGCCCGGTGGTCAAAATTTCCAATTGACCAATCAAAATGCGCGCTTTCCACCGTGATGTGAATAACGGGTCCCGCGCTACTATTACAAGGGAAATAATCCAATTAATGGTACTCGGCCAAGTGTCCATAAACTACCATGAGTGGCCGTCCCTCACTCACGCACTAGAGTTACCATGAGAGCACATTAAAAATAGAAAGTCGTTCATCCTCTCACATATATGTATGTTTAAAAGTTTTAAACTCAAGTTGTAGATCTTAGCCTGTCATCAGAGTTTGTCGCGGCCGCAACTGGCAACTTGCGGCCGCAACCTGAGCCTTAATGGCAACCATTACCGCAATTAATAAAAAAATTTTATAATAAAAAAAAAAAAAGAAAAAATTAAAAAAAACGAAGTCACCAGGCCAAGGTCGCATCAAATATCTTTTCCGGTTTGGTGCATTTTCCATCGTTTTACCAATTTGGCTATACGTAGGCCAAATTTTTTGCTGTTAGATTGACCGTATTAATAATTTGGCCGGGGTTTGGCCCCTGCTTATAGGTTTGGCTGCTAAGCTATATTTTTTGTGGCATTTTTTCATGATCGATATGGCTTCTTCATATTTTTACTTGGCAAGCCAATAATATTATAATGCTCCTAGGCCCACACTAGCCCCTTCCTTTCGCATTCTTCATCGCACGGTAGCGTACACAACAATCGCGACTTACGAAGGCTATCTCCACAGACTAGCCTAATTTGTCAACCATGGACAAATACTTGAAAAGAAAGGACAGTGACAAGGCAGGTCGGCACATTACGCCTAAACAAAGGCAGTTAGACTTCAAAGATGTATTTTGTTTTTTAGCCATTTTATGGTTTCCACTGACTGTTTCACTGCCTTAACACTCAAAGTATTTTTATGGGCCTGCAAGTATAGTTTGCTGTATTTTTAGTGTTATTTGCCTCATAATATATCCATAACAAATTATCATAATTGGTAGCTGAACATTTTTTAATACCATGACATTGCTTGTTTACTTCTTTCTCTCTCTCTCTATCTATGTACGGTATCTAGGTTTCACACTCGCATACATATTATCTTAGTGTATCCCCACCCTAATATATGTCATTTTGCTTATGTAAACCTGATCCTGTACATGGTTTGTGATTTTTTTTTATTAAATATCAGTCATTTATTGATTATATGGCTTCACTGGTTATATCTGCAGTGTAATATATCTGTTGTGAGTTTTAAGTAGTGTTTTAGTGTGTTTTACCCACATTTTTTTTTACATTTACCCCACGGCAACTTCTCGGCAACTATGGCCATTTTTTTCGGCAACTTTTGGCAACTTTTTGGGTAAAAAATGGCAACAAACTCTGATGACAGCTTAGCCTCTTTCAGAAAGGACAGGACGCGCTGTGGATCGCCGTCAGAAACTAATTCTTTCATAGATCCGCAGGCGTGGTGCCTTCTTGGGACTTGTTGATTTATATTTCGCAAACAGAATTAGCAGTTAAAATTGATTACATTGGTAGAGTTTTCAAAAACTGTTTTGTATAAATGCAGAAGGGGTTTCGTAAATGTGTATAAAAGTCTTTCAGTCAAGTTGTAGGTTTTAGCTTCTGCAGGTGGCGATTCTACTTCAGAACAGAAATCCTGCGGCTGATGACCACTAATTCCAGTACGATAGTAAGATTTCTTGGCTAATGAAAGGTAACCAACAGCTTTTATATATGTTCTTTGTTTTTAAATTTCATATGAAATAATTATCATTATAATATATGCATTATATATTACCTCATTTACCTGAGTATTCCTCGCATTCAAAGTAATCTTCCAAGTTGTCGAATCAAAATGCTTCAGATTTGATCTGCTTAACCTGTCTGTGTAGTAGACTTTGATTGCAAGCGGCTAGTGTGTGCGTCCGTTTCTTTCTTTCTTTGTTTAGCCTAATCTTTTGTTTTTAAGAAGTTTTTTGTTTTTTTTCATTTGACGTAGAACAATTGATATTTGACCGCCGTCAAGAGCCGTTCAGTTCAGTGCAGTCCCCAACTGTCATTTTTTAACACACTGCCTCCGGCGCTGCGCTGTGGCGACGACGTGCCTGCTCCAGTTGTAATTGGGTGCAGTGACACAAAGGCAAATTTCCCAAATGGGATTAAAGTAGTATACAATTACAATTACAATTACAATTCCATCTTGCTACTTCCCCCTCTTCCCTCCTCCTTTTTTTTTTCTTTGGGAAATCCCAATGCCAAGCTATAAAATTTAAGAAAAGTATAATGATATGTTTAGTTCATTGGCTTCTTTCTTTCCTTGTGTTTATTTTCGTCCTTTCTACGTTGTTTTCTGTTATTTTCTTTCTTTGTCTGTAATTTATATGTCGATAGTCAAAATACAGTACAATGATAGTTCATTCGTTTCATAATAAAACAGAGCATTCTTTTTGGAATAATAATATTTGCTTACGTACCGATTCCTTCAAAACTACATGTGGTCTTGAAACAGTTTGTCGTAGTTGCACAATTTTTTCTAGTGTGTTCCGTTCAGTTTCAAGCGTTGTTTCTCTCTCTCTCTCTCTCTCTCTTTGTCTGTCTGTCTGTCTGTCTCTCTCTCTCTGTCTGTCTCTCTCTCTCACTTACTTAAAGAGACACAAAAAAACTAGATCTATATTATATAATATTTAATAAACTAGCTGAGGTAACCAGCGTGGCGGGTTATTTTATTGTTGTTTATTTGTTTGTTTGTTTGTTTATCTTTACAAACGTCACTCTGCAATACCTTTGCTCGTTTATGTCCTGCACACCTGGTCAGCAGTCGAGACGAAGATTGTCATGAAATGGCTGTAATTTGCGCACGGGTCAGTGTATTTAATGGTGAACGCATCGCAAGAAGTGATGTCGCGTGTTCGTGAAAATGAAGGATTGGAGGTAGGCAATTAGTAACACAAAGCAAACTCGGAAAAATACTTCCCCAACATTTCAAGACTTCAAATTAAAAAAAAAAAAGAACCTTCTTGTCGAAAGGAAGGCACCTGTAAAATTTCACGCAAATCCGAGGTGTGTGAGCGGCGGTAGGGCTTGTTAAAAATCCTTCGAGTTTTTTTTTTTTTTTTTATTGTATAAAATTCCCAAAATTGCACACGGTGAGTCCAAATACTGTGAGTATTATAGGGTATTCAAAATTAACATCAACATTACGATATTATTGTGCTGTAAATCCAAAGCTTTCTAACAGAAAGATAGGGTGAACAACAGCTCATCTGTAGCGAGCAAATTAATGACCCATTAATCGTGTCGGAAAATATAAGTCAATGTTCTGTTAAGGCAACCGGTGTCATGTCATATATAATGTAAAATTTTAGAAAGATACGTCAAAAAAAAAAAAAAATTATTCCATTTTTCTTTTTCATGAAACGGACCATTTGTTAACATTTTGAAAGGGACAAAACATAAGAAGATAGAAACAAACATAAACAAACAATCAAACGAACGAACAACAGGATCAACAAAGACGTTGCATAGCCCAAAATTTCATTCAAATGTGACAGGACATGACAAGAAAAAACGGGTTCAATTACTCGAGAATAACAAAATAAGGAAAAGCAAAGAAAAAAAAAGTTGCTAAAAGTAACCGTCTAGAACGGAAATCAAGTTCCCACACAAATACATGTAAAACATTGCTGAAGCTGATAACTGTCCGAGGAGTTCTATAAAAACAGAGACACATTTAAAATGACGGGAAATTGATTTCAGGACCATTCCATACCAAAATCGAAGGATATGAAAAAGGCTGGCTTGAATGTTTATGTGAAAAAAAAAAATTAAAACAAAACACTGTCTGCAAACTGACCGTATCATTGGAGCATGGCCACAATGCCCTTAGACTTCCCCCATACAATAAATTAATTGTGATCTTAAATAGAGCCTATCTGGCCCAAGCAAAGAGTGATGTTGCCAGTTGGAACACATTTTAAAGTAAAAACAACATGCAGCTCACCGTGAGTGCTAATTGCTATAGTGTCGCCGGTTGACTGGGAAAATGCCATGTGAAGGGGTACAGGAGGACTAACTTAGGCTCACGGAACTAAACCACAAATTCCAACTGCGATGGCTTTACTAATCGTTAATTTCTTCCCCATCATCACCTGACAACGAGTCCTGGTAAAGTGCTTTGTTGTTGTTATTGTTGATTCATTATTACTTTTCATTCGCAGTAAGTACAAATTTCCTGCAATCCTTATCTCCACTTTGGCTTTGTTCTGCGTCATTATGTCATCAATGCGATGCATGATAATAATAATAATATGACCGCGAAACGTAACTCTTATGAAGGCTTGTCGAATTTACCCCACCAAGATGCTGTCCTATAATTTTAAAGACTAAATTTGGTCTAAAATAGTCGTGTCCGTGTAATTTATTATCATATCCCCCCTCGCCCATACACACACCTCGTTGATGAGTATAAAACTCTGTTCATTTTCTTTGATTGCTTGTATTCAGTGATGTTTTGTTTCTAGTTTGTGCTGCTGCTTTTTGTTTCTATTTTGTTTCCAAGGGATGTTTAAAAAAGCAAAGAAAAGTGAAATGCATTCGGGGTGGATTGCAAAATCGAATTTTACACACACCCGCACATAAGCGTGCGAGCGCACACACACACACATGCTAATGAGTTCTTTTGTTTCTCGGGGGCCTCAGCATAGTGCTGTTGGCCCCCTGTTCTTGATTGTCTCTCTCTTTTGTCTTTCTTGTTTGTTGTTGTTCTTTCTGTTGACGTCGTCCGTGGTTTCTTCCAGTCATGGTTTTTATTAATTATTTTTTGGTATGCGCCAAGATAAGGGCAAGGGCAAGACAAGAAAAGGGGAAGATCAGAAAAGCACTTCTATTTCACTGTCCCTTACAGGAGTTTGATCCCTTTATTGCCAATAAAACATGTCACTAGTTGACTGTTTTCCTCTAGAGGCCCAGTTAAAACAAGTATTAAGATATTAAAGCCTAGCAGGGCTCTAGGGTTTTTGAATTTTGATCTTTAGTTCTTGGTGCCGCCAGGGAGCCTGGCGGCACCAAGACTAGTCCCGCAGCAGAGCATAATTTCAGGGATCTTACTAAAAACTCTGCGTTGGGTGGTCCCGGTGTAACAGGCCAAAATATACCCCCCGCCCAGATTTGAGATCCACAATGCTTTTGTCCCTGTTCCCTGGCCTAGCGCCAGGGCAATCGTGAGTAATTTGTCTATTGATGACATCGACAATAAGGAGGTGAAGGACATGACTTTTATCCAGTAGGAGTCTTGATCACTTGATGGAATGCCGGAGAATGCAAGATGAAAAATATATAGATCTAGCTGTGATTCCTAGAACTGCAACTCGTATTAATGTGTGAATCATATAATTGTAATTGAATTGTCTGGGTGAGGCTGGGAGTTGCCAGCCCATCCTTGATCTACATTTAACTGTGCCGACGTCACTTCGACGGGCGAGACCTAGACCTATAAATTTGAATCTAAATATCTGAGATGACCTTATGTCTCCAGAGACTATAGCAGTGTATTGACTGCCATACAGGAAGCAGACCAGATCAGAGATCTATAATTAGTATTTAGATAAGTAGCGGGAACAGAAGTTAGATCTAAATGATTTTATAGGAAACCTAGAGCTAGACTTGTAATGACGTATTTTTTGATTATCATGAAATTGATGCTGCTGATATTTATCATTACTACATATTAGATCTCTAGTCGAAATTGTTAGTAAACCAAACGTAAATAAAATGTGGCCCTGCAGGCCCTATTGTTGAATTAAATCCATTTTGTTTCTTAGTAATTGGCATGATATGGAAGTTAGGGTTAAAATTAATACCTCTCAATTAGAAATATGCAGTCGAACAAACACATACACAACATTATAACACCAGCAATGATAACAAGTAAATCCCATTCGTAACAACTGGAGGGAACATCATAACACTAGGAATAGATCTAGGAATGGGTCTATAACAGTAGAGAATACTCTCCAACGCAGTGTCAAAATGTTCCATTGCATGATGCAGTGCAAGACAGTGGCGGAAAGACTAGGGTAAAGAAACACTGTCATCACATTTGACGAAGCATTTACCACATAGCTAAAGAGTTGACATGGATTCACCCAGAAGCTTGCGGTCATTTTGTTCTGTAGCTGGGTGGATTTCATACAGCCAAGAACTTCCTCGGGGCAATTAGACAGCGATACGGAGTAACAATTATATTATTATAGTACATGCACCTATATTGTTTATGTATTTGATCTCTTATACGTGTATGTCCATGCTTACCTGAACCACAGTACTGTTACGGTGAGTGTAAGTTGTAGTTATAATGAATAACGGATGAAGTGTGACAGAATTGTAGGTGGGAAAGATCAGAAACTCTTGAGTTCAAGCAATTTTTTATATGTTGTCTACCATGTAGTACATACATGTAGTATAATATTTTCTTATATTAAGTTAACTCTAATATTCTCTTTAAATGTGAAACTAATATTTACTTATGCTGAGTTAAGCAACCTTAGAGAAAATCAGGCGTTTTAGGTAAAGAATACTCATAATAAAGGGTACCCGATATTTTCTAACTTTCAAGAAAACGTGAAAAAAACTTCACTTTTTAACTATATAAATCAATTAAAATACGGTTTTTAAAAATCTGTGTAAATTACAATTTTAATATAACAACAATGAAATTTGTTGTGTGTAAACTGTAATGCAGTTTGTCTTTTGGTATCTTTTGAGGTAACTTTTAAAAATTAGTAGAATTTGACCTCTTGTGCAGTCATTTGACCCCTTGTGTGACCTTGCACCCCCAAATGAAGTGACCTCCACCTGGAATATGATCGGGGACCTATGTACTATCGTATAAAACCGGAGGTTGCTTTTAGATTTACGATGACCACAAACTCCTTAAAATGAGGCCTTTTGAAAATTCTCTTCTAGACTATTCTGCCGACAAGGAGATTTCAAAACGTTTGTTGTGGATAAAATCAATGCATGTTTAGGTGAGATATTATGTTGAATAAATTTTAACAACAGAATTGTTTATGATTTGGTGTTCAATCTGTGCTAGGAAGTAGTACTATAATAGTACGTTATTCGTTTTTATACGAGCCTAGTGTAAGCGTGTGTGGGTGACGCCGGTGTAACAGGCCAGAATATACCCCCCGCCCAGACTATACCCGGGGTTAAACTGGCCTAGCCCAGAATATACCCCGGGGTATATTCTGGGCTAGGCCAGTTTATACCCCGGGGTTACTTTGGGCTAGGCCAGACTATACCCCCCCCCCCAGTCCAGATTATACCCCCTACTTTTTTTTTGAAAACAAGACAAGACCACAGTTTATTTCAGCCTGTTCTTTATCATTGTCATCAGATATCATATTAATCCATACATGAACACATTCTTGACACCCATAAATCATAATACAATTTAGAGGAAATAATAATAACAATTTATCTCAGCCTTAGTTTAAATTGGTGTACATACATACATTCATGACTCCTGTTAATCATCATACATTTTAGGGGAAACAAACATGCATTAAAATGCATTGATATACAGAAGGGTTGAGTATCCATTCAAACTGATACGATTAGACTTCAGCATTAATTTCACTCGTGTCTGTTGATATCATTATTATTATTATTATTATTTTGATAATTGGTTGGCCATGAGTAAAACATGCGTTGTATTTTTTGTTACAACCATGCAGAGAGAAAAGGCCGGAAAAACAACATGTCACAAATCCCGGACTGGGAGATGTAATAATTATAACAGGACAACAATCACGAACGAACACGTATAACACTTAACAGAACAACCCATCAGACTCACACATTTATTAAACATAAAGATAAAGATAAAGATGCAATTACATACATTATATTACTCAATTTAACTGCCGTCCACGGCCTTCTTCCCTCAAGCACTCTTCCTCGGGTCCACAACCCGGTAGTTACTTTTAAAGACACTTCGGCTTCAGCCTCTCCACTCAATGTCTTAATAACACATTTAGTATTTCTTTCGCACCGCAGTCTCTAAATAGCACCTCCCTATGGCAATAACACCTTAGCCTTCCACTAGCACCTCAACATAGCCATAGCACGTTAATAGTTCAATTCACATTAGTATCTCAATAGCACAGTAGTACATCAATATCACAGTAGTACATCTTAAGAGCACATTAACAATTCTATACGCATCCCTGTCTGTGGCCAGACTGCCACGACTCATGCGTTTCTCCTGTCCTGCTCGACAGCTTCACTCCAATGGCCTATGCGTAGCCTTCGGCCCTATGCTGGCCTATCCACTGTGCTCACCGCGGGTGGCGTCTCTGCCCGACCCCGGCACCTATAAAAATAACATTACATTGGTATAACACCATACCATTTCTATTCACTTCACCCCTCATTACAAACCATGAAGCGTACACACAATAGTCCACCTTTCACTCACCACACATCTTACGGTAACACACCTCCCCCGTATTACACAGTACTCACTCTCGCTACGAATCCATGAACCTAACTTACATCTATCGCTCATGGCGCACATTTCTATACACAGTAATCCATGACTTCCACATTTCTCACATATACTTATTTACATCATGGTCATAGGCGAATATAATACATCAATCATCATAATTATCAATCATCGTTCAACCTACCAGTCATCACTGGAAAAACACATCACAATGTCCCGACTGCTTTCATTCACGTCTGTCTCTTGGGACTTTCTACTTTGCGGTGAGTGTCAGTACAGCGCTCTCGCCTCATGCAGACCCCCCCAACTCCCATCATGCACGCTTTTCATTACCCGTGGGCCGTGAGTTAAACTTATTCTGCCCCCTTCTCCCCGTAACTATTGATCCCCGCTCACTCGCTCGTGACACAACACACATAGAAAAAAATAATAAAAACATTATTAGTAACCCAACTGGCACTGACAGATGGTGCAAGTCCATCATCCACTTCACATAAAACTAAATAGGCACTAAATTTTTTCGCCTCATGAATTCCACCTGTCCAGATCCACTTGAAATGTTACAGAATGCTAACCAGTAATATACATTAATAACAATAAGAACACGAAATCATCTTATTTACTCTTGAAAATAAAAAGAAATATAAATATAAGAATCATCATCATCACCTTGGAATAATACAAAGATATAAGAAGGAGTGTAGTAACGGCAGCAACATGTGTGTGTATCACCTATGTACATGTAAATGAAATGTATTAAATCTTTTCAACTATTCTTGTAGGAACTGGACAGAAAGCTTTAGTGAAATAGCCTTGACAGTTGAGTAGACGGACAGAGTAAGTCCACTGAGACAAAAGTAGTGCATTGTAAAAAGTAAGATCTATAGCATGTTAAGGCAAAATTCGATCGATCATGTTGCAGTTAAAGAATTTCTTGTTAGTGAATACTATTCTTTGATAGCTTATTTGTAGAAAGATATACATTTCATGTACCTTATGGTTTAAGACACTGATTAGTTTACAAGGCATTTGAAAGATTGAACTTACATGTTATAGTGAATAAGGGTTTGTCACTTGCGAGTGAAATAAAACATTTTTTTTAAAGACCTTGTCCGTCTTTACATTCCTAAGCTTGACACGTCCCTTGCCAGAGGATTTAACAACTGTGTATTCGCACACAAAAATACTCTAAAATGACTTCATTTTTATGAGTGTGTTAATTATTTGATCCATTGAGACTAAGTGTATGTCAGTGCCAAACAAACAATACAATGCAAATTTTACTCATGGGCAACCAACTATAAAAACAACTGCAACATGACAACGAACGTGAATGAAATGAGGGTTAAAGTTGATTCATATCAGTTTGAATGGATATTCACCCCATAGCGATAGCATATCAATACATAATAATTCATGTTTTTTCCTCTGAATTGTATTATGATTTACCATAATGGAAGTCTAGAATGTAGGTATGTATGTATTACTATGGTGCCCGTTGACAGTGAACAAAAAATGAATTAAACTATGATTGAAATAAACTGTGGTGTTTAGGCCAAATTATATTCCACCAGTCTAGATTATACTCACATATTCAGGCAAAAATATTCAAGGATAGAACATTAAGTTTTTACAATTTTATTTCACCCGCAAGTGACATGCCTTTATTCACTATAACACATAATTGCAATCCTTCAAATGCCCTGCAAAGTAACCCAGTGCCTTAAACCATGAGCTACATGAAATATATACCTTTCTACAAACAAGCTATCAAAGAATTTACTAACAAGAAATATTAACGCAACATGATCCATCGAATTTTTGCCGTGACATACTGTAATTACTTTCTACAATGCACTGTTGTCTCAGTGGATTTAATCTGTCAGTTTTCACGACGATCAAAGCTACTTTACTAAAGCATTCTATTCAGTTCTACTTGAGTAGGTGAAAAGATTTAACACATTTTTTACATACATGTATACATGTACTTGGCACACACACATTGCTGCTTATAGATAATAATAATAATGGTTGGCATTTATATAGCGCATATCCATTTAAAATGCTCTACGCCCTTTACAGAAACAACATGGCAACCACAGAGCAGACTGGAGCGCATGCGAAGCGCTCAACACATTACAATGGTTCTTTCTCTCTCCCTGTCTCTATCTCAGAGCAAATTGTAACGCAGCCTGTTAGGCGCAGTTTACAACTCACAACAGTTCACAACTCAAATAATATTTGAATATTTATTAATAATAATATTTATTTAATAATGAATAATAAATTTTGTTGTTGCTGGTGGGGGGATCATATGGATAAATTTTAATCTATTAATTTCAATTTTGCCAGGGCAGCGGCCTGTTCGGCCTGCTCTTTACGATTTCCAACTGCCAAGGTATCTATAACGTGCGCAACGTGCGCAACGTGCCCAAGGGCCCTCCGAATTTTTCGTCCTTATCTGAGAAGACTAGGTACTCGATCCTACCCTCCAATAGGATCAGGGACTTGAAAATATAAGAAAAATCACAATGTCCAACATGCCTGCACTGCCCGGGTTCAAAACCCGGGACCCTTGGCATGAGAGGCGAGCACCTTGCCTCTAGACCACATTGTCCCCCAATTTCTAGAATGATGTGTAGGTCATTTTTACATTCCCTCTTATCTTAATAATATTCCAAGATGATGATGATGATTCTGATATTGGTTATATTCTCTTTATTTTCAAGAGTAAATAAGATGATTTCGAGTTCTTATTTTTATCACTGTATATTATTGGTTAGCATTCTGTAACGTCTCAAATTGCACCATCTGTCAGTAGTTGGGTTATTAAAATGTCGTTGTTGTCGTTTTCTCTGTGTGTTCTTTCCCGGCCTTTTCTCTCTGCATTATTGTTACTTTATATGTAGATCTAATTGTTCTGACATATCAAGCACATTTCTGATTTTCAAGAATTAAAATAAAATTCAGATAACTTTACTCTTATGAATCTTATATTATTTCATATCTTGCCACTAAGTATATGTCAGTGGTGCCAAACAAAAAAAATAAATAAATACATATGTTTATCTCATGGACAACTAATTATAAAAAAAAGAAAAGAAACAATAATAATACCAACGGACACAAGTAAAATTAGTGTTGAAGTCTAATCATATCAATTTGAATGGATTTTCAAACCTTTTGTAATGCTTTTTACCGCATGTTTATTTTCTCTTTAATGCATCATAATTTACAACAGTCAAGAATGTATGCTCCAGTATGGTACCTGATGACGGTGATAATGAACAATTTAAACTAAAGTTGAAATAAACTGTGGTCTTGACTTGTTTTTAATAAAAAAAGTAGGGGGTATAATCTGGACTGCGGGAGTATAGTCTGGCCTAGCCCAAAGTATACCCCGGAGTATAAACTGGCCTAGCCCAGAATATACCCCGGGGTATATTCTGGGCTAGGCCAGTTTAACCCCGGGTATAGTCTGGCGGGGGTATAATCTGGCCTGCTACACCGGTACAACCGCGCACGGACTGACAGAAGGCTCGCCAGCCATAAATATAAAACAAATAAGTACATGTAACTAGAATATTTTAATATTAAAAAATCTTAAATAAATAAATATATTAATATACAAACACATTGTTCTGTAAGATAAATTTATTTTAGAAATCCTTTTTATCTGCCAGGGCCCACAGACTTTTTCTGCCGGCCCAGCCATACAGACAGAAACAATGGCCTCGGATGCCTATTGCACCCGGTGTAGCAGGCCAGATTATACCCCCGCCAGACTATACCCGGGGTTAAACTGGCCTAGCCCAGAATATACCCCGGGGTATATTCTGGGCTAGGCCAGTTTATACCCCGGGGTTTACTTTGGGCTAGGCCAGACTATACCCCCCCAGTCCAGATTATACCCCCTACTTTTTTTTAAAAACAAGTCAAGACCGCAGTTTATTTCAACTTTAGTTTGAATTGTCCATTATCACTGTCATCAGATATCATATTGAAGCATACATTTTTGACTCTTGTAAATTATGACACATTTAAAAGGAAATAAACATGCTTAAAAAGCATTGATATACAAACGATTGAAAATCCATTGAAACTGATATGATTAAACTTTAGCACTAATTTTACTTGTGTCCGTTGGTATTATTATTGTTTTGGTTTTTTTATAATTAGTTGTCCATGAGTTAAATATGTATTGTAATTTTTTTGTTTGGCACCACTAATACTTAGTAGCTAGGTATGAACTAATTATAAGACTCATAAGTGTAAAGTTATCTGAATCTAATTTTAATTTTTGAAAATCAGAAATGTGCCCAAAATATACCCCCCGCCCCTCAAATCAGCCATGGATAGATGACTAGATCTTCATCCAGACATACTGCACGTTATAACAACAATCCTCTGTAGTGGGACTTCACTGATCCTTTCACAGCGGCCGGGCTGTCTAGAATGAAACAACAAGTACTGTCCGCACGGTTTGCACTGCATCACGATTCCTACGCTGGCCCTCATTGGCCAGCCCTCTAACGCTCATTAAGGGAGCGAAAACCTAATCCCCTCTTCAAATTAAAACTGGGGCGATAATATTTCTCCCAAAACCCAATGCCTTTTATTTAACTCTTTACTAGCTACTACTATACATGTTTACTTTTACTTGTCTTATTATTATCAATATATGAAGATTTCTGTACTTGGTTGTTAACTTCCTATATGCTAATTTGTTAAAAGCTAACAATTGACATAGCAGACGACAATCCTTTAAGGCCACTCTAATAGATATTCTGGTTTTTCACAAAAGTGGTTTTTACTCTGAGGCCAACGTATTTAATCTGCATATCCCACTCTTTAAGGCCACTCTAATAGATATTTTGGGTTTTCACAAAAGTGGCTTTTACTCTGAGGCCAACGTATTTAATCTTGATATCCCATTCTAGGCTATATTAATTAGGTTATTTCCCTTTTACTGTATTTAATTCTGACATCTACTGATCACCCAAGCTAGATCTTTAGACTAGAGTTGACAGCGGGTGTGTCCTCGAATATCACCTCTATACTCTCAGAGGTTCTTAAAAAGACTGCCTTTGGTCGTTGGCCTGGGCGTAATGAAGAAATAGCTTATTGAAATCAGCTGGTATTTCAGTAACGACTCTTAGGCTGCTTATTTCAGACTGTCTGTGGTTGACAGGAGCAGAAGGGCGTCTCTGGAATGCTGCTAAATGGGTGCCGTGAAATTTCCTTTTTCCGTCAATGGTTTCTTCAAGAATACCGGTACACTAATATTGTCTCCAGCAAACTGAACAAATCGAGACGGGCATAAGTTTTCCGGAACGAAAGTGAAATTGTTGCAATATCTGTTTATTTGGTACTGTGCGATGCTTGTGTCAATTATCATAACTATTGGAATGGATGGCCATTGCGATGTAAGAGCTGGATTATTAGTGATTTAGAACGAGTTGCTTGATGCACTGTGAGGCCAAGCCCTATGTGTTTGGTATTAACCTCCGAACTTTTGACGCTGCAAAGACGATGTCTTGGGCAATGCTAAGTAATCTTGTGTTGTGTAACTCACTGGTTTTCTCTAGATTTTCTGTTGGCACAAAAAATGTTATGTATTTCCAAAAGTAGATACAAGCTATTTGAAATAACTTGATGGGCGTGTGTATTATCTGTCCCATCATAAGAGTGGTGTCCTTTTTGTTTTTGTATGTCTTCCCGTACAGCTGCAGCAACATGGTTAATTTGTGTCAGCAATGTTTCTTCTGCATTTGTGAAACTAGATATAAGCTCTACTTCAGTGCCATCATTTTCGACTTCTCTTGCCTTCACAGCTTTTTCTTCAAACGGAGCGTTGTTAATGGGGTTTCTTGACCTCTTTTCCTTGGTTCAAACGAGAAAGAAGGCCTGCTAAGGTGTAAATATGCCCATCTTCAAACCCGATATCTATTTCTTGAACTAAATCAAGAAAGGCCCTCTCTATGTTTTCCTCATTATTTGTTCCGCTTAAACCACTTTGTTTTGTTGCTTTAGCAAAGTACTTTAAATCGTACTTTGTGTCGTAGGCTATCAGGTCAAGTCCTGCTGTTCTGCACCTTAATTAATACTTCATTCCTTTCGGCAAAAGTTTGGATTTTGTGCTCGGCATTCAGTGTCAAGACTTGGTGGAATGGTTGGTTATGCTTCGTCCTCACTGGAAGAAAATACATTTCCCCCAATCCACCTTCGGAACCTTTGTGAAGGAAGTGGACGATGTTGATTCCGTTGGTTTTTCAAGAGATGGCTCTCTTATCTGCTCCTTTTCGAGCTTCTTTCTGTCTTTCTATGTTCGTTTTGCTACAAAATGAAGCATAGCACTACTTCGAATGCCACATTGGCTGTTTTGCTGGCAAGTCGTGTATGTCGTGTTCAAGTCTTTCGAGGGTTTCTCCATAATGTGTACTTTTTAACGCACTCGGTGGTGAAAAGCTGATTACACCGTCCCAATATCCTCTGTAGTTCCAGATATAAGAGTCCTGTCTCTTACTTGACAAAACAAGCATGCAGCCCATATTGTTTTAGAAGGGTATTTTCTTTTCAGTGACAAAGTAGCTACAGGAGCTGGACCCTCTTCTTCCATTCTGCACTGGTTTCGGGCAGACGTCTTCAATTTATAAATAATAATAATGATACATGTAATACCTGCGATTCATTGGCGACTTGCAAAAGACGGGAATTCTCTTTATACCTCTTATCAACCCCTTCTTAACTTGTCTTTCTGCCCCCCACCCCGGCTCATTTCTGTGTCCTTTCCAATGCCGATATGCGGGTTTCCATAGTTTTGCTCGTCTACAATCCCGAAAAATGTCTCCGAAATAATGAATGCGCGCTTTTTTTGGCGGGGGTATAGTCTGGCCTGCTACACCGGGCTCAGATGCTTGTAATATTGATGATTTGTTTGACGAGTATAAACAAGTAAATAAGTAGGTACATTGTTATTAAGTAAACAATAATAAGTCATTACGTAAAAAAAAAAAAATTTGTTGAAAGATTTTCTTACCTGGGGAAATTGGGTGATATGACTGAATTCTCCACACACAAACAACTTGGTTTACAAAGTCCACAGTTTATCGATCAGTTACTTACATTTCAAACTTGCAAATTTCTACATCATCTTTAAAAGAAAATTTATCTACTAAAAGTGTTCCATTGTACATTTAAAAATATACAGATTTTACAGTTTTAAATCGGTTAGATTTGTGCTGAATAAAAGTAAAAAGACGAATATTGAACTACATTTTGTATTAATGCTTATTATTGGAAAAATACGCGTAGTATCGTGCACAGTTACACTTGGTGTGGTTGAGAGCTCTGGTGAAGCCTAGGTAAGGAAACGGGGATGTTTATGGCATGTCATGTACTTACTAATTAGTGGGAAGTGAGCGGTGGCAGAAAATGAATAAACTTTGTAGCGCAGACACGTCTGCGTGGCATGTTATCTCGATATGGCCCAAACTAAATCCGCTTCGGTGGACGCAGATAGCGGTCAAAAACTTGGATTCCATTAGTTTGCTTGTAACAGAACACCATATAATATTACTTCTTTATTACAACACCTTCCATTCATGCCTTTTGATGTACCCACCTTAATAACCTTTCTTGAAACGCCTATCATTATTCTTAGGCTACGCCGGGCAGTAAGGTTTGAAATGCTGACACGTCATCCATCGTCATCTCCCCGCCTCATATAGGCTAGTAAATCTACGAAAAATATTAATGACAACCTAGACAAAATTGCAACATAATGTCTGAATGCAGATTCGTGCAGGATTAGGTCACCTATCAAACATATCAAAAGTCCCCCGATGTCCGAGTGTCCTTTGACCAATTTTAAGCATCTTATTTCATAATTATCATAATTACTAAGGATTATATAGGAAAGTACCAAGTTAACTCGGAGAAACAGCAGTAATGCGACAAAAGACCACGCTTTCTCATTTGTAACAAGTAAATTCCTATTACGGTGACATATGACTAATATCTATGATAGAAACCAGTGGCAAACACACAGATAACCATAAATTTTAGTATTATATTTCATAATTAATTATTCATAATACAAAGAATTATGTAAGAAATATTTAAAGTGGTTCGGGAAAACAGCTGCAAATGGACATACGGGTCTTGTTTACATTAGTAATATGTAAACTACTTTTTTTTAAGTGACATGTGAATGATATGTATACTCGAACACACAAACCAACGTACAAGTAACCATACATTAATGCTGGAATCCGAGGTTTACGAAGAAACGTTGCGAAACATTTTTCAATGTATGATGAGATAGCAGCGCCACATCCGCGTTGGCCGAACATTATTACAGTGTAAGATACATCACAAACATAACTGTGCACTTGCTTGTACGCATGCACGCGCGCACGCACACACACACACACACACACACACACACGGGGGAGAGAAGGGGTGGGAGAGCAGGATGAAGTCTTTGGTCCATCTGGGCACAAGGGGCGATGCGATCACGGAATACTATTGTTTTATTTAGACACGACTTCATCAACCAAATCTAGGCTAGTAAATGTATGTAAAATATTCATGATAACCTGGACGAAACGGCAAAACTCACTTGCAAGTGACACGCCCACCCCTCGCCCAAGCCTGGTTCCAATAGATTTAGCTTCATTAGTACCGGTGTAACAGGCCAAAGTATACCCCCCGCCCAGACTATACCCGGGGTTAAACTGGCCTAGCCCAGAATATACCCCGGGGTATATTCTGGGCTAGGCCAGTTTATACCCCGGGGTTACTTTGGGCTAGGCCAGACTATACCCCCCCCCCCCCAGTCCAGATTATATACCCCCTACTATTTTTTTAAAAAACAAGTCAAGACCACAGTTTATTTCAGGCTGTTCTTTATCACCGTCATCAGATATCATATTAATACATACGTGAACACATGCTTGGCACTCATAAATCATAATACAATTAATTTAGACGAAATAATAATACATGTAACAGTTTATTTCAGTCTTAGTTTAAATTGGTGTACATACATACATTCTTGACTTCTGTTAATCATGATACATTTTAGAGGAAACAAACATGCATTAAAATACATTGATATACGAAAGGGTTGACTATCCATTCAAACTGGTATGATTGACTAATCATTTGGTTGTTTACGGTACAATACCAGGTGTCTTCTAGTCGGGATTAATTCAGCATTAATTTCACTCGTGTCTGTTGATATTATTATTATTATTATTATTTTGATAATTGGTTGGCCATGAGTAAAACATGCATTGTATTTTTGTTACGATGATGCAGAGAGAAAATGCCTGAAAACAACACACATAGAAAACAATAATAAAAACATACAACTAACCCAACTGACCGATGGTGCAATTCCATCATCCACTTCACATAAAACTAAATAGGCACTAAATTTTTTCGCCTGATGAACTCTACCTGTCCAGATCCACCTGAAACGTTACAGACTGCTAACCAGTAATATACAATAATAACAATAAGAACACGAAATCATCTTATTTACTCTTGAAAATAGAGAAAATTAAATATCAATATGTATCAGCATCATCATCATCATCTTGGAATGATACAAAGATATAAGAGGGAGTGTAAAAACGGCAGTGTCGGACTACAATTCATTCTAGAATCTATCTCAACACTGGAGCAGGCATTTGAAAGATTGAACTTACGTGTTATAGTGAATAAGGGTTTGTCACTCGCGAGTGAAATAAAATTAAAAAAAAAAAAGACCTTGTCCGTCTTTACCTTCCTAAGCTTGACACGTCCCTTGCCAGAAGATTTAACAACTGTGTATTCGCACACAAAAATACGCCAAAAATAACTTTATTTTTATGAGTGTGTTAATTATTTTATCCATTGCGACAAAGTGTATGTCAGTGCCAAACAAACAATACAGTATAAATTTTACTCATGGGCAACCAACTACAAAAACAACTACGACATGCCAACGAACCTGAGTGAAATGAGGGTTAAAGTTGAATTATATCAGTTTGAATGCATATTGGCCCCATAGCATATCAATACATAATAATGCACGTTTTTTGCTCTGAATTGTATTATGATTTACGGAAGTCAAGAATGTATGTAGGCCTATGTATGTATTACTGTGGTGCCCGTTGACAGTGATAAAAAAAATGAATTAAACTATGATTGAAATAAACTGTGTTGTGTAGGCCAAACTATATTCCACCAGTCCAGATCATACTCCCATATTCAGGCAAAATATTCAAGGATACAACATTAAGTTTTTTAAATTTTATTTCACCCACAAGTGACATACCTTTATTCACTATAACACATAACTGCAATCCTTCAAATGCCCTGCAAACTAATCCAGTGCCTTAAACCATCAGCTACATGAAATGTATACCTTTCTACAAATAAGCTATCAAAGAATTTACTAACAAGAAATATTAACGCAACATGATCCATCGAATTTTTGCCGTAACATACTGTAATTACTTTCTACAATCATAACAATGCACAGTTGTCTCAGTGGATTTAATATGTCAGTTTTCACGACTATCAAAGCTCCTCTACTAAAGCCTTCTGTCCAGTTCTGCTTGAATACTTGAAAAGATTTAACACATTTTTTACATACATGTAGTTGGTACACACACTTTGCTGCTTATAGATTCTGGAATGATGTGTAGGTCATTTTTACATTCCCTCTTATCTTTATAATATTCCAAGATGATGATGATGATTCTGATATTGATTATATTCTATTTATTTTCAAGAGCAAATAAGATGATTTCGTGTTCTTATTTTTATTACTGTATATTACTGGTTATTATGCGTTATTGTATGTGTCCCCTCCAGATGTCAGGAGTAGGATTTGGTGGATATAGTAGATGTGAACACAGTTCGTTGACTCACACCCGAAACATTCATACCTCAATAACTAAGAAACACAGGATTACTGATGTTCAGGCCTGACGGGCCATATAATCATAATACAACATTCGACTGCATAATTTACGGTAATCACAATCATAGATATTACATAAAAGTCATCGACTACAGAAATTCCAGCAAGTCTATCTAAAATAGGGTATGGAAAGAAAGTATTGTCCTATGCACTCTTTAAGTGCGCCTATCCAGGACTACGGTTCCTAAAGGACACCGGTGTAAACAAATTCAATTTGGTCGGTCTCGCTTTCATACAATCAGTAATAGCACCTAATCAGAAATGGACTGACTCATAAACCGTAGCAGCACTCAGGAATAATTTTCACAGGAATACATTTTACAAAATATCTATGCTGCTCCACACTAAGAAGTATACAGCTGGGAAATGAACATACATGTAGTTCAATCTCAAACATAATCTAACAGCTCATTACACATCTAGTAAAAGTATAATCAATGTCCTTCTCTTCGTCACAATGGGGTGACGGAAAAACTGTCACAGTTCCTGAACACATACGAGGGATCTCATCATTTCCTCGCTCGCTATGGTTTTGCGAGCGAGAGAGTCCAATGTAAGCGGTGTGCACACTTAAGCCTGGTGCACAGAGGCTTCGTCACTGTCCAGGTCTCTCACAGTGCGAATCTTTCTGTCTGTCATCTCCACTCAGGTAGGAGGCCCCCGTGACTCGTCCTTTCGCCAAATGCTCGAAATATGAATCCACTGATCTTAGTACGTGTGTTAGCTTTTATACCCCCCCGGTGGTTACTAAGGGTCTCCCTCCCGATTGGACGATCAAGGACCTAGCCACGACAAACACAAGATTGTCTTTCAGTTAACCCTAACTGCTTTCTCAAAAGGATATGTACACAACTCAAAAACCTACGCTCGAACTTCTACAATCCTACTATGTAAACAAGAACATCTCACACGCACACCAAAATCAAAGGGTTAACTTAATGTTTACAAACTTCACTCTGTCACGAGTGGAGTGAGCGATAGTTAATAATTACGGGGGGAAAGGAGGAGAGTAAAATTAACGCACGTAGACAAGTAAGTTAAAGCGTGCATGTTGTGAGTGGTGGGGGGTCTGAATGAGGCGAAAGCGCTGTATTACTATCGCTGCAAGTTAGAAGGTCCTACTGAACGGACGCTAGTAAGAGCCCAGCGGGCGAACATAAGGGGAGCAGTCGGAAGACGGATGAGAGTGTTTTTTCCAGTGATGACTGGTAGGTAGAACGTTGATTGATAATTATGATTGATGTATTATATTATATTCGTCTATTACCATGATGTAAATAAGTATATGTGAGGAATGTGGAAGTCCTTGATATTGGATATAGCAATGTGCGCCATGAGCGATAGATGAAAGTGAGTTCATGGATTTGTAGCACGAGTGAGTATTGTGTACTCCGATGGAGGTGTGTTACCGTAAGATGTTTGGTGGGTGAAAGGTGAACTATTGTGTGTACGCTTCATGGGTTGTAAGGAGAGGTGGAGTGAATAGAAATGGTAGGGTATTATACCAATGTAATGTTATTCTTGTAGGTGTCGGGGACGGGCCAAAGAGCCACCTCGGTGAGCACGGGGGATAGGCCAGCATAGGGCCGAAGGCCACACATAGGCCGAGAGTGAGCTGTCGGTGCAGGACAGTAGAGGCACATAAAGTCGTGGCAGTCAGGCCACGGACAGGGACGTAGATATGAGCGTGAATGTGATAATGTACTATTGCCATGTTGATGGGCTATTGAAATGATAATGTGCTATTGCCATGTTGAGGGGCTATTGAAATGATAATGTGCTATTGCCCTGCTGAGGTGCTAGTGGACTGCTAAGGTGTATGACAATAGGAAGGTGATATTGAGAGACTGCGGTGCCAGTGAATTATTAATGTGCTATTAAGACCCTGAGGGGAGAGGCTGAGGCCGAAGTGCCTTTAGGAAGTAACTACCGGGTTGTGGATCCGAGGAAGAGTGCATGTGAGAATAAGGCCGTTGTACGGCAGTTAATTTCAATAATATAATGTATGTAATTGCGCTATTATCTGTATAATTATGTTTAATAAATGTGTGAGTCTGATGGGTTGTTCTGTTAAGTGTTAAACTTGTTTGTTCGTGATTGTTGTCCTGTCATAACTTATTACATCTCCCACATCCCTCATCACGAAATCCGTGGCTCGATTAATAGCTGAACGCGTTTCATATTCTCCCAAAATAAACCAACTCATGACTAACAGAAAAAAGGAGCTCATGCGGCTCGTGACACCGGATATAGGCTGGCGGGGGTATAGTCTGGCCTGCTACACCGGGCTCAGATGCTATGATAAATTTTGTTCTTCAGAAGGTGAAGAATGTTGCAACTGGAAAGACTGGCCTGGCTTTGCTCGGCTCGGCAACGAAAAGGAGGGTGGAATTGATGCAGGTTAAATCATTGGGATCAATGCAGAAGATACCCCCGCATGTTCCCCTTCAGTGTGGGTGGCCTGCATGAATCCGGACCAGTATGGCCTTGACTTCTTGAGAGCCATGTAGTCGCAATGGCAGATGTTGGGTCGTCTTGTGTAGGAAGAGCTTTGCACTAGGTGGAACGTCTTTTCGTTCCTCTGGCTTGCAGAATCTAATGTTAATACTACCAATGGCAGCAACTTCCTTAGCAGGTAGATCCTGCTTCCTTGCAATTATGTGCCATTGAAGGTCTTACAGCCATCAGTCGTTAGAATTGTCTGCTACAAATTGCACAAAGGTTTCTTGGCGTGATTGTGGTACCTCAGGCCCTAGTGCACAGTGGTCTTCTGTATGGGATGATGAAAACTTAATTTATTCAGGGTGTCAATTAGGAATCGAGAGCCGATATGATGGTGCTTCTGGATGCCCAGCCCCAACTGTAGTGGATACAGGCTGAAGTGCTCTTGGAGGCGTGGCTTTCAGTATCCACCAACAATTCCCTGAGGAATAATGATAGAGACTGGCACAAATGCAGCGTTTTTCTGTGGGCTTGAAATTGGACAAGATGACGGATAGTCAGGTTTGTCTGAGAGCAGAACTTTAATGTCTGCTTTAAGGAGCTGTGCTGCAGTTTTTTTCCACTGAGTTTCTCTGTGCCTAAGTCTATTTTTACTTGCTGGACGTGAAATTCATACAGAATTGAGGTCGCTTGACTTTCTTAGGGTAACAACAACACTCTTCCCGTCAATCCCTGAAATAAAGACTTGATTACCACAATGTTTTGTCAATCTTCTTTTCACGTTTTCACTGAATGTGGCTCAGTGATGTATTCTGCAATCACCCAAACCAGATCGGCAATGGTCTGTTGCTCTTCATCATTTTATTGACATAATCCTTGTGTGAAAGCAGATGCTTTTGCGTCATCCTGCGATCTCTCTGCTTTCGCTTTCTCCGTTAATGGCTCATCCACAACCACCAAATGAATGTTTTTTTCCGGTGCCGAAGTTTACGCTACACTGCTGATGTTATAACGCGTCTTGAGCTTGTGGGCCTCTTGTGAATTCTAGACGCGCACGCACTGACCTCGACCAGGTATCACTTCCCTCTGTGCATAGTTTCAGTTTACCATCAAAATACTAGTTTTCAATTCTGACAGGAAAGATTTTAAAAGAACTGCGGCGGCATCCTTTTGTTTCAGCTGGGTTGCCACACAGTAGACAGTCCTTTCTAAAGTCAAATAAAGACTCTGGGCGCACATGCGAGATACTGATGCTCCACCTCCAACCTCGATCATTTCCTCTGACAGCAAACCCTGTGGCTCTTCGGTGTGTATATTTTCGGCCACAAGTAATGTGAACTTTCTGGCTTGCTGTAATTCTAATTTGGTCATCGCGCTTTTGGCTAGTTCTTTTGATGCCTACATTATAATTTATATCAGTATCATGGAGACTTGTTTAATTTCGATCATGTATTTTATTGACCACAGAAGCGGATGTCATCAATTTTCCTTTGCACCAATATTATTAGTAATGGCGACATCCTCATCGACAGCGAGCTCGCCACAAATGGCACAAGAGTTCCTGATAATTTAACCAAACGTGATGCAAATATCAAATGCATTACCATTAACTATTTCGGTTTGAGTTAAAAAAGAAATATCGGTACCGCAGAACCTAACCAGTGTATATGAGCAACGAAGTTAAAACTCCTTTGCTTCCATTTCAATGAGGACACGGTTGTTCCATACTTTTACGTTTCTGCTGAGGAAACTGCTTGGAGTGTAATTTGATAAAAAGATGCATCTAGGTGTGAGAGGATGAACGACTTTCTATTTTTAATGTGCTTTCATGGTAACTCTAGTGCGTGAGTGAGGGACGGCCACTCATAGTAGTTTATGGACACTTGGCCGAGTACCATTAATTGGATTATTTCCCTTGTGATACTAGCGCGGGACCCGTTATTCACATCACGGTGAAAAGCGTGCATTTTGATTGATCAGTTGGAAATGTTGACCACCGGACTTCCAACTCTTATATCATGGCTTTAAGTTTCTTACAACTCGCTCCTTCGTTGTTATCCACCGACAGAAAGACGGGAACCCGAATTCATTGTTGAGAGTAGGCAATACCCTATCGGTACAAAATAGGTACTCATGATAACGTTTGTTATCAATGGAGATACGTCGTATTAATGGACGAAAGTATCCCGCACAAATTTGTCCAATGTTGTTAGTCCTGACACTTTGAAAATTTATATTAAAACTATTACCGGGTTTCTGGTATAAGTAGTCAGTTAGAATTTTAGCAGCAAGTTTCTACTTTATAATGGTACTAATTTCGTTGTACTTTGATGCACATGTCCTATTGAAATAATTAATAAGAGGATCTCGGATTTAAAGTAAACCACGAGTTAGACGCATGTTATCCCCGATAAATCCAACCTGGGTCAAGTTTATTCAATTATTGCTGGAGGGGACGTTAGAGTAATTTCTGCAGTTTACTGGGATACCTAATTGACTTTTGTGTGCACCCTTTTAACCGTACTGTAAATTCGATTGTGTTAGGACCCTAACCGGTTATGTTGTTCGGCTGGACTCAATGTCCGAGCCTTTCACTTGTCCAACACTGGACTACGTAATAGCCCTCTCGGACGTCCGCACTGGCTCATAAAGATGATGCCAGTTCGAGTGGTCAGTAGACTCCATCAAAGACGCCGCACCAATAGGAAGCACAAGTGGACCTTGCAGTACAATAGACCGGCGGCGGCCTGCCGTGGCGCGCCTCGCCCAAAACATGGCCTAGTCCAGTTGCGCCAGTAGCAGAGAGACTTTGGCTTATGGCTGGTTGGGCTTTTTTTCTTGGTAGGGTTTTCCTATGCCTTTTTTGTTTGGTAGTGATACCTTTGTTAGTCTTTTTGAATAAATAAGATTGCCAGCAGAACCCTGTGTTTGTTAATCTTGTGAATCCTTAAGGGAGTTACTATTGAACCCACGCAGTAACCACATTAGCCACTCGTAGTTCATCCAACATAGGGCTAAGTTCTACTGCAGAACGGTGTATGGGGGGTTAGACGGCATTTTTTAAAATGTTGGTAGCTCTAGACTCTATGTATTTATTGTTTTCAAGGACTGTAGGTAACAATGGGTTCTATTAAAACTCAACCATTTTGAAAAAGGAAAACATTTTTGGCAAGAATTATCCACTCTTTGAAAATGAAGCACGAAATAATTTTATAAGATTCAACACAAGATAGAGCACAAATTGCTCACTCTCTGAAGTGAGGAAAACGACTGACCGAACTTTGATATTATTTTTTCTGCGGCTAGATATTATATTATAGCCTATATATTATAGCCTACCCTGTAGAAATGGGGGGAGGAGGTAGGTGGGAAGTGTAGTTGCAATCGGAGATAATAAAGTAGCGGTACATAGCGGTAATTCGATGCCGGAGGTCCCCGCCGATGAATAGGCTTTTGTTGTTACTAACGCACGATCACAGCATCCTGACAAGATAAGATCGTAAATTTTCTAATTAGGGGTTATCCTCGGGGTCACACAGTTCTTCGGCGACAAAATCCAACTAGAAGACGAAAGTATGGAAAGCCAGTTGGGCATAGCAGAACATTATGAAAATTTCATATTTTCAATAATTTATTTTTGAAGGTGTTAGGACACTCTGATGAAGGGGGACTTTTAATATGTTATTCAAGAACATTTTCTGAATCCAACTGTGCTAAAAGCAATTATGTTGCAATTATTATATCTAGATCAAATTTAATGATTATCTTGCCTAGACTAATAGAACCATAGATATAGTACACTAGATCGCTGAGCCAGCCAGCGGCCCACGCAACGAATTGAAAACGAGGCCGCCATTACGCTAAGCCTGAAGCTCGCCGATGCTGTACAGTCGTGCCAGCCAAGGAGTATAGCAGTAATGTTGCGGGCGTGCGTTGTTTTTTGTTTTCGGGAGAGGGGGGGGGGAGGGGGTTTACCATGTGTGAGTTTGCGAGACAATAATATACAAATCACTGTTCTAAATGCTCTTCAGAAGTTTTTGAGCATTGAAACAACTCATTATGAGACAGCTTTATACTTTCATAGTGCTATGTATATCGACCTTCAAAAAAAATAAATAAATAAATAAATGTTGAAAAAATTATCTACATCAACAATGTTAATCTTGGCGGAATTCAATTAAAATACATACCGCATATGCATTCAATGGGCTATACAACCCACCTCGCCCCACCAAAAAACAAAACAAAACGACGCACAGTGATGTTTAAAAAACAATGGTTTGACCAGCTAGCGACTCATGATTTTGATGTCCACAGTCACCCATTCAAAAAAAGCAACATTTCAATAATGGAGAAAGGAATGAGACAGAGAGCCTTATTATCAGTTAATCCAACTGAATATCAGTCAAACGTGAAGAATGTATGGGGACGACACACCCACGGGACACAGTATTTCTTGAAAGAAAGAAGAAGAGGTACAGAAGGAAAGATGGAAATCAGTAAACAGTTTGATGGAAGGAGGAGAGGTAACACATATACATCCTGTTAAAAAAGCAAACTCCACACGCTGTCGTATGTTTCACAGTAAGGATAGTCTACATCTCTTGAGGACGTTAAATGAAACATTCACTTTTGTAACACTAATAACTCGGGTCGCAAGAGAAATTGCAAGTCCACATATAGAGTAATTTTCTATTCAGGTTTAACAAGGAACCAAGAAACAATAAATACATAAAATTGTACTCACCACCGGTGTTCATGTATTCCAAGACGGGGATGAGGAGCAGCACAAAAAAAAACTACTGTCCACTAAACAGTACCAACTTGTTCAGTTTCATCCTCTTGGCTGCTTTGCCTCCAAGGATCATTCTCTGTTGGTGCAATTTGCCAGCCTTAAAGAGTCTCATCCGCAAGTAGTAAGATGCCACACTTTTGATGAGGCTAGTGATGTGGTCCTCCTCTACAATCATCTCGTGGTCATAGAAATGATCCCGCAGAGATGGGAATAGATCAAAATATTTCTCCTTTACATATGTGAGGACGAGGTTTTGAATCTGGACATCAATGAATTTCTTGTGTGGCAAGGTCTGCATGACATCTGGGCTAGGCATCACAACCCTGAATGCTTTTTCTGTTGCCAACAAAAGCTGCACAACACCGTCGGAAGGGCATACAAGACCGCCTTGATCTCTTCTCCTCAGAAAGGAGAAACGAATATCTTCCGGAGTTTCCGCACATGTCAAGGCAGCCCTGCAATCTGAACATTTTATTTTTGGAATCAGACGTGCGCACACAAATCCTGCTGTGTAGGTCAAGCATGAGTATCTCCACTCATTATCCGGGAGTGTAAAGGTGGACTCAAGCCTGTCAACCGCAGCAGCAAACATGTCATCCTGTGAGAAATCAGGCAGGTTTTGGGGTTTTGCCGGTGCCTTCAAAAGAAAACAGTCCAACTGCAACTCCTCTGTGCCATCCAGTTGAAGGCAATTAGCATACTGGGATGCTTTCACATCATTCTGAATCATGAGTGTGCGAACTGAAGCCCGAAACTGTTGTGCAGTTGGGTTGTTATTCCACCCATTTCTTTGACGAATCTGAAATAAATGAATAAATTAATAATTTCCATTCGATAAAATACAGGTAAATTTTTCTCTAAACAATAAAATCTTCAAAAAAACTTTCTGCAAGTGATTACTATAGAGTAGAATAGATACATTTGCCTGAGCAATGGTCCAAACAGCATTCTCTTTTCAATTTCCAGATGGCAAAGAATACATGTGGCAGCCTTAATATCCACAATGAGCGTGCATGACTTCTGAATTTTGCTATCCCAAAAAGAACCTGGAGTTCAGTCCTACCCACCATAGCATCAGAGGTATAAAAAAGATTATGGACATTTTATGCTGCTTTGGTATGTTTCGAAAACACGAATCCTTACCTTTCAGAGGACTGCAAACACTAGAGCACAATTATAATTTATCTATAATCAGGATCACACTAAAAAGACAGATCTCTTCTTGTAAATAGTGCTTGGAATTTTCCCAGAATTTTGCAATTATGTTGGTTAATTAAATTATTATCAGTTTCCTCTGGTCAGCATTATTTGCAAGATCTTGTAAATGCTACTTTGTTTCTGATTATCTCTGTCTCAGCAGACTATCAGATCAACAGACTTAGTCTTTTGTCCTGTTTTACAAACTCTAGATCTATTTTTTTTTAAATATAATAGGCCTATATATCTTCATAGTTAACACTGACTGACTGAGGAACAGCTACACTATCAGTATTAAGTCTATTTCACATATGAATTTCATCCTTGCCTCTATCACCTACTGTGCTAGCTCTTCATAATGGGCCTTTTTAATTGCTTACATAGCTACCCAAAGCAAATGTAATTGTAAGCACACCTCTCTTAACTTTTTTTTCCCTCAGTAGCCTACTCATATTCATCACTGAGCATCAATTGACATCAGACATTAATGTACTGTGCCAGATGTCCGGGCTGAGAATAATAAGTTGCACAGCCAAAACAGAAGTTACGAAAGCAGTTCAAGAAACGAAATCTGATTAGCCAAACCACACTAGCTGTTCTGTTATCAATACCGTTATATAGCATTAGCAGACAGTGATGCTGACTGCTGTACTTGGGTCAATGACGCCACGCTATTGACAAGCATGGGAAGCTGACAGAGTCCAGCAGGCTATCAAAAAAAGAGAACGGCGCAAGAAAAGGCCCAGTGGTACTGAACCAACGGAGCACTCTTGTCATTTATGCGGAAGGGTCTGCAGGGCAAAAATAGGACTTATCAGTCACATGAGAAGCCATAAGTCATGAAAGAACAGTCTTTCCATTCTGTCCTCTGTGTCCTTTAGTTCTCTTTATTGTCCATGTGTTGAAATTCTCAACAATTTCTGTTCTTTATTCCTCTGGTGTTGTTAAGGTCATCATCATACCTGATGGACGAACTATTATTATTTTATTATTGACTGCTAGCGGTACGCGAGCCTGTTCCTCATTAAATTTGCAATAAACTAACACAAACTTTTGACAAACAACATCAGAAAGCCATTCTCATATAATATGGATCTAGTCTATATAAAAAATCTTGCCAGGCCCATTGTATTCGGTTAATTGCACCCACATAAATCTAGATCTAGATTAGATCATAGCGGTCAATGACGCGCTGCTACTGCTGGCAGAACGAGAGCCTGTTCCTCACTAACTTTGCAACAAACAGACTAAAACTCTTGGTAAACAAGATAATAAAACCAATCAAATAAATATCTTGTGATTCCTTACCTTACAAATTGTCAGCTGGAGTTTGCAGTCGATCTTGAAACAATAACGATGTCAAAAAAAAACGAAAGTGAAACTGCACAGGAAGAGTACGCCGTCTGCTGTTTATCAGGCTTAAACAATGGCGGCCGGACTTCCTGGGAAGCGTCGGTTTCCTTTCCACCGACCAATGAGAGTCGGCGATCTAGTGTACTATACCTATGAATAGAACTACCGACTTCGCCGACAAGTATGAAACTCGGCAAAGGCCAGAATTATTTTTGCCTTGGGGGTATCTTTTATGCACCCCCGCTAAGCCCTGCACAACTTTGAAAGCTGACCTCCACCCTGGTAACCTCCAATACGGAACATATTCTATCCGGTGGTTACTTTTAGATTTGAGGTGACCACGAACACATAAAGAAAAAAGATAACATCCCGACTAGAAGACACCTGCTGGTATTGTACCGTAAACAACCGAATTTTTCACCCTTTGTTATCGGCCAAGATAGGTTGTTTTTTTTTTTTTATGTAACTTTCTGAAGAAAACATTTTTATTTCCAACTCTACGACTATGACTGTCAAAAGAATTACCTCTAAAGGCACATTGAAGGAGTGAGGTGTGGAAAATTTGGCCGTTATTGATCAACGCACGCCGAACATGCGCGTCAAACTGTGAATCCGTAATACACTCTGTCCAGTGGAGCGAACTAAAAGCCAAGACCCACTAGTTCCCTAGTGGGTCTTGGCTAAAAGCAAAGATACATGATTGTACTACATGTATGATAAGATGAGGCGGCTAGTGCTGCTAGCGAGCACAGATTTCGCACCGCCACTTAGCGGCAAACGAAGTCATGAAAGTGCCATATTTTACAAAGCAAAATAGGGAAAATGTTGAATTTTGTTCACCATTCATCTATCGCTATAGGCCTTGATTGGCATCACTTATTGTGGAATTATAACCTCAATCGCTGTGGGAAAACTGTTTTTTTTTTTTTTTTTGTAGACGCAGTAGCACTGTCACGTCATAAACTTACCGTTATATATCAAGCATTCTTTTCATATTATGCGCGATGGGCCCTGCCCCCGATCAGTGCTGAAATTGTGCTCACGGTTTTTTTTAATTTGTGCGAAGAAGACAGACATCTTATCGTTTCTAGTATCTTTGCTATAAGACAAATGGTTTCATTTTCATTTCTCTCAATTTAAATTAACATTTAAAGGTATTTTTTAATTCATTGTGCCTCTCTTTCTCTCTCTCTCTCCCTTTCTCTCTCTCTCTCTCTCATAGAAATGTGTTTTGTTTGCAGCAAATGCACCAAGTTAACTAAACTAATAGGAACATTATAAAGTACAATAACAGAGTACGGTATTATATGAGTGGACTTGACACATGTAGTGAATAATAATAATATCAACGATTTTGATGATGGTATTGTGTAGTAGTTGTATTACTGGTAACATTGATACTATTGACAACTAATTGTAACCACTACTGCAGCTACTATTACTACTACATGTATTACCACCACCATCACCACTGCTACTGACGATGATAATAATAATAATAATAATAAGTATAGTTCCCATAATGGAACTAGGCCCATGCGTATCTTTGGAGAAAAGGTTCCAAAAGTACTCAGCTTTTGACAGCTCTATGACAGCTGGTTGATAAGATGTAAGTTAGCTTGCCAGTTTACGTGGACATAATTTTGCATGTAGACGCGGGGCCCTTAGCCTTGGCCAAAGATTGCCTTGGCGCACTCTGGCTGATTTTGATAGCCCCACGAAAACTGGGTTTCCATGTGTACGGAAGCGGAACCGAAGACAACCCTTCAAGTAGTGAAATAGAAAGAATGTTTTCATGTGTGCGGAAATGTCGTTTCCGTACACACGGAAACACTAGGCCTACATGTATGTCCTTTTATTACCTGATGAATTTTTGCCCTTTCCGTTTCCTTACTCATGAAAACACAATGTTACCAGAGGTGATGTCACGTTTCAGTGAGATCCAACTACATGTAGTATGTAGTTGGCTGGTGCTTGAAGTCTCATTGAAACTTCATGATGTCACCACCCAACCAGTCGGCCGATCAGAGGCAGCTGGTAGGCGCTATAAGGCTTACATTTTGATAGGCGCCCACCTGCCGAACCAGAATTTGCTGTAAAAATTGAAGATGCCCTCCTTTCAACCTGAGGAAGGTTAAATTCTTTTTCAGATTTCGAGACTTGAAGTGATGGAGAAGTAAACGTATGTTCTTGAGTCTGCTGCATCAGCACATGCACCTATTCATTCAGCTATGGTCCTTGCAGTTCAAAGACAGATAGTTACTGATGGATTAAATTGTATTATTGGCACTCAAGATGAGAAGAAGAACGGGGCGGAAGAGGGGGGGGGGCGGAAGAGACAGAGACAGAGAGAGAGACAGAGAGAGAGAGAGAGAGAGAGAGAAATCGCATATGGCACAGACTAAGTGTAGCCTACATTATAATTTATATCAGTATCATGGAGACTTGTCTAATTTCGATCATGTATTTTATTGACCACAGAAGCGGATGTAATCACTGACTCATTCAATCGTCATCACATTCAGGACAAACAAATGGATCATCATCATCTGACTCTAAATAAACTGTCATAATCCTCAAGCGCCCACTTCTGACACTCCTGTGGGCCTAGGCGTACCGGTATGGGCCTCATCCGGGTTGATTATTTGCTTTTGATTTTGGAAAAGTGACACACACATAATGCTACCCATTTATGAAAACCAGGATTGTAAAAAATAATTTATCATAGTGTGGTTATATCATGCTTTAGCTGCACTGAGTTGGTCGGTTCATTATTTTTGGGATTCTTCTCAGTATTTTGGGGGGGGAGGGGGGGGGGGTTTGCCACAAAAGCGACCTCTCGCAGGCAAGGCTCAGGGCTAGAAATAGTTCGATAAGGTCACGTGAACATTGAATATTTTCAAAATGACGGACAATGTGGAAGTCGTCTACGTTACCAACTTCTCTATTAATGCACGACTTATCATGAGCAGTGTTGGTATTTTGGTCGGCGTGTCGGTTTTTTGTGTCTTTTCATTCCATTACCACAATTACAACGCAGGATTTTGGGGCCTTGGCTCAGGTAATATCCAAGTCTTGATAACGATTTAATCATAAATAGACTAGATCTAGATATTATATCTAGGCCTAGATCTAGATCTAGATTCTAGATCTATTCCTTGATCTAGGGCCAAGCCTGAGATGAAGTTGTAACCATCAGTGCTTTTCATACAGGATGAAATAAAAAGTTATGAGCATGTGTTAATTTTTTAAAGAAAATTGAAACAGGTAGAGATCTAGATCTAGATTCTAGGGAAAAAAAGGCTTCCTTGGAACACTGGATCAGAAACTTCAGAGAGTGAGAAAAAGAGATCACTCAACTGACTCAAGAAAATGTAGGCCAATAGGCCTAGGCCTACATTTTGAAGATTTCTTTTTCTATCTGTTAGAATATTATAATATTTCCATATTATTGTGTGTGGTGAATGCCCTCCCCAGATTCAAGGAATGAGCAGTTTCAGATGATCAGATGTTTTATGGTTTTTTAATAGGTTTTTGCAAAGACATCAGGCTACATGTAATAGTAATAGACTAATAGTAGGCCCTACTAATACTGCAGGTTTTAAAACTGAATTTTTAAAATATTTCAAAAATTTTAACTTTGTTGTAATTCTAAAGGTTTAGCAGCAGCTCTTGCATTTGCTGTGACTGTTGGGTACAAAAAGCATGTATGGGACTCAAAGCCACTGCGTCTGAGAGTCTTGATGTTAACCGGTTGTTTTATACAGCTGGCTGGAGTTTGCGGCTTTGTGGCATATCTCGTGCTGGCCATCTCAAAGAATCAAGGTTTGTGGTACCATAGAAACATTCTTTGCAATTATTTCATTTTCAGTGTTAGTAGGTAGTCTATACTGATTTTTGGTCCATTCCATGTCCAAAGAAACTGGAGGTCAATTTTCAAATTTCAACACATGAATTCAAAACCCATTTTTATTGGTTCTTATACATCTGAAGTCTCAGGAAATAATGGGTGCTGTGATTTGTACTTAGTTTTCATTTTTTTTCGGGGCCATAACAATCACATACAATTGAAAATTCAAATAAGAAATAAAAGTGGTATTTTGAATGTCAGTTTATTGAAAGAAAAATTCTTCTTTTATTCAATTTATTTTCACTATTACGTTCCAGCATAATCATTTTCCAAATACATGAAGAAAAAATCCATAAAAAATATTGTTTAATCTCCATTTAGAACATTGATCAATGTCTAAACTGCTGGTGACACATGTGACAAAAATAACACAAAAGTTAACATCAAAACCTCATTATTGAACCAAAACAGATCAAACCTTCAGAAAGTCATTCTCTTAGGGTCGTCTAATGATGACTAAAAAGCTAGTAACACTGAACAAACACGTATGCAGCAATCGAGGGTGTGACTGACACACGTGACGTTTTCACAAGGTGACACACGTGATGATTTATGTGACACAAGCAATTCAGGCCAATGAAAAGCTTTCTTCAAATCTGAATTGGTCCCTATGGCCTACAGGGATTGGGGGAGATATCTTTCTGATGATGTCAGAGATCTTGTAAAAAATCTGATCAGGTTTTTCAGGCTACTTCCAGTTTTGCTGGATAGAGCGTTGCATCACTGAAACCTGCACATCATCTCTTCCAATGGATATGACCTCTCCAGGGTAGATTTTTTATTCATATATGTAATGAGAACCCAATCACCAACTTGTAAGCCAAACAAATCAGACTCTGTGGCCAAGACAAAACTGGTTTGGTTCAAGGGCTCTGAGCCATGTTTCAACTCAATTTCTGAAAGATAGTTTGCATTGACCCAACATGCAGGAGATGCAATGCACTTTTGAAATGCCAGGGATGGCAGGTACATCTTCCCATAGTTTAGGACTTATCCCATCAATTCCTTCCTCCAAGACCTCAATGACTTGGATATTTGCCAAATGCTGTTTTGCAGTCATGACAAAATCCGAGACATTTTGGACAATTACATCATTTTTCTTACTGAGTACTTGTTGTCTGACAACTGATTTCACCTTCCCGCCAATGCCGTCAACAACACCTTTGCCATGGGAAGTTGCAAAGAACTTCCACTCGGTCGGGCATTGCAAAGTTTTGTTAATTTCTGAAAGGATTTGCAATGAGTACCTGTTTTTAAATTCTGATGTGGCCCATCAGTGTAAAGAATGAATTTGTTTACAGTGTCAGAACCCTTCAACATGTCAGCTATTTTCATCAGAGAAGTGAACACTGTATCTTTTCCTTTGTCTTTGTGGTTTGTGGCAAAAACCATAGATTTGCATGTCATAGTTTTCTGATAGATAGCAACTGTAAAGAGATGCACAGATTGTCTTGACCACAGAGCTGATTGTATTTCATTCTGATATGAACAACTATAGGCCATAGCAAAGACACATTGGCAGACAGTGACATTTGGATTATCTTTGTCTTGTTGGAAGGCATTTGCCTGGATATGCTTGATTCTATGCTTGATTCTAACATGTTCTTGAAATGCTCCTCAGTCTTCAAAGACCAAATCAAGAAGCTCACCATCGCAAGTTTGATGGAGAGCTACATGAATCCTTCCAGAGCATTCTTCCTTTTCCCACATCTTCCAGGCAACAGTCTCACTCAAATCAATTTGATCTTTCACTTCCTCTCTATACAACTGACCCCCTTTGCAATCCTCATAATTTGCCTTTCCAACAATCACTTTCATATGTTGCACCTTCACACAAATATTTTGACCAAAATGCAATGGGAAGATATTCATGGGTCAAGGCACTGAGTTTCAATTTGAAATTCTCATGAACTTTGCATTGAAACTGATCTTCTGGTGTGTGTTTCAAAGGCAAAACATTCACTGGTCTGAATGAAGCAAACTTGCTAAACCCAATCTGAACATCAGGATGTAATTTTGAACAAGGCATAAAGAAAGGGATGTAGTATAAGAGAAACAAACACTAGTTAGATTGATGTAACTGAAGTGACCAAAATTGCTGTTTCTGTTAATTGTGACACACGCACCGCTTTTTTGACACCCTCCCACCAAGCTATCGTTGTGCCAAATTTAAAATGTCAAAATGGTAAAGCAGAAAAGTTGGAGAAGATCCTAAACAAAAGCTGGAAGGGTGTTTTGGTGAATTTGAAATGAATGGTGCAATTTTACTCTGTTTTAAAAGGAAAAATCCAGTATCGTGACACACGTGACATGGAATGTGTCACGAGCCGCATGAGCTCCTTTTTTCTGTTAGTCATGGGTTGGGTTTATTTTGGGAGAATATGAAACGCGTTTAGCTATTAATCGAGCCACGGATTTCGTGATGAGGGATGTGTGAGTGAAGTTTGTAAACATTAAGTTAACCCTTTGATTTTGGTGTGTGTGTGAGATTTTCTTGTTTACATAGTAGGATTGTAGAAGTTCGAGCGTAGGTTTTTGAGTTGTGTACATATCCTTTTGAGAAAGCAGTTAGGGTTAACTGAAAGACAATCTTGTGTTTGTCGTGGCTAGGTCCTTGATCGTCCAATCGGGAGGGAGACCCTTAGTAACCATCGGGGGGTATAAAAGCTAACACACGTACTAAGATCAGTGGATTCATATTTCGAGCATTTGACGAAAGGACGAGTCACGGGGGCCTCCTACCTG
This sequence comes from Onchidella celtica, assembly GCA_963931925.1. Taxonomy (NCBI): domain Eukaryota; kingdom Metazoa; phylum Mollusca; class Gastropoda; order Systellommatophora; family Onchidiidae; genus Onchidella; species Onchidella celtica. The sequence goes on from OZ007582.1 coordinate 24,608,594, forward strand.
AGTGGAGATGACAGACAGAAAGATTCGCACTGTGAGAGACCTGGACAGTGACGAAGCCTCTGTGCACCAGGCTTAAGTGTGCACACCGCTTACATTGGACTCTCTCGCTCGCAAAACCATAGCGAGCGAGGAAATGGTGAGATCCCTCGTATGTGTTCGTGCCAGGAACTGTGACAGTTTTTCCGTCACCCCATTGTGACGAAGAGGAGGACATTGATTATATTTTTACTAGATGTGTAATGAGCTGTTAGATTGTGTTTGAGATTGAACCATGTTCATTTCCCAGCTGTATACACGTACTTCTTAGTGTGGAGCAGCATAGATATTTTGTAAAATGTATTCCTGTGAAAATAATTAGTGAGTGCTACTACGGTTTATGAGTCAGTCCATTTCTGATTAGGTGCTATTACTGATTGTATGAAAGCGAGACCGACCAAATTGAATTTGTTTACACCGGTGTCCTTTAGGAACCGTAGTCCTGGATAGGCGCACTTAAAGAGTGCATAGGACAATACTTTCTTTCCATACCCTATTTTAGATAGACTTGCTGGACTTTCTGTAGTCGACGACATTTATGTATATCTATGATTGTGATTACCGTAAATTATGCAGTGGAATGTTGTATTATGATTATATGGCCCGTCAGGCCTGAACATCAGTAATCCTGTGTTTCTTAGTTATTGAGGTATGAATGTTTCGGGTGTGAGTCAACGAGCCGTGTTCACAGCTACTATATCCACTATATCCCACCTCTGACAGAATGGGCTTTTTATCGTAACTCACCAGTTATCGTCTAATCTGACAGAGCTCGATTTTCTAAGAATTTTGATACCAAATTTATTATTCTGGCTTAAAAGTTAAATGCTTTGAAAGTTTTCAAAAGTGAAAAAACACCTCAAATTTGCTACCATTTGCGAATTGCATGATAGTATGATAGTCCTAAAGTAACAGTTGATTGAGTTATGGCGTTGAAAATTCTTAGTTTCCATGTCAAGAGGGTGTACATCACACTCAATTTTTTTCGAGGGGTACAGATATATAGTTGACTCCACATAAAATGAAGTCGCTTAATGTGATCTTCTTTTTGTGTGATGTTTTTCTTTTATCCCTTCCCCAATGCCTCATTTCTGTGGGGAAAAAGCGCTTAATATGACATCTTTCTATCCGTCGTTACTCTTTGCGTGATCTCATTTTGAAGTCCCAAAGAGGAAAAAAAAATGCTTAGGATGATTTTCCTAAAACGTGTCATGGTCAAAATATACGCCGTCATCTTTCATAATCGTTGTTTCGCTACAGCTTGTACCTGCCATTGTTCTGTGTCTGCCTGGCCATGCTTACACCTGTTATGTCACCTACCCAGCATGCGCCCGAAGTGCCATGCGTACGTCTGGATGTGGTCGCTTTGTCCATGAGTATAGGATTTTACGAATTTTAATCTGCTGGCATCACCGATTCCTCGCACTCTCGCGAGCTCAAATAAGTTGTCATGTGTTATTCATCAAGTGGATCGATAATGCAGTATAATAGTATCAGTAAATGGTGCATCAGATGTCGTAAGATTCACACTCACAGGGCCACCGATTTTACTCAGGTCAGGCATTGAGAGCGGAGGTTACAATAGGCAGAAAGAGCAACGGGTTACCCACGAGGAGGTACCGTAACATGTGTGGCCACAATTTTTGAACTTTTTTTTAAAACTACGCAATAGGGATTCAATCGTTTTTATGGGACACGGAGCAAAGACAATCGGCGCCAGCAAGTCCACGAAGGTGTCAAATACCATTGTCACCGCAGATGGGCGATGTTTATTGTGTTAGTTTAGGCTCAGTACTACATGATGCGAGTGTGACCAGCGGGAGGGTCTTGTATGATATATATATATTCACATTTAAATAAATAATGCAGTGCAGCCCAAGTAAACCGAACTTTGGTAATTCGAGTTTCTGCTAAATAGAGGTGATTTTGACATGAGGTTTTTTTCTTTCTTTATCTCTATTAAACATTTACTGCTAATTCGAGTTCGAACTGCCCCAATTCTGATAAATAGAGCTGATCGAGGGCTCTCATCCTCCATCAACTCACAATGTAAGTTAATGTAACTTCTGATTTCCAGCCCCGTGGCCGTGAAAACCAGTTTCCATAAACACGCTGACACAGGCCTGTTCAGCAACTCTTTATTCTTACAGTCTTAGCAGCTATTGAGGGGGAGGCCAAAAATGATGCAATGAGTAGGTTGCAGAGCCTTCCTCTTACGTGTCTGTCCTGACCAAGCGAGAAACATGCCCAGATGGTGGCAACATGATTCTGCCCGGATGACCAATTATACTAACAATACTCATACTGTGCTCGCATTATGGCCAGTGAATTTGTTGATTGCCTTAACATGCTTAACATGATAACTCAATAAAAGCTTAACATAAGCAGTGTTGACTGTAAAGTGTACTATGACAACTATGAGCATCTCATTTCACTCTTTTTTGTTATCAAACTTCATTTGACGCCAATTTTTTGTCAACACTTACAAGGGAGGAAAAAATGTTTTTTTTAATTGAAAAGGGTGTCAACTACGTGTTCTGCCATTGACTTAGCACCAAGCATAGGACAAAGGTGAAAGCATAGGCTGGGTCTATAAAAATAGTGGGTGCTTTGTGCAGAAACATGCCTCATGTTTGATTTCGGCATGCCTTTATTGTACAAAGGCTGAGGTTCATTTGCGTATAATTTTGATCCCGGTATATTATGGTTTCCTCCAGTTTCTCGGTCAACAAACTTTTCAATAAATGATTTTCAAAGGAATTTCAACTCAAAACATGCATTGAATGAATTTAAATTTAAACCTCAATTATGTGGCTTTCTGTGTGAGTTATTTTCAAACACATATGCTACATCGATGCTAATGCTATGCTCTGCGATACTTTGTTATGAGGGAGTCAAATCAGTACATTTGTTGTATGCAGCTCCAAGTGAAAATGGCACTTCTAGTTCAAGTCTAGTTCAAGTAAGAAAAACAGACAACTGCAATCATTAAGGGGGGGGGGGGGGGGCGCGGGTCCTGAAATCGAAATTAGGCTTAAAAATACTGATATCGCGATTTTGTACTTTTCGGTTAGTTTATCCATTTAGGAACACTATTTTATTAACCAAATGTCAATTTTGAATGTTTATAACCTTTTAGTGAGGTGGGGGGTCAAGAAAAAGGCACAAGAATCATGCCATTGGGCTGCAAAATTAGCACTAAATAACATCTTAGTGTCGATATCAAAACCCCTACTCCTCCATACACATCTGTCATAAGCCTTTGGTGGTTTGGAAATCATTGTTGAGGCTCAGCACACCAGTAATGATGACTTTAGCCATGTGTAACACGTTTCAATAACATTTTCATTGAAAAAAGCTTTCAAATGCGATTTTCTCGAAATTGCACCTTTGATCTGTGATTTGTGAACTAGTTTTTTATTTATTGACCAATTGGTATAAAATTTGGCTAACAACATGTTTGAACAAATCAAAAAATTCATATGTTGTTTAACTTTTCATTTTTTTTTTGCGGTTGATATTTTTTGTGATAGAAAATAAGAAAAAATGGAATTCCGCTACATACCATTTTCAAAAATTTATAACAAAAGATCTGTCAGAGATATCAAAATTCCCTTCTGTATAAAGTTTTTAATTGGATTGAATAAGACATAAGAGAAGTTTCAAATAAATCCAGTAAAATTTGGCGAAGCCTATCTATATTGAATTTAGTACTTTTTGGGGACTCAAAATCCAAGATGGCGGCGCTTCCATGGCAACAATATGACAAAAAAATTTTTTTACATTTTTATTCTACTAATTCAGACATCCTGAATTTGATTATAATAGTTCAAATTGTCTATTTCTCATAATAACAAAAATTGCCTTCAGGACCCGCGCCCCCCCTTAAACAATACAAGATAGTACTAATACTATTTTGACGGAGGAAGAATTGAACTTTATTTTGATGGATACATACTGTCTTACACAGACAAACAGCAGCAGTAGCCTTGTAATGCTGGCCTAAAATTATGCGAAAACGGGATTTTGTCTCTTTAGTCCCCACTAAAGAGACAAAACTAGTGTTAGTAAATAAACAGCCAAACTTGACTGTTTCAGGCATTTACCTAAACCACAATGTAAATCATGCTCAATAACTCATACTGCAATCTTTCTGTAACTGCTCTCTCATTTCGAAATTAACCATTTACAAATCGACGGCGCCCCGAGCAAACCTCTTGAACCTCAGTTTTGAACTTTCAACTTTTTTCCCGCTAAACAGGTTCGTTACATATTCCCCCATATCCAGTAAAAATATTAGACCTGAAAAATGATTAGAAGTTAATTAAAATGCATCTTTGCAAACCTCTTAAATCTCCACCTCGTGTATTTGCTCTGAGCCAACCTCCGAAGTCTCCGGTGAGACAACCGGCCAGGTGACACGGCCCACGCGTTTCACCTGTAATGTGAGATCAATGCCTTGCATACTCTCTAGACAATGCCCACGACATGGTAACACGCCCTCGGTCATCCCAGGTGTGACTAATCTATGACACAACTATTGTGTGACACGTTTATATAGACCATTTCTGTATCACATCATTTCTGCTTTAGAGTAGTCTGTCATGGAGCTATTTATCCAGAAGTAGCATGCTGGTGGCTTTGAGCCAAAGGCAAAATCTAAAAGCAAAGCGCAAATCACCTCCTTCTACACACTCCACACTAGCCAAAAGGAAGAAACCGGAAGATACAGAGAGGGTAGACATGTCTGCCAGTCTCTGATGTCATTGACGAGAATGGCGAGCTGATGGACCTATCTATAGACTCTGTGCTCCTTGACCCAGATTTCTCATTTACAGAATTGGCCAGGAAATTGGACCACAAGAATGAGAACTTACTTCAGCACTCTACTGCATGGCAGCCCCAAGCAGGAGACCCATTGCTGCTCTCATGTGATAAGACTATGCCGTCACACTTCAGGGAACCATCAGTACCATCATCATCTCATGAGGCGGCGCAATCTTCATCTCCAGAGCCAGTGCCACCCACATTTACAGAAGGAAAGCCTCCTCCTCTTGAGCCATCACCATCCTCAACTACAGTGGCAGTGTCATCTCCATGTTTAGACGCCGATTTACCTCCACCACCAGATTGGATGCTGTTACCTGACTCAGAACTACCAAGCCATGAATCAGAGCTACCCCCACTCCCAGATTTTGCTTCCTCGTCCTCAGAGATAGAACTACCACCACCTTTAGCCTCCAAGTGTGCATCTCCTCAGCCATGTTCCACTTCAGACACCCCTGCACCAACAGCCTCCAGCTCTACTGAAACTGTGTACAGACATGCAGAAAGTTCTCGATGTCGCCTCAAAGGAATTGAGTATGTTGGTCGTACAAAAGCCAGCGATCACCAAAAAAGTGCTAAGCCACGCAGAGTCCTTGGAGAGTGTTGTAAATGTAAAGCAAACTGGAAAAACTGCAATGATGTGAATGACACTGACATGATGTCTACATTTGACTAGTTCTGGGCTCTTGGATCCTGGGAGGCTAAAAGATTCTTTGTCAGAATCCTGGTTACTGCGACCAAACACGATGAACATAAAACGGTTTTCAAATATTTCCTTCAAACTGATGACAAGAGAACAGAAGTTTGCAAAGTGTTGCTTCTCAGCACCCTGGCTACTGGAAAATGGTCTGTGAGGAACTGGTGCCTAGCACAAACTGCAGTCACTCCTGAAGAAAGCGTTGAACATGGCATGAGAGGATCAGAAGCGCTACTGTCAATAAAATGCCACTGCATTACTGCAGGAAAACTACCACCAAACAATATCTAGAGAGACAGTTTCATTCACTCCAGGATGTCTTCAGCGGCTACACAGAAACCTGCATCACTGATGGTGTGTATCTTTATTACAACAAGCATTTTCGAAGATATTCAACAGCAGCAACATCGGCATCTTCCATCCACGAAAAGATCAGTGTGACATTGTGTCGCCTATGAAAAAGGCAATCTAGAGGAAACTGAGTCAACTCATTGGAATGCTCATCGACAAAAGGAGACAGAGGCACAGGAAGCAAAGGCTCAGGACAAACATTTGGCCGAGAATGACCAAGACATTTTGTTAATTTGAATGGACCTGCAAGCAGTTCTCCTGTCTCCTGCATCTAACGCGTCAGCAATGTACCTTAATGATGGTCCTGATTTTACAGAAAGGATTACATAAAATTCTCAACTAGATAAATTCCTACAATATTATATTTTGTCCATTTGCAGTGTTAAGAAGTTACTAGTAAGAGTTTCTATTGTATCAGTGCTTAAATATGCATGTCATCTTTTGCTTTCTTCTCCTTTACCTGTATCAAATGTGTTACTGTATTTTGAAAAAAAAAAAAAAAAAAACAGGAAAAAAAAAAACAACCTTCAAACAAAATTTGTTTTCTTGGACAAGTGATGATATAATGGTCAATCTCTGATTCTGAGGTCTGAACCCTGTTGACTGATATATACAATAGGCTAATCATTTTTTGCCACCTGTCAGTCTTGGGCGTCTCGGGGAGTCCTGTCACCACCCACACGCAACGCATCTCGCGCCGAGCTGGTCATGGAGTCGGCCAACCGAGAAATCTGCCTCGAGCGAAGCTCTTAACCCCCCCCCTGTGACAGCAAAACTCAGATCTCTTCAAAATGATAATTATCGTTACATGTAATGGTATTTACCGTCACATACGTTTTTGGCATTACTTAATAGGTATAACTTCGGACTTTTAGTCCATTTTATTGATTAGGGTGGCCGCAATTCTGTTTTTTGTCTCTCCTGTAAAGGGCTACGAGGTTTGCTTAGAGCACCGCGGAAATGCGATATGTAAATTTAATGGTTTTGTGAATTTCAGGTGGAGAAATTCCTGTCTCTTATTTGTGAACCAAGACATACACGATAGATGAAACTGAATAAATTAGACATTTTCTTGTGAAAGTAATACATGTATTACAATCTAGTACAAATCCATCTTTTAATAGCGGTGATGAATAGTTATATTTCACATCAGAAAAGAACATCAAAATTTGAACAGTATCTGGAGCAATTTTTTTTTTTTTTGTACTACTACTAGGTAGTTTATTTGGGTTCAAAAGGTTTGAGTATTTTATGACTGTACTTGTGCCAAGTGTTGTAGGCATTGTTTTCGTAGCTGGTGCAGAACTTTGCATTACATTTTTATTTTTGGAAAGTGGGCATCAGCTTGAACCATATGGTTTGAATCATGCATAGCTTCAACATCTCCACCTATATTTTAATACTGCATGGTGTGGCGATTTCCCAGTTAAGGATTTCTAAACAGTATAGTAATATGCTACACTCTGGCTAATGATGTGAACTGTCACATCCAAGAAAACAGCAGATATGGGTTGTTTTCTATCCGATCCAGGAGGTCAGCCATTTTTCTCCATGGTGACCGTCTGGCCACCTACTCACTGAGGTTGACTTTGATCTAGTTCAGTTAACTATTTCATTTCCACGTACATGAATTTATGTATATATACCGCCTTTCTACAGTCTAATACGGAGTAGATATAATTATGATTTTCAAAGCAAACCACTGTACTTTTGAAAATTACTCCTTTTTTTTTCAGATTTGAATGATGATACTATAGGAAAAAATTGTACAAACACCACAGCCGTGATAGCCCAAGTACATTGTTGTATTTTTGATAGTGCTAGCACGTCTTTATAAATGCATCTTCCTAAAACTAAAATCAGTGTGATACGTCTAGACGAATGAGTTTTTGATGCTGAATTTGGTTTCATTTTTTCTTAATGGAACTGACCCAAGTTAGCTTTTCATAGCTTTGAACTGACTTTCATTCTGTTGCAGCTGTAGCTTTAACTTCGTTGCAGCTGATTTGAATTCTGTTCTTTTTGCCTTTGAATTGTCCTGGGGCTATGTGAGATCAGTGCTTGTCATTAGTGTCAAGCAGAGTTAGGACAAAAATAATACAGAACCATAATACATGTATTATGTGCTGCATATTTGTAAAAATGTGCAAACTACCAGATGTCTGCCTTTGTCTCTTCTTCAGAAATTATGTCCATAAATACATTGTAAAATATTAATTACAGGTATGCAAATATACCCATGCTTTTTTTCTTCAGATTTGGTGGTGTATGGGCCAGGCTACTACCTCACTTGTGTGTGGTGCTTCATGACCTGGAAGTGGGGATTTGCCCTTCTTTTGTACTCAAGAACTTTTCTGCGTTCATTCTCTGACATGGATCATATCATTGAAGGAGAGAAAACTGCTGGCAGGAAATCTTACAGTTCATTTGATTCTAGATGATTTTTTTTATTATGTCTCACTCTATGTTGCTACTTTGAGCAGCTTTGGAACTGAAGTGTAATTAGTATCCATTTAATTCAGAATTCAGTCTTGCAACATGTATTATTACACATATATGTGTCATTGTTCACTGTCTTGTGTTCAGATTAGGACAAAAATCAGGCCAGTTCTCTGCTGGTCACAAAAAATCAAAAGAGAAATCCACATGTAGTTGTTGTGTAAACAGAAAGCGATTGTTATTCATTGATACCAGGATACAATATACAGACATATATTACATTTTCTGTGGGCCTATATATCCATGAAAAAAGATCTAGATCATTGTCAGCATCAGGATCTTTCATCATCCGGCACCTCCACAGAACCACAGAAATGTTTTCGTATCATATCAATTATCATATTTATTTTAGTTTTAGACAAATACAGTCGAGCACAAGAAACTCGAACACATCAAAGTCAAAATGACGGATCCCATGAACAAAGATCTAGGTCCCGAATTTATTTCTCAAATTCTTTTTAGTTATTTCACGCGAACCTCGAACTGTGACATGGATTTGTTGAACCAGTTTTCCTGCTGCGAGTGTGATCCAAGTAGCCTAGAGGAGTAGAAAAAAAAAACACCGAACGCCAGAAACTTCATCCGGTTAGCCATAGCATAGCCCAGTAGTGGCAAGATAGTCTTCTCCCGATAAAAAGGGCGATTAAAATACCTGAGACCAATGATTCGGGCAGGAAATAAAAAAACCTTTTTTTGTTTTATTTGGTTTGTCCCATATATGCTGATAGAAAAAAAAGAAAGAAAGGAAGTGCTGCCGTATGAACGGTAGATCTAGTAAAGCCGAACAGAGAAAAATAGCGAGTTGTGTTCACCCTTCAGTTTATTTTATCGCTGTTGGGGCTGACTTGGAAACGGTCCTTACCGAAGTGCTTCCAAGAGAGAACCAAACAAAAAAAAAATGCGTGCGGGCACAAGGTCGCGTGCCGCGATCGCCATGCGCGTCAGTTTAATATTGGCTTCTCTTTTACTGTTGGGGGGGGGGGGGAATTAAGGGAGGTAATCCGTGGTACATGTTGTCAGCTGTATTTACTATTATTGTCCTTTAAAGTTGAATATATATATAATATATACAATAGTAATACCTCATGGTTAATGCTTCTGTTATTCCTCGAAATTCGGCAAACTCGAACTGGGTGAAGCCGCCCCAAAGAATTTGAGTTTTCCGTGCTCGCATGTAAATTTAAATTAAAATAGAACTGAGAAATAGAATGTGATATCCACCACCTCTGTTACTGTGAAATTGGTCTATTTCTTGAAAATATTGTGAGAGGATGAACGATTTTTATTTTAAATAATGTGCTTTCATTGGAATGCTAGTGTGTGAGTAAGGTATGGCTAATCATAGAGGTTTATGGGTAGTCATCTGAGTGCCATTACTTGAATCACTTCTCTTGTGTACTGTAGCACGGGACGCGTTATTCACATCGATGTGAGGAAGCGCACATTTTTATTGGTCAAATAGAAATTGTGACCAGTGGGTATCCAGCTCTTGTATCATGCGTCTTCTTTTTTGTCAGCCATCAGAAAGACAGAAATTCGGGTTCATTTTTAAGAGTAGGCAATACCCTTCCTGTACAATATAGGTGCTTATGATAACATTGTTAATAATAATAATAATAATAAGTCATTTCTATAGCGCCTGATTCCACAGAAGAGTGCTCTAAAGCGCTTAACAGTTCTCTCAGTCACACACACACATTTTCATCAACCTATACCTAATCACTGTCTCAAGAATGTTACATATCCTGCGTATACGCTTTTGTAAACAACACTGTTTTAAGTTTTCTTTTGAATTGGATCAAGCTGTTTGAATGTTTCACATGATCAGTCAAGTCATTCCACATTTTAGGTGCACACACTGAAAAAGCTCTTTCTCCCATGATTGTTCTTGATCTGGGCACTACTAATAAATTTGCTTCTGCTGATCTCAATTTTTTGGGTGGGATGTATTTTTCAATGAGCTCTGCAAGATATTCTGGTGAGCTTTGATTGAGGCATTTAAACACAATGCATAAAATCTTAAATCGAATACGCTCTCTAGCAGGCAACCAATGAAGGTTTTGAAGAACTGGTTGAATATGTTCTGATGTTTTTGATAAAGTAACAAGTCTAGCAGCCTTGTTCTGGATCTTTTGTAATCTATAAATAGTTGCCTCAGGGATACCAATGAGCAAAGAGTTGCAATAATCTAGATGACTGACAATAAATGCCTGGACCAGAATCTTTGCGGTCTCTTCATCAATACATTTTCTGATCTTACTGATATTCCGCAAGTGAAAGTGCATTGTTTGGCAAAGTTTTGTAACATAGGTTTTCATGGACAGGTCTGAGTCGAAATAGACGCCAAGGTTCTTAATGGCTCCAGATGTTACGTTGATGGTAGTACCGTCAAGATTTAAGTTATCAATTTTCACATTAGATCTAGAATTTTTTGCTCCAAGTAAAATTATCTCAGTTTTGCTGTCATTGAGTTTGAGTTTATTGTCAAACATCCATTGCTTGACATCCTGTAAGCAGTTCTCGATGGCCTGGATCCGTTGTTGCTCATCACCTTGGCAGATGGGAATGTACACTTGGGTGTCATCAGCGTACAGGTGATAATCCAATCCATGACTGCTGATGATGTCTGATAGGGGTGATGTGTACATGATGAACAAAATGGGCCCTAAGACAGAGCCTTGAGGCACCCCATAGATAAGTGGTGCTGATGGTGATGTTATTGCACCCCTTCCAGATGTTGAGGAATGAATGAGAACTGATTGTGATCGGTCAGTTAGATAAGATTTAATCCATTCTAATGCCTTCCCTCCAATCTTGAAATATGATCTCAGTCACGCTAAGAGCAGAGCCTGGTCAATCGTATCAAATGCAGCGCTGAGGTCAAGAAGAATGAGCGCCACACATTGTTTCTGGTCTGCATATCTGATGATGTCATTGTGGACTCGCAAGAGGGCAGTTTCCGTAGAGTGAAACTCTTTGTAGGCAGATTGAAATTTCACAGAGAGGTCATTGTTGGTAAGATGCGCCTTCAATTGCATTGCAACCAATCTTTCGATGACTTTAGAAAGGAAAGCAATGTTGGAAACGGGTCGATAGTTGCTCATGTTGTTGCGATCGAGGCTGGGCTTTTTGAGAAGAGGGGTCACGAGTGCTTGTTTTAGTGCGACCGGTACTGTGGATTCATGAAAACTGCTGTTCACAATAGATGTTATTGATGGGGCGAGTTCTCTAGCACATGATTTGAGAATCCAAGTCGGAATGGCATCTAACATACATGTTTTGTTTGATGACGATAGTAATAATTTCATGGTTTCATCCAAATTGACAGGCTGGAATTCATTAAGTAATACATCTAAATCACTTTTTCCAGGCGTATAATGATCGTCTCCCTTTTGTTGGTCAAATTGGTCTCTGATTGTTTGAATTTTGTTAACGAAAAAGTCTGAAAAATCCCGAGCCAGTTCTTGGGGGTCAGTGTGCAATGGTAGACTATTCTGATCTGCATCATGTCCCATCAGGCCTTTGACTATTTTGAAAAGTTGTTTGGGTTCGCGTTTTGCCTCATTGATGTTTTGGAGAATGTGTTTTCTTTTGGATTGTAATATTAATTTATTGGTTCTGGTTTTTGCAGCGTGATAGTTCTGTCTATCAATTTCCATATGAGTTCTTCTCCATCTTCTTTCAGAACGACGCCTTTCATGTTTGGCGAGTCGAATTTCATCATTGTACCATCTGGTGTTGGGTCGCAGAATGATCTTACGTTGTTTCAGAGGTGCATGTTTCTCTAGGGTCTCATTGAGGGCTCTATTGAAAAGTTCTACCTTTTCTTGTACACATATTGCCATATCAAGTTTCTCCAGGAGGCCTATGGCTGAGATGTCACTGATGGAGATATGACGTATTGATGGTCTAAAATATCCCGCATAAGTTTGTCGAGTTTTGCTTATCTCGTCACCTTTGAAAAATTATAAAACTAGTACTACAGAGTTTCTGGAAAAACTAGTCGGTTAGAATTTTAGTAGGAAGATCCTACTTTGTATTGATACCAATTTTATTGTAATTCGATGCACGTATCCTAGTAAGATCGTTAATAAGAGAGTCTCGGATTTCAAGTAAACTTTGATCTAGATGCGTGTTATTACCGATAAATCCAACCTGGGTCAAACATATTTAATTATAGCTCAATAGGGGGATAGAGTAACTTCTGCAGTTTACCGGGATATCTGTTTGATTTCTGTGCATACAGCATTAGCTGCACTAGGAATTTTTTGTGTCGGTACACTGACCAACTGTTCAGGTCTAGGCCCTACACCAGAGCATTCGACCTGTTGACTACTGGATCTGCTCTCTCCCATGTCCGCGCATGCCCTATAAATATGATGCCAGATCGCCAGTGAACCCTGACCAGTAGTACAGTAGCTCGAGGGCTTGTCCCCCCGCCCAAGACATGTCGCTGTAACACAAGAAGAACACAGAAACTTTGGCTCATGGCTGGTTGGGTTTTTTTTTTTTGTTTGTTCTTTTTTTGAATAAATAAGAGCATCCACACAGAACCTGTGTTTTTTGTGTATCCCCAAGAAAGACTGAACCCCCTATGGATAAACCAACAATTGTCAGTCGTTCGTCCTACAATATCATTCAGGCTCATTTTGCTGCGATATATGCATTCACTCTCTTCTTCAGAAATTAGGGAGAAACTGGTGTGCCCTGCCAAGAACTTTGAGCTGCAAGTTTTATATATTTTGGGCATTTGGTATTTGGTGCTTGCATTGATACTTGTACAAAGTAAAATTGCAATGCTGGAAAGTTTCTTTCCCTGGTTCCGGACACCGTGTAAGACTAATTCATTCATGTGGCTTTTACAGTAAGAGGGTTAAGAGGAAAAAAAACATGCTATTGCATACCAGTTCAAAATATCACTCTTCTGCAACTCACATGACAAAGACTTGCAGTAGGTACCCCAAACTGATTTTGGAAAGTGGCTATGTCGGTAAGTTTTGGCTTCCAGTGGATAGATCTCAGTATACTAAGAATTTTATACCAAATTTGTCTCTGTATCTCCATATTTGAAAATTGGGACATTTTGAATTTTTAAAAATTTGTTGTAATTGTGTCATCAGCCGCGAAGCCAACTTTGACCTCCCATAAAATGACTGTTTATTGAGCAATTGCATTAAAAATTCTCAGTATCCAAGTCAAGGGGCTTATTTTTTTTTCGAGGGGTACAAACATAATACAAGCATCTCATTTTACTTTTTTTAGTCAGCAAACGTCATCCGACAGGGGAGACAAAAAATAATGTTTTCTTTTCTTTTTAATTGAAAAGGAGGTCAGCCGTGTCACCATTGACTTACCACTGAGTGTTGGACAAAGGTGAAGGAATCAAGCATTGGATGGGTCTATAAAAACAGTGGCGCTTCGCTCCGAAACATGCCCTATGTCTCATCTTGGCATTCCCTTATAATACAAAGGCTGATGTTTATTTGCGTATAATTTTGACCCTGATAAATAAAAGTTTCCGCTAGTTTCTCGGTCTACAAACTTTTCAACAGGGGTGGGTCCTGAAATCGAGTTTTGGGCTCAAAATATCGATTCTTGCTTTTGTCGATTTTCAGAAGGTTCAAACATTTCTATTTACGTTTTTGATACTCATTTGACATAGCTAAGCCTTTTTCCATGAAAAACAAGACTTTCATGGGAGAGGGTCAAGTAAAATATTCGCTTCCAATCGAAGAAAACACGCTATAATTGCCAGTTCAAGACACAATGAAACGCCATTTCTGGCCGATTTGTGGTATGGGGACCCTTATATTGGAATCTCCCACTTGTATGAATGACCTAGAATGGCCAGGAATGTATTGAGACATTTGGTAAACATTCAGACACTTTCTTCAGCCAAAAAACCTTTGCAAATTTTCAAACGAGTTTTACCCAAAACTTTTTTTTTTCACGTTAATTTCCTAACTACTGTTGGATGAACTACGAGTGGCTAGTATGGTTACTACGTGGGTTCAATAGTAACTCCTTTAAGGATACACAGGATTAACAAACACAGGGTTCTGCTGGCAATCTTATTTATTCAAAAAGCCTAACAAAGGTATCACTACCAAAAAGGCATAGGAAAAACCCTACCAAGAAAAAGAAGCCCAACCAGCCTTAAGCCAAAGTCTCTCTGCTACTGGCGCAACTGGACTAGGCCATGTTTTTGGGCGAGGCGCGCCACGGCAGGCCGCCGCCGGTCTATTGTACTGCAAGGTCCACTTGTGCTTCCTATTGTTGCGGCGTCTTTGATGGAGTCTACTGACCACTCGAACTGGCATCATCTTTATGAGCCAGCGCGGACGTCCGAGAGGGCTATTACGTAGTCCAGTGTTGGACAAGTGAAAGGCTCGGACATTGAGTCCAGCCGAACAACATAACCGGTTAGGGTCCTAACACAATCGAATTTACAGTACGGTTAAAAGGGTGCACACAAAAGTCAATTAGGTATCCCAGTAAACTGCAGAAATTACTCTAACGTCCACTCCAGCAATAATTGAATAAACTTGACCCAGGTTGGAATTATCGGGGATAACATGCGTCTAACTCATAGTTTACTTTAAATCCGAGATCCTCTTATTAATTATTTCAATAGGACATGTGCATCAAAGTACAACGAAATTGGTACCATTATAAAGTAGAAACTTGCTGCTAAAATTCTAACTGACTACTTATACCAGAAACCCGGTAATAGTTTTAATACAAATTTTCAAAGTGTCAGGACTAACAACATTTGCCAGATTTGTGTGGGATATTTCAGTCCATTAATATGACGTATCTCCGTTGATAACAAACGTTATCATAAATACCTATATTGTACCTGTTATGTGGTGATAACAAACAAAGAGAAGTCAGTTGTAGCCGGGAAGATAAGCAACTTTATTCTGGTAATATTTACAGGTCATTAGTTATATACAGTATCGCAGTAGATGTACATAATAATGCATAGAGTAATGAGGGTCACCAAATATCAATAAAGATAAAGTCATTCACACACTTTCATACTTTAGAATAGGTGACCTAATGTATTACCAACTCACTGAGAGTAATGCAACATGAAAAGTAATGTAAGTAAAGTGGTGGTGTTAATTAATCACACAACGCATAAGAGGTAAATTATTTCCCTTACTACGTAATTAAGTGTAGGTCTAACCAAGGGCAGTAACTAAGTAAATTACATGTATGCATAATTTCCCTTGATTATATATGGATATATAACACCTCCCTTCTAGCCTGAAGTACATATGGTGAAGGCTAAAACTAAAATTCATGCTACATAAACATGATAAAGTCGCGTCTTGTCGAGATCGGTCCTTGCCACCCCATGTCAGAATGGTGTGGTAGGTCTCGGTCTCGTCCGCTCCTATCCACCCTATGCCAGGATAGTGTGGTAGGTTTACGGACACGTCAGTCCTGGAGTGCGGTCCTTGCCACCCCATGCCAGGATGGTGTGGTAGGTTTCCGTACTCTGTCATAGGTTCAGTCCTTGCCACCCCATGTCAGAATGGTGCGGTAGGTTTCTGAACCTTTACAAACAAATCAGTCTCTATGTCTCTGTCGTCGAGGACGTAGCTGATCTGTATGCCGGCGGCAAATTGGTCCATCTGGTAGAATCTTGACTTCAAACAGGCTGTGGCCAATGGTTGCCGTCACCTGTGCAGATTTCCATTTGTCCTTACGCCCCCCTTTGAAAGACAAAGCGAAGCAGGGATCACCAACGTTGAACTTCTGTTGACGGTCGGCAGATTTGACTATAGCTTTCTGTCGTCTGCGTTGTCTTCGACGGGCTGGTGGAACATCTGGAGTCTGGTCGACGGCATCGGGCGGACTGGCATGTCGTTCTCTCGCGGGAAGGATGACATCAAGCTTGGTCCTGATTTGACGGCCATTCAGTAGTTGACTGGGACTGGATCCACATGGTAGAGGTGTACGTCTGTACAGCATCAGGAATTCCGCACACCAGTTTCGACAGGATGTCTGCAGGACTGCATCCGGTTTCAAATCGTCGATAACTTTGTGTAGGAGATTGTCCACTGAGATTCCCAATCGCTTTGTGGTTGCTCTTCCAAGCAGGTTAAAGTCCATCTGTGTCACGACGAATTTCTGTATACAAGTTGTCTTGGCATGCGATGTATGTAGAAATATTTCGCCCGTCACTGGTAGTTTCTGACCTGAGGCACACTTGTACTGGCATTTCACAGTGGTGAGTTTAGGGGACTTCAAACTGCGCCATGTCTTGGTTGAAATGAAGTTGTCCCTAGAACCAGTGTCGATTTCAAACTGGACAGGCTGGTTGTTGACGCAGCATGTCTCGGTGATTGGTCCCGCTGTATTCCAACGGACAGTTTGTATCCTCTTGATCGGACGTTGTTGACTTTTCTTCTTCCGACAAGCTGACTCTATGTGCCCTTTTATGTTACAGAAATGGCACACGGCGTCAGCGAACCTGCACTCATTTCGGCTGTGCTGTCCTTCGCATCTGCTGCAAACAGTCTTCTTCGTTGTCGGTTTGCTTGACTTTTTAAACATTGATGGATAGCCCTGGACTTGAGTTTGCTGTTGAGGGTTTTGCTTGCATTTTCTTCTCTGATTGAGCTTGAAGACTTCGCCGTCACTGGTACCGGATGTTTCTTTGGCCACCTTTGACGCCTCCTCGACCTCTGCCGCCACCTCTACTGCCTTGCTGAAGGTCAGTTCGTCATCTTTAATCTTGAACAGTGCCTTTATGACCGCTTCATTTTTAATGGAGCAGACAAATCGTGTACGCATGGCCTCGTCAAGTGGGTCTTGGATTGATGCGAAGTCGCAAGTCGCTGCCTCTTGACGAATGCGAGCAGCCAGTTGGTGCACACTTTCTGCAGTCTTTCTGTCAGTGTAGGTCCAAAATTTAAATCTTTCCCGCACAACGAAACGTTTGGGGTCGAAATGTTCCCCCATCCAGGTCTTGATAGTTTCAATGGTTATTTCGTTGACGTCTATCGGCGGGGTCTGTTGAGAAGCTTGGTTTTTTAGCATCTTGTAGACCTCACTGTTCTGGTTGGTCAGAAAAATGTCAACCTTTTTTGCTTCTGGTATGGAGTTTGCCTTTGTGAAGGTGGTAAACCTTGCCCAGTAATCTGACCACAGTTCTATTGTTGAATCAAATGCTTCGAACTTGGTGTTGGTGACTGGCTTGTTCATAGCCAAAGACATCAGTGCTTCCATCTGCTGTCGCTGCAGTTCCATCTGTTCTCGTTGCTGTTCCATCTGATTACGCAGCAAAGTGATGAGGTCTTCTTGTGACGTTTCTGCAGCTGGAGTCTTCGGCATCTTGAGGCACGGCTGGGCTACTTGGCACAGCTGACTGGCGGTTTACAATTCGAGATAGCTAAGAGCGAGCTACTCGGTGTTTTAGAGCTAGCCGAGACGTTGCTTGGCTCTATATACAGCTTCAGGTCCGCTACTTGGATCCGGGTGGTTGGTCCGTGAGCTGGCTTGGGTACTGAAGCTGCTTGGCTTGCTGCTGGTCTGATTCCGCAGGCTTGTATTGGCTTCCTTCCGCTTGTAAGGCTTGGCTGGCTTGGGTTCTTGTAGTACTAGTAGGCTTCAGAACTTAAGTGACATCAGAACTTGTGAAGATCCCATCCTCGTCGCCAATTTGTTATGTGGTGATAACAAACAAAGAGAAGTCAGTTGTAGCCGGGAAGATAAGCAACTTTATTCTGGTAATATTTACAGGTCATTAGTTATATACAGTATCGCAGTAGATGTACATAATAATGCATAGAGTAATGAGGGTCACCAAATATCAATAAAGATAAAGTCATTCACACACTTTCATACTTTAGAATAGGTGACCTAATGTATTACCAACTCACTGAGAGTAATGCAACATGAAAAGTAATGTAAGTAAAGTGGTGGTGTTAATTAATCACACAACGCATAAGAGGTAAATTATTTCCCTTACTACGTAATTAAGTGTAGGTCTAACCAAGGGCAGTAACTAAGTAAATTACATGTATGCATAATTTCCCTTGATTATATATGGATATATAACAGTACCGATAGGGTATTGTCTACTCTCAAAAATGAATTCGGGTTCCCGTCTTTCTGTCAGTGGATAACAACGAATGAGTGAGTTGTAAGAAACTTAAAGCCATGATATAAGAGTTGGAAGCCCGGTGGTCAACATTTCCAACTGACCAATCAAAATGCGCGCTTTTCACCGTGATGTGAATAACGGGCCCCGCGCTAGTATCACAAGGGAAATAATCCAATTAATGGTACTCGGCCAAGTGTCCATAAACTACTATGAGTGGCCGTCCCTCACTCACGCACCAGAGTTACCATGAAAGCACATTAAAAATAGAAAGTCGTTCATCCTCTCACACTACTTTTTTATATTTTGTTGGATTTCGATGAAAATTGCACTAAAGCATCTTTATATTGTGTACTAAAAAGATTAGTATCCACGTTTGAGTATCTTTTATAGTTTATGAGAAATCTATCATTTTTGTGGTGAAAAATCAAATCATTTTTCAGACTTTCTTAGAAAAATATCTATCAAAGATATCCAAATAAAAATAATACTAAAATATCTTTATTATGTATACTAAATTTCGAGATCATTTGTTGAAAAATGATGGAGCCTTTAGGTTTTAAAAATGGCTGTTTACATGGAGGCGAAAGTCAAGATGGCGGCGTTTCCATGGCAACCAATAAGTCCAGGTATTTTTTTTATACTTTTCTCCCCTAATTTGGACATGCTGAATTCAAATATGGAAGTTATAATTGCCTACTATGTGTTGTTTAGAATATTACTCTCAGGACCCGTGTGTCTCCCCCCCCCCCCCCCCCCCCCCAAACATCATTATCTGGCTTTCTGGGTGAGTTAGTTTTAAACACATGCGCTACAACAGATCGACGTTCTGCGACCCTTTTTTATCAGGGGGTCAATTCGGCACGCGCAGCTCAGAGTGAAAACAGCAAGACTATGTCCTGTTCAAGCTATAAAAACACACAGCGTAACACATAAAACAATACAAAAGGAAACTACACATGTATATTTTGTCAGAGGAAGGATTGAACTTTATTTTGATGTAGGATACATGGCGTTTCACATAAATACACAGTGGTATGTATTATATACACAGCCTTGTAATGTATGTAATGTTGGCCTAAAATTATGCCAAAACGGGACTTCCCCCCTTTGGCGGTCCAGTTTGGACTACCTACTGGCAGTACTGTAGGTCCATCTTCTCTAAACTTGGTCTTTCACCGGCATCATACTGTATTTTTAACAGGGATACAAAAAAATTATTCACATGGGAAACCGTCCACTTTTTAGACTTACAGACTTTATTATTTTTTTTCCAGTGCAGTAAGATTTTGGTTATTATTTAGGATTTCAACAGATCTAAAAGTGATAGAATATTTTCTTCTCAATTTATGTCATGAAATAGGGGGAAGTTCTTTTATTTTAAGAAAAGAATTTAGAAAGTTCAAGATAAAGTATATATTATATACAATTTTATCATGAAACTAAAAATTGAAGTGAAAGTGTGAATGTGAGCAGTCTGCGATGTTTTCTTGACATTCCAAGTGGAGGCAGAACCACCCAATGGTCAGTGCGAGATTTTAGCATTGTTTATCTTAATATCATAATTTTGATAGGACATGAGCAGTGAAGCTGTACATGTCTTCAGTGATGAATAAATGGTAACGGTTACCACTTCAGACTGTTTAGGATCCAAAGGGCTCCAAATTCAACCATCCTTTTACTCATTTAGGAAGTGTGCTTTGCATCTCAATGTGTCCTATTGTGTTAAGTTGGCTAAGAAATTCCCCAATACTGCTGAAACTACTTCCAGTGCTGTATCTTGTAAGTCATGCTAATTTGGACAGTGGATAAAGTTATCTTTTGATGTTGCCTACAGTGCCAGTTACACTCCCCCAGTAACATGCATGTAACAACATGCTTTCATGGTGATGATTTTTATGTGATAAATTACTTTATACATTAAAGTAACTTTAATTGCCATGTTTTCCTTTGCTAATACTATATATGCCAAACACAATAATGTAGTTTGAATTATATGTTATATATCATGGGAAATGGGAGACATGAAGTTCATGTAGATCTACATTTATTTCTTTCCACGTAAAAAAACGCATCCGAACTCAGGCCAGTTCTATTTCAGTAGTTTTTATGTCTTAATAATACTGTTAAATGAGGTTTAATTATGATTATAAATATTATTTTAATTTCCCAAAATACAAGCAAAGTCACGCCCTCACCCTTGCATACAAACAAAGTCAGAGTTTAGGTCAAGTGAGCCTCTCTCATCAAGAAAACTCTGCTGTTTTAGTGTTTATATACCAGTATTGGCTAATAATTGCAAACTTCCTTTTATGGAGAACAACAATCTTAATTAGTGTATGATCTGAAACCTTTGGTGCTCAGACTGATTATGCTGTAAAACGTAACTTTTGTGTTCTTTGTAAATTGTAATGCTACCTTTTTTTGAGTTAAATCATTTCCGTTAGTTTTTTCTTTTCAGGTACCTGACTTTTACTATTTGCACCATCCTTTGTATGTGTTCGCGGATGGTAGGTGTGAACAGACAATTAGAATACCGGTACTTTCAGTTCATTGTAAATCATTAAACTTGTATTATTGGGACATTCCACGGTAACTGACGGGATGTTCAGACAATACTTTTTAAGAAAGAAAAGGGCACTAAATAAATAACTGAATGTTCATATCAAAATGTTTTGATTAATCATCGTGAAAAAGGGTGCAGAAATGATAAAAATGTGTTTTTAATAATAAAAATTAAGATGAGTCCATTCAATTGCCTTTTCTTTAGTTGGTAACTGATGGGACAGAAAAAATACAGTACATGTACCATGTTTTGAACATAGCAAAATGAAACTTTTCTGCAAAATTTGTGAAACCAAACAAACAGGATTAGTGAACAATGTTTTTCTACATTCAAAAAATGCATTAGAGCATACAGAAAAAGCATAAATTTTATAATCAAGTTTTACTTTTAAGCACAATGGGGCAATTAGTGACTAAGTGGGTAACTGAACTGACATAATCTTGGCAACTGATGGGAGGTTGTAAACATGTGCTCTTTTCCAAGCTGGTTGCCAGGTCGAGGAGGATAATGCTAACCAAAAATGTTAATTTAATTACATGTACTACCCTGTACAGCACAAACATTAATTTTTTTACCATGCATGGTTTGAAAAGTGGCTCTTAGTGGAGTATTACGTGGAATATCCCTAAAGATGCATTTTTGCAACCTTTGTTCAGACAAAAAAATTGTAACAATATGAAAAGAAAACTCAGGAATTTCTTCTCATGCTGTTGCAGTTTTTATCAAGAGTTTCACATTGTTACAATTTTTGCCTGAAGAAGGTCCCTTGACCGATAGCTCATTAAATAAAGTTTCTTTTCATTCTGTTACAATTTTTTATGAAAAGCTCGTTTTATCTTTCCTTCCCCTTTGCCTTTGTATTGTATCATTTCTGTATTACATGTGTATTTCTTAAGCAGGTAACTTTTTTTCTTTTCCCCACATATTGACTTTATTATACTTACAGTCAGTTGTGTTGCATAAAAATTTACATCATAACATTGTCTGTCACATGAGCAAAATTCCGTCCAGTCAACATTATTATTGGACTTTATGCAGGACTTCCAATGCTGTAGATGCATGTTCATGTAATAATCTGAAATTTCAGTTTGGAGTAGCATTACTAGTGTCTCTAAGCCCTTGGGTCTTTCTGTTGTCTTTTTTCTGAAATGTTTATGACATGCTGTACATTATACAGTGGAGCCCAAGTAAACCGAAATTTGGTAATTCGAGTTTCTGTTAAATAGAAGTGATTTTGAAATGAGGTGTTTTTCCCTTCTTTATCTCTATTAAACATTTACTGCTATGTCGAGTTCGAGCTGCCCCAATTCTGATAAATAGAGTTGATCGAGGGCTCTCATCCTCACTCAACTCTAAACTTCTGATTTCCAGCCCCGTGGCCGTGAAAACCAGTTTCCACAAACACGCTGACACAGGCCTGTTCAACAACTGCACGCTTCCCAGCCATCGAGGGGGGAGGGTAGAGGTGCCAAAAATGATGCAATAAGTAGGCTGCAGAGCCTTCCTCTTACGTGTCCGTCCCATAGATTTAAATCTATGGTCCGTCCCGACCAAGCGAGAAACATGCCGCGGATGGCGGCAATACATAGTTAAACTCAAGCGGAAAAATCTGGCCACCGATGAGCCAAATTGGTATCCCCTCACAAACAAGCACGGAGTAAACATGGCTGAAAGTAGTGGAAGGCAGCTCGATGGGGATAATTTGGGGCCAGTACCAGAGAACATAGGGGTTGGGTATTTGCCTGACAGCACCAACCTTTCCTCAAACACCCTTCTAAAGGGTACAAACTATTATGTACAAGGCTACATTCACGATGTCAAGGTATTTGCTGGCCAGGACGGCACCACCATCATCGATGTTCAGGCAAAGTGCTGGCGGTCGATGAGGAAATCGGAGCCGCCTCACAAATTAAACATTTCCATCGGCCCGGCACAGCTGACAGAAAGCTTTTGCTCCTGCAAAATCGGGTAAGTCCTTTTTCCTTACAATTCACCTTATTCTCAGGACAAAACAGGTTCGGTTAATCTCTGCTACAGTACTAGACTAGACTAGTCTAGCTTTTACGGCTCTAGCTAGATCTAGATCTCCATAGATCTAGGCCGTCACACTCATAGCCTAGGCCCGGTCCATGGATGTGAAAGTGAAAGGTGTGCTAGATTTTGCTAGATTTTGCACGTCAAATATTGAGAGCAAGCTTCCATCGGAAATGTTTGAAGGCAGACAGGCTCACAGATGTGTATGTCTCTATTCATAGAATTTGCACAGTTCAAGTATTGACAGCGAGCTTCCATGGGAAATGTTTGAAGGCAGAGAGGCTCACCTTACAGACAGATCTGTCTCTATTCCTACTTAACTACCGTTACCTATGCTAGGTACTGTAGAAAGATTGGAACTAGGCCACTTGATAAATGGACCACAGTGAATAATAACTGATATTTCTTTGTGCTGTTCTGTGAACTTTGTCTAGTCTCCATATATTTTTCTTTGCTTGTAGTCAAGCCACTTGCGTAACTTTAATTTCACTTTCATGATATTAGTTATATTTGTTTGTATTATTTCAGACGCAATGGAAAATGTTCGCATATTGTTGGCCTCCTTAAGACCTTGGCAGCATTTAAGCTCCATGGTTTCGAGAGAGTGCCGCAACTGAACAGCTGCACCAGTATGCCACAACAGTGGCATGTGCCACGAGGAGAAAAATTGAGGCCTGTTCCACTGAACAGAGTAGTTGTGGCTAGAGCCACTGAGACTCTCCGAAAAAGGCAACCAATCATCTGCTCTATGGAGACAGACCAGTAAGTTCATATCCTATTTGTTAATATCTGAGGAACATGGTCAGTCTAACATATTCACCACTACCATTCATTTTTGTTGATCAAACTGATTGAATTTCAATCTTTCTAAGAAATCAGCCACATAAAAGCAACATCCACCCCATACAACATTCAGACCGCACACACATTTGAATGACCATATAATACACAAGCAAGTTGGTACATATTAATGATTTTTATTTTGTACATAAACACCAAAAAGCTTTTGGTGCTTGTGAATTATTTTTAAAAATATATCTATATATCTATGCTTCGCAGTGCAAATCCCCCGAGCAACATTTCGACAAGTAAACTCATATTTTTTAGTCACCGCACATGAGCGGGTGTGCATGCTAGTTGTATAAAAATGTACTCTTAATAATATGAACCCATTTTAAATCTTCCAATGGAAACCTTGCATTTATTAAATCAGTCATGTGGATATTGTGGAATATATTATATACATGTACAGGCCTGTCTTAAAATACACAGTACAAAGGACTTGCCAAATGAGTTTGTATCTTAACAATAACAAATTGTGATTGGTGTGCAGTTTTGCATCAGGTATAAAGAGACTGGCATGAGGTAATTCGACTGCATTGAAAAATCAACAGAATGCATCAGATCAGTACATAATGTGAATTTCTAAATCATTAGTCTCAACAGCATTTAAGTTTTGTATTTTACATTCCAGATTACCAGAGGTCAGTGATCAGGACCTGCAGGAAATACAAAAACACATGTCTGGCACCCCACTGGAGTACATTCTCCCTAAGCCTGGGGATCCTCCAATTCCCAGGGTGGTAACACCAATGGGTCAAGTACCACTGGGCTGTCCATTCTCATACCAGGTACATGTAATGTAAATTATATCAGCCTGAAATATGGCACTGAAGAAGCAAAACTGGCTGTATCTTTGCAATACTTACAACAGTAAATTTGATACTGTTTCTAGTCATCTAATATTGGGCAGTATAATAATAATAATAATATTAATAAGTTGCATAATTTATATAGTGCTTCACCCCCGCAGGGCTCGAACCGCTTTACATCCCCATGCATACACCCAAACACATACATACACAAGTATACATGCACACATACATGCACTCATACAAACACACACATGTAGTCACGAACCTATACACCAGTACAATAATTTCGGTTCAAAGACATGTACATAGTCATAGTCATGAAGAAACCCTATTACTTTGACTTGTCCCTAACAAATACATCCTGAAATAGTGTCAAACAGGCACAGTTTAACCAGATTTTATTTACATGGCAGAATAAAGTTGTGGGGATCCTATCTGAAACAATTTTGAAATTTTTAATCTTTCTAATAACTCTCTCAATATGTACACGATGTTTTGCAATCTTCTGTGTAAGGGCTGTATCTGCAGGACACATCTGTGATGCAGATGATGCTTTTGGTGGAATATTCAAAAACAAACCCAATTTTCCTAATTCTTCGTGAATTTCAAAACTCTTGTCTGCCATGACAGCATCTCCATCATTGATGTATCCTGCAGATTTTAAACGTTCAATAACTGTATAAAAGCCACACTGATGGGTTATTGCTTTGTCGGAAATAGACCCAGTGAATAATTCAGACACGAATATAACTGAACCTCGGGGGTCACATCCAATAAGTCCTTTTAATGTAGTACTGCTTTTGTAGTCACTGTACATTTGGCTCTGGATGCCAAGGGCACAGGGCTTCTCAGTACGTAATTCTGTCCCATCAATGATGATGAGTGACCGGGGAAAGTCTTTTCTGTATTCTGCTGGCATATTTGCAATGATTGCATCTCGATTAGGCCATATGGGCATTTGAGAAAATTTCCTAAACATAATATCAGTCCAACATCTAAATATATGACTTGCAGACGTTTCCTTTAACCTAAAGCGCATTGCCAAATCCTTCAGCTTAAAATTATGCCTCATTCTGCACAGTGTCAGGAATAAGCCATCGCATAAGGACATTTTCTTTGCATCAGCACAAACACCTTTCCAAGAGTATTTGATGGTACCACTTGGCACTAGAAATGTAAGTAGGAAAGAAAAACGAAGAAATGTGATTCCTGTATAAAACTTAAACAAATCCTTCAATTTGGTTTCACTGCAGGTGACCTTAGTGACCCCAAAGTCCATTTTCCCAATGGCTTCCTGTTTAAGAAAAGAAATTTCTTCATCTTTGCCCTCTAGCAGATGCTGCTGTTGCCGCACTTTGCTCTTCAGTTGCTCATTCTCAGCCGTCAGGGCCAGAACATCAAGTGCTGAAATCCCTGCATGGAGGAAAAGATATGTCAAGCAGTGTGCATACTATTATACATAAATATGTCTGCAGTGCACTCCACATAGCTCCTATTAGAGGCATGTCTATGTTCCCTCGTTCTCTTTATCAACTTTTTGGATAAGACCCGGTTTCCTCTACCATTATCTTAAATCCCCAGCACAGTTGAACTAACCGGAATTTAATGTAATGCAGTTTGATTATAGATTTAATT
This sequence comes from Onchidella celtica, assembly GCA_963931925.1. Lineage (NCBI taxonomy): Eukaryota > Metazoa > Mollusca > Gastropoda > Systellommatophora > Onchidiidae > Onchidella > Onchidella celtica. Next base: position 24,635,011 of record OZ007582.1, read on the forward strand.
TTTGCTCTACAGGCTGAACAATTTCAACCTCCCCGGATGCCAGCAAAACAACACTGCACCTACAAGGGACCTGCAATGAAAGACTGCCCAGTTACCCTCCCTTCTGAATTTGAAGAACTTACTGATTGTAGCATTTCTGCTGAGCAGATTGAAATAAATACAAGAGACCAATCTGCTTGTGAGACATGGTTCATGGAAAGGAGGGGCCGCATTACTGCATCAAATTTTGGGTTGATACTCGAAAGGAAAAGTCCACCGAGCGACAGCTTTCTGCGGAAAGTTTTAAATTATTGTGGTGCTGCAGGAGCTGCCTCCTTGGAAAGGCATGCCAAAGAAGAATATTTGCGGCTTTTTCCTAACCGACATATTCATGATGTAGGTCTGGTAACCAGTACAAGTTTTAGTTTTCTTGGGGCAAGTCCAGATGGCGTTGTGTGTGACAATGGCCAGACTGGAATTATTGAAATAAAATGTCCCTACAAATGCAGGATGCTAACAATAGATGAAGCCTGTAAAGAAGTCACTGACTTTTACTTGGACAGTCAGAGTAAGTCTCTGCAAACTTCACATGAGTACTATGCTCAGGTCCAAGGTCAGCTAATGATAACTGGACAGAACTTCTGTGATTTTATTGTTTTTACCCAGAAGGATACTCATGTTGAACGAATTTTTCCTGACATTCCATTCATGCAAGACCTTTTAAAAAGGCTTGCAGCATTTTACAAGAACTATGCCCTGGCCTATATATCAAACCAGAAAAATGCAACTTCTCCATAATTTCAGTTTCTTTTCAGTGCATAGGCTATTTGGCTTGACCCGTATCTCCTTCTGGGGAGTGTCATCATTACTCTTACTGTCACTGGTATATGATCTTGTCTCTCGTTACCGTTTGACCTTTGTATGTGTGCTTGTGCTGGTGTGCCTTAACTCTTCATAGAATAGAGTCATTATTTCTTTGCGACATTCTATTATTTTACGACACTGATCGTATTTGCGGCGAGCGTGGTCGAAAATGCATTTGAAACTTCCTGTAGCTTCCTATTTACACTTTGGCATGTGACTTGAGTGTCTTGTAAAGCATTTTTTAGCGACCAGCTGATTTTTTCTATAGTAAAAAAAAACATGGAGTTATATAGTGGACTGTAAACTTAGTTGACTGTGGATGTATGCCTGTACAGAGGTTCTCATTACCAGAATGCGCTGTCCCTCCTTTTCATGACATTTCTGCACAAACTTTTCATGTGTATTGGATTATAACATCTTGAAATTGTGAGATTCTTTGGTAAGTCTGACATGTATTGACCAGTTTTGGTCATTATCATTTTTTTGTATTATGTCCTTTACAAGTAATTTTCTCCTTTATTGTAAGCAGTTCAGCCCTGAAATTGATATCTATTTTTACAATAGCTTTATTAGAAATATGAAGTTATGCATGTTTTTGCGACTTGACCCTACTGGAAAAATGAGACCCTAAAAGCAGGGCTCGGTCAAACTGAAAAACCCCTCCGGGCATAAAGAGTTAATAAAATATGCAGGTATATATAGGAAGGGTGAATGTGGGTATTGTATCACCCTTGGGGTCTTGGTTTGTGAGCACAGTCTGAAAGCTCTGTAAACTTACATTTCTCATCCGTTTGTGTAGTACAGCTTCTGAATCCATTTTCTTCCTCTGTAACTGTATTCTCAAACGTACTTTGTTGTAGATCTAACTCTTGTAAGGGCTGACAGCTGAAATATTAACAAAATAGGTTAACTTTGCCATGTTATCTCAGCCATTGGTTGATTTTCATTTGCAGATGTAAAAGTCACAAATAAAATATGCCCAAAACTAAAATTCATGTTTCTGGCTTATTTTTTGTTTTGTGATTAAATAATTGTGTCATCACTGATGAATGCTGTCTAGTACTGGTACAACAAAGTGAGGAAAACAACTCTCATGGAAAAAGTTTATTGCCAATAATTATGAAACATTTCACACTTCTATTTGTGATACTGGTGATATGTTTGCTGCAGTTACAATAGTTAGACTACATAATGCCTGGTATTATTTTATTAAATATTTAATGCAAAATAGCCACAGTTTCATTAATATATATTATGAAATCAGTTCATTATAAAGCATGAGGGAAAATTTGTGAGTTTTCTCCATCATAGATCTACGACTACATTTACTAGCAATAAGATATTTTACCTATCTTTACCACCCGATTCCAAACTTGAGGTGGCTGGTGGGTGTAGAGTTCTCCTCGCCTTCCTCACTGGCTTGGGAGGTTGGGTAGACTTGTATGGGTCTGCCGGCAGCGGGTCAGGATAATCCTGTGTTGGACCACTTCCACCAACAAAATGCTGTACTAGGAGAAAGAAAGAAGAGGAAGTCATAAAATTGTCACATAGTATCGCTGGCACTGGATAATAGATTTACATCATGTAAAAAAAATTACCAATTAAATTTATCAGTCGATCTTGGTGGTCACATCATAAGTTATTTTTGCCCTGGTCCGGACTGTTGATATGAAGTTTGAATTTTTCTTGGAAACTAAAAGTAACTGTAGTTATTTATACTAAGGGTGCATCGGCAGAATTATTTATGCCATGATTCAAACTCAAACAAAAGCATTTATTACATATCAGTACAAGTAGTCGAAAGATTACAGTCATAGACACTGTAACAGGCTCATTAACAATGTCGGTAAAGTGCGAGATAGACAGATAGTCCAGGCCCATGAATGTCATCCCATTAGATTGAGTCCGGTACACACAGCCAAAACTCGACTAAACTAGTCTAGAATAACACTGAAACAGATAACAGTATTCGAAAACCTGGTATAGACTCTGGTAGTCTAGCACCTAGACTAGATCTAAACTCTAGATCAGATCAAGGCTAGTCTAGTACTTTTAGCCTAGTCTAGATCTCCTATCGAAGTCTACACATAATACAGTGAAACAGTGCATAGGCTACACACACACATCATATCAGATTATGGCCACAGCTGGACTACAGGCAGTGCCAGTCACTCAGTGTCATGGCACTAGGCCTACAGATATATTTCAATGGTAAATGAGAGAAATGCAAAGGGATTTTGCTTACCTTAGAACACACGGCCTTGTTTGTGTCAATCTTGCTGATATTTAACTGTTCGTGAGGCCGACAGCAGGCTTTGACCCAGCGCAGGCATCGCAGCCTTTCCCGTTTCGGCCCGGGAAATCTATGAAGTTTTACCCCAGGCTCCCTGTCAGGATACCTGACGTCAGTGTTACACTGACCCCAGGCACATCTGAGGACCATTATGTCCTCTGTTTGCGTCAAAATCGCGACTTTAAGTAACTTTAACTGTAAGGCAGTAGTATTACTCTGTGATGTGTTGTGATAGTTTGTGAGGGGAAAAAAATGGCGTCTACTTCCACCTTTCGTGGAATCCCATTGGTTGCTGGCTCTTATAACGGTCGTTTTCATTGGCTGGCATGTGGGCTTGGCATAACAAGTTTAACTATGTATAGTACGGGTCGGGGTCCCTGCACGCAGCGTGATTCTGCCCCAATAACCAATGATATCAGCCAACAATACAGTACGCGAGACGGTGCTCGCATTTTTAATTTATGGCCAGTGAATTAATCTCTCTAATCGCTGATGTAACCACAACAGGTAGATCTACAGCCAAGACACGGTATACCGTAGAACATAAATTAACAGTTAAGCCTTGCGGTGTGTTCAAAGTATAGTAATCTACTATACTCCTCATTGCGGTGTGCCGACCTTGCTCACATAGAGCCATTCTAGTACACACTTGTATGGTAACGCCCTGGAGGAACAAAGACATCACTTTCACGAGGTTCTTAGCACTTCAGTCGCTGCACTGTTTACACATTCGATGGGGAGGGGGGGGGTGCAAGTACGGCATTGTTACACTGAACATCGTACGGGGGAGAATGTCTTTATCGATTGATGACGTCACACACAATACATGCGGCCAAGATAAAGACAGTTTGCTGACCAGCAACTACATGTACCACTAGTACCAGGTCTAGGCCATTCAATGTTACTTTTTTGTTTTAACGCTACGGTATGGTCACTTCTAAAGAAAAAAAAATAATCGAAAGATCTCATGACTCATACAGGTTCCTTTGCGCTTTGTGTGTATGGGGGGGGGGGGGGAGGCGAAGGGATGTAATTACACGTATGGTGTGGGGCAGACTGTAAAATAATGGTTATTTCTCTGCCCAGAGGTAAACCGAACTTTCGTAAATCGAAGTATAATCCATTTCCCGGCGACTTCGAATTATGCGGGCTCCACTGGTATGTATACAATTGAGCCACCCTCACATGAAAAGGTAGGCTTTGTGCAGTACTGCATTTTATGCAAGTGATCTTTGAGAAATAAAATCGTTGAGGTTAATCGAGATTGATGTGTTTTGCTTAAAATTCTTTAATTCTACTTTCTTCATGAACGTCTACATGCCTAAACCAGTTTATTTTAAATAATTAATAACAACAGGGCCTAATATTTATACTAATAATAAAGGATGACTATCTGCGGCACTGCTCATAGCCAGTCAAAGAATGGGTACACAGATATGTTCCTGAGCACAGCAATGTTTCGCCATTAAATGTGCATTGCAATGTACTGTTAGGTCCATGGCAGATAATGATCATACATACTATTGTCGCATTTTGTGCTGAAAATGATAGTTTAGCATGTTATAATTTATACATGTAATATTATACCCCAAAAAATAAGAGGTTATACCCAAATGACTACAGGAATTGCATTCTCTCTGTGCACTATTCAAAGTGGTTCTTTAATGGATGCACTACACCATCTTGTTTAGTCCACCCTTTGTTGGGAAATCCTAATGTAATGCTGTCAGTAACATTGATTTACCCTTTTAAAGGAAATATCGTAATATTAGATGTTAAATGATCTTTTAATGAGGAAAAGCATTTTCTGGGGAGGATAATTAATGAAAAAATACGCTTCGTTTATATGACAAGCAACAAATGTGTGCAAAAATTGCTATTTGTTGATATAGGACGAAGAAATCTGAGAAAAAATGATTTTTTTTTCGACAGCCATCACAAACACATCATTACAACATGTGTCGCAATCAATCAATCAAATAATAATGCCAATTTGTTCATGAATTCATTACGAGTAGAAATTATACGTAAAAAAATGTACAATATGTTTCTATTGTGGATAGCTGCCAGTACGTGTGTGCAATCTCACTGCCATCCACATAGGCGTTTCAGTTTGCGAAATGAAATGTGTTTACAATAACATACATGTAATGTTAAGTATTTGGTACCAAATTAAATACATGTAATGATATAAGTGGTATCTATCTTTCTAGAATGTGAAGAAGAAGAAAAAAAAAAGGTGAAAAAGCGTCATGTTTAAGTGTAGTCACAGAGAAAGCCCATAGTAAGTACGCTGAAAATGGGCGGTTATTTATATATGTTAACGCCTATTGTTTCGGCGTTCATTTTCGGCATTCTCTCTGAGGGGACTCTTACGTTAGTCAGTCTTATGATTCTTTGTAAATTGTACTTTTGTAGTGCCCCGTGATAATCACAGTATGCGAAACACAAAATATAAATTACATGAACCTGTATGTATTGTCTTTGCCATTAACGTCAACAAAGTCTGATTACTTTTAAAAGTTTTTACTTTCGACTGAAATCAGAACACGTGCCGAGAGTGGCTAGCCTTCTACTCTACAACGTCTTTATAGTAGGCGCTGACCTGTAGGCACCCATCTTCAGTGCGCTTACTGTCCGCTTTTTCTCTGCACATGTATCATAATACATGTAGTACTAACGCTGATCATGCACGGAGAGGAAGCCGAAAATCACTTCATGCTGCACCCCAGTGTGTCATTTGTATTTGTATTTGTATTTGTATTTGTATAACTCTTTAATCCCATTTGGGAAATTTTGTCTTTGTGCCATTGCAGCCCAGTTATAACTGGAGCAGGCACGTCGTCGCCACAGTGCAGCGCCGGTCGGCGTTTTTTTGGGGGGGGGGGGAGATGAGGGGGCAGGGGGAGGAACTGGTAGAGATGAATTTAATTTAATTTTGCCCGGGCAGCGGCCTGTTCGGCCTGCTCTTTACGATTTCCAACTGCCAAGGTATCTTTAACGTGCGCAACGTGCACACGGGCCCTCCGAATTTTTTCGTCCTTATCCGAGAAGACTAGGTACTCGATCCTACCCCTCAATAGAATCAGGGACACGAAAATATGAGAAAAATCCCAAACTTCCAACATGCCTGCACGGCATCTCATGATGACCTCTTGAAAACAGCAGCAATTAAAGTCCATCATGTCTGCAGTTCAACCAAAGATACAGCTGTAATAGAATTGCTAAAATAAGATAGGTGTAGTGCTTTTAACGTGCACAGATTTCGCATCGCCACTTAGCGGCAAACGCGCGGAAGTCATGGCAAGTGCCATATTTTACAAAGCCAACGGAAAATATTGAATTTTGTTCACTGTTCAGCCATCGCTACAGGCCTTGATTGACGTCACTTGTGACTTATTGTGGAATTATATCCTCAATCGCTGTGGGAAAACTCTGGCTATTTTTTCTTTTTGTTTTTCTTTAGACGTAGTAGCACTGTCACAATTTTGCATCATAAATTTACCATTACATGTATATCAAGCATTCTTTTCATACAATGCGCCATGGGCCCCGCCCCCGATCTGCGCGCAAATTGTGTGCACGTTTTTTTTTAGTGGTGCGAAGAAAATAGTGTCTCATCTTATCGTTTCTAGTATCTTTGGTTCAACGTACAAAGATAATACTTGTGTATAATATTTACAATTCTACACTTCTAGTTCTACATCTACGTGTATAAGGTGGGCAGCAGAAACCCTGATCAGAATTCATAGGCTATATAAAAAAAAAATGTTGCCATTCCAGGAAATTTTCTGAAACGCTGAGCGACTTGCCGCAATCGGCGCTCATCGCATCAGTAGTCCTTGTCTCTGGGAGTCACCAGCATAGGGCGACCCATATCAGTTTCTGACTTAAAACCCATGAGCACCGTGATAGGAATTGTTTTGTCATACAGACTGACAGAGACGCCGCCTGCTGTAGGCACCAGTCGGCGTGCAAAGGCCACACCAATTATTTGTCTGAACGAAAAGTGCTGAGCCGTGGCGAAGGCCACAATCGAGCCGGAGTGGCGTGTCAGTAGTGCGACGTCACACTGCTGGGACTCAGGAATTTTTCTACTGATGGCTGACCATATCAAAGCTGGGCGGGACAGTAGAAAAAAAAAATTGACTGAAGATTTGAAATCTGCGGCCTCAAATTAACATGGGTAACGAGCATATTTTTTTTTTTAAACAACGATAATAATCACACATTAATTTTTTTTTTTTTTTTTAAATTCTAAGTTTAACATTTGAACAATGATTTTGAAGTGTGCAATGGGCCTGAGTGTGTAGGTATCTAGATCGAGATCTATCCTGATGTCTACTTAACGACTATCAAGCATGGACGTCGATGCTTTATCGCTGCTGCCTGTAAAAGGCCCTAATAATAATGGGACAAAAGAAGCGAACTTGATGCAAACAGAAATGGGGTTGACAAATGTTGGAAGAAAGAAATTGCAACGGAAATGAAAAGCGAAGGTAGAAGCTTCAATGTACTACTTTATTGTTTAAAAAATAAAATAAAATAAAAATAGGCGTTGTAGCTCCTCTTCTTCATATCATCATCATCCGACACCCCCTCCCTCTCTCTCTCAACTACATGTATTCCTGAATTAAATAAAGTTTCAAACATTTAATGTACGGAGGGTGCCTTGTGCCCACAACCGTAAATAATTATGTAGCCTACCGTACTGTAGCCTATATCGGGGTTTTATGCGGGAGCTTCTTTTTTTGCGAGCGCGAATTGCTGAGGCACCGAACGGCTCGCCGCCCTTCTATGTGTATAGCATCGGAGTGTTAGGCGCCCACAAGCGCCTCTCTACGCTCGCGCGCATTCGGCATTCTTTATTAATTGTATGGTGTCGCCCATTTATAAAGCGCCTTCTGCCTCGGTGCTCATATTTCAGGTTTCTCTCTAGTCTCTGGGGGCACCCTTACATACATACCCAAAAAAAGAAACGCACTTCTGAAATTAAGTAGAGCTATTTATATTATGTTATGGACGTATTTCTTGGAAATTTGGCATATTGACAATGATGCACTTCATTCGTGCATTATGAATATGATGCTAAACTTTGTAATCTACATTTGTAATTATGGCAAAATAAAAACCTTTGCGCATCCAAGGGACGTAATTCCGAATGGTTAGATTGGGGGTCAGTAACGTGTGTTCCCACCGACAGAATCGGTAACTAACAGCTTGGCACGTTGGTATCGTCTGACTCTCTGAGATGCCGTTTGAAACGGTTCCATGAAGTGTTGTCTCACATGCCGATTATGGGCTGCAGTTGTCCCTCTGCCCTTGGTCGACCCGTCCAAAGCGATCGGCAGCAGTTCCAGTGGCATGAAACCGCTCTTCGACTTGAAGTCTTAATAATGATACAGTAGTGGTCCTATGGGCCCCCATACTCCTTGCCACACGATTAACTGACCAGACTGCCAATAGCAATATTCCGCTGATAATGTGTCAATCGAACCATGTTATGCCAATAAAAATAGAGAGTGAGGACCGTACGGTCTGAGTAAAAAACATAGACCTGTAGAAATTATGATGCCGAACCCACGTGCCAAAAATCTCTTTTCAACTTCAAACCGTGAATGAGAGAGAGCGAAAAGAGTATTTTCTGCGAATGTTGTTACAAGTAAAAATACCAGTATGTAATTAAGTCCGTTTTTTTTTTTTTTGCGCTGAAGTACGAATTTTAAAGCCTGTTGTGACTCCAGAGCTTGGGAGCTCATCCCGAAATGCTCAACAACAGCCTTAATTAAGTATGCTTTGTAATATTTTCTTTTTGTTTTCCTCCCGTTTTTCATGTTATACGTGTGTCCCTGGCGCAAAACGCTTGGACTGCGTACCATGTAGGCAGGGGCGAGGATTCCTCAGTGATTACCCTTCGAATGTTAATTCTAGAATTAATACTACGCTTTTCAGATCGTCCAACTCCAAGTCCATTCAGTCGGTTGAGCATTCTATTCTACTATTTGCGTTTGTTATTATAGCCCCACACATCTAACCGAAAAGCATCTTTATATGGACCAACACCTTATCAACTGGTCCATAATCAGTGATTAACATAATAATAATAACATTAACAAAGACGAAGAAGACTTGACTACACCCAGAAGCGAGCTTACGTATGGCCTGTATGCATCGAAGCGGCCCCGCAGTGAGCAGAATAGTGTGGGAATAAATAGGATTATATTTATAATCAAAGTTTGACCTGATTTTACCTATGCATGTTTTTCACTATGCGGTCATTTTCATCCTACCCGAAAGTAGAGTGAAAGTACTGAAAGAGTTTGTGGATTTTTTGTTTGTTTTAGGTAATCTAAGTATAATTGACTCTATGCACAGCAAGAGCTATCAAAGCATAATAATAATTATAGTCTAGATCTAGATACATGTACAGTGGAGAACGGTTAAACCGAAAATGGCTAAACCGAAAGAAAATAAGAATCCCCGATTTTTTCCCTCTCTATCTTTGTTAATAAAAACAAACTTGCTCTAAACTGAAATAACCCTATGGTTAACCGAAAAAAAAAAATTGCCGGATTCAGTGACCAGTCCACTGTGATTTGCCATAATAATATCGAGTCAAGTCACTGTATCACCCAAGCACACTCCCTTCCCCCCTAAAAAAAATAAGAGCAAAGCATGCTTCGTTCTGCCCGGTAGTTAGGCCTACATGGAAGCGGCAGCATTACAGGGATAGGGGGAGAGGGAGGGAGGCCCATAAACTCACGGGTCCGAAGTCGGACGGCAGCAGACGCTACGTTTGGCGCAACGCGACTGACCTTTCTGTTTCATGTAAAAATGTGTGACATCAGAGAGACAACACTATTTTATATATATCCTGACCTGAGGTCAAAAGGTGACCTATTTTCGCATGCTAATTTGCGAGGCTTATATCTCGTGAACAAAACAATTTTTTTACAAAAACAAAAGTACTGTTGCTTTCCTCTTTAACCAAAAATATAACTGGATATCTCAAATAGATTCTGCTGCCAGAAATTTGTTTGAAAGCCCTCGTTTGACGAATTCCATCCAAAAATGAGTGGGCTTATCCTGTATGTCCACATAGCCCCTACAAAGCTTTTCATTACAACAATTTCCCCTTAAGTATGCCATGTTTTGTTGTTCTGATGGCAAAGAGAGGGGGGGGGGGGTTTAAACAACTTTGGCACACCTTTTAAAGCTCAGTTAAATCACATCGTTCTTCTTCACGAGCCAGAAACTTTCTGCACGTCTCATGTGACAGCCGTTGTCACCCAACTGGGCTACATTCCACTTTCGTTCATTGATTTGCTGTTATGCACAATCGATAATATATTCTGAGTAATTATCGTTGAGGGGCCGTTCAAATATGATATCACGCCTGGAGGGGGGGGGGGGGGGGCTGGCAAAAATGTGAGGAAGGGGGGGGGGTCTCATGGAAAAGTGATATCACACCTTTTAGCCTACTTCAGTGTATTAGAAATAGATTGAAAACTAAGATTTTTTAAACATTTCAAACTAACTTTCATTTGCTCTCGTGTAAGTATATCTAGAATCTAGGTTATTTGTGTAGTTGTTGTATGTCAATTTCCATTTGAATACCTACAGTACAGCTATTTCTTTTTCTTCTTTAATACATTCCATGCTCCCCATTGCCTACAAGTCTAGATTAGATCTAGATCTTTCCTTCCAGATTATCACAAATCTCTAGGCAATTAGAGAGTTCATATACTTATAGAACATAGGCCTATAGACTATGGCAAAATCCTGTTGTATGTTGTGATTTCTTAGGAATTTGTTTTTAAAGATAATAGATCTAGCAAAATGTCTAGGTAGTAGGTAGGCCCAAAAAAAGAGTTGGCACTCTTAGTTTCTTTTACAACTAAATATAGTGTTTTTATGGATGTTTTAGTTGTGTAATTTAGGCTAAATTTTGTAATAAAAACTCATAAATGTATTTAGATGATTTTATCATGCTGTTTTAAGTCAAATAAGTCAACGCAATAAAGAAAACACTGAATATGCTGAAAAAACTAGATCTTCTCTCAATCCATTCAAGAAAACAATAAATTTAGTTGTGGAAAAAAAAGAGTGGCAACACTTTTTGGGGCCTACATAGCCTTTACCTACAAAAAAGTGTCAGACCTTAAGGGGAAGTCACTCTGCGGTAAAGCTCCCGATTTTGTTTTTACGAGAAATTCTTATCAACAAAGGATTATTTAAATTTCAATAGTCAATTCAGCTCACAATAGTCCATTGAAAATTTTAATCTTTACTTAGTATAAATATTCCAAATCTGGCAACCTGTATGATTTCTATGCCAAATATGCCTTTGTATCTTTAATTTATCAATGCATTTTACTATTTCGAAGTAGTCTAACATTTAACATAATACTGTCTTATATATTGTCAAATGTGTGATATCACGGAGGGGGGGGGGGTGGGGTCTGGCAAAAAATGTGAGGAAGTGTGAGAAGGGGGGGGGGGTCTGAAAATCCCCCCAAAAAGTGTGATATCATATTTGAACAGCCCCTGAACAGTTTAGATTTTACAGACATTAATTGTTTTTTGGGTGGGGTCTGGCAAAAAATGTGAGGAAGTGTGAGAAGGGGGGGGGGGGGGTCTGAAAATCCCCCCAAAAAGTGTGATATCATATTTGAACAGCCCCTGAACAGTTTAGATTTTACAGACATTAATTGTTTTTGTGGTCATTTCGTCACGTGAGACACACAGGGGCGCCCTCGCTTTATTTCTTTCATGGCTTTTCCAATCCAACTTTTAAAGACTCGTTTCTGTCATAAAGGTTTAATAAGAGTTACATCCCTTGATTCATAATATTAATTCAACTTCCACAGTTCAGCATGATGTTTCTTGTGGCCATCAGAATTTTTCATGTCACATGAGACATATCAAACAAAGTTTGTCAAGAGAGACATAAAATAACTGCTGTTTCTGTTGAGTGTTGGTCTTTGAACATTGTTGTGTCGGTCTCACGTCTTCTCACGTCTTGGAGACCGCACACGCAGTGACACTGGCATATTTATGTGGTCAGTACCCTCATAACAGTTAACCTTGTCTTTGTCTCCTCTCCACCTGTCCTAGGGTCGTTGTACATCGTGGGAAAGCAAGTTCGTTGTCCGTCTTTGTTCTTGCTTAACTATATATGTAGGATGCTTAGGAGTCCCGTCAGTCGGTGTAGTGGACGTGTAACTGTGCAATGCCTATCTGTACAGTGTTCATTTATAAGTGAAATTATTTCTGTGTATAACGTATACCTATACAGTGACAGTAACTTTCATATCCGTATATATAGACTTATGTGTGTCGATTAAATGTCAACTCTGTATACCATACAGAAGGACTTACGTTATTTTGTAATATTCTAAAAACCCCACGCACGACACCACAAACATATACATGTATATATATATGTTTCATTTCATTTCATCATTTGTGTTCTATTTGCTTTCAATAGTTTCATCCAACATTTTATTTCATGTCACATAAGAAATGTTTGTTGTCATCACTTCATGTGTCACGTGAGACATGCATTATATCATTTTTTTTTTTGTTATGCATTAATAATTTTGAATTCTTGTTTATTTTTTAAATACTTTTTTTTTTACTATCTCATAAAAAAATGTGGCGGTATGCTTGTTTGTCATTTTATCATCACCTGAACGTAATGTGTGTTTTTATGTGTCATCGTAGTTCATGTCACGTGAGACATAGGAAAACTAACTGATGGACAAATGACATGATTGCAGGAAATAACAAAGCTTCAGTTGACAAACAATTGCATGTACTATTTGCGACTCTACATAGTTTATCTAGGCTGTTAAACTGACGTGAGTGGCAACATGTCTCATGTGACATGACACAATATAATGAGGGTAAACAAGTTTAATGTCTTAAGGGGGGGGGGGGGGTTAATTGTTCAATATATTCTATGCCTACAAACACTTTATGGGTTCATAGGAAAAATCACATTATATTTTTTCGGCTAGAAGATTTAGATCTAGTCATTTTAGTGTCATTTGTCACATGAGACATTATCTACTCATCCTCCCAAAAACGAATCCTGCTAAAAACTTTGAAGCCAAGTTATCTTCTGGTGGACAAATTATGATAGTACACATGTTCTTGAACATGCTGCGTCATTACAACAACCTTCATCATCAAATTTAAAAATCACCATTTAATTGGCACCGTTTGACCTCAGGTCACCTACTGGTATTAGGCCATTTCTCAGTCCTACAGACTTGGTTTCAGTTTCAATATTCTATACAATTTCTGTTTTGGCCAGTTGCCAGAGTTGAACATAAGGGACCGTTCACATATTATGTCATCACATTAAGGGGGGGGGGGGGGGGAGAGAAGGAGGGGGTCTCTTGAATGATGACAAGTGGTGACATGGGGGGGGGGGGGTGTTGAGTCCAAAGATGATGTCATCAATGTGGTTTGGTAAAATTGAAAAAGAAGAACAAACGCCAATAAAATTGCATGTAATTGTAATATTGTAATTAATTAACCAATACCTTGAATGACTAGATATTACTTACCACAGAGTCATCACTGCATCACGTCTGATTTGGTTCTACATTTTTCACTTCTGTTTTTAATAGTTTATCTTCCTGTTTGTTCAGCCTTATAATTTTTCAAATCAAGGGAAATGAGAATCTTCAGTTACCGGAACCTACTTTTTTTTTAAATCCTAGATTCTAGACAAATTTTGGTTTCAAGACCTAGGTCTACACAAATTACATTTGGCAGGAACAATACATCTTATTCAACGGGATCTACATACATGTATTATTGAATAAACATGAATAGGTCTACTTCTGTCAAAAGTTTTGTATGCAACAATTAAGTTTAGTATAATTTTGGTTCTATTTTTGGCATAATTTCTTTTGGTTCGCATACTTTTGACATGTTACATGTATGATGCTCATTACACACATGCATAAAAAATTGCATCATTTCTAAAAAATATTGAAATAAATTTGCCCTGTGTTGCATAAACTTTATTATTTTGCAACAATTTTAAGTTGGGTATAAAGAGTATAATTTTAGTTCTACATGTGTACAGTAAAACCTCGCTATACCGCCACCCGTTATACCGCCATTCCCGCATACCGCTAGCTTTTCGCCTTGGAACGGATCTGACACCTATACAAAGTCACTAAAAATCTCGTTATACCGCCATCCGCCAACAGTTTGACTGCTACATTCATAACTTGAGTATAGTAAGGGACCGTTCACAAATGATGTCAGCTAAAATTTGGCCAAAAATGCCCCCCCCCCCCCCGTCATCTTTCTCATGCCCCCCCCCCCCCACCACCACCAAGTTGACGTCAACCAAAATGTACATGTACATCTAGATAGAACCCGTACAGGATGCATTTAATATATATATATATTCACCTTTGATCTTTATTTTAAATCAAAATCAAAACTATTGTTTATAAAAAAATACCTCAAAGAAATACCTGAACTGTCAAATCCAAATTTAACCAAGCAAAATAATTTTAAAAACAAATAGATTCGATAGCAAGCATGGATTGGATATCAAGCATAAACAAAGCAAAAAGATTGGAGTATCAGTATCATCTCAGCTTGGAAAAAATAAATATCAAATAAATCACAGAAAAAAAAATGAATTTAATTATGCATGGCACATATTATTTGGCACATGAAAATATCCTGGAACTGTAAACAAGTGGGGAGGACTTCCATACATGTATTATTATACTGACTGGTGTACGATTAAAGTAATTTAAACATCATTTTTTCTTAATTATAATTAAAGGTAATACAATATTAACGCAACACATCTTTCAATACTAGACTGGATCGTTTTGTTCTCAATGTTAAGAGAAGCAAGATGGCTGTAACCGTCTACCAGTCAGTAGCCTATGGAAGTCCTTCCAACAAGTATTCTGTATATTCTCAAAAAAATTGAAACTGATGATATCAAGCAACAAACTCTGGAATTTCTCTGACTACAGACCATATTATTCAGATCACACTACACACGAAGATTTCTTATGAATTAAAACAAGATTTGGAGTTTAAAAAAAGGGAACCCCCATATCCCACACGAGAACATAAGAAGTAAAAAAAATTGATGTTGAATATCATCACAGTCACAGTGCTAAGATTTTGGCCTAAGTCAGACAGGCCAAAATGAACTAGGTTACCTTTAGATTCATTGTAATACCTTGCACCCATTGACCATATTGTAAAATTGCACCATTTATAAGACTGGTGCATTTTAATTTCAAACTACATGTATTTACTTCTTCATTGTATTTGGATAGATTCCCTTGTTTGATTTCAGTTTTTAGGACTGTCCATTTTTCATTGCATTTACTTTGAACATCTGTGGGTTTTTAGATCAGGATTTGCAGCCTGAAATGCCCTGTAAAATTCTGAGTAATATTTGCTTCGATCCATTGTAAGTCATTTCAAATCTGGAAGGAAAAAGTGGAAAAAGATGAGATTTAGATTTTAGAACATTTTTATTATCGAAATTGAGATGATCTTCCTCTCAGGCGAGCCACTGACACCATTCTCATCCAGATCTTCCACCTTCTGTTTGACTACAGGCCCTAACCCTTTTCACTCATAATTTAGTTCTTCTAATCTAGCTTCTAGCAGTCTGTGCTATGGGGAGATAACTGTTAATACTGTTCATTTTAGGCCAAGAAAATGTGGTCTATATTATATTTTTCTTCTTGATTTGAAGATTTTTTTCTTTTTACCAACCTTTTAGAGCATCAGACCCCTTTCACACGGCGCGGGTGAAAATGGCACCCGCACTTAGATCTCTCCAGTTTTTTAAATCTATTTTACATTGTACAGTCGTGAAATATGGACAGTGATCGGTTTCTCCTCCTATATCTTGTATTTGCGACAAAAGAGGAGACATGGATGTACATTATCGATGTATCCTTTGATAGACGAAAGAACTTGTTCCACAGAGCTGGCCTCCCTAGCACTAATGATAATTATTAGCAGTTCTATATCAATAATTATCTGCATCCATACTGTTTCTGCAGAAAAAAAAAAAGTCACAATCAAAAGAAAATACGGGATTAAAGCGCAGCCAAGGACACATTCCTGCATACGGTGTACAATTTCAACTTCGCGGGTGCGGGTACCCTAGGGGAACCCGCGCAAACATTTCGCCCGCAAACAAGCTCGACCCGCACCCGCGCCGTGTGAACTGAAAGGCTCCATTGAAAACCTCAGCCTTAGGTTTGCGCGGGCCCCGCACATAAGTGCGGGTTGACCCGCGCCGTGTGAAAGGGGTCTCATGGTTGATGTCAACTTTGTAAGTGCCCCCCCCCCCTTCGTCAACTTCTGTCAACTGTTCACTGACCCCCCTCCCCCCTCCGAGTGACGTCATTTGTAAACGGTCCCTAATTGCTCGTTATAGCGCCAACGTAAATTTAACCCCCACTCGCCACCTCTACCTAAATCCAGCTAACAAACGGAACATCACATGGCGCCACAGTCTGTACTTGTTACTCAAACACCAATCCTACTACACAGTCTTCGCTTTTGAAGTCCTGATAGGCCTATTGATGGGACATGCAGTGGGAAAGACGGGTGTCACAGTTCAATAGAGAGTTTGCGAACGAACGTAAGCGCGCGCGAGGTGATGCGTCAACTGTTTCATACCGGTCGCGGGGTATAGTACGGTGCAAACAACACACGTTTGTTGCTGAATTGTAATGTAGCATTATTTGACGTGTTGCAATACATAATACTTTTACTCTTAAGGTGCGATTTCCTGAATAAATAAACTCCAACACACATTTATAAACACAAAAAACAACAACAAAAAAATACAAATGCAAGCAATGTAAACTTCAAAATGACAACGGCGGTTTATGGCCAGTGGAGAGATAAGGGAGATAACTGCAATATTTTCGACATGTTACTTTGTTAGCCAGCCCAATGTTGGTAAATTACTTATTTCCCTTGTTCTACATGGCATTTTCGCATTTTCCCAATGAATGGGAGAACCTTGCAAATGATCGAAGCAGATGGAGACAAAAATTGCGCAGTGGCACGCTCGCAATAGACTTCAAGGCAAAAGAAACATACCTGACAAAACGACAGAGGCGGAATGAAAACACTCGCCAAAGTGAACCCAAAAGACTGACCTGCAATCACTGCCATCGCACTCTCGGGTCAAACATTGGTAGAATAAGCCACGAGAGAAGCTGTCAGTCAAAGTGAAAGTGAATATTCTAGCTGCTAAGACCGTCTGTAAAGACGCTAAAGGCCATATATACATGGCATTTTCGTTGTACCGCCATTCTCCGCTAATTTTCTGTTTGCCCCTTACTTGGCGGTATAAAGAGGTTTTACTGTACGTATCATATTAAAAGTAGCATCATTGTAAAGGGGAGAGATTGCCCATTATACGAGTACCACTTTCGATTCTCTTCAACGAAGGAGGTGGTCTGAAAATCTCGTGTACATTTTTCAGTCACGTCAAAATGAACAATTTTTGGGACAAATTATTGTCAAAGTGCAATATTCTTTTTAAATGGGATGTGATCTCTATTTCTGTGAAGTTTTAAGTGTCAGTGTTGCTCTTGGGTCGAGGTATTTCACATTTTCGGAGACCCATTCACTGACAAAGAGATCGAGTGAAAACCGTGAGGCGAGCCGGCTCAGGCCAGTCGGATTTGATTATGGAACACCACCCTCCGGATGGAGAAAGTACCAGTGTCGACTCAAAATTAGCAGAAACTGCAAATGACTGTGCTCTTTCAGAACATTTACGTAAGTTCTTTCATTTTTTCAAGTTAAATAATATTGATTACGTATAGAAATAACATTTTATTGCCAGGAATGACCTTATCGGGTGGTGTGGATCTAACGATGGAACAGCCAGATATAACACACGGAATTTTGACCGAAATTCCTTTCATTTAATTTTATTTTGTTATTCAATAGCCTATATTCACTTATTTTTGGATAAAAATGTTAATGCTGGATCAGAATGGTGTTGATTTTATTTGTTTTATGAATTATTTCTTTTGTTTTGAACAAGAATAGTCGCTCAAGTGTTGACCCATTTCCACGAACAGTGACTTTGTCTAGATCTAGATCATACTAAGAAGATAGTAGCAGCTTATTATCAACGGGAGAGAGAGTGTGAGACTAGTGAGAGAGGATTATAATGGTGGGGAGTACCCTACAAGAACTTTCGATTCACGATGGACGTGAAGTTTGATATATATAATGAATTATTGTATTAAGATAGATAATTTAAAAAAAAAACAGCATATAGATCTAGTGCAGCGCCCCCCCCCCCTCCACTGTTCGATATATATAGAGAGAGGAAACGGTGGTAGTGTCCAAAAGCTTGGCGTGTATGTGTATAACATGTATTAATAAACCCCCCCCCCCTTTCTTGCACTTTTATAGTTAGCAATAAAGTCACTGATTTATTTTTGTTGCCTACTTTTAATCATAATTGTTCATGCTTCAGTGACGTGACACTCAACATGCATCTGTAAGCGCAAGGCATTTTTGGCAAGTCTATTTTTTTTTATTTAATGTAATTTATATATTTTGAATTTGCAATACAGGTGATGACATCTACGATGGAATCCACAAGCACTACTTTGGTCGAAAACCAGGAAGATAGCACAGGAGATTAAAAAATCTGAAAGCAAGAAAGAAGTTTTTGACTGTGTGCTAGAGCTTAGGGGCTAATGCTCCAGCAAAGAACAAGTGGATCAGTTACGGTACCGAAAAAGACAGATAGGTTGAAACATCTGAAATATCAGACAAAAGCAAGAAAACTGATGTATGGAGAAGCAATTAACTGCACTGGCAATATAAATGTTTTGTAACTGTATCAAAGGCTTCACAAACATTTGGGCCATGACACTGCAGCTTCAACTTCAGATCTACCAACTAAAAAAACATTTCTTTCCACTCATAAAGGTTTCTCTTTAAATGAACCCAACTTTGCAATATGGCGTAATTTTTTTTTACAAGAACTGGAATGGAGAAATTGTATTTTGTGAGGAAACTATTGTTCCTACATGAAATTTAACACCATTTTTGAAATCAGCACACCAAATTACCTATAGGACACAGTTTTTTTCCTTATATTCTTTAATATTTTAAATTTAATTTTTAAAAATTTTTGTTGATGGGTTTTTCTTCCATGTTGTGAAATCACGCGATCTCCATAGTTCAGTCGTTTCTATGTTCTTAGATAAGTAAACTAGATGGCTGAAAAAAATGTGTTGTTTTGTTTAGATATGCAAGTTTCTGTGACTCTCTTTCTATTAGTGGGCAACTGATCGTGTTCCAAAAATGGCTTTGAGGCTTTTTAGATGAAATGTACTGTTTTACCGATGTTTGAGGTTGCATTTTATGACCATGTGAAAAGTTAGCTTCAAATCTTTGTGTGAGGAATCCCAGTAACTTATAGTCTTTGAATATGTCACTGTTTACAATTTCACGTGAACATTTTGTTTTTTACAATGATGTAAAACCGCATTGTTGTCATTTTTCAAACAACGTCAATAAAAGTCCAAGTCCCCGAAAATTGATTTTCTCATAACTTTCTTATATTTATGAATGGATTTACAAAATTTAAAAAGCAAAATGAATGGTGTGACCTGTTCTTTCATTACGTAGAAAAATCAACCAATTCCAAGGGGAATGAAATTTTCTCTTGTGGTACCTAATATATATTACTTTTCACTTAAGAACATTAGTAACAATTAGAAATTACCCTGTAATAATAAACAGCTACATATATGAGCCATTCTCAAAAGGTGGGACTAGGCGAACTGCTTCTTTTTGTTCAACTCTGGCAACTGACAAAAACAAGGAAATTGTATGAAACTTAAGTTTGTAGGACTGAGAAATGGCAAATGAGATAGTGTGAGATAAGATAAAGATGATTGAATATGAAAATGCCTTGTTTATCATCCTCATTTTTTGTTGCATCGTGATGTGACTATTTTTATGTCACTGAACCACAGAAATAGAAGTAATGAGGCATTCACAGAACAGCCCAATGAACTAAAAGGTGTTAGAATGTACATGCAACATTCCAGTCCCTAATTTAATCAAATAAAGCAGCTTCAAAAATGCAGACTTGGATGTAACAGTGTGTGTCACAACGCTACTATTTTCGTTTGAGTCTGAAACAGCTCAGCTGCCTAGAATTAGTATTTAAAAACATACAGACTTTAACTGTAGCAGTTCTGTGAATGTATATCATGATTAAGAAGGCTTTCTAGGACTGCAGTGTTGGGCAAACCGACCAGATTACGGCACCCATGTGTGCGTGTGTCATTTGTTACATCCAAGTCTTCCCCTCTGCAGCCGATCCAAATTAATGTCACATGTTCGTGTACACAGTGAACGGGAACTACACCAGGCGCTTTATCCATTGTACGGAAAAGAAATATAACATTTTCAAATACAATTGAGAATTCTCCAAATAAACGTGTGTGTCAGCAGGAAATGTTGCATCTGAGACGCATGTGCTTCTTGGCTGGAAGTTTCTTTCGATTAGCTTTTGTGACAGAGCATCAAAGACAGTCCTATAAACAAGTCTCGATCGATTTACAGTAGGAATATCTCGCTGGTAATGTCTAGATCTAAGTCTAATGCATGCGAGCACACAAGCTGTGTGTCACTTCTCCAAATGTTACATGCAAGACAGTGAACGGTGCAGAATGTGCTGACAATGAATGCAGTTATTGGTCTTAGGGACTCGTGGCAATGTTAAGAGTGTAACCATTGCCTTTAAAGTTAGAAATCATGATAGATAAAGTAAAGGATGCTAAATGTAGTAACTTAGATCTAGTAGGTCATTGTTACATGCAAGCCTTCTTTTTCATGTTCAGAAGAATTAGAAAGACACAGCAGTGAAGAATTAAGTAAATTGTACTTCTCTACAATGAACTGAAACAAATTCCACTGCAACAGTGTCAGAAAAGTGCCTACCTTATTTTCCAATGAAACTGAAAGACTGCTGTTCACTCGCATGTAACAGTGACATACACAAGTCTGTGACACAATGGGTAATTTCTTAAAATTCAACATATTTTTGCCTGATCTCATTTTAATAACCATTAAACAGTCTTGCAGAGGCAATTAAACAAACACTATGTCAGATCATAATTCACAATTGGTAAGTGTGTGTGTCACCAGTTACATACGAGAAAAGAGAGACCACCCAGTGTAATCAAATTTATTAATAAACACCATGCTCAATTATCTTCTTAACTTGAAAAAACAACAAACAACTCATCAAAGATTGCATAAAATTCAGAAAAACTCAACATTCCTCACTTTGAAATTTGAGCACATTGCAACATTTTTGTGCCGACCTTTTGAGAATGGCTCATAATGCATATGTATATGTGCCACCCTTAACGTCCAACATGCAATACATTTTTGCAAAAAAAAGTTCCAGCAACTACTTTCCCAGAATCGACGACCTGAACACGTATTTTCAGTATGCTGTTTTGCACCAATTCTTTAAAGTTTTGTATTTTTCCATGGCCTATGTGGAGTTTGGTGGCCAATTTTTGGAGTAATTTTAGAAAAGAAGAACAGCAACAAACAAACAAACAAATAAAACACCAGAAGACAAACTATGTTCATATACAAGGTTTATTCCATGAACGACAATGAAAACTGGAAACAAAATATTTAAAAAAAAAAAGAAAAAGGACGTAACATCACAATGAAAAAACACGACACTTTACAACATTAAAATGATGATGTAAATGACAGATCTTCCTCATACCATCTCTCCAGAATAATGAAACCAATGATGTTTAAGCAACAAATGATTATGAAATACCTTTGGGGTGGCCAAAATTAAGGAATGACTTTAAAAAAAAAAAAAGAAAAAGAAAAGTAAAAATCTGGTGCAGGCTAGAATGTTTTTAAAAAATGATTTTATAAAATGCAGGCAATAACATCTCACAAAATACATCACGCTAAGCTCACTAAAATCTCAAGGCAGGCACAGTTTTACGAAGACATACATAGGGCCATTGTTTCTCAATTAATATCCTACAGCATTTCTCTATCCCATACTCAGTTCCAAACATCCCCCCATTTAATTTTCCATTTTTATTTGTCCCAGAAAGATTTTGATGCCCCTTCAGCTTTTCCTTTACACATTAGCTTCTCAATTGTGTCTTCCTTGAACAAAATTCTACAAAAAATTTATATCATAGCAAGAACAAAATTGACGAATAATAACACTGAGTCGACATGGACTACACTGATGGCAATACCCAGCTACCTGATCTGACTCCTAACACCTGAGTGGACTGCTCGATATGGTTGCTATGGAACCTAACGTTGCAACTGATGAATTGTTGTCTGAGAGACTAGATAGGATGTTTTTCCTAGGCTGATGGCCATACAACCCTATCTAAGCTTGAAGTCTGAACTGCCTGCCTGCTTATCTTCCTCAGTTTCTAGTATCCTTAATCTGCTTACAACCTGTTTGCCTGCCTATGTGAAGTAAGGAAAGGAAATAGCAATTATGAGAAACCTGAAAGAAAAATGTCATACATCAATACTGAAAATTAACAAACAAGACAAAAAAGAAAAGTACACAATACATTACCGGAGTGTGACATGACTTCATGCATGCTGGGTAGGTCATCTTTCATCAGCCTGGTCACGCAAGCAATGCCCACAGAATGCATGGCTTTCATATTTGGTAAAAATCCTATTCAGTCACCAAATGAATGTTAAGTCTCTCAGTGGAAGAGTAGCTTTACACATGATGCCTTATGATATTCCAAACTTTACTTTCTTCTGCACACAACAAATAGACCAGAAAAATATATATCTCTTCAATTTTCATCTACATCAAAACCACAATGGTAGTATGCGATTCCTTAACGTATGAGATTTCCCAGCCAGTTTGTCAAGTTTTGATGCTAAGAAAAGGCCTGACGCAATTGGGTCCGAATGGCCCAGCAAATTTGCTGCCATGATGCATTTTATTTGTCAGGCACTAAGAGAACTTATGACTGGACACAAAAGCTGTTTCTGAAGAACTTACCTTTTTGGTCTTCTTTGTAGAGCAGTTTTGTACAGTGAACAGAATTTTAGCGTCTGTAGCCGCCACCACCACCTCCACTGCCATACCCGCCACCTTGTCCATAACCACCTGCAGATGAAATGTTTTCAACTGAGGTGGTGTGGAAGTGAAGAAAAGAAAAAATCAGTCACCTGCTAAAACATGGAGACAATTTCTATATTTAAGCGGATTATCCCGTGCGATGGTGATTGGGTCTTATAGGATCAGACCTGTTCACAAAAAGCTGCATTTCATGCTGCTGCTATGCATTTTTTTTTTTTTACTTGTAAAAAATTTCAGCAAATGTATACCAAATATCAACTTCACCCCCATGCTGGGATAGGTGTGTCAACATGGTTTTGATGGGCGCGCAAAAACAGGTGGCTCAAACCGACTGTGCAGCATGGAAGGCAGGTTTCCGCATTCCAGGTCAGCGACCTCATTGATATGTAACTAGTCTTATTGCTCACTATGTCTCTACTGAATCAAAAGCACTGTGACAAGAACGTGTTAACCACCAGTGAACCATTGGTCAGAACCACAAAGACAGCTTTCAAAGACTCTCCCCCACATTATCAAAAGGTGTAGCATCAACATGCGAACTGTTGCTAACAAATTTGCAAGATTATCTCCTTTTCTCCTACGTTGACCATCATCTAGATTGCCTAGGAACCAATCAGGAACAAGTTCTGAAATGAGCATTGCCCCATATTGCTTCATTGGATGCACTGAATGTTAATGACCCTGAAATATGCCTTTTAGTGAGGTGGCGGGGGGGGGGGGGGGGGGGGTGTGTGTGTGTGTGTGTGTCATGAAAAAGGCAAAAGAATCATACCAATGGGCCACAAAATTAGCCCTAAATATCTTAGTGTCGCCATCAAAACCCCTACTCCTCCGTACATATCTGTCTTGGTGGTTTGGAAAACATTGTTGAGGCCCAGCACACCAGTGATGGTGACTTTAGCTATGTGTAACACGTTTCAATAACATTTTTATTGAAAAAAAACTTTCAAATGCGATTTTCTCGAAATTGCACTTTTGATCAGTAATTTGTGAACTAGTTTCTTTATTTATTGACCAATTGGTATAAAACAGGGGTGTAAATGACATTTGAAAAAATTCTCTGAAAATGAAACGCCAGGGGCCGTTGCCCCCAGCCGAAATTGATTTTCACACATTTACAGCTTAAAAATTGGCCTCTCCTGAGCAGAATTTGGTTAAATTAATAGGGATAAAGACTTTAAAAAGGAAGAAATAACTAGGAAAGACTACACTGGACAATTAATGACTGGTACATGAATAACTTTCAGAAGAAAAAAAAGAATGTGGTAATGGCCATAAGGTACATACCTTACTTTGCTTGGTAAATGTGATATTCCTTTACAAGTTTTGGTTGATTATAGTTCTTATTTCATTGTCAAGAGTCACATAAAAAATTCACTTCTAACTTTAGTGTGATGAGTGACCCTATCCTTGAGAGAGACTGGCTTGGGCACTGAAGCTACCTCTAAATCTGCCCTAGATATATTGTGTTCTTGCTCAATGTTGGGAGCATCACCATAAGGCATAGAGGGAGGTATAGCTGAACTAGATCTAGAACTAAATCGATGCAGAGATTTGACTACTGATATCTGCAGTACCAGAAATCTTACTGCATGCTGGATGCATTGCAGTAGGATGACTCTGGTTAGATCGAAAAATACGAGTTTCGCTCGTGAGCTTTAGATCGGTTGGCATGGTCCTTTAAACGCACACCACCACTGCCCTACTTATCTCACACTTGCAATAACAGCACCAAGCAAACCCATCTTTGTCTATCTTACGGAAGTAATCTGAAAAATAATCGCCGTTGTCATCTTTCAACAGCAACCAATCCCATCTAAACTTGTTCCTACTCTCTAGAACAATGGCATCAACTGCTGTATCTCGTTTAACAAACTTCGGAAATCTTCGTGAACACCCCATGATGTTGTTTACAACTAAAAAACAATAAGAGTTACTTCCCTTGTCTTGCATCTACTTGGCTAGGCTAGTTTCGTAGGTCAGAGAATTTTCCTCTGAAAGTTCGGAGATTCTCGGACTAACGATAGTGAAGGAAACTCGTCCGTCAGAGAATTTTCCTTTGAAAATTCGTCGTACAGATAGCAAACCAATGTATGTCGTGACAATAGTATTAATCGTTTAATGTAGTTTTTATTCGTAGTTTTTAGGTTTCGATTTGTTACTGTTTGAAAAAATATATTATCAGTGAATAAAGAAAACAAAAAACAACCTGAAATAACTAAAAATAAGGATAGATTTAGCCCTAAATCTATGAATTTACCCTCAAAATTCAACAACATGAAAAAATCTGAAATCAGAGAAAATCTGAAAGATTTACATCCCTGTATAAAATTTGGCTAACAACGTGTTTGAACAAATCAAAAAGTTCATACATGAGGAAATTTGTTTAACTTTTCATTTTTTTAAATATAGAAAATGAGAAAAATTGGAATTCCGCTACATACCATTTTCAGAAATTTATAACAAAAGATCTGTGAGAGATATCAAAATTCCCTTCTGTATAAAGTTTTTAATTGGATTGAATAAGACATAAGAGAAGTTTCAAATAAATCCAGTAAAATTTGACGAAGCCTATCTGTCAAGAACAGATTAAGTCCATAAATGCCGTGCTAGGTCACGAGTTCAGTGAGTAAATTTTCACGACTTGTTAATTCTAACCAGCGTAATTTGTCCTTGAGCTGTTCTCGTGAACAGTTTGTTTGAAACACTTTTGTTTTAGAGATGGAAAGAAAGTGGGGCGAGATAGAATAAATGTATAGCTAGGAGTGACAGAGCCGTTCTCGACCCCGTGATTTTGATGAACACTTAGAAGGGAAGAGAAGGGGCGAATAAGGATAGATAGTTTAAGACGCTTAGTCGCGTTCAGAAATTCATGCATAAAATGTAGAAGCACGAGGGTTTAAAGATTTCAGTAGTTGTTTTGACATTTTAAATTGACCTTGCCTGTATTAGTGCAAGGCCGTAACCGACTTATACAATAGAATAAATTATACTGCGAGCTCAGCTCGGAGCTGACCGCACCAATGAAATCTAGGGATTTGGACGGTAGTTGCAGGTGGCTAGACAGCATAAAAGTCTGCCCAGACATATATCCTGGGCTCCATACAGAAAACTCCAATCTGTGCAGGCGTCGGCACGATTCTGCCTGAAGAATCATAAAGCGTTGTACGACTTCACGTCTAGTCCACTATAGACATTTGAGATGAATCCATATGCCTGAATGAGATATGCCCACCGCTATTGTCCATCGTTCCCTGGTCTCTAACACCAGGGACTAATCGTAAGTGTTTGTCTATTGATGACTCAACCATGAACGAGGAGCTGAACATAAGTTATCCAGTAGGACAGGATTGCCGCATATACTAGGAGTGCTACTCAAGAATGCAAGATAAAGATATATATAGACTTGCAACTAGTATGAATGTATGGCATACACATCTGTGAATTGTGATTGATTTGTCTGGATGAGGCTGGGCATTGCCAGCCCATCCTAGAGTAGATCTCTAGGCTTAACTACGTCAGTTTGTATTGACGGGCTCGATTATTATAAGCGTTAGGCACAAATGGCTGAGATGACATTGTCGCCAGAGACCATATTAGTGTATTGATTGACATATAGTAAGCAGACCAGATCTGAGATATATATAATTAGTACTTAGATTGTTAGTGAGTCAGAAGTATAATAATATTATAGGAATCTAGAGTAGAATTCTAGTGAAGTATTATTGAATTTGGATTTGATGCTGCTGATGTTGTCTTTACTATATAATAGATCTAGACAAAATTGTTAGGGTAATTAATGTAATTAAATTTGTGGCCCTGCAGGTCTGTTTATGAAACTTATTCAGATTGTTCTTAGTGTGTGGCATGGTACGAAAGTTTAGATATTAAATACCTCGATTTAAATGCAGTCGAAACCTTAAGTAGACGGATTCCCCCCAAATCCGTAACATTTAGGATAGCAACATCGTAACACTATCTATATTGAATTTGTATTTTTTGGGGACTCAAAATCTAAGATGGCGGCGTTTCCATGGCAACCATATGACAAATCTTTTTACTTTTTTTCCCTGCATTGCATGAAAATACAGCTTGCGCGCGGCGCGGTCAGCTTGACTACACTGTAATGGTACGCCCATTGCAAAGTGAGGGTTAATTGACGTTACAAGCCCAAAGAGCAATTTTAGGATGCCTTCTAAGAATGTAGAGTGTTTGTCAGAACCCAGAATGTTTAACCACCTGGGTGCCATATATGGCTTCACTGCAATTGCTTCGAAACCTGGCAAAGTATCGGTAAACAATTGCCGTACACCAGAAAGATGGTTTTCAGCCGCTTTATGTAGATTTTGCTGATGCTGTTGCGAAAATGTGAGATTCATAAGCAGAACAAGGTGATAAAAGTGAGGAGGAAATTTCTCTCTCAAATTCAGATAGTGAGGAAGGTAAATTATCCCTTTCAGTGGGCATTTTTTTGAGACTTGTTTGCACTGTATGGTCTTATAAGTGGTGTGTAAGTGGCATGAAAAGCATACATGGCTGCTTGTGTGTGAAATATTGGTGTAAAAATAATGCTGAAACCAATCTTTTTTTTTTTATTATTCTGTCCTTTGAGATGTCCCATAATTTCACACATATACTCAATTTCAACATAAGAATGTAGCCAGTGGTCCCTTGTTTTAGAAAATGTATAACATTATGGCTTTTTATCCAATAGTTTTCAAGATACAACTCTTTCTGTGACATGTATCAAACGGACCGAGAATCCTCAATTTTAATTACCATCCTCAATACCACCCTTGATTTTTTTTAAAGTCAGCGCTCAGCAGTGCCGTGTATTCTCTTTAACCCTAATAGTGGCTGGTAATTTTCATCTCTCCCATGATAGACTTTTTGGATGTTACTGGGGGAGCGTAATCTTATTACAAAGGCAAATAGAGTATTGAGTTGTTTTCACTGCTCAGCTCTAGCTTTCTATGTAAAATACTGCGTTCTCCTAACAAGATAAAAAAACTTCCGTCTTGGCTGTTTTTAGGGGACCGTGCATGTTACAGGGTAAACTGTACATGAGCGGTGAACACCTCAGTATTATCTCAGTAACGGCTTTGTAATTAGACTACTGCCCCCTAACAACAGTCACTCCAATATTACTCGGTGAATTAGCTGATTTTTAATTTGCTCATGCCACTTTCAGGGTTAAAAGCAGGTCTGTGAAACCCCAGGATGTACTGGGAGGAACAGTAAACATGGACATGTATTGGTGAGGGCACATACGCATAATTTAAAATTTTGAAACTATGGGAAGCTGGGCAATGACGTCACCGAGGAATACCTAGAATTTCAAGAAAAATTCATTAGAAATGAGATTTAATTATAAATGCTTTTAATTAGTTTCTGGGTTAATTAGACCCATGATGTACGGCAACAGTTAAAGAAATATTTACACAAATGAAGTTAACCCTTGTCCCACGTTGAGTGAACTCGTCCATGCAGGGGTAGCCAGCCGCTAACTTCGAGGGCCGGGTCAATCAGGTCTTTCTGAACATGTGTATCGCGTTTAGTTTAGGGACGCAATGACAACAATAGTGGTGGATAAATTGTAAGTGACCCCTATGATATTTGGATAAAGTACTTGTGATGATATGCAGCAAGTTCTATTGTTAAATAGAACACTAATCAAGAATTTTCTGCATTTACAGGCAGTTTAACCACTAGATTGGCAGCCCACAGGCAAAAAACCTTCCTTGGAATCACCATCAAGGAAAATAACTTTAAATGACTTTGCGATTGGTCGCAATGAAAAGGTCATCACTTTCTTATTTCTTTTTAATAAAATAAATCTTTAAAAATCCAGAATTGAATGACCTTTCCATTGATACCATGCATTATGCATTTTGCTTGCATTTTGATTGTCAAAAAATTTCTGAACTTGAAATCAGCCTCCTCTGGCTCACTCTCATCTTCACTAGATCTAGACTCTAGATCTAGGGGGATCATCTAAATCAAGTTCTACATCACTTTCACTATCTTCCCCTTCGTCTAGATCTAGAGGTAGAAATGTCTTCTTTATCTTGATGAAAATCACCTGACGCCACCAGAGTTTTCGGAACATTGAAGGCCATTTTCACTAATGTCGTATCAACAGCTGTCTCCACATATTAAGTTCCGGTAAAAAGCAAAACGAAGTAGAGCCTTTAGATTACACCGGAAATGTCTTCATTATAATCCATGCTTATTATGGTCCACAAGGTTAACTAAAAACAATGTCGGCCTAGCGGGCGATTAGCCAACGAACTGTCGCGGGCGCCTCCAGGCGCATGGCATATCTAATGGTTAACACACGCAGGGGTGTAAATGACAGTTAATCTCTGAAAATGAAATGCCAGGGGCCGCGTAGGCCCGGGTGGGGTCAAAATTAGAGAAAATCTGAAAGGTCTACACCCCTGAACAAAATGAAAAAATTTAAAGATTTACACTCCTGCACACAGTTTTATCCTTTTTCCCCAAGACCTCTGTGCCTTTTTTTTTCTCTTTGTCCTGAAGTCAGGCCCTTCAGACTAACAAATCATTTTTTAAGTCAGGCTCATAATTTACTCACCACATGTATCGTGGCATTGCCTTCTCCCTCCTCCACTATGTAAAGCTTCCACGTACTATGATATTAGTTTTAGCAGAGAGTACATACATCGATTACATACATGTACTGAAAGGCTGTTTAATAAAAGCAACACAATACCAACTACCACACCAAACAAAGACAATGACCAACAAAGTCCGTCATATACTCCCAGTTTTCCCGGATGAAAAACCTACAGACACGCTTATGCAGCATGCCCTAGTATTGCATCGGATTTCATCATTACACACATAGATCAGTTTCTCAAATACGCAGATGGCCCCCTTCTTCTCATTTCACATGCACATGCAGCAACAACCAGCCTTAAAAAAAGTTTCCCCAGTTCGAACTTAAGACCGTCAGTATATTACATGAGTATGATGAATAGTTACGATTAGCTGTATCGTAATAAACGTAAGCGGATGATATCATTTTATTACACACTGTAAGTGTGACAGGATAGATAAACAAGCGAAAATGGTGTAGAAAAAAAATTTTTTTTTAAATGCAACAGCAACTGAATAAACACGAGGAGCAGCATTGCTACACAATATATTGGCCTCCCGCAGCACCTGGTTTGCAATATGTACGCCACAATATTGGCCTCGCAGGTCTTGCCTGTTCCCTGAGGAGGCCAATACAGTGGCCCCACGCAGGACGAGGGTTAAAAAAAAAAAAAAAGATTTTAGGTTTTCAGAAGTATAGATAAACTGGAAATTTGGGGGAAGGTCGGGAGAAGAAAAGATTCACAAACCTCCGTAGGGCCCTTGTCCACGTGCAGAGTAGCCACCTGCTTTCATAGGACCTCCCCCATAGTCTCCTCCGTAGTTGGAACCAAAGCCACCACCACCACCACCTGCCCAGCTGTTGTCTGTAATATATTTTAAGTTTGCAATTGGCCACAAACTGTAATATTGACATCACTCTATATATTTATCCTCTATGTACTCACAGAGTACTTTCATTGCACGTGTGCAATCATCGGCACCTGATGCTGTACTACCATTATTGCAGGGCCACAATGAGATGGCATTATATATGTGACCCTTCAGCACGAAATTTGACAAAATGTTAGTGTTACATTCAAAATTACGAGGTTAAGATCAATTCAACACAAAAATGAAGTGTATGTGATCAAATTGTAATTTTGACAAATTTTTAAAAATGTCAAGCAGGGAAAAGCTAAACTTGAGAAAAAGACAGCCAAGTCTTGCTATAATCCATGGCAACTACCCATTCAGAATACAGCCAGGTCAATGAAATTTGGCACACATATGCTTCTATCAGACCTGTTTACCCTAAGTTATGCACAATAGGGAGACGACTGCTCAAAAATAGGGAAATTTCATTAAAAAGAGGGAGATGCTAGAAGTGTGCACCATCGGCAAAGTAAACTAGTGAAATGTCAACCAAAATGTATCATCATATACTATAATATGATTCATTATTTATGTGTTCGTGATTTGGACTGAATCCCTACGCTATTCATAGGATACTGTGTTTGTGATTTGGACTGAAACCCTCTGCTATCTATAGGATATTGTATCCTTTGAATAGCAGAGGAATTCAGTCCAAAGCCAGTGTCCATTATTACTTGCAGTGACAAGTTAAAAAAAAATAAATCAGAACACTATCTGCAATAACAGAATACAGATTCATTTATTGTCCTCTTTTTGGGCAGAAGGTCACAATGCATCAAATAATGTCAAATTACTTGTAAACATCAGGCGGGTGAAAAGTCTAATTCTGCATTCACAGGGTCAGATTGTCCAGAATCTTCACTTCTTTAAAGACTGCAGCCCTTCAGTTGTGACAACTGTTTGTCAGGGACCTTCCGGCTGTTGTCATTTCTGCCTCCGTGGCTCACGTTGATATCTTTCTTGCAGAACGTGCAAAACGCATGCGACGTTGATTTTGAAGATTGGCGAAATTCCGTGTAATCTTCCATTTTGCGGAGTACTTTACTCTCTTTCTGCTTCCAACGTTCGTCGACTTTCTTTTGTCATCCTCTGTGTCGGATTCGGAGTTGGTTCCACGATTCTTTCTTTTTCTGATCGACGCCATAATTCGGTAAACCGGAAGCAGGCCTCGATCTTAATAGTTTGGGCGGAGTTACTTCCCTTCCATAGCAACCAGTTTGTTTATGAAGCACCGATCGTAAGGTACTGTCAGATTGCCACCTGAGCGGCGTGCAGTGTTCTAAAGGTTCTAATTTCATTTTCGGGAGATCGGTGAAAAAAATATCGGAAGATTTATGATGCTAGCGGGAGGTCGGGAGATGGGGTCTAAACTCGTGAGTCTCCCGCTCAAATCGGGAGGGTATCCTGCATCTCTGCAACTACAAAGTCCCTGATTGAGTTGTAGAGATACTCCTGTTGTGTTTGTGACAGTCCTGGAGCGGGCAGGTCGTCGGGAAAGCCAAGCTTATCATGGCTCCTGGCCTTGCTGAAAAATTATAGCCCGTTGATGCTCGTCCCCAGGATGTATACAGTGGTCAACAGCACCAGGGGCAGAATGGGCAGATTTGAAAATTTGAAGAAGTGCATTTTCTTGAAGCGTGGAACAGCACGGAAGTCACGAGAAGAACTGTCTGTCACTCACTGGAACAATGTGTGCCATCCTCAACTCCAACCAGACCTGGCAGACGGACGTGTTTTTGTGCTAACCCGCAGATAACTAACTAACATATCCTGTTTTGCTTCGATTCTATACATCTTCTATTGAAATCTTTTATTGTGCAATTGTTTTGTTCTTTTTTTTTTCCCAATTGATAAAAGCGAAAGCTGAAAATTTGTGTATTCTCTGTCTTCTCTTTTGTTTGCTTTATATCGTTTGGGTTTTATTTCTCGTGTAGGGTTTAGCTACATACAATTTTTCTTTTTGCCCAATTTTGACAATTCCAACCAGTTGGGGAATGCTGGCCTTGCCTTCTTCGAGCTCTCCTTGACCACTATGCACATGTCCTCCAGGCAGTGAACAGGTCTTCCACGGCATTCAGCATTCCTCTTACTACTCTCAGCTATCACTTGCAAGCACTGCAGGCCTCTGGCTTGCATTTCGGAAACAGGGACATCGTCATCACTATGGGAAGTGTCACTAGCGGTTTCTTTAGTTTCTCAGAAGTAATCATCCTGTCAGTATTACTTGAATTTCTTCATCTAGTCTCTTGCCGTATACAAAGCACCAATAAGTTCCTCAGGACAAGCCATGATCAAAACTTTGAGAACTTAAGAAAAGTTTCATTGAAAACAGGAAAAAATGTAAACGCAGAAGTACATGGGTCCATTCCATGTGACGCGTGTTACACCTGAAGACCAGTTTTTCACCTTGCTAGCTTTCTAAACGAATCATTAAATGACATATTTATCATTCAAACCTTTCTGACAATAAAAAAAAGTTTACTTTACAAGCTTTCACCTTTAATTTAAAAATGTATAGGCAAGATCTAAATCAAAATGGTGCTATCTTGGCGTGACGCGTGTTACGTTCACAAAAAGTGGTTTTTCAGTTTAAGTAACATTCTCTAGAATTTCTGTGAAAGTAGGCTAAGAATTTCTCCTAAATTTTTTAATAATAAATGGCTGATATGAATGTTCTAAATTCTGTATTTCATAATTCTTACATTTTTTGATGATATAGGCAAAAACATGGCGTGACGTGGTTTCATTTTTTCGTGACATGTGTTACATCTTCAAAATGAGAATTTCACTTTTCAAGTTCCAGTCTAAATTTTGTTCCTCAAGGCCATAAAATCTGCTTCTGATAAAGAATATTCCAGTTCAATGCAAAATTATGTCAGACGAGATTTTTTATTTCCCATGTTGAAAAGTTTAAATATCAGTCACACAAATCAATTTTGGAATAACAGTTTATGTGATAGAGATGACTTAGCTGGGAGCTGTTAGAAATGTGAATGTGAGAAATATAGGAAAGGGAAGAATCTGGTTGATAATTTAAAGACTGAGAACCAGGATGTTTTGGAAAGTATGGAACAAAAACCGAGGCTGCTAGACTTAGAGTTGAAGTGAAAAGTGAGTATGAAGGGGAGCTGTTGGAAAAGGTTACTGAGGAAATTCTAGATTTCCAAGAGCTTGTTCGGGTGAAAAGGATATGGACAGAGGCCTTTAGTAAAGACAAAATGGACCGACAAATCTCTGTACTTCAGTGTGATTTCGCTGTGGTACAGCTATGAATGTCAAGCTGAAGTATCGAGTGCTTTATGGGGTAGACGAACAAACGCGTTCACTGCTGCATTCTAGCTTGGTAAAGCGGCATCATGTGAGTTTTACTTGTAGTCACAGAATATGAATAAAGATACAGTTTATAGATTTATCAAGAACTTGGTCACCACTGAACATCTGAAGGAAAAACGTATTGTCTGTACTTATGGTCCGCCAGGGGAGTTCAAAAACAGATATTATGGTGAAGTCGCTTGCTGATTTGGGTTCGTGCTTTTACAATGAATGGAATGTGAAGTCATGTAGAACTAGAAGTATGTTGCCACATCACATGGCATTGCAGGGTCAGCGAAAAGTTTGGTACGAAAAGTTGTCAATGGGTGATAGTGTCATTGTGCAGGATCAAATGGTTTTGCAAAAGAGGCACGAAATTTAATGCCCAAAGGTAAAGTTGTCCACATGTCACAGGAAGAAATTGACGACTGCTTTAAGCAGAAGAATCCATGGTGTGAGGTGAAAGGAGTGCCTGGAGACAGCATGACCCATTTCATGCCATGTGGTGGAAAGGGAAAAGTGTCATTCTATGTGGACAGACTTCTACCTGAGGTTCTTGCAGAGGTTTGCCATGGCCATGAAAGAGAAAAGAGAGAATGAAAGTGGAACAAACGTTCAAAGTTGTAAGGCAAGAGACTGGCTGGGCTGTTGTGAGGTATGATGGGAAACTGTACCGTTTTTTTTTTACAGCTGTTGGCAATGAGGGGAGCGCGCAAGTGTCTGTAATGAGACCAACATTCATGATTCAATGTAAACTGGAAGTGGCCTACAGCAAAATATAAGATGAGATTTTTTACACTGATAGAAATGCTGTAAGCGAGATCTTTCCACCAGTTCCTGTTGGTTCTCGTGGCCAAAGCAGGTTTGAAGATCAAATTCTGCATGTAATACATATCACATAAGATGTTACATTATTCGCATGCCTTTTTCAGGAATATGATTAAGTTTTAGATTTAAATGTGAATGTCGAACACTTTACAGTGATAAACTGTTTGTGTTGTAAATGGTTATGATCTGTCTCAAATATCTATTGCAGGGCAAAAAGTTTATGGTGTAAAGTGTGACGCATGTTTACAGTCTCAATGGAATTCTCACTAGCCAAAACCCAAGTCAGTAATAGAGTTTTATTGTTATTTTCACACTGTTGAAATGTCAATGCAATATAAAAAGGAACAAAATCTTGATCACATCGGTTACTTGTAACTAAAACTTAAACTGCAAATTACTTTGAATACATTTGCTTCTAAGTATGAAATGTTCTTTGAAAACATGCCGTAAAATTATGAAATTCAGTTTGTTTTCTTTGTCAGATGACATTTTCTTGTCAAACCATTTTACATGTTAAACCAAGGATTTTTGATTCACTTTTTCAAATTCCATATTTTCTCATACTAGTTGACATTTCATGGAATGGACCCATGGTATTTTGTAAATGATGCGATTAGTCAGCGAGAGTTCTGCCCCTTCCGGATCACGTGACCTCAAATAACGAATCGGGTGAGAGAATGCTGGCCTTGGAGACAAATTAACATAGTTTTGTTTACTATGTTTGGGTCTTGTAGAGTTGTTTTCATTGGATATAGTGGAACAGCCAATGAACGCTGGTTTTTCATGGGTACATCTTCATTTGACCCAGCAAAAGTCACATGGCGCATATTGAGGCCAGGATAGAATGAAGGTGGTTGAAAATTGATAATAAAATATCAATAAAATCTTTAGCAAGGTTCTTGTACGCTGCTTTGGCCCAACTTACCCTCTTTTGAAAAACATTAGCAAAAAAAAATACTTAAAAGACTTATTTTCCTGATAACATGCTAGAAAAGAATGGGAACACGAAAACTGAAATTTGACCTCGTGACCCATTTTCACTGTTACACACCTATAATTCGAAACATCGACTTGTGGGATATTTCGATCTCAGTTTCCACATATGTGGTTAATTTTCGCGGATGTCGAGTATTTGCTTTTCGATTGATAGTAGTGGGTGGGAATAAACACCTTTTCACAACTGTCAGCATAGCTGATGGCAGAATCACAATACTCAAATGAGACAAAGACCTTGATCTTGTGCTTTCTAGTGTATTTGCAATATGGTTCTCCACTGTCAATTACTTATTATCGTACTTAATTGACTTCATTTCAGACCTGTCAACCAAGACCAAATTAGGGAAAATGCATGGCGCGTGGCATCGAGACGCCAAACAACAAATAAATTACAGCTGCCAGATCTAACAATGTATTAACCCATCAACTGACGAAGGTAATCTGCCAGAATGACAGGAGAACTGACCATTTATGAGAAAACCTGCATTTTTCTTATTATGAATAATTTATTATGTGTATAGTTAAGTAATTGGTCAAAGAACATAATGCATTAATTTTTGCCATTACACACCCACCCTTCCCTCAAAACTTGACTTGCTGTTATCTTTGCTTCAAAATGACATCTGCAGTAATCAAACTGGAAACTGAGCTGGAACAGCCACAAGCAAGTGCATCCCAAAAACCTTTCAAACCATGTACGATTCCAATAGATAAAGGTATGCTTACAATTTTCAGCCAGATTTGTAACAATGCAAATACGGTAAGAATAGCCAACATCTTTAGTGCATGTTTTAATTTTAATCAGATTTCACGAGCGGCTGAGTCAATTAGATCGGTCCAAACATTTTCAAATTAAGGCCTACTACAGATAGTGACAAAGAGAGAAGGGGCGAGATAGGAAGAGGTTCACCAAACTTTGAAAGTGATTGTAGCACTCACTAAGAGTGGCAGTTTTTGAACCAGCTTTAAAAAAAGTGTCCACTCCCGCTTGTGAAAAACATCCAGTTTGTGCTTTGTCCAAATTAAGGTTTGCATTATTTTCTTCATATTTCCCGTCGGCGCCATTCGTTTCAAGCTTTTTCGCACTTTCATTCTTCCGTCTACGGGATCCTTATTTCCGGAGAGAAGTTTGAAATCGGGGTTTTCCCAAAAAATTCGGGAAGGTTGGCAGGTCTGTAATTTCTTTGCATGCGAAAAGTGGATTTTCAGTCACAGCTGCCAGTCCAAGGCATGGGAATTTAGCAACCATCAAATTGCATGATGCACCCATGTACCCAAAAGTGGTTTTGTGGGACGTGACAGTAGAAACACTTTGCAGTCAGTCCTGCAATTGATTGAGCCCCCCAATAATTTTGTGCCTATAGCTTTGATACTACTGAAAGAACAAAAAGCTAATGTGACAGGTATGTCAAAACTAACTTACTGTAGTCACCATAGCCACCTCCAGATCCTCCCCATCCTTGTCCACCATAACCTCCGCCATAACCACCACCACCATAGCCTCCTCCACTGTAGCCACCTAGTGATAAAAAAATAAAAATAAAGGACAATCCATTTTGCTCGTAGAGTCTTTAAAAAAAACAGAAAAACATAAAAGAGTAAGTAGACCAAACTGCCCCGTTAATAGAGCAAAATCCATTTTTGGGCACAATTTTAGGCCAATTTTGCAAGGCTACTACTGCTGTGTGTTTTATGTAAAACAGCATACATCCTACATCAAAATGATTGCATGTTTGAAAATACGCAGAAAAAGGCACATAAATGAGGTTTATCCAATGTATTCTTCATCGTGTTTTGAATTGAAACCATTTCAAAAATCATTTCTTGAAAAGTTTGTTGACCGATAAACTGGTTGAAAGTTAGATCATGATCAAAATTATGTGCAAATGAAACTCGGCCTTTTTACTATATGGGTATGCCAAAATCAGACATGGGGCATGTTTCGGTATGAAGCGCCAACTGTTTTTATTGACCCACCCAATGCTTGATTTCGGCAACTTTGTCCAACCCTCAGTGCAAAGTCAATTGCAGAGCACAGTTGACCTCCTTTTCAATTAAGGAAACATTATTTTTGTTTCCCTTGCATGAGTTCATAAAAAACTCGTCGGATGAAGTCTGATAACTAAAAAAAAATTAAAAATGAGATACTTTTAATAAATTTGTATTCCTCTATAAGAACTGAGAAGTTCCAATGCTGTGACTCAATAAATATGTTATGGGAAGTCAAAGACTACCATGAAATTTGCAAAAATTAGCAAATTCGAAATATATTTTCACTTTTGAAAAGTTCGTAAATTTCAAAACCTTTAAGCCAGAATAGTGACTGGTAACAAAATTCTTGGAGAGGCAAGCTCCATCAGACTAGACAATAACTGGCGGTTTATGATAAAAAGTAAAAAATCAGTTCGAACTTAGACCTAGATTATTTGTGTTTTTTTTTTTTGGACAGACCAATATCTTAATTCATTTTTCGAACTTCCATTGTACTAGGTTGATTGCAAGTCCTACAATGATTAAAAAAAAAACAAAATGGCCTGTCTTACAGTTCTGAATTGTAAAGAACACCCAGTCTTCAGTGACTTAACTCATTCCCTACGGCCGGCCGCACTGTGCGGCCGATAATCTTCCACACTATGGCGATCGATAGTACTAGATTAATAAAACCAAAAACAATTCCAATCCAACATATCCAACAGTGTAAGATAAGTTTGTTTCCGGTTCAGAAGAGGAACTGATGTAAGTTTCTATATTTAGATGTCCACAAAGCGTTACAGGTGGCGAATACGAAGTTTGTGTGTCTGTTTTGATGCAAGTGTTGCCATGGCTTCAAAACGTGAATCTGATGGTCCCCTAGCACGATTTGCTGCAGAAAGGGCATCTCAAATGCTAAATTTATAGATTGCTCTCGAAGATAAAGATTTTGATGAAGATGAGGAGATCCATGAGTTTTGAGAGGCCTGTTATGCACATGCTGGAGATCCCGACGATGAATGGAATGAGAGGAGTGAGCAGAGTCGTGTAATGACGCTGACAGTGATGGTGAGACAGCTGAGTCAGTTGACATAAATCAACCAAGCACCTCAATTGGAATAACACACATGAATAGAGCTAGATCTAGTTGTAGCTCTACTCGAACAAGTTTCCACTTCAACCCCTAGGCCTAGAATTCTTACTTTTATGTGATAAAACTGATGGTGTCACAACATTTCATTTTTTCCCCCCAAGATTTCATGGATAATGGTTGTGTTGGGTATCGTTCTAAAAAAAATTTGTAAAAAAAAAACTGGTTGGAGCTATCAATGTGAATTTTTGTGTACTTATTTCTAATTGGATTACCTTTACATACAGATGTCTATGAAGTACCTAGCTTTCATATTCTGTACTCAGCTGAGGGTGAGTTGGAAAAGCTGTAATGATGTTTCTTCTTCTTTTTTTTTAAAATCACACTTTCAACCTCATTTTTTCAGTAACAACAACTTGCAGACAAATCATGTACACTTGCTCACATTGTATGTTCAATTTGCTTTCCATTGATGTATAACACTTTTATGGTTTACACAAAGTATCTGGTCTATAGTCTTCACTTTCTATCCTCACTGTAATTTTTCTTCTGGGCGGTTTTTGGAGTTGCGTCAAAACGTGGAAAAGGGTTCCGTAGGGAATGAGTTAAGCCACTGGCCAGAATCACAAAGACCAAGCTTTCAATGGCTCTTCCCATACTATCAAAAGACGAAGGACTGACGTGAATTTCAGCTCAATGAATTTGCAATATCATCCAATTTTTTCCTGAACTGACCATTATCTAGAGTTGTCAGTGTCTATGGACCATTAGAAACAAGCTCTGAAACGAGGTTTGGCCCACATAATACCCACGTTGGCTCGGTCTATGCCAATCTGGATAAAACCCATTTCTTTAGCAGCAGAGGGGCCTGGCTAATTGTCATACTTCATTCTCAAGAACATTATAGATGTCATGTCCGTTTTGTATCGCAAGTCAGATCAATGGTGGTTAGAAAAACAAAAGACAGTTGCCAACTTTCCACAAACCACAAACAAACTCGTGATAAGTTCCAGTAACACTACACAACAGAAGAGTTCAATGGCTGGAAGAAGTTATTGGTTCACACATAATATGCAAAAAAAAAAAAAAAAAAGCTTCCATTTAGACCGCACATGCTGCTTCAAACTTTTCAACACAAAATTTGCAGACGGACAATTTTCAATGATGGGTAGCTAGCTCTATTGTTCTGTATTATTAAATAGTAGGGGTAATCCATGAAGTATACATGTAGGTTCACAGACAGTGGGGTTGACATGAAAAGCGCAAGGCTGTCCATGTTTTTCAACTGTGGTAATAGAAAATTTTCTCCTATTGCTTTTCCAAGCAAGTAAAGGTCGTGGACAATATAAAAATCTTGTTTCTGATGAAATAACTGAACCTTGGGTGAAAGCAACTGAAGGTTCAGAAATCTGAAAACCAAAATTTCCAAAGGGTCCATTCCTGAAAACAAAATTGTCATGGAAATATTGGCTGGCGATTAAAACAGTAGTGGTTCCGTTTTCAGTCTCAATCTGTACTTCAACCAGTAATCAACCATTTTGTCCATAATATTCTCTAGTGAATATTGCCAGTTTCTTTTTTCTTCTTATTTTATTTTATTATAGATTATAATGCAAGTGGCCTATCACAGTCAATACACATTTTCTCATAACGTAACCGGGCTTGCCAGTGTACCTCAGCCTTGAAAAGAAGAACAGTACCGTATTAGCAATAGTAAATGACATCGCCAGGCATCTTCAGATACCCGATGACCCAGCCTGAATCACAAAAGTGGGAGTTAGGCCTACTTTAGCATGCTTTGTATTACACATGGTCATCCAACAGGCCTGTCCCTCACTCAAAGCAAAGCCTGCATCATGTATGCTGTCACCAGAGGCTTGTAGTACATACAATACATGTAGAACTCCCATGTCAGTTACTACTGATGATGCTTTTGTGTGGTCACCTGCATTTAGCCTTGATAGGATCCCTTTCAATGACAGTGTTACATACTATCCCTGGGTCACAGTTTCAGCGAAATTTTTTGAAAGCTGGAGAAGGTATTTTTTTCAGGAATGAAAACTGGAAATCTAGTATAATCCATACAACTTTCACCCATGACTGGAACAAACAATACAAAATACCACTTAAGAAGTTTCCAAATATTGTGGCCATATCGGAATTCACCATTCTAACGGCCAAGATCAGATGTATGAAAAGCAAAAATCAAGCCTAAATACTATGAGGATGATCTATAAAGTTACACACTGACGTTGTTCTCGATCTTCAGTACTAGGCTTGGAAATAATAAACAAAAAAAATAAGTCAGCCAGTGGCTTACACCAAATCTCACATGACTTGTTAGCTGATTAGACTATCTTAACTCACTGAAGAAGTTTTCCGTTGCATCAATGGGATGCATCATAAGTTGCTGTGGACAATTTGAGTGCCCCAACGAGATTGACTTCTTGAATTCTCGCCTATCATTCCTGTTAGAATGGCAGGAATAGTCCTTTACGCTAAAGGAGCCTAACATTTCGTTCCATGCAGTTTCACTGAAATCGGGTTGTAACTTTTTGAGTAATGGAATTATGAAGGGAAATCATCCTCACTTATCTTTCTCAGACTGAAAACAATGACAACGGCGTTAACACAATAGCCTAAAGGGACCAAAATCTTTTTTTTTTTTTAATTAACGAGATGATTCTAGTGCATCAGATGAGATGTATCAGGAAGTAGATCTAGATCCTGAATGTGCACCATGTGAAGACTTTTCTTTCAGTCACCAAAGGTCATTAAAAACCAGTAAAATTTCTTTTTCCCAAAAATTGTAAATAAAAAAGTATGACACTTCAAGTACTTATGATTTGCTTTTTGGATGAAGCAAATATTTGTATTATTAATTTTTTTAATTTTCACAGATTGATTGGTTCAAAGCATCACAATGAGTTTTTATTTTTTTAAAAAAGCCTCAAAATGGTCAGTTGTGAAACAAAAACCCCAGTCTTCAGTGAGTTAAAGCAGCTATTAAAAAAGTCTAGAAATGATTTGTATACGAAGACTACCAGGTAACTCACCATATCCGCCATTGGCATACCCGCCTCCACTGTAGCCACCATCACCTCTTCCTCTCCCTCTTCCTCCCATGCCACCTCCCCGACCACCACCTGGAATTGAAAATTAAATCTTGTCGAGAAAGGTCTACTGCTAAAAGTAAAATTTAAAGTATCCATCCAGTCAATTTCGTTTTCCTGAGTGCTCGGAATCAGGAAATTGGAAGTAGATGGCAATCCGAATATCAAGTCAGGTTTCATAGCCGACTTTGATGAGGTTTTTCAAGGCCTCAAAACACCGCGACAAAAACTACACGTTCGTGAATTGCTAATGCCCGTGAAAACCTGTGTGACTACACTGCCATCTCCGTTAGGCCAAGCGCCTAGGCCCAATTTTTTTTGTTTTTTCAAATCGATCGCATTTTTTGTTTTTTCAAGGTTGTGCTGTTTTCCAGGATTTCCAAGACCTTGAAAAACAATTTTCGTTTTTGAAGGTTTTTCCAGGTTTTCAAGGTCCGCTATGAACCCTGTCAAGTGTTATATTCATTACTCTCCATTTCTTGATGTACTTTTGTTTTCCCATTTTTTAAATAGGCCTAGTATAAGTAGATTTTTTAAAAATCGATTTTTTCCGCCTGCACTTGTTCATATCTGCATTAAAAAAAAATCATAGGAAATTCCGACACCAACTCCCCGCCTTATTTGTAGGACAATGGACCTCGCATACTAGTATGTGGATTGGCCCTGCCCCCTCTACTACAAGCCCGTTACTGGCAAAGCATTTTGTTTTACTTCCTTTTTAAAATTCGTTGCATAGATTAGTTGCCCTGGTTAGGTTGTAGAAAGATCAACATGCATGACAGACAAGACATGTTCACACCCGGTCCCTGCCAGCAACCATGCATATCTGTGTAGGTGGTCCCTGACATGCATGTGGGTATACCGAGTGCCATTTTGAACTCAGATTATTACACTGCCAAATTATCTAACGATTTTCTACAAAAGAAAAAAAAAAATTCCATTACATAGCATGCGTCCTCTTGAACTTACACAACAAAAAAAAAAAAAAAAACCCACCAAACATTACATTACGAAAAAAAAACCCTTCCATTAACTGTTATCAGGGTTCATACACTTTTGACTCCAAAAATTTCCATAACTTTTCCATAGCTAAATAAAATTTGATACCCCACCCCACATGCGAAGATTAAAAAAAAAAAGTCTGCTTCGCCTCATCGCCGATTCAAGTATATGACTGGTCTTGGTAATCAAGTTTTGTTGTTTTTTTTTTAATCGAGGTACGTTCATGCTTCTTAGTAGGCTACTGCTTGTTTCGAACACACCAGATATGAAACGCTACGTCGGAAAATCGGAAGGTGGCTTTCAACGAGAAAATGCAGTGACTTGAATGAGTCGATTATTACGGCATAGCTTACAAGGAAAAACTTGTGTGACGTAT
The DNA here is from genome assembly GCA_963931925.1 of Onchidella celtica. Lineage (NCBI taxonomy): Eukaryota > Metazoa > Mollusca > Gastropoda > Systellommatophora > Onchidiidae > Onchidella > Onchidella celtica. Next base: position 24,678,556 of record OZ007582.1, read on the forward strand.
GCTTCGATCTTACGGATATCGCTATGATTTCGCCCACATGGTGTTTACACACACGATACTGGCTCCTTGTAAGCCTGATGCTAGGCACGCCAGAGGCAGGGAAGATCGAATGGTCCATGGATTTTTTGGCTCGAGCTCGCGCCTTTTTTTTAAAAGGGGAGTCTTGACGACTCTTAATTCTGACGACTTTTTAAAAATCCATAGGTTCTGACCGATTTCTCAAATTTAATATTTTCAATAAATGAAATCTGAAATCCGAAATTCCATAGATTTTCCAGAAATTCCATAGGTGTACGAACCCTGTGTTATACCGCCCTACATTTTATTTGATTAGCCTGCTTAATGAAAAAACGTTCGGCAAAGAGTATTCCATAGTTTTACAGGATGACGGTGATAACTGAATAAATTTATAAAACTTCTCACACAATACATGAATGCTTACGCTATACAAAAAAAAGTTATTGTGGGACAATAATGGCTATGCATGAATTTAAGAAAATAAAAACGGTCACCCACCACTGTCCATCTGATCTTTCGATAAGGCTTTCTTGACTTCCACTTTACGCCCATTCAGGTCATGCCTTTTTTTCACTGAAAGCAGAAAACAACTGATATGCACAGAAATAAAACATAGCAATACTGAAGTGAAAACTAGGTTCCACCAGTCGAAAGTCTGGGGAGTTATGGATGTGTCCGCTCGACTACAACTAAAATGGACCCATAAAAGTTACTGCAAGGACTGGTGACATAAAAATAAATATATGTGAGGCAAACACTTTCTATGGAGCTTAAAATAAACAAAATGATGAAAGTGTGTGCAAATATGTGAGCGAGCCTCACAAACCTCAACAGAAGTCGCATTTTTAAATTTTGAGTTCTGAATATCACCGTAGAGTATAAAATCTGGTCTTTAATTTGGTGGAAAAATTATTGCAATGCTCCTTTTCATCGCAAAGTTATGGCTTTTTAAAGACACCGGAGATGCCAACCAGTCCTGCGACTTATGCGTATTTTCATTTAAAAATGCGTATTATCACGAAAGTAGCGCCAATTACCATGTCAGTGCCGCATTTTCCGGTAGCGTCAATTACAACCGCATTTTATGGTGGTCATTGACGGTATGCCGATCGTCAATGGCTAGCCCAACCCCTTTTCGCCTGATTAGTCGATCTGACTACCGCCCACTGATACAAAATAACTAGACCCTCACGCCCCCAGGTCCAACAGCACTAGACTGAGGCCCCCCAGAAACAAAGGACCTCAAGGCAAGGCACCCAGGTCCATCTGACCATTCCAATGCACACTTGAATCGACAATGGACACCGTATTCCGCGGTGGCAATTGACTCCCTATCAGTATCACGAAAGCTTATTATAAATAAAACGGTCAAGACTGAGCCGGTTCCACTTTCGCTTTCTTTGTCGGTGGAGGAGTAGCCATGATTAAATTCGCCATGTAGGTCTATAGATTCAGCGCCAATTTCTTCCAACTTCCATACGATGTGTTTGCACGTGAATCACCGCATGAGACCGACAGTCAAAGCACACTCAACGCGAAATGAATGGTTGATGTAATCAACATCTCATGGCGGTATCGAGAATAACAAATACATCCGAGTATTTGGTAGCACTGAACGGAGTGTTAGTGGATCGACGTAAAAATAATTATGCCACTACACGCACTCGGCTGAGCATCGAAACGGACCGGAAAGGGAAGAATACGGCAGCTGTTCTGCATTTTTTTTCGTGTATGCGAAGCTTGAAAATTTCTCTTTGTTCTATGAGCACGTGTAAAATACGTAATTTCGCTGCTTCTGCGTAATGGCGAGAAAAATTCGTATTTTTCGTATCGATTGGCATCTCTGAGACACCACCCACCCCCACCCAAGTCAAAAACGGAAGCAAACCCGAGAATCGCCATTAAAGATGGAGTGATTTTCGTTTCGGCGAGATGGGTGGCCTTACTATCTCCTTAGCTTCGGGTGCTTGTGATTAACCTACGGCTTTGAAATTTTGCATTTCTATGCCAATGTAAATGATACATGTCATGTGAAAAGTTTGTGACAATAGGCTTATTTTGAATTTTGTGACAATAGGCTATTTTGAATTTTGAAGTTATCGGTAGTTCAATGAAGTGATACTGAAGTGATATTTGATGACAAAGGCAAAATTAAAGGCAGTAAAAGCAATATTTAGAAGCTGCTTTGAGACCTGATGTATTCACAGAATGCAGAAAAATAAATGGAACTTCAAGTTTCGACCAAAATATAAAAATCGTTAAAAAATCGCATATTTGTGTTTCATCGCGATTTTCTCTGTTTGGTCCAGTGCGAGTTCCGTTGAGGTTTGTGGGGCTCGCTCACGTATAATAGTGTGCCTCAAAAAAAAATGAATTTGCAAAATTTGTCCAACAGTTCAAATCAAGTAATTCATAGCAGAATGTGTTGCCTCTAATCCTTACCCCATTATCTACCATCCCATCATTTTAAAGGCTGCCACCTGTCAACATTTGCACATCCTGGGCCAACAAGGAAGAGTTATGCATGGGGAAAAGGGCAAAGCTCAGAGATCTAGGTGGTAGAATTTTTTTCCATCAACCATTCTTCAGATAGCAAATATTTTAGCATCACAGCTTTGCTCTTGATCAATTAATGAATTTCACTTTCATTAAAAAGCAATACTCACAAATTGCTTTATCAACAGCATCGTAGTCATCAAATGTAACAAAAGCAAATCCTCGAACTTTGCCTGTATTCTTATCTTTGACAATGTCAATGGCATCTATAGTGCCAAATGGTGCAAAAACTTCTCTGATGTTGTCATCTGTTGTGTCATCTTTCAAACCACCAATGAACATTTTCTTGACAGACTGGTGATTACTGGAGCCTGCAGCCTGAGGTCAAAATCAAAAAGTATCAAGTGCTGGGCAAATGCCACTTTTTACGTTTTTATTGCTGAAAATCACCAGGAAATAGAGTCTACTTGTCTATTTCTGTAATATAAGTAGTAGTACTCTGAATTTTGCCTAAAGCAGATCAGAAAAGACGGGGAAAAAAATAATTTCATAGGGTGTTTATAATAGAATTCCGCATGAAGTTTTCAAGAAACGAAATTTGGGGGAGAAAGGGAAAAGTTGGAATCCATTTCTATAGGAATTTTAATTTATTTTACAAAATAATCTAACAAAATTATGAAAATTTCCTTCTAATAAAATTGAGGTATTGTTTAAAAATAGCATGCAAAGTTCCAAGCATGGGACAAATATCAGAGATATTTATATATTTTGAAGTTACTTTTCTCAAACTAAAATTCAAGATGGTGGCCCATGTAACAATGACTGGTTAGCGACTTTCCCCAAATTTCACTATGTGAATTCAAAGATAACATAAAAACGTCTGCGAGTTCCCAAAATCTTTTCCATAACCTTCCCCCATCTCGTGAATTTTCATTACAGTTTACTATGCCATCATCTCTTTCTTGTTTCTCTCTTGAAACTGTTGTTAACATGTTTTTGATTAGTCACTTCACTAGATGGACTTTTTCTTTTTTGCCGGGAGGCTTCCAACACACTACCATACACAAAACGGCTTACATCTCTAGGCATTGCACGCTTCGTCTCCACTTCTCTGCCATCAATTTTATGTGGTCTGTTGTTCTGAGCATCATCAATCATGGTGGCATCTTTATATGTGATAAAACCAAAACCTCGGGATCTAAACAAAGAGATCATAAAAATCTTCAGCAATTTCTGGTTAAAATGCAAAAAATGATTCTTAAAAGATTTAAGTGTAACAGCATATCTTATAATGAAGATTCCTCAAGGCAATACAATTCAACAGCTTGGAATAAAAAATTTTTTTGGCCCCTCCATAGAGCTGCAAAAATAAAATTCACCACTTTACCGGGAAAGAATAACCCATAAAAAGTTACGCAGGTATCCCCACATCAGTGAATTATATTCTTAACTCAATGACTTTTAAGGATTTTTAACATAACACACATTACTCACAGGGTTCATACAAAGTCTTGTAAAACAATTTTAAGGTCTTTTTAAGGACTTCCTAAGGACTCACAGTAAACAAATTAAGGACCTGTGTGCCCGTGACCAAGAAATATTACAACTATACAAGTGGTGTGCAGCACTCATTGAAACCGGATGTTTCTGTATCCAGAGTTCAAACAGTAAATTCACTCTGAAAAGTACAGTTATTTCAAAGTACCAATTATCCCATGTGTAATTGGAAGATTTGAACCTCAAATGTTTCAACTGAGACACAAATTTTAAGGACTTTGGCAACAGTTTCAGAATTTAAGGACTTTTTGAGTACTTATTCTCTCTTTTATGAAAATTAAGGACTTAAAGGACTTTTAAGGACCTGTGTGAACCCTGAAATTAGCAATGGCACTATTTAGTTAACTGGTAAGAAGTTAAATTATAAATGCAGATATTTTCCTTACCTTTTGGTTTCTGTGTCCCGCATCACAACACAATCCACAATATCGCCCCATTGCTCAAAGTGTGACCTCAGACCGTCTTCATCTGTTTCATAGCTAAGTCCGCCAACAAACAGTTTTCTGAACTGTTCAGAGTTGGGATCAGCTTCTCCTTCATCATTAAATCTTCCTCCTCCACCTCCTCTACCACCGCCCCGGCCTCGACCGCCACCACCTCCAAATCTACCACCACCACCACCTCCATAGCCACCTCCGCCTCCATATCCTCCGCCACCTTGATACTGGAAATAAAAAAGATAAAATATGAAAAAACCCAGTTCAGTTTTACAGATTCCAATGTTTCCAATGAAATATGAACAAAATGACCAATTCAAATACCACCCCAGAGATGCCACCCTGCAAATACAAAACTCAGGCTCCCCAAAAATTTTGCATCTGGAAAAAGATCTGAATAGGTGTGAATGACGATAAAAATTAAATTTTACCGTTCCTTTTTGGTAACAAAGGTATGCGCTGAAAATAATCTTCAACTTGCACTATTTACAGTTCAGTTCAACCATATCCTGTTTTCAGCTCCTTCGACCTTGTATTGATCGGCTAAAAAAAAAAAAAAATGCGGCAAACTTAATCTTTGTTCTGGAGCTGTGATTATGTCAGATAGATGCTAACTTAATCCCCATGCTGCGCTACTGGTCAAGCCTGCGAAGGAATTATTCGTTTTAGATTTTCTATGTAGATCTAGGCCTAGATCTATTTGAAGTTAATCTGATCTTTCTAGACTTTTATCACTCGCTAAAATTCAGAGAGCTTTGGTTCTTGCCTGCCTGTTATGGCACTTGGGCGATTTTGTATCCCATAGACTGCTCTCACCATCAAAAATGTTTAGGTGAAAGTTTCATCGATAACTCGAACTCTATTTTACGCCGAGGAGGTTGTCAGGTGACGCATAAGGAGCTCTTCCTAAATAAAAATCACAAACAGAAAATCCATCTGCGAATAGGATTCTGATCTTATTCGCAGACGTCTGCGAATAAGCGTGGCCATAAAAAAAATCACTGAAACAAAGTGCAAAAGCTTGAAATGTTGAATATGAGCCCGGCTTCTTGAACTTCCACAAAGGAGAGATTATTCTTCAATGTGGAAGTGAAAGAAACATCATAGATTGTAGACTTCATGCTTTACTGGGCACTACCGGATAAGTGCGGTCCCTATCTTGCCCACTTCATTTCCGCCATCTTGGTTCTGACGTCAGATAGTGTTGGGTAGAGTTGGGCCATATGGCACTCCTTAAGAGTTGCGGTTCTATTATTTAGATCTAGATCTAGTTCCCGGCAGCTTTCCCTGATATGTCAATCTGACTACTGCCCAGACGAACATCGGCCTACGGCCTCGATGATACAAACTGACTGGACCCTCACGTCGTTACATATCAATCTGACGGCACTCCTTAAGAGTTTAGGGACCGATCTAGCTAGATCTAGTCTAGATCTAGATCTAGATCTAGTGTCTAGCTAGAGTCTGGGCCAAACACACAGTAACAATGTGCTTCGCGCCAAAAATGTTTTCCTCTGGAGCAAGACTCCATGCATAACAAGTCCTTCAATGAATTGTCACATGGAAATAACAAACCTTGTCCCTGTCTCTACCAATATAAGCTAGATTCTACGAGCGGATAAGGGTAGCCTGAAAATTCACGTGCTCGTTTCTTACGGATGCAATATGGCGCCTTAGATTTACACGAAGCATAGACCTACTGGTACAATCCCAGCACAGCAAACGAAACAGTCCTAGTTTTCCCTCATGAGCGCATTCATTTGATCAGCATAGATGTCACAGAAACCTAGAAAATTAGATCTATGGGAAATATAAATCATTACTTACCGGCATTTTCACTGGACAATGTTCGGTATTCAATACTCAACGAAGAAACGCGTAGCCTCTTTCTCGGCGTCAGGAAAGAAAGAACTAATGAGAACGAGGCTGGTCTAGGCCTACTTGAATGCAAACGAGATTTAAACAAAAGAACGAGACGTCAATTGATAATTTTATTTTAGCTTTGGTAGGGGTAATAATCAAATTTACGGGCGGAACAGTGAAATAATAACAACATACATCATAATTAAATTTGCAAGTTAAAGAAAGGTGCTGGGCTATTAGAATGAAAAAGGCCCTGTTTGTCCGGGTTGCCAGCTTGAAATTTTAAGTTTAAGCCAAATAATTCTAGAAAAAAACCCAAACAAATTTCAGAACAGTTTTCATTCTAACATCACACGAAAAGCTCCAGAACCAGGTCAGTATCACCTTCCCCATTACTGTGAGTGGAATATTTGGCTTAAATGTTGTCAGTTCTCTTTTTTTTTTTTTAAAGAATTTCTGGTGATGCAGTGAAAGCCTTTGCAACATTTTTTTTTAAAGCAATAGTTCTGCTCCAATTCTCACAATAGCATCGAAGCAATTCAGCTGCACTTTGTTTTCAGTCTTCGTCTTAGCGACGGATACATGAGAAAATATATCTCTTTAAGTATAGCATTGCTGGCTGGGGTTGTTAGGCAAACAAAGACAAAGATAGCCAGCTCTTTAATGCTTCATGGTGAAGTATATCAATCCAGAACCACAGTGTGTGTAGGGAGTCCTAAGGTGGATGACAGTCTTTCAAAAAAATATCGCGGTTTATATAAATCACGGACACTGACTTTGCCGGTTGGCGCTTTATTGACAATTAGTGGCAGTAATCTTGGCATGCCTACATGTAACTGACCAAACCATATTTCTTTGTCTGAAAATCTTTCAGAAAAAGGATAGTGCCTTCGTGCAACTTATTTTGGTTTGTCGAGAAAAAAAAAGAAAGCCAGGAAAATGCCAAAAATCCAAATAAATTTTCTGACGCGAACCATGTTTTAAAAAAAAGCAAACCAAATTCTCTAATTTGGCATTTAAAAAGCCAACCAGATAACCTTGCTTTCAATGCCTTTGTGTAGTGGGCATAATTCGTGATTTAGTGTACATTCGATTTTTGTATCGAGTTTCAGTGATCATTTTATTCGAGTCAATAAATCCGATTATGTTTCTATGGGGGATGGTTGGTGAGAGAACAAAACAAGTTTATAGTACTCTCATAGGCACAAAAGATCATGGACGTACGACAGATACAATACAAATTAGAAACTTTTGATGTGGAAAATTATCATGATGCACATGTGGTATGTGGTATTTTGGGATTCAGTATTTTGTCTTAAAGGAGCGTAGGAGCGTGTTCCAATCACAGTGCTTAACTGTGAGCGACAGTTAGACTGACCCGCCCCCAAGACCGTGGGAGGATGGGAAAGAATCGTATAAAACCCCGGGCCTGTCAAGCCCCAAGCACTGCGTCTCTTCCCCCAGTCGAGAGCAGGTGTGTGTGTTATTGAATAAACGTCTTTTGTGCCCTACAATAGACTTATATTCTTCTTTGACAGGTACGTGCTCTTTAATACTTAAAATACTGTTCTTGCTGATTTTAAGATGATAATATCAGATGCTATCAGATCTTTACGATGAGTGTAACTCTGTAAGCAATAGATGTATTTTCCTCATAAGTATATTAGACTCTGGAAGTTATGAAAGAGTTCTGTGGTTATGCTGTTTATATTGTTTTAGATACATGTAGCCTGCTGAAATGCCGTATACTATTAGCCTAACCGAGCAGAGTGTTTGCTCACAAATGTTATGTATATCGACGACCACGATATTAGTGCGTACTGAATGTTTAGAAGTCTTTCGATAATATTGTTCTCTCTTTCTCTCTCTCTCTCTCTCTTTTTTTCTCTCTCTGATATCGCACATCTCATGTTGTGTTTATTATCTTCACTCTTGATTTATTTACGTTTTGTACATATGTATTATTATTATGCTAGTCGTGTTAACTATGCCATGTATACATTTGTCTTGTTGTTAATTGGTATACTGTTACACGACTGCGTCTCTTCCCCCAGTCGAGAGCAGGTGTGTGTGTTATTGAATAAACGTCTTTTGTGCCCTACAATAGACTTATATTCTTCTTTGACAGTGTGAGCAGTTTTACCGCCCTGGCATGAACCGAGTGAATGTTGCGGCCTAACCAGCCGCAGTAACAAGAGTGAAACCCATGTGGTATGTGGTATTTTGGGATTCAGTATTTTGTCTTAAAGGAGCGCGTTCCAATCACAGTGCTTAACTGTGAGCGACAGTTAGACTGACCCGCCCCCAAGACCGTGGGAGGATGGGAAAGAATCGTATAAAACCCCGGGCCTGTCAAGCCCCAAGCACTGCGTCTCTTCCCCCAGTCGAGAGCAGGTGTGTGTGTTATTGAATAAACGTCTTTTGTGCCCTACAATAGACTTATATTCTTCTTTGACAGGTACGTGCTCTTTAATACTTATAATACTGTTCTTGCTGATTTTAAGATGATAATATCAGATGCTATCAGATATTTACGATGAGTGTAACTCTGTAAGCAATAGATGTATTTTCCTCATAAGTATATTAGACTCTGGAAGTTATGAAAGAGTTCTGTGGTTATGCTGTTTATATTGTTTTAGATACATGTAGCCTGCTGAAATGCCGTATAATATTAGCCTAACCGAGCAGAGTGTTTGCTCACAAATGTTATGTTATATCGACGACCACGATATTGGTGCGTACTGAATGTTTAGAAGTCTTTAGATAATATTGATCTCTCTCTCTCTCTCCTTCTCTCTTTCTAATATGTTTCGTTTATTATCTTCACTCTTGATTTATTTACGTTTTAATATACATGTATTATTATTATGCTAGTCGTGTTAACTATGCCATGTGACATTACATGTATATTATTTGTTTTGTTGTTAATTGGTATACTGTTACACGACTGCGTCTCTTCCCCCAGTCGAGAGCAGGTGTGTGTGTTATTGAATAAACGTCTTTTGTGCCCTACAATAGACTTATATTCTTCTTTGACAGTGTGAGCAGTTTTACCGCCCTGGCACGAACCGAGTGAATGTTGCGGCCTAACCAGCCGCAGTAACAAGAGTGAAACCCCCATCAATGGTTCATCTACACCATATCTACACCTTCACCCCCACCCTAACACCATCTTGTTACAATTTATGGCGCCCAACGTGGGGCGGTAACTGACTGTCAATCGAAAGCTGAAAGAGGACACAGCTTGGGACTGTGTTATGACTTGTATGACGAGGCACCGTGACCGGAATGACCACGTGTGAGTATCGCCGGTGCGCTGGCCTGAGAGCTCCAGCTAAGACTACGAGACTGGCGACCCACCCAGGGATTCGCCGCTGACCTCGAGACTGGCGACCCACCCAGGGATTCGCCGCTGAATGGGCCCCAACGTGTGTTGCAACGTTGTGACTTTGTGTTGAACTGTAGTGTTGTGGTCAGTAATTTAACTGTCTGTGTTTGTGTTACTACCTGTTATTAGTGTTAATATGTGAATTGTTGCTAGAGGTTATCTCGGACGAATATTAGCCTATTTCAGACCATTCTTTACACAGAAGAAACGGACGAGAGGGACTGATCACCCCTGTCGTTTGGATTTCATCTGCGGTGGCCTCAGCTGTTTAACTTGTCTAATTTTTATTTGTATTAATTTGCTTCCTTTGATGAGCTTTTTTATATATTCATTGTATTATTCAATGCCATTACTTTATGCATTTAGCATTTTGCGCGACCCTAAACCCTTATGTTATTTTCAGCTATCTCTATTTATCTGTTTCCTGACTTCCCGTGCAGCGATGCAGTAATTAGCAATTCATGAATAGTATTTTGTCTTTTGGTAGTTGTGGTTTTCCACCCCTTCTGGCCTTTCCCTTTTCTTATACTTTAGTTTAGCGTTTGCACCGAGTGACCTTTCTGTCCCTCCTGCAGTTTCTGGCACATTGTCGTTAGTTAGTGTTCGTATGCGCGGAGATTTCGCACGGTCAGTATCAGCGATAAAGACATTATCGGCTCTCCGGTGGTCTCCCGACTCTCTGGAGTCCTGGGCACGAGCACCTTGACGGCTATAAATCAGATGCAATTAACGAGCATTCCTTTGGGTCCATCGTCCACACCACCCTCCATGGTCCGCTTAGTGTAGTAATGATGTAATAGCAAGTCGTATTGTTTCTGTCAAGATAACGCGGAGAGTGGGAAGTGTTTGCGTGACTGAGAAATTGATATTGGTCGAGATTCCTACAGGGAACGCCGTTGCGAATTAATTGTTGTTCGTCTTTATCTGAAATTACTTGACCCGGCGGTGAACATTAATTATACCGCTGTGTTTTCGTTCGTGCACTGTACCGTGACGCACTGACCGCCGTGCAACCGATACGCCCCCTCCCGTTTAACTTCGCGGTGTAGCTGGGAGCGTAGAAGTGTCTGCATTTAAGCATATTATTTCAATACTGCAAAGTTTTAATTGCTCGAGTTGTTTATTGATACTTTTCTGTCATAAATAGTGATTTATAGATGGCGTCCAGAAAGACAGCAGTTGCCGCGGCAAAGGAAAACTCGGACCTTCAGTCCATTCTTGATTCAATAGATTTACTGAGGCCTGAGGCTAGGGAAGAAGTCGTTAAGAAGTTGCGTGGCCCTAAAACTCCGTCAGGTTCTGCAACGGAAGAAAATGTTAATACAATGTATCCTATGAGGGCAGCTGAGCCGCCCAGATTGTCTACTTTTTCCGGGGACGATGGAGTTTCGTCTCACTGCTCGTATTTGCAGTGGCGTTTGGAGGTTAAAGACCTCCAGAGGTCACAAATTTATCAAGACCGCATATTAGTTGCTGCAATGCGTCGTTCGTTAAAGGGCCTCCCTGCCGATCTTATTGTTCAGATGGGAGAGGAAGCAACGTGTGACGGAATATTACACAATTTAGACTCTTTATATGGCAATATTCTACCATCGGCCGATCTCCTCCAAAAGGTGGCAACAGCTGTACAGACACACGAGGAGTCTGTGACAGCGTGGGCTGTGCGTCTTCAATCATTAGTAGCCCAGATATCGCAAAAATCTCCACCGCTGATGACATCAGCGGGTGCGGCCGACATGTTGAGGTCGAGATTCTACCATGGTATGGTAGATCTCACCATGCAGCAGGCCATCAAGCACAAATACGACTCAAATTTAGATTTTGAGAAATTGTTAGTTGCCGCCCGCGTGGAGGAAGTAAAAAGTAAAACCTCAGTCACGGCATCGAGGCCGACCGTCCACAGTCTGGAACAGGTGGCTGACGGTGATACTGTACTTAGATTAGAGCGCAAGATGAGTAGTTTGGCAAAAGCAGTGGAGGGGTTGAAAATGAACGCTCGACCTCAGACTAGAATTAATGTTACAGAACCTAGATGCTATCGTTGCAATAGGCCTGGCCATAAACAAACTCGGTGTCCTTTAAACGAACGGAGTCTGGGACGGCGGGGCGACTCCTAGACGGTTACAATCAAAGCCCTGTGCCTTTAGTTGGACGCGCTAATGAGGTCTTCGTTAGTCTGAATAATGTTCGTACGAAGGCATTGCTGGACACTGGTTCTATGGTGTCGTGCCTTTCGTATCAGTTTTGTGTAAACAGAAATATTGACGTTCAACCCCTGTCCTCTGTCATGGAAATTTATGGGGCAGGTGGGGAAAGTTTAAAGTATAAGGGTGTTTGTGAGATTAATGTGTCTTTGCCGTTTTGTTCCAAACCATTGAATGCGCTTTTCCTTGTAGTGTCTGACACGCAACATAACAAACGTGTCCCCGCCCAAATTGGCATGAATATTCTGCAGGAGCTTGTGCCACTATGTTCTCCAGCTGTTTCTCTTCCATCCGCATGGGAATTAACGCTGGGGGCGGTGATGTCCCATGTGTCAGCCGTAAAGAGTGATAGAAATCTTGGTTTTCTTTGTACTAATAGTCAAGAAACTTTGCGACCTGGTGAGGCGAAAATGATTGCGGGAGATTTATGTATGCCGGCTCTGATAGCCCCTACCACAGTCATACTAGAAGAATTCACTAATAGTTTGCCTGGTGGCGTCAGAGTGAGCTCAGGGGTGATTAATGTTAAACCCATGAAATCAATTAGTCAAGTAAATGTACTAGTTAGGAATACGTCAGCTCGCACGCTAACTATTCCTACGCGCACCAATGTTTGTTCCGTGCAAGTGGCGCAGATTCAAACAAAGTCAAATCAGACTGCAGAATATCCACAAGTGTCTGATGTCACCGAAGCCATGTTACAGACCATACCATCCAATGTGACTGAAAGCGAGGCGCGTCAGTTAAAACAACTCTTAAAGAAATATAGCCATATCTTCTCGAACCATCATTTGGACTTGGGAAAAACTAACATCACGCAACACCATATAAAGCTAACAGATGAAACACCATTTAAAGATAGATACAGAAAGATTCCCCATGCGATGATTGAAGAAGTTAGGAAAGAGATAGCTGATATGTTGGACCAAGGCGTGATTCGTCCATCACAAAGTTCATTCAGTTCGAACTGCGTTCTAGTTCGAAAACCAGATGGAAGTTTACGAGTATGTATAGATTACCGAAAGCTAAACGCGAGAACAGTAAAGGATGCATATGCTATTCCAAGAATTGAAGACACCTTAGATGCGCTTCATGGATCCCAGTATTTTTCTTCACTTGACTTAAAAAGCGGATATTGGCAGATTGAAGTTGCGGAGGAAGATATTTCAAAAACTGCTTTCACGGTTGGGAATTTAGGTTTCTATGAATGTTGTCGTTTACCATTTGGCGTTACCAATGGGGTTGCAACTTTTCAGAGATGTATGGAAACATGTTTGGGAGATTCGAATCTCAAAGACTGTCTTCTTTACTTAGATGATATCATTGTATTTAGTAGAACTTTTAAGGAGCACCTTCAGAAGTTGGAGACGATTTTCAGAAAATTGTCTGATGCGGGACTTAAACTAAAACCTTCTAAATGTAAATTTCTCCAGAGTGAATTGAAATATCTTGGACATGTAGTTTCCAAAGACGGCGTGTCTTGTGACCCAGAAAAAATAGAATGCGTGCAGAAATGGCCAGTTCCAAAGACACTTAAAGAACTCCAGAGTTTTCTAGGATTTGTGGGTTTTTATCGTCGTTTTGTACCAAACTTTTCTTCTATTGCCAAACCCCTTCATAGGCTCCTACAGGACGTCGGGGGAAAGAGGGGCAGCACTAAACTAGTTTGGAGTGACGATCAACAGGCGGCATTTGATCAGTTAAAAGATCTTGTAGTTGACGCACCTGTTCTGGCTTATGCCGATTACTCTAAAGATTTCATTCTTCACACTGATGCTTCATCTGAGGCGATAGGTGCTGTTTTGTACCAGGAACAGGATGGCAGGAAACGTGTGATAGCGTTTGCAAGTAGAGGTCTTTCTAAGTCTGAGAGAAATTATCCTGCCCATAAACTTGAATTTCTCGCCTTAAAATGGACTGTTACTGAGAAATTTTATGATTATTTATATGGAAACAAATTCTGTGTGTACACTGATAATAACCCACTGACTTATGTAATGACTTCAGCTAAGCTTGATGCTACTGGTCACAGATGGGTTGCGCACCTCTCGGAATTTGATTTCGAATTGAAGTACAAACCAGGAAAGTGTAATCGAGATGCGGATGGTTTGTCTCGGATTAAATGGCCATGCACTGTCCATAGTAATGTAATTCAAGCAGCCCTACAGGGTTCTACTGTTGACACATCCTTGAGTGATATTTTGGATAGTGGCACAGATTTAGAAGATAGGGAGGCTGATAACGTTCCTGACAATTCAGCCTTGTTTGAACAGGTCGACACAAAAATTGACTGGGCCAACGCTCAGCAATATGACAGAAATATTAATGAAGTGATATCGTGCATAGAAGGGTACGTATCAAAGTCGAAGTGCACTACGGGTGCAAGGCAACTTCTGAAAGAGGGAAGTAAGCTGAAAATGAAAGAAGGTGTATTGTATAGGCAATGTCATGAACATGATAATACCTTCTTCCAGTTGGTGTTGCCTGTGGCTTTCCGCCAGAAAGCTTTGAAGGGAGTTCATGATGATTGTGGACACCTTGGAATTGATAAGACTTTGGATCTTTTACGTAGGCGATTCTTCTGGCCTGGCATGTCACAGGACGTGAAAAGATATATTGCTTCGTGTAAACGTTGTGTCTGCAGGAAGGCAGATACACATCAGCGGGCTCCTCTCGTAAGCATTACGACAAGTCAGCCTATGGAATTAGTTTGCATTGATTATCTGTCTCTTGAACCTTGCTCAGGAGGGATAGAAAATATACTTGTCATCACTGATCATTTCAGTAAATATGCACAAGCCATACCGACGCGTAATCAAACAGCACAAACAACTGCGAAAGTCTTGTTTGATAATTTTATTGTTCATTACGGTCTACCCGCTAGACTTCATTCAGACCAAGGACGAGCCTTTGAAAGCGGAGTCATTCAATCTCTATGTCAGATCACAGGTATTAAAAAGTCCAGAACAACACCTTACCATGCCCAAGGCAATGGTCAGACCGAGCGTTTCAATCGCACACTGCTGGACATGCTCGGCACTTTGGCTGATGAACACAAAGCAAATTGGAAAGCTTTCGTACCTCAAATGACACACGCTTACAACTGCACCCGACATGCTTCCACGGGCTATTCACCGTATTTTCTTATGTTCGGTTGCGAACCCAAACTTCCGATTGATCTTGAATTTGGTTTGTTAGAACAGTCGATGCCGGTACCATCTAAATCCTACCCTGATTATGTGAAAAATATCCAGGAACGTCTGGACTATGCTTATAGATCAGCTCTTAAAGCCTCCGAAAAAGCAAAGCACTCGCAGAAACAGTGTTATGACAGAAAGATTCAGGGAGCTGCTATTCAACCAGGTGATCAAGTTCTTGTTCGAAGACTTGCTTTCACTGGGAAACATAAACTAGCAGATAGATGGCATTCCGATGTTTATGTAGTATTGAAAAGACCTAATTTAGACATTCCTGTATATGTTGTGCAAAAGGCTGACGGCCAAGGTCCTAAAAAGACATTACACCGAAATTTGTTGCTACCCTTCACACCGAGAGAGGTTGGCGAGCAACCTGATAATGATAAGGTGACTGTTTTAAGTCGCGCCCCACGAAAATGCAATAGGTCCGTCGCGAATTTGCGAGAGCGACATGAGTCTTCTCCTTCAGATTCAGAGCAAAGTATTTGCGTTATCGGACGGTCAGACTTAGAGACAAACGCAGTACGAATGTCGGGCACCGATGACCACCTCTCATCCAACCATGACATTAGTTCTCTGGCAGATTCTGTGTCCAGTGAGACTCCGGTAGAAATTCGGTCGCCTAGACAACGACGAAGGCCAAGATGGATGATATCTGGTGACTTCGTTATTTCACAACAATTAAGAACTTTAAGAGATAAAGTTCGGGACTCTTTTATTTTCCGTAAATTCCGTAGACATTAATGGTATGCATGGTTCCAGTTGACTTGTCCGAGACCTCAGATGTGTCTTAAGGTTTCAGTTAGGTGGTTTTGTTCTTATTTCTTTCTTGTTTATTCCATTCTGAGCAAAAATCGGGACGATTTTTGGTGTTCAGGGGGGAGTATGTGGTATGTGGTATTTTGGGATTCAGTATTTTGTCTTAAAGGAGCGTAGGAGCGTGTTCCAATCACAGTGCTTAACTGTGAGCGACAGTTAGACTGACCCGCCCCCAAGACCGTGGGAGGATGGGAAAGAATCGTATAAAACCCCGGGCCTGTCAAGCCCCAAGCACTGCGTCTCTTCCCCCAGTCGAGAGCAGGTGTGTGTTATTGAATAAACGTCTTTTGTGCCCTAGAATAGACTTATATTCTTCTTTGACAGGTACGTGCTCTTTAATACTTAAAATACTGTTCTTGCTGATTTTAAGATGATAATATCAGATGCTATCAGATCTTTACGATGAGTGTAACTCTGTAAGCAATAGATGTATTTTCCTCATAAGTATATTAGACTCTGGAAGTTACGAAAGAGTTCTGTGGTTATGCTGTTTATATTGTTTTAGATACATGTAGCCTGCTGAAATGCCGTATACTATTAGCCTAACCGAGCAGAGTGTTTGCTCACAAATGTTATGTATATCGACGACCACGATATTAGTGCGTACTGAATGTTTAGAAGTCTTTCGATAATATTGTTCTCTCTTTCTCTCTCTCTCTCTCTCTCTTTTTCTCTCTCTGATATCGCACATCTCATGTTGTGTTTATTATCTTCACTCTTGATTTATTTACGTTTTATACATATGTATTATTATTATGCTAGTCGTGTTAACTATGCCATGTATACATTTGTCTTGTTGTTAATTGGTATACTGTTACACGACTGCGTCTCTTCCCCCAGTCGAGAGCAGGTGTGTGTGTTATTGAATAAACGTCTTTTGTGCCCTACAATAGACTTATATTCTTCTTTGACAGTGTGAGCAGTTTTACCGCCCTGGCATGAACCGAGTGAATGTTGCGGCCTAACCAGCCGCAGTAACAAGAGTGAAACCCACATGAATGGTTCATCTACACCATATCTACACCTTCACCCTCACCCTAACACCATCTTGTTACACACATGAGTAATTGCCTAGATCCGCCATGGGCAACCTTTCATAGTATTATCTAGGCCAGACCTGAAAAATGTATGTCTGCAGATGGCCGGTATGGCATTATAAAATCCCCGCCCCCGGCCATACAGCCCAAGCCCCTTCTGTAACATAACAGAAAGCAGCACTCCCTCCCCCCCCCCCCCCAAATCACCACCCATCTCGGTCTTAAAAATGTTAATAAACACTTTCTACTTCATTATTTTGTTTTCAAAAATTTCCGTCTAAATAAATATGTTTCTAATATTAGTAGGGAAGATAACATGAATGGATCACTTTCTGTGTCATGAGAATTGTTCAAATCATATTTCAAAGTAGGCTACCTTGCCTTATACGTGCTTTTTCGAGGGATGGAATGTGGCCAGGATCACTGTGGGCAGAGGTGGGTGCTGCATACTGATATATTGACGCAATTTTTTTTTACAGGCTGTTGTATCAAACGACATAAAGAGACATTGATTTGATATGAATGTTTTTAAACGTGCTTTGAAACACTACTGAGCTTTATTGGACAACAGCTAATTTTTAATTTTTTTTTACACACTGATCTGATTCCGCTGCTAATTCTTCTTTAACTAACACATCTGTCCAAGTATACAAGAGGCAAACCAAAAGTTTTCCATCAGAATATGAATGAATAGAGATTGCCGACTGAAATTTTGCACACACCTTAGTCCTCCTCTGTGTAGTCGCCCTGCGACTACATGTACTTCTACATTCGTTGATTTTTGCCACGGATGGATGAGCTTGAGAAGACTTTGGGAATAGAACACCCCCCCCCCCCCGTCAGAAAACCAGTCTTGTGCTGCTACTTTCACTGCATGACCTCATTCAAAATGTCTTCCTTTCACTAGTTCCAGGCGCTTTTTCAATTTTGGGAAGAAATGAGAATCTGGCGGAGCCAGGTCTGGCGAATAAGGTGGATGTGGTAAAATTTCAGAGCCACAATCTCGCGTAGTTTCTGCTGCTTTCCTTGAAGTGTGCGCTGGCGCATTGTCGTGAAGTCGTAAACATACTGTAATGGGGTGAGCCCCTTTAGTTAGGGCGCCTAGGGGCGAACCATTACAGGGCTGAGTCTCGCTGTGGTGAAAGGGGGATAAACCCGTTTATTTTGACTAGCTGGACTAGATGTGGTCAAGGGGAAGTAACCACACAGAAACCATAGATAATCTCCCCTTATTGTTTGATAGCGCACTTGACATGAGTCATGTAGTGTTGAGTAACATTCCCGACTGGTCTGCTCACGGCGCCAATTTTAAACCATGATCTTAGCGTTGTCTGTATTGTCCAGGATTGGTCAATTTAAGTGACCATCCCTGGTGCCAGAAGTAGAATCTTGTTATGTATCACTACATTGTAAGTTTTGTTTAGTATTTATCTTGTTAAGTAATATTTTATTAAGATAGTGTATTTGGAACATACACGAGCAAGAGGGTAGTTTTTAAAAATGTTTTTATTTGTTATAGTGTTTTGTTAGAATTTGCACTTAGTGAACTGTCAGGGAGTAAATGGTTGCGCGTTCTTGGGTGACGCTTAGATGATAGCGTGGGTCAGTCAGTTCCACCCAAGTCTTCAAGACAGCAGGACGTGTCATTCTGTCCAGACTAAGATGAAAGTGAGAAGTTGTAAATATTTCAAGATTTGTGAAGTGCCAGCTCTGATGATGTAGATAAAGTGTGAATTCATTTGGTTAATTCACCGCGCCTATCGGTTGATTTCCGCTGCACTGAAGCAGACTTTGGCGCTGGGTCAGAGTAATGAACGCAAGTTTCATGCACGGGTATAAGTCTTTCGAAAAAAAACAAAAAAACTCGGTTTGGTTTTGCTCACACAGATGAAGCAACTCTTGGCAGCATTCCTGTCTTTGAGCCGTCTGGGGAGGAGTCAGAAGACGAGGAACTCGTCTTGCACTTGCAGACATCCTTGTCACACACATATTTAAGTCGTCATTCAGGATTCTTTCAGTTGACCCATAACAGCCCAGTTTCCTTACTCAGCTGCTGAATTGTCATACGTCTGTCAGAAACACCAAGCTTTTTGATTTTCAGAACATTCTCCTCTGTCACTGCTGTCACTCGCCGTCCAACATGATGGTCATCTTGAATGGTCATCGTTCCATATTGCATCACGAACACTCTCTTTAAACACCCGATGCGAAGAAGATACACATGGATAAACCCTGGAGGCAATCTCCGAAACCAGATTGATTACATCCTGATTGACAAAAACTGGAAAACAACTGTGCTCAACTCAAAGACAAGGCCAGGGGCAGACTGTGACACTGACCACATTTTAGTGACAGCAAAGCTGAGATTGAAAGCCTATAGGAAGAGCAAGCCAAAACCCACCACCAGATTTGACACGGACAAACTGAAAGACCCTGAAATCAGCAATGCTTTTCAGATCGAAACAGAAAACCGTTTCTCAGCATTACTCAAGGAGTGGTCAGCTGAAGAAAGACACCCAGATACACTGTGGAAAGACATGAAAAGAATTTGGAGTGAAACAGCTGAATCGAAACTCGGGAAAAGAACGAGGAAAACTCCCAAACCATACATCAGTGAAGAGGTGATAGAGCTTGCAAAAAGAAAGAGCAAAGCCAGAAAACTTAGTAAACAAGATGAATATCATGCACTGAAGAAGGAAATCCAAACAAAGATCAGAAGAGACAAGAATGCATGGTTAGAAAGAGAGTGTGCAAACATAACAGAATGTAATACACAAAGAAAGTCAAAAGAAATGTTTGAACAAATAAGAAAAGTAAAAAAGAGGGATTTCCAACCACAGAACTTGAGTCTGAACAACAAAGAAGGCACAACACTGACAAACACAAAAGATGTGCTCTCAAGATGGCACGAATACGGCAAGATGCTGTTTGCGGACAACATCAGACCAGACCCGAGGGACCTCCAACAACCAGACTCACAACAGATAGATAAAGAACCAGAACCTCTCTTGGAGGAAGTACAGGCTGCAATAAAACAAATAAAGAATGGAAAATCCCCTGGATTAGACAACATACCAGGTGAACTCCTGAAACATACCAGCGAATCAGGAATAAAAGCACTCCACCAAATGATCTGCAAAATTTGGCTGACAAATGAATGGCCAACAGACTGGAAGCTACAAGAATTCGTCATGCTATACAAAAGCGGCAATGTCAAAGACTGTGGAAATTATAGAACCATCGCCCTCATCAGTCACACCAGCAAAATCCTGCTCATCATCATACTCAACAGAATGAAATCTAAGGTAGAAGAGGAACTATCAGAATGTCAAGCTGGTTACAGGACCAACAGAGGAACCGCTGACATGCTCTTCATACTACAAATAATGATTGAACAGATAAGAAGCAATGGAAACGAAGCCTTCATCACGTTCATAGACTACAGCAAAGCGTTCGACAGCGTTAGGCACCATCACCTGTTCGATATAATGATTAAGATGGGATTCCCGAAACACCTTGTGACCCTCATCGCTGCACTATACCACGAACAAAAGGCAACGATTAGATGGAACAATGAGAACTGTCCATATTTCAACATCGAGAAAGGAGTCAGACAGGGTTGCATACTTTCACCTCATCTTTTCAATATTTATACTGAGCAGATCATGAGAAACGCAGACATAGAAGATATGGGAATAAAGATCGGAGGCCGAAACATCACAAACCTTCGCTACGCTGATGACACAGCTCTTATGTCAGATAACATCACCAGCATGAAAAGAGTGTTGCACAGAGTGGATGAAGCGGGCAAGACAGCAGGCCTACACCTAAATGCTAAGAAAACGAAAGTCATGCATACTGGAACAGGGCACCATGAACACCAGGAGATACTAGTAAACAAAACAGCACTAGAAAAAGTGACTGATTTCAAATACCTAGGATCACATAAATCGCAAGATGGAAGCTGCTCAAAGGACATAAAAACAAGGATAGGAATGGCAAAACACAAAATGGTTCAACTAAACAACATTTGGAAGGATAGAGGCACACCAACGGACCTCAAAGTGAACATACTTAAGTGCTTGATCTGGCCAGTCCTACTATATGGTTGTGAAGCCTGGACACTCAAAAAGGCAGACATAACAAGATTGGAGGCAGCTGAAATGTGGCTTTACAGAAGGCTACTCAGAATAAGTTGGACAGAAAGGAGAACAAATACAAGCATCTTAGAACAGCTTGGCACCACCAGAAGAATAACACCTGAAATAAATAAAAGAAGACTTGCATACATCGGCCACGCGGCCCGAAACAAAAGCACGGCCCTTATGATATCAATCCTTCAAGGAAAGACAGAAACAAAGAGAAAACAAGGAAGACCACCCATTACATATCACGATAACATCAAGAAAGTCAGCCAGCTGGAAATAAGTGAACTAACTAGGAAAGCTAAGGACAGGATTGGGTGGAGGAGATTTTGTCGTGACATCCACTGTAGCAGCTAACATCGATGACGATGAAGCCGACAGGTGACCAGGTGAGGTGACGCCGGTATTTTATCGTATCATATGAAGGAGAGACATTTCCATAAACTGTTAGTTAGCATCTCTATGAGAATGTTCTGCTTACCTTGTGTGAGAGGATGAACGATTTTCTATTTTTAATATGTGCTTTCATGGTAACTCTAGTGCGTGAGTGAGGGACGGCCACTCATAGTAGTTTATGGGCACTTGGCCGAGTACCATTAATTGGATTATTTCCCTTGTGATACTAGCGCGGGACCCGTTATTCACATCACGGTGAAAAGCGCGCATTTTGATTGGTCAGTTGGAAATGTTGACCACCAGGCTTCCAACTCTTATATCATGGCTTTAAGTTTCTTACAACTCGCTCCTTCGTTGTTATCCACCGACAGAAAGACGGGAACCCGAATTCATTGTTGAGAGTAGGCAATACCCTATCGGTACAAAATAGGTACTCATGATAACGTTTGTTATCAATGGAGATACGTGGTATTAATGGACGAAAGTATCCCGCACAAATTTGTCCAATGTTGTTAGTCCTGACATTTTGAAAATTTATATTAAAACTATTACCGGGTTTCTGGTATAAGTAGTCAGTTAGAATTGTAGCAGCAAATTTCTACTTTATAATGGTACCAATTTCGTTGTACTTTGATGCACAGGTCCTATTGAAATAATTAATAAGAGGATCTCGGATTTAAAGTAAACCACGACTTAGACGCATGTTATCCCCGATACCTGGGTCAAATTTATTCAATTATTGCTGGAGGGGACGTTAGATTAATTTCTGCAGTTTACTGGGATACCTAATTGACTTTTGTGTGCACCCTTTTAACCGTACTGTAAATTCGATTGTGTTAGGACCCTAACCGGTTATGTTGTTCGGCTGGACTCAATGTCCGAGCCTTTCACTTGTCCAACACTGGACTACGTAATAGCCCTCTCGGACGTCCGCGCTGGCTCATAAAGATGATGCCAGTTCGAGTGGTCAGTAGACTCCATCAAAGACGCCGCAACAATAGGAAGCACAAGTGGACCTTGCAGTACAATAGACCGGCGGCGGCCTGCCGTGGCGCGCCTCGCCCAAAACATGGCCTAGTCCAGTTGCGCCAGTAGCAGAGAGACTTTGGGTAAGTTGGAGACTATTATATTAGAAGTGACTTTAATTTGCGCACCCCCCCCCCTCTCCCTTTCGGGGATGCCGCGTAGAGAATGCTGATCTACAGAGACTATTATGAGTCCGGCTCAACGGTAATTGCCATTGTCATTAGACGTGTTGGATGCGCGGTGCAGTGCAGTGTCATGATATTGTGACTTTATTGTCAAAGTTAACGTTTGCGGTGCTAGATGATAATGATGGCTCGCTAACCAAGCTATCACGATTTGCTTGTGTGCACATAGTGTATGTGTAGCATTGCCTTGTTGTGGTAGGCAGTGAGGATTTCCTGACATGTTAATGTGGATGGCTTATGTTATAGCGAGCGGCACTATACACTTGATTGTATTGTAACGGGTATTTGTGTACCTTGCCAGTACCACTATGCTATAGAGAGCAGTGTGATTGTGATTGTGTGTTTAGTGTTTAAGATGTGTAATTAATTACATGTATTGGAGATGTATAATATTAGTTGGGCCTCACATGGGTGAGCCCCAGGATTGTTCTATGTGCGGCGGTGGATGAACAATGTTTCAGTGAGTTTGCACATGTTGCAATGAGTCCCGCCTATAGATCTACCTATTATAGATTATAGATATTACAGACGTGCTGTGTTTCATTGAGTTCGTAGGTTGTGTGAAGGACATAGTGTCGAATGTACACACTACTTTATGTATCTAGTGGTGTGTCATACGCATGTTAGCCGGGCGGCATAGCTCCCCGGCTAAGGTCAAAGGGCATGACCCTTCAGTATCGATTGGGAAGGGAAGTAACCAATACAATAGCCCTGGGGCGGGTTAGTACTAAATAATGGTAGGATTTAAAGGCTGGTAGGATCGAGTACCTAGTCTTCTCGGATAAGGACGAAAAAATTCGGAGGGCCCGTGTGCACGTTGCGCACGTTAAAGATACCTTGGCAGTTGGAAATCGTAAAGAGCAGGCCGAAAGGCCGCTGCCCGGGCAAAATTGAAATTAATAGATTAAAATTTATCCATATCATCTCCCCCCCCCCCCCCCCCCGCCAGAACAAGAAATAATAAAACAAGTAAAGTGAGGTGTAAATGCCAAGGGCAGCGAACCTCCTAAAATAAAGACCTCAAATAGTACTAAATAATGGGAGTGGGCCTATGAGGATGGCCTGCATTGGGATGCAGCGTCTGTGTTATGGACGGTCAGTGGGCCATGTTGGCCACTGCGTTATTAAATGGAATGGCCACTCTGGATGTGCTGTACACCGGCTCAGTGGAGCGAAACTATTGTGTTCTTGCCCCTTCATTTGTTATGTCCTTCATACTTTGATTAGTACATTAGTTTATGTTGCCAGTGTACTAGGAAACTCCTTGTGTGTATGATATAGCCACTTGTAGTTGTTATTCATTAACCTTAGCGCTATTTTATTCCATGCATACATATGCAGTTGGTTATTGCTTAAATTCTATATTATGTTGTTGTTGTTTGATTTAATACTTAATACTATTACTATGTATGTCCACCATTGATTGCCTGATTAATGTTGTCATTATATCCTAATCATATTTTTGTCTTTTTCTCTTGTTCCAGCTTATGGCTGGTTGGGCTTTTTTTTGCTTGGTAGGGTTCTCCTATGCCTTTTTGTTTGGTAGTGATACCTTTGTTAGGCTTTTTGAATAAATAAGATTGCCAGCAGAACCCTGTGTATCCTTAAGGGAGTTACTATTGAACCCACGCAATAACCACACTAGCCACTCGTAGTTCATCCAACACTTGTAAGAATAAAAACTTCATAACTGCCTTAAGCTCGGTTTTCTCCATTTTGATGCTTAATTAGCAGAAGATTAACACCTCCTTTCACTTGGACTTGGAGTGTTCTGTCCCCAAGTCTAGCGAACAGAATTTCCGAAAATGTGCATGCACTTTAGTAAGAAGTTCATGTGCATCCACAGTAAGTTTCAAGGCTCTATCTCTATTCATTCATATTCAGGTGCAAAACTTTTGGTTTGCAGCTCGTATGTAGTTTTCAAATTGTTGCATAGATGTTGGAAGTACATGTGTATAAAGTGACTTTCTTTTTAGAATTTTAGGAGATGCAATCGTTATTGTAAAGAGCTCTGAGCCTGTTTAAAGAGCACCGTAGGATGATGATTATAATGAAACAAATGACTGTAGTACCGTTCATTTCCTTGACAATGTCTTGACAGTGTAGTTAATAAGTCAAACATGTTAGGTGGCCACTTATTTAGATACCATACAAGTACATTATACTAAATGTTTTTTGTTTTTTTTAGAGTATGTACTGGTATTGGCAAATACGTTGAACTAGATGTGTTTTTGGTATGTAATACATTACTGTCGCACAGTGACAGTGACAAAGTTTTTTAACTTTGAACATTTAAGGAGACTGTTTCGATGTGTTACAAAAAAATGGTCACCGACGGAAATATAAAAACCACAGATAAACTATGGCTTAAGTTAAACTAAAGCAAAGTCAAAAATTGGCAAAAAGAAAAGTTGCATGTGGTAAACCCTTGTGTAAGAACAATACCCAAACGATACAATGAAACGCAAACTAAAAGTAAAAGGGAAGACAGGAAATGACCGATATTTCGGCAACAGTCTTCTTCAAAGAAAAAAGAAAAAACGACAGAAAAAAAAAACAAGGAAAATTGAACAGATAAAACAATCGAACAATAAAAAATAGAATATGACATAATATTATAGAATCTAAATAGAATATTAAATGAATGCGTCTACATAGCCGGGAGTTCTTGCTTGTATGGGCCCAGAAAGACTTAATAGTGTCAACTGCAATTTCAATGAAGATTTCAATTATATAGGCCTACTGCTTTTGAACATTTTTCACAAATTGAAACCATGGGACTTCAAATAAATTTGAATATTAAATGCACTTTACTTTAATTACATCAATATTTTCTTAATTCACAAAATATGTGCAGGGGTGGGGGTGGGAGGTGGGAGGGGGTGTAAGGGATTCTATAGCAGGCTGGTGGAAGGACTCAGAGAGTGCTAACGATCCACAGGTCAGGGGCCGCAATACTTGCCTTGCCCCGGGCGCTGGCAACGTTTCGCCACTGGGGTCAGGTGTGGCCGGTTTCACTTTCACCTTCAGCTATATATAATGCCAATAATGGGATTTGTTTGGCACAATAATATATTTTGTAACATGAACTGCATTTTTTCTGTCGTTTTCAGGTTATTCCTTCTGCTTTGGCCTCTTTTATAATTTTTAGTGTGAAGTTTCTCAGGAGAAAAATTGGAGATTGTTGAAATGTCACTATGTAAAAAATCATATTTTCAGAGCCCTGAGATATTAAGCTTTAAAATGATACGAAATATAGCTACGTTGAAGCATTTTGAAAAATGCCAAATTTAGGGGTGGAAAAGGAAATCTTGAAAACTTTGATTGTTTTCTGCCTATATTTCAAGATTTGAAACATTTTTGTGAAACGGGAACTCAGTCATTCATTCACACTATCCCTTTACCGATTAGAAACATGTTTATTGAAGCAGAAAGGTTGAAAGTGAATGAAAAAAAGTAGTAAAAAGTGTATAAGACAGAAATGATGGTGGACTTTTTGACATAGGAGGGCTTTCAGAGAGTCGGGATACTTGTCTGTAAATGGGGGCCCTTTCGTAATGTCACATCAGATAGCCTAAACTTAACTCATAATTATGAAAGTCCTTCTATAAATGACGTAATTAGCTTACACATGCTTGTATTATATTATGTGAAAGCCGTACTACTGAATAAACATGGTAGATAGGCGGGAGGATGAAATGAGAGAGGATGGGGAGAGAGAGAACATGTGAGGGGGGGGGGGGGAGAGAAAGAGATAGAGAGAGAGAGGTGATGAATTAAATTAAATTGTAAAGGGGTAACTTACAGATGATTTTAATGAGGAGGGGGAGGGGGAGAATATATTTTATACATATTTATTATTAATTAATTTTTGTTACAGCCCTGCTGGGTAATGTTCAGTCAACCTCTGCGGGCCATAGGTTACCCATGTCTGGCTTAGGTCCTGTGCAGACAAATAACCAAGCACCAGTGATAGAGCCCTAAAAGATTCACATTCTCAAGACTCTTTATAACTGGTACATTTATAAGCCTCTTGTAGTTGCTTACAAATCTGATGGAATCAAATTTCAGAACGTCGTCCTGTTAGAACAGAAAATGTTGGTTTTAAATGCAAAAATATAGGCCTTGTGGTAATTTCATAACTGCAAAATCACAGTTGTGTGTGCATGTCTTGTGTCAAACTGAAACTAAACAAGTTGTAGAATGACACACGTGGATCAGTTGGATCTGTATTGTTTACATTGTATGTACACATGTACAGCGGCCATAATAGGTTACTGAATGATACTGTTGAAATAATCATTTAATGAGCCTCAATAAATGTGATTTTAACAAAGATTTAAAAAGGGGTGAATTTCGGTTATGAGAAAATGAAGTCGTAGGGGCTCATTAGGTCAATTATTTCAGTAATCGGTCAGTAATCGCTTATTTTCTACTCATCGACTAGTAACTTACATGATAAGTAATCGAAGTAATCAATACAGAGTAATCAAGTTGCCCAGCACTAGTTCTTGCGGGCAATACATCAAATGTTTAGTAGTTCAGATTACTGATTACTTTAGTGACAAGCATGAGAAGATTACCTGTTGCATTATTAGGTTGTTTGTTTGTTTTTTTATTGGGGGTGTTGGTTGGTGAGAGAAAAGAAGTTTATTATTCTCATAAGTAAGAAACCACCAAGACGTGCAGCACCCACAGATACAAAAATACAGTCTTACCGGTACTTTTAAAAACGTTTGATATACCGGTATAAAAAATGTAAAATGTATCATGATTCCAAACAGTAGTTGCCTAGATCGAGCATGGGCATCCAGTCGTATAGTAGTGTAGGGGCCAGACCTAAAGACGGCAGGCTGCAGAGGACCGGTCCCCTATAATAATTATTACACCATACGAGCTGTGGTTCCCGGTGTAGCAGGCCAGATTATACCCCCGCCAGACTATACCCGGGGTTAAACTGGCCTAGCCCAGAATATACCCCGGGGTATATTCTGGGCTAGGCCAGTTTATACCCCGGGGTTTACTTTGGGCTAGGCCAGACTATACCCCCCCAGTCCAGATTATACCCCCTACTTTTTTGTAAAAACAAGTCAAGACCGCAGTTTATTTCAACTTTAGTTTGAATTGTCCATTATCACTGTCAACAGGTATCATATTGAAGCATACATTTTTGACTCTTGTAAATTATGATAAATTTAAAAGGAAATAAACATGCTTAAAAAGCATTGATATACAAAAGGATTGAAAATCCCTTGAAACTGATATAATTAAACTTTAACACTAATTTTACTTGTGTCCGTTGGTATTATTATTGTTTTGGTTTTTTTTATAATTAGTTGTCCTTGAGTTAAACATGTATTGTAATCTTTTTGTTTGGCACCACTAACATATACTTAGTGGCAAGGTATGAACTAATTATAAGACTCATAAGTGTAAAGTTCTGAATCTTATTTTAATTTTTGAAAATCAGAAATGTGCTTGATCTGTCGGAACAATTAGATCTACATACAAAGTTACACTGATGCAGAGAGAAAGACCAGGAAAGAATACATAGAGAAAAAAACAACAACAACATTTTAACAACTGAACTGGCAGATGGTGCAATTCCATCATCCAGCAGACATTAAATGCTTCACACATAACTAAATGAGCCATGTTCTTACTTGTTGGTAATGTTGTGTGAGCAATGTGCGTGTGTGCTGTAGGCATTAAAGACTTGTAGGTCTTAGATACTGTATTTGCTGTTGTACTGTTACTGCTGCTGTGACAACAAATTTCCTGGAAACAGGATAATAAAGTCATATCTTATCTTATCTTATCTTATCTTATCTTATACATACTAAAATTGTTTCACATAATGAATTTAACCTGTCCAGATCCACTTGAAACGTTACAGAAAGCTAACCAGTAATATACAATAATAACAATAAGAACACCAAATCATCTTATTTACTCTTGAAAATAAAGAGAATATAATCATTATCAGAATCACCATCATCTTGGAATAATACAAAGATAATAGGGAATATAAAAATGACCTACACATCATTCTAGAATCTATAAGCAGCAATAATATATGTGTGTATATACCAAGTACATGTAAAAAAAAATGTGTTAAATCTTTTCAACTATTCAAGTGGGACTGGACTGAAAGCTTTAGCGAAGTAGCTTTGATAGTCAGGCAAAATGACAGATTAAATCCACTGAGATAACAGTGCATTGCAGAAAGTAATTACAGTATGTTATGGCAAAAATTCGATGGATCATGTTGCATGAACATGTCTTGTTAGTAAATTCTTTGATAGCGTATTTGTAGAAATTTATACATTTTATGTAGCTCATGGTTTAAGGCACTGGATTAGTTTCACTCACGTTCGTTGGCATGTTGTAGTTGTTTTTGTAGTTGGTTGCCATTGAGTAAAATTTGAACGGTACTGTTTGTTTGGCACTGACATACACTTAGTCCCAATGGATGAAATAATTAACGGACTCATTCATTTTAAATATTTTTTTGTGTACAAATACACAGTTGTTAAATCCCTTGGCAAGGGACGTGTTAAGCTGAGGAAGGTAAAGACGGACAAGGTCTTTTTTTTTATTATTATTATTTCACTCGCGAGTGACATACCCTTATTCACTTTTACACATAGGTTCAATCTTTCAAAAGCCTTGCAAACTAATCCAGTATCTTAAACCGTAATGTGCATGAAATGTATATCTTTCTACAAATAACCTATCAAAGAATGATACTCACTAACAAGAAATACTGTTAATGTAACACGATCCATTGAATTTTGCCTCAACATGCTATAGATCTAATTACCTTTTACAACGCACTACTTTTGTCTCTGTGGACTTACTCTGTCGGCTTACACAACTGTCAAGGCTATTTCACTAAAGCTTTCTGTCCAGTTTTACTTGAATATTTGAAAAGATTTAACACGTTTGTTATATACAGTTGATACACATACATTGCTGCTTATAAATTCTAGAATGATTTGTAGGCCTACGCTGCCATTTTTACACTCCCTCTCATATCTTTGCAATTTCCAAGATGATGATGGTGATTCTGATATTGATATTTCTCTATATTTTCAAGAGTAAATAACATGATTTCGTGTTCTTATTGTTATCATTGTTACTGGTTAGCATTCTGTAACGTTTCAAGTGGATCTGGACAGGTCGAGTTCATCAGTCGCAACATTTAGTGCCTATTTAGTTTTATGTCTGCTGGATGATGGAATTGCACTATCTGTCAGTTGGATTATCATTATGTTTTTTTTTTGTTTTTTTCTGTGTGTTCTTTTCTGGCCTTTTCTCTCTACATCATTGTAACAAAAAATACAATGCATGTTTTACACATGGCCAACCAACTATCAAAATAATAATAATAATAATAATAATATCATCAACACACACGAGTGAAATTAATGCGGAAGTCTAATCATGTCAGTTTGAATGGATACTCAACTCTTTTGTACATCAATGCATTTTAATGCATGTTTGTTCCTTCTAAAATGTATCATGATTTACAGGAGTCGAGAATGTATGTATGTACACCAAAGTAAACTAAGACTGAAATAAACTGTTATTATTATTTTCTCTAAATTGCATTATGACTTGTTGGTGTCAAGAATGTGTTCATGTTTGTATTAATATGATATCTGATGACAGTGATGAAAAACAGACTGAAATAAACTGTGGTCTTGACTTGTTTTTTAAAAAAAAGTAGGGGGTATAATCTGGACTGGGGGGGGTATAGTCTGGCCTAGCCCAAAGTAACCCCGGGGTATAAACTGGCCTAGCCCAGAATATACCCCGGGGTATATTCTGGGCTAGGCCAGTTTAACCCCGGGTATAGTCTGGGCGGGGGGTATATTTTGGCCTGTTACACCGGCTCTGCCCAGGATAAATTTTATCTATTAGTTTAGTTATGCTTCCAAGATTGGTCAGTTCAGTAACATGAATGAATGACTGACTTTCGGTTTTATAATAATTGTTCAAATCATGTTTTGAAACATCTTAAAATATTGTGTACTAGCTGAGGTCCCCGGCCCTGCCCGGGATAAATCGGTTTGAATATTAGTTTCAGTTCTGGGTGATTATTATGGACCTGCTTCATCTTGCCTGTTCCTATTTATTTATTTTATTTTTATTTGTTTGTTTTTAAATAAGTCTTACTGCTCTGCCTTTGTGAGTTGACACCCTGCGCATCCCGTACAATAGCATGATTTGCGCACGGGTTAGTGTGTTTGATAGTGAACACATCGCAGGAAGTGATAACGAAACCTTAAAATGGCGAACCATGACTCGAAATAGATCTAAATGATGGCGAAACGATGGAAAACGAAACTTAGAAGCCTGAACATTTCATAATTTCTAATATAGCCCATGTTAATTTCTCATTGATAATATGCTGTTGTGCAAAGTTTGAAGCCTGAGTGTGATGCGGTTCCTGAGCCTTAGGTGACCAAACTGTTAAACCAAAACACGGCCTCAGGGGAAAACCTATTTGGAAATGTTGAAAATGGTGTTTTAAAAAGATGATAGGAACTGGTAACAAAACAAATGACTTCATAAATTCAGTTTGTACATTTCCACACATTATATCTTCAAAATGAATGTGTAAAAACCTAGTAGATTTTTTAACTAATGAGCACAGAAAGTTAGAACTTTCTACGTTTAGCCGTTTTTCTATGCATAGGGAAGGACCGCTCCAAGTTGTCCAAATATTATATAGACTAGCTGAGGTCCCCGGCCCTGCCCGGGATAAATCGGTTTGAATATTAGTTTCAGTTCTGAGTGGTTATTATGGACCTGCTTCATCTTGCCTGTTCCTATTTGTTTATTTTATTTTTGTTTGTTTGTTTTTAATTAAGTCTTACTGCTCTGCCTTTGTGAGTTGACACCCTGCGCGTCCCGTAAAATAGCATGCTTTGCGCACGATTTAGTGTGTTTGATAGTGAACACATCGCAGGAAGTGATAACGAAACCTTAAAATGGCGAACCATGACTCGAAATAGATCTAAATGATGCCGAAACAATGAAAAATGAAACGTAGAAGCCTGAACATTTCATAATTTCTAATATAGCCCATGTTAATTTCGCATTGATAATAATGCTGTTGTGCAAAGTTTGAAGCCTGAGTGTGATGGGGTTCCTGAGCCTTAGGTGACCAAAGTTTCGAGTTACCAAAACATTTTACTACACTCGGCCCTGTCTGTGCTGTAAAAATGACGAATCGGAAAACCTCGAACGGCCCATTTTGTTTTCTATTTTTCTAAATTTTTAAGGTTGTTGCATCCTTAAAATGAATATTGATACAAACCTTGCTCAGTCTTTGAACTACTTTCAGTAATTTTTTCATGGCTCTACGTTCAGAGGTTTTTTCACCTATAGAGTACATCCGTCCAACTTTACCCAATTATATATATAGATTTTGGAGGGATGGAACGTGGAAAGGACGACTCTGGGCACAGGTGAGTGCTGCGTACTGATGTAATATTGGCCCTCAGCTAATTTTTCTTTTTTTGGGGGGGGGGGGGGTCACTGATCTGATTTTTCTACTAATTCTTTTGTAATAAATACCTATTTATATATATGTAATTTTAAACTGTTGAGTAGATGTTAATACACCCACTGTAATATGTAGTGTAACTGAAGTTTATGTTTAGGAGGTGCAAATGTTACGGTAAAAGTGAAACGCTTGATTACGGTACTGTTGGAGTCAAGTTGAACTATTCGTATCACAATTTCACATTGTGGAACGTTTAAGATGTTTCGAAAATGATTTGAAAGATTTCCCTAAAATGAAAACTCAGTCATTCAGTCATATCGCCTCACCGACCAATAAGTGGCGTATTTAAATTTATTCTGGCAAAAACATTGAAATCAAATAAAAAAGAAATGAAAGAAGGCCTTTTTGACATAGAAGAACTTCAAGAAGGGCTTTCTGTAATGTTACAGAGAAGGTTGGGGAGGGGGTGGGGGCTGGGGCTTTCTGTAATGTTACAGAGAAGGTTGGGGAGGGGGTGGGGGTTGGGGCTTTCTGTAATGTTACAGAGAAGGTTGGGGAGGGGGTGGGGGCTGGGGCTTTCTGTAGTGTTACAGAAGGTTGGGGGGGGGGGTGGGGGCTGGGGCTTTCTGTAATGTTACAGAGAAGGTTGGGGAGGGGGTGGGGGCTGGGGCTTTCTGTAATGTTACAGAAGGTTGGGGAGGGGGTGGGGGTTGGGGCTTTCTGTAATGTTACAGAAGGTTGGGGAGGGGGTGGGGGCTGGGGCTTTCTGTAATGTTACAGAGAAGGTTGGGGAGGGGGTGGGGGCTGGGGCTTTCTGTAATGTTACAGAGAAGGTTGGGGAGGGGGTGGGGGCTGGGGCTTTCTGTAATGTTACAGAGAAGATTGGGGGGGTGGGGGCTGGGGCTTTCAGTAATGTTACAGAGAAGGTTGGGGTGGGGGCTGGGGCTTTCTGTAATGTTACAGAGAAGGTTGGTGAGGGGGTGGGGGCTGGGGCTTTCTGTAATGTTACAGAAGGTTGGGGAGGGGGTGGGGGCTGGGGCTTTCTGTAATGTTACAGAGAAGGTTGGGGAGGGGGTGGGGGCTGGGGCTTTCTGTAATGTTACAGAGAAGGTTGGGGAGGGGCTGGGGCTTTCGGTAATGTTACAGAAGGTTGGGGAGGGGGTGGGGGCTGGGGCTTTCTGTAATGTTACAGAGAAGGTTGGGGAGGGGGTGGGGGCTGGGGCTTTCTGTAATGTTACAGAGAAGGTTGGGGAGGGGCTGGGGCTTTCGGTAATGTTACAGAAGGTTGGGGAGGGGGTGGGGGCTGGGGCTTTCTGTAATGTTACAGAAGGTTGGGGAGGGGGTGGGGGTTGGGGCTTTCTGTAATGTTACAGAAGGTTGGGGAGGGGGTGGGGGCTGGGGCTTTCTGTAATGTTACAGAGAAGGTTGGGGAGGGGGTGGGGGCTGGGGCTTTCTGTAATGTTACAGAAGGTTGGGGAGGGGTGGGGGCTGGGGCTTTCTGTAATGTTACAGAGAAGGTTGGGGAGGGGGTGGGGGCTGGGGCTTTGTGTAATGTTACAGAAGGTTGGGGAGGGGGTGGGGGCTGGGGCTTTCTGTAATGTTACAGAGAAGGTTGGGGAGGGGGTGGGGGCTGGGGCTTTCGGTAATGTTACAGAGAAGGTTGGGGAAGGGTGGGGGCTGGGGCTGGGGCTTTCTGTAATGTTACAGAAGGTTGGGGAGGGGGTGGGGCTGGGGCTTTCTGTAATGTTACAGAGAAGGTTGGGGAGGGGGTGGGGGCTGGGACTTTCTGTGATGTTACAGAGAAGGTTGGGGAGGGGGTGGGGGCTGGGACTTTCTGTGATGTTACAGAGAAGGTTGGGGAGGGGGTGGGGGCTGGGGCTTTCTGTAATGTTACAGAGAAGGTTGGGGAGGGAGTGGGGGCTGGGGCTTTCTGTATTATAACAGAGAAGGTTGGGGAGGGGGTGGGGGCTGGGGCTCTCTGTAATTGAATTCCTTTTATAATGTCACGCCGGATACTCTCACCTCACCATATTTTTATGAAAGCTTTCTGTAAATGGTATAATTAGTATAAACACACTTGTATAAACACAAGCTTGTAGGCCTACTACATGTAAAAGCCCTATTTCTGAGCAGAAGTGGCAGGCGGGGAGGAAGATGAAATGAGACAGAGAGAGAAAGCGGGGTGGTGATGTAGGAAGGGGAGGAGGAAAGAGAGGAGGGGGGGGGGGTATTGATAAAGTAAAATTTTAAATGGGTATTTTTTTATGATTTACTGAAAAAAAGGTTACGAGTGTAAGTAATTTTTTTTTATAGCCCTATGATGAGTAATTTTCAACCAACTTCGAACACCAGCCATGTAACTTGTCAAGTGGGTCGTATGTCGTCCATGCCTAACTTTGATTGCTTACGGCAACAAACACCAACGCATTTATGTGACAGAACCAAAAAACCATGGTTCATAAGACCCATAATTGCATTGGTACAGTACAGTAAAAGCATTTTGCCGTAATTCACAAATCTAAAGGAATCACAAAACGTCGCACTGGCGTAACAGAAAGTTAATTAAAAGTTAATTTAATTGCAATAAGCCTAGGGATAATTTATAAGTACGAAACACAGTTATGTACGCATAACTTGTGTCAAAATGAAAATAAACAAGTTGTAAAATGTACACTAGCAAGCCTGGATTAGTTGGATCCATTTCGTTTACATTGTATGCATGTACAATAATGACCTGGCGGCCATGATAGTTTACTAGATGATCTAGTTGAAATAATCATTTAATGAGCCTCAGTAATGTGATCTTAACAAAGATTTAAAAAGGAATCAAATAATTTTTCTTATAAGTAAATGAAGGTGCAGAGGCTCAATTTATAATATAAACTATTTCGGTAATCGGTCAGTACTCGCCTATTTTCTACTGATCGATTAATGATTACTAGTGTGATAATTAACCAAAGTGATCAATACTTAGTAATCAAAATGCCCAACACAAATTCACGCGCCCTGGTAACATATAAATAACGGCGTGATCGGCACTTTCCGATAGCATCGCATCATTCCGCAAAGATAGAAGAGTATGGGACACCGAACTGGCAAAGATTTATTGTTGCCTACTTTGACCGTTAATTTAAAGCTGCCGATCTCAGATGGCGGTTATTCAGTAAATAATGTGCTGTCGACTAAAGTTAGAATATGCCCGTTTCCAAGTGGTGCCCTTCTCCTTTACCGAAGGAACTTTCCATAGTTTGTTTCATGAAAAAAACAAACAAAAAACGTTTGTCTGGAATTCTTTCTTTCTTTCTTGGAGTATCTTTCTGAAATTTTCCATTGTGCATGACACTTACACTCTGTCTTTCTGTTGGTGTTTTAGAAGATTTGCAGCATAGATTGTTTATGTTTATTTTGAGTGCGCAACAGTACTCACCGTATCTGAATGGAAATGATTTATCGATCACACATTTATATATATATTTCGATACATTACGTTAAGTAAGCGAAAGTTCAGAAGCGCTGAACAATCCCCGCGGTGTTCTGTTTCGAGATTTCTGAACAATGATCGTTTTCGTGACACCACCTTTCTGTAAAACTTTCAAATACATTATATGAAGAGGCGTTAATATACGGCACAGACAGAGACAAAGAGAAAAAAAGGTCCAAAACTCAACGGATCACACTGGAAACAATTCTGTAATTATTGTTAATTAAGAAGTTTTAGAGGCAGTTTTCGAAATAATCGGTCCAATTGTTAAAAAGTGCTGACACCAAAAGGCTGCTTCTGTGGGGTTTCTTTTTCTTCTTCACGAAACGAACTATAGTGTCATAAATGCAACCGGCTGACTGTCACAAAGTCAGGAGCAAGCAAAGGTATTGCTCGCCGAGTTTTGTAACCCCTTACAGAATATCAGGGAATCTCACGCTTGATCTGCCAAAACACCAAGACAAAACCCAAGATACAGTATAAATCAATGACTAAGTTTAATATTGGGATATTATGCTACTAAGAATATTGTCTAAATATGAATGTTATATGATTTGTCTCTGAGTATGCTTACTCTCTTTTTATTCATAAGCCCTTGGGCAACAGGCACCCCAGTACCTGTCGTATCCGTGTGACAGAGGGCTGGTAAAACAGGTAACCTGCAGCGACAATCCATTTTTGAATTATGATGTCCCTCGCAACTTTTCTGAAGTGCCACAGATACTTCTGGCAGTTCTTTTGCAGAGTTACGACTGTCCGCTTTCCTTTCTCTGTTTCTTCCAGCCCTGGGACTCCATATGACCTTTCTTAAGCGCACTGTACGTCGTGACTTTCTATTGCCATAACTTTATGTTCACTATTTCTTCAATAATCTTTAGCCAGATGTCCCTTCTTCCCATATGAATGACATTTTTGACATTGCCATCTCTGTCGGTCTCTGACCCTGTGACTGTTGTGGGATAGATTTGAGGGGTAACTGATCAAAACTTTCGTTCTTAACCGCTTTGTGTTCCATTTTACTTGACTCTTTGGTCTTCGAATAGGCCTTGCCTACACAATGGGCATCAACAGAATGTTCCACTAGTTTAACCAGTTCATCAGAATGGCTTGGTTGCCTCTCCTTTAGAAATACTTGTAGCTCACGACCACATATATTCATGAGTTATTCCTTCAAAACTAGATCCTTCACATCTTCCACACTTGTCTTGTCCTTTCCAGCGAAAGTGATCCATCTATATTCTGGTCTTAAACTGGGATGCCCTTTCCTCATGAAGAGGTTTTGCTTGGCGAAAGCGAGACAGAAAACCATCTTCCGTGAGGTTGTACCGTTTCAGTAGCGCCTCCTTTAATTTGTTATAATCCTCGGCTTCACTCTCTTCCATCCTACTATAAACTTTGAGTGCTTTGTTTTTCACCAAGGCTGCCAACGAAATACTCCATGTTTCACGCGGCCACTTGTTGGCTTTTGCATATCTCTCAAATCGGAGTATAAAAGCGTGTACATCCTCCCGTTGGTCATTAAACGGTTGAAGTTTCGGCGTCCCCATGTAAGCATTACCAAAAGTCACTGGTGAAGAATCATCAAAGGGTTCTCCAATTTGAGCCTCATGAGATTGGCTTCCTGTTCTAATAGTTCAGCTTTTGCTTCCATCTCTAGTCTTTGTCGCTCAAATTCGGTTTAATAATAATAATAATAATAATGTATAGCATTTATATAGCGCATATCCATTTAAAATGCTCTATGCGCTTTACAGAAACAACATGTCAACCACAGAGCAGAATGGAGCTGCCTGCGAAGAGCTCAACACACTGCACTGCTTCTTTCTCTCTCCCTGTCTCGCTCACTCTCTCTCTCTCTCTATCTCAGAGCAAATTGTAACGCAGCCTGTTAGGCGCAGTTCACAACTCACAACAGTTCACAACTCACATCAGTTCACACAACACACAACTCAAATAATATTTCAATATTTATTAATAACAATATATATTTAATAGTGAATAATAAATTCTGGGGGGGGGGGGGGATGATATGGATAAATTTTAATCTATTAATTTCAATTTTCAATTTTGCCCGGGCAGCGGCCTTTCGGCCTGCTCTTTACGATTTCCAACTGCCAAGGTATCTTTAACGTGCACACGGGCCCTCCGAATTTTTTCGTCCTTATCCGAGAAGACTAGGTACTCGATCCTACCCCCCAATAGGACCAAGGACTTGAAAATATGAGAAAAATCCAATTTCCAACATGCCTGCACTGCCCGGGTTTAGAACCCGGGACCCTTGGCATGAGAGGCGAGCACCTTGTCTCTAGACCACCTTGTCCTCCTTTCCTCCCCTCTTTGTCGCCTTTCTTCTTCTTCCTGTCTTTCTTGACGCCTGAGTTCCATATTATATCTAGACGTTTCCTCTCTTCTTCTTGTTTACTTTCTTGACGCTTCCGTTCTATTTCCTTTTGCTGTCTTTCTTCTTCATCTTTTCTTTCTTGACGCCTGCTTTCGGCATCAAGGCGTTTCCTTTCTTCTTCATCCTTCATTTGACCGTCTACCGAGGCTCTCAACTCATCTCAGATAGATTCATGGACACCCCCAGCTTACACAGCCTTTCCACGTCTATGATAATGTTATATTAAGTAATGGTACAGTAGGTGTTAATATACTCATGGTCAAAACAAACGCGAACCCTTTCATGATTATTTTCTCATTGAATAATATAATCTGTCATGAAAATAATTATTCGATTCATTCGACACAAAAGATATCACTGTAACGTTTACAAGCAAAGGAGTTTAGTTCTCTCGCTAATTTTGAGAGTTGTGTCCCTTGAATTTTTATTGACACAAAAGCACGTAGAGTAGGCCTATGTAAGTTGCGTGAAAAGCGCACAACAAAAGACTGATTATTTGTGCTCAGTCAGACATGGGTATAAAGGGGAAGTTCAAATTTGTAGTCGGTCTTTCTGAATTAAGCCGCATCAACGATGCCTCGCCTAAGTGTGGAAAATCGAGAAAGCGCTATAGGGCGATTAGAGGTGAGAGAACGACTAGAGGTGGTTGCGACTGCCTTAGGTGTCCACACCCCAAGGATTTATCGCCTTCGAGAACGTTTTCAGCAAAATCACTCAACAGCAGACAGACTGAGAAGTGGCAGACCGAGGGTAACGGATGCACGTGCAGATCGCCAAATTGTTCGCCGAGATGTGGCCGATCGCTTTGCTACTGCAGCAGCGACCGCTAGAAACACTATTGGGGTGCATGGACAACACATCAGTCGACATACTGTGCGCCGCCGACTGCGCGACCAGAATCTTCAATGTCGACGACCATATGGAGGAGCTATTCTTACTCCTCGGCATCGCCAGGATCGTCTAAACTGGGCACAAAAGCACATAAACTGGCGCATGAGAGAGTGGTCGAGAATCCTGTTCACCGATGAAAGCCTCTTTTGCATAGCAATGGAAACAACAGAATTGTCGCACAGGTGAACCTTTCTTGGATGTGTGTATTTTGGAAAGGGACAAATGGGGAGGACCCCGAGTGATGCTGTGGGGTGGAATTGCTCACAACCAGATCGTAGGGCCAGTATTCTTTCAAAATCAAGGCCAAGGACGGGGAAATGGTGTCACTGCACAGCGCTACATCAAAGAAATTCTGAGATCATACATCATCCCTTTTTTCCATCGGCATACAAACTTCACTTTACAGTAAGATAATGCACGGGCGTACGCGGCAAGAGCTACGCAAGACTTTCTACAATGTCATGGAATCCCCGTTCTGCCTCATCCAGCCCGCAGCCCAGACTTGAATCCTATAGAACATCTTTGGGATGAATTGGAAAGGCGCCTCGAGGGGAGACAACCACGGCCTAGGAACAGCCCAGGAGCTACAGGCAGCTCTGCTGGATGTATGATAATGGAGGAGTGTTCCTTGGCACCTCCCTAACAATCTTGTGGCGTCTATGTACCGGAGATGCAACGCAGCCATCCAGGCAAATGGTGGTCACACACGATATTGACTACCTGTATCGAGCGACACATGAGCTGTTGGTTGAATTAAAAAAGGCGACAGTAAAACTAATCCACCTTTAATGTTCTTTACTTCACTAAATTTGTTTGCCAAAACTTTGTCACGGAAGGACAGTCTGGAGGCTATAATGATACATGACATTTGCATGAAATAATTACTTTTCACGTTTCTTTTGATCATGAGTATATTATATAAGACACCCACCTGCAATTCAGATCTCTGATAGCAGTTCAAATGTGTCCAACGACCCGCTGTCCAGATACTACCAATTAGTTTCAACAAGAAGCACATTCCAAAAGGAATACACTCTTACGGTGATTACAATCTGAACAGGCCCTAAGCCGCACTGGCTGGACAGTTAAACAATTGTTCACTTTATCAAAGTACAAGTCGTTCCACCTGAACGCACCTTTATCATATAAGTGACACGAGTGTAACTTTCCCCCAGTCTCAATTCATTCCACAGAGATAAAGATAACCCTCATAAAACACAAGAATTTACCAAGTATTAACAGTGTATTACAGTTTCTAATGTGAAAAATCTCAGACAATGCATGCATTCACGGGTTAGTCTGTTAGTACTCACTGACCCTGACATCCGTTATGTTCAAAGGTCACTGAGCGGCATTCCGACGGAACAGTTATCAGTTGCTACCACAACCCCTACTACTTCCTCCCGTGGAAAGGATAATTAATAAATCTTACAAACTCGACCGGGCAGGCGATTACGGAGCTATGCTGGACTCTTGGTTTCACAGTAAACCAACGAATGCCAGCTTTTCTTCTGTACAAAATGAAATTCAAGGTGAGGAGTTCTGCCTTAGATTTTCGGAAAACCAACGAATGCAAAAGTCATTTTGTCAACATCTGACTCTAAATCTTTGGTATGCCCGTGAATAGCGAGAGCAAATACGTGAGTGAGAATTTCAATCCAACTATGAGATTAAATATCCCACCGCTGCCACCAAATTATATGTCACAAAGTCAGAAGCAAGCATAGGTATTGCTCACCGAGTTTTGTAACACCTTAAAAAGAAGGATAGAAACCTCGTCACAAAGTCAGGAGCAATCAAAGGTATTGCTCGCCGAGTTTTGTAACCCCTTACAGAATATCAGGGAATCTCACGCTTGCTCTGCCAAAACACCAAGACAAAACCCAAGATACAGTATAAATCAATGACTAAGTTTAATACTAGGATATTATGTTACTAAGAATATTGTCTAAATATGAATGTTATATGATTTATACATAAACACATCAAAAGGCAAAAAAGAAAGGTAGGAAGAACAAACGAATAAACAGATTAGACACAACCGACGGTAAAAGCTACAGCGAATAATGTGCAAATCAATACTTCAAAATATCCTTACTTAGAGCACATTAAAAAGAGTACCTCAAAACAAAATGCAGTATTACTTGCAATGTGAAAATCATATCAACTTGAATAAAATTTCATTTTACCTTTCGTAAAACAGGAATCACACATTCTAAAACCCTCAAGAACTAAACAGTGATTTTAGTCCTATTGACCATCACAACGTTCACATTAAAAGTCTACCAGTCCTAGTAATAAGGGAAAGTTCCAATCTGCAGGTTACAGGCTCTAAAATATCACTTGATAAATATACAGACAGTTCCGTTCCTCCGCTCGGCTATGACTCTCAAAAGAAGTGTAATTATAGCTTCGAAAGTTCCAGGCTATGTCTTTGTCGTTCTGGACAGGATAAACTCAATGTAAACCTCCAGGTAAAATTTCCGGTAAAATCTCTGGAAAACCTCAGGGTAACCGCTCAGTGATCTTATATGATGAACAATCAAACAGGGGTTATTTCACCAGCTACTCGCTGATTCAATATATTGAGACAACTACACGTTGATCTCAATCAAACACTTCCCAACTACACGTTGGTTTAAAGTACACTTTATCAACTACACACTGGTTTTAAAAGTGCCCCAACTACACGTTGGTTTTACTTTAATAACTTTATCAAGTAAACGTTGATTTCACTTGATATAACTTTACTCAACTACACGTTGGCGACAGTTAATAGAATTTGACCACCCGCATACATTGTA
Organism: Onchidella celtica; assembly: GCA_963931925.1. NCBI lineage: Eukaryota > Metazoa > Mollusca > Gastropoda > Systellommatophora > Onchidiidae > Onchidella > Onchidella celtica. Next base: position 24,720,418 of record OZ007582.1, read on the forward strand.
CATTGTATGATCTGGAAAATGACCTCTGCTGAGTGCAGACTTAGCCATTCCGCGACACTGACATTTTATGATCCCAGACAGATGGAGTTATCCAAGGTCAGCGTAAAAGTACATTAGTTTCATAGTAACTTAAAGCTTTGATTCCGCAGGTTGACAGGAGGAAAAAGGGAGGTGGGTGGAGGGGGGGGGGGTTGGATTGCGCAACTTGAGGCTTCTCCATCATGGCAGCGCTGCATTCAGTATAAACTATACTATAAATATGTGTTGTACATTCGAACAGTCTGGCTGTAGTTAAAGGAACAAGTCTGAACTGACTGAGAAATCTGAATAAAGAAACAGAATAGTGAATGGGATTAGCAGTCAAGTATGGCTGAATCCCCGACAGGATTGCGATTGCACCTATCGATCCGCTGAATTGTTTGTAAAACACAAAGAAAGGGACATACAATATCTATTTTGCTGAAAACAAAACAAAAAACCTTTAATTTGTTTGCTGGGGAAAGAATGTTTACATGAACAGAGGCAACAACATTTAAACATGGCGTTTGCAATAACGCAGGCAGTTCACGCCCATGCCGATCGTTCTTTCCTTGGCGTTGGCCCTCGCTGCATCAATTTTTAAATTCTTCTTATACGGCGGAGTTCTGGGTTGTGCTGATATAGTGAGTTGCACTGGGGAGAATATTGCAAGCTGCACTGCAAGCAGTGTCCTCAGCGGAGATATACCTGGACAAATAAAGTTTGATTAAGACTTGGCAGATAATACATACATGTAATTATGTCCGCATCCACGCTTTCAGCTTTACTGCCATTTAAACTGGATTAAAAAAAAAAAAAGATAAATTAAAAACAGGGTAAATGAAAAGGCCAATAAGGAGTAGGAGGTGGAGTAGGACAAACCAAAAGAAGACAGAAGAGAAATAATGATGAAGTAGACAAGAGCGAAGTAAGTTGAGGCGACCTTCTAGTGTGTAAAGCCATCAGTAAAGTACGTACTACGCCGGGAGAAGGACTGTGAGTGGGGTAGGGAGGGTGATGGTGAGATACTCCCCAGCGTATGAAAAGTGTATACTGGGGAATGGGGGAGGAGGGGGGGGGGAGTCTAGGGAGCGACCGTACGCTTTTCCATCATCATCATCATATTATAGAGGAAGTAAGGCCCCCAATGTAATCACGAAAGGCTTTTTAACCGCGGAGCCTTGAATTCTAAAAAAGAGTGTCATTATTATCCGTTGGAAGACGTAAAAGTGTACGTGGGCATATTTTAAAAGGTTTTGTAGTTCGCTATACATGTATTATCTAATGCTTTCCTTGATTTTGAGCCAACCACAGAGTTCTACAGAGCCCTGTGGCCACAACTGATTTGAACAGAAGAAAGTGTTCCGACATGAATCCTAAAAGAATGTTGTTACAGTACGTACGTCCCCCAACTTTTTTTTGGCTAGGGTATTTTAAAAGTCCTCCCGAAATACCCCTAACAAGAGCCTTAATTAATTATTCTTTCAAATTTTCTTATTGTTTCCTTCCTGTTTTTTGGTTGAAAGGGTAAGGGGCAGGGTTAGGTATTCGATAAGATTCAGGGTTGAGGATTGGGACTGGGGGTAAAGGTACACGTATGCTCCCCTAGCGCAAAACAATAGCCAATCGAAACATGTGGGCGGAAATTGCATTCTACATCACTCTTTACACATCGCTGGCCGAAAGCCAAAATTTTATCACATGTACATAGAACTTTTTTGTTCTTGCCATATCTATCTGTATCACAGCTGTGTATTCTGCAAGGAACTATGGTGTAACAAAAAGATTCAATAGTCTTTACTTCGAATCCAGGTGTCTTTGTTAATTTGATCTATATCTAGATATGCAGCCGGTCTTGATACAAGGACAATTTGCAAGATTTCTCTTGCGCGGGTTGGCCAGTTATGGTAATAAAAACTTTGCATGATGGGAAACTGGTACTTTTTCTCCACCCCAAATCGCTCTGTTTCCGCTTCATGCCAAGTATAATACCTGTTGAAATGGTATAAATTATCATAAATTTTTCTTGGTTCCGTGGGCTAATCACAAATGAATGCAGAATCCGATTGCAAAGACAGGAGAGTTTTGTTGGTTTTTTTGTGTGCTTGACCTAAGTTAATACGAGATCAGCACCGGCCGAGGAGAAATTCGTCATGTTTGCGGTACCTTACCGTTGCCGTGGAGAGATCCCCTCCCCCCGCCCCCCCCCCCTAAAAACGAGTCATGACGAGATCATAGTAGGTTACTTTAATCAGGCCTATCAGTTTTGTTTTTTTTCCCTCTGCACAAGGTCTAAATTGTGGCTATAAATCTAAAAGTGATAGGCTAAATAAAATTACACAAAAGGAAAGACGTTTTGCGTGTAGATAGTGGGGAATTTTTTCCCCAACAAGTAATGTGTGTGGAGGCTATTTAAAATACGTGTATACATTTATCTAAGTAACATTTAGTTTCTTCGAATAAAATTTGAAACAGCCCTACATTCAAACCTTTCCGGTTATCTGTAAATGCTTATCATGTGTGCGTGCAAACTGCAGACACTGCGTCACTGTCTACAGTGTGTAGGTCCCGACACTGACTTGGCGGTGGCCAGCGGAGAACACAATCATTGTTTCACAAATGTACGAAGCGACAATCCAATTTTATGAATACATGTATACAGGTATTAAAAACAGATTTGGCGAATACAGTCGCTAACAACGAGAAAATTCTAAAATTCAGCTGACATGGTGAAAATATACCAATGACGAAAGAGTGCCAGTTCGCTGATTTATCATTATTTTTTCTCTCTCAGCAGAAAATCAGTTGTAGCAGGGATCTTCAAATTTTAGTTGCTTGGGAGGGGTGTAGGCTAGTCTTGGTGCATGAGGTTCCTGGTGGTCGGAGTGTAAGGATGCGCCCATGCACTCACCTGCTGACGAGTTTCACATTCCAGGGAGTGGCCCCGCCGAGAGCACGGCCCACAATGGTCTTTTAGGTACTAGTAGTGATCAGATTACGCCGTTATGTCTGTTCTAAGGGTGCTTTCACTTTCAGATATTGTGAAACAGGCCAGAAGATTGGGGGCTGGGGGGAGCGGGGAGGCATTGGTGGTGGCCCCAGGCCGACTAGGCCATGTCCCGTTTTTGCCTTACTTTCAGCTAGTTGGCAGGTCTATCGGGTCAAGTGTATGATGCTGGCTATTCTTGACTCAAGTACCACCAGGCGCACGTACGACCTTCGTCTCACACTGCATTGTGAAGGTGCGCGCACAGTGGATTCGGCTCGTCAAGTGATGAGACTTCAGTGTTGCCACGCAGTCTACCCATTTTTACCCTCCCGTCAACAATTTTTTACTAATTAAACGTGCCATAAATGCATTGAAATCTATGTAGATCATGGTTTTTATATTCCAAACACACTTAAAGCCGTTTTCATTTTCATTGTTAATTTAAAAATTCGTCCCACTTCGAAGGGATGGGGTCAAGGCCTCTCATCCGCCAGTTTGATCAAGAGAGAGAGGGAGGAAGAGAAGCACGGCTCAGCTGTTTACTGATTGGTAAAAAAAAAACAAGGTGAAAAAACGCACAACCGTTATTTTCCCGACATGTCGTGAAAATAACGGTTGCCTAAAAAAAATTACCAAACTCGAGTATTCTTGCTTTTACCGATATTACCCTGGCGAGTATAATTGCCCTTTGATGTTGAAAGTAATGAAAGTAACTGAATTGAAAAGATAGGAGAATGTCCAGCTGCAAGTTGCACACCCACAATCCTGGAGGCGGAGAAGCTACGCGGTAGATGGCCGGGGTGGGGGTTGGGGAAGGAGTTATAAAAATTTATGAACAGAAAACTACAATCTATGAAAAGACTTACCAGTCTGTATTGTGGCAGCACTCTTTGCAGGCTTCTGCTGTCATTTTGCCTTCACAGACAAGAATTTTGCCAGTTTCTGGAGAACGTACATGTACCTGATATTATCTTGAGTAATTAACGAACATGTGCAAATCATTATAAATGCATGGCATGTAGAATTCCATAATACATTAACATAATCTTTATACGCCATAATATTTCACTTTCCACCCCATAGAAAGCGGCACTCCAGACTACGTCACTAAATAGAAAAAGCTTGATTGAATGATTGTGTAATCGCATATTCCGTCAATCATGTGGAATGTACGGGGTTCAGCAATTCATTGATAAAGTACAATGCAGACGCTGCTCTCATAGAATCGTCTAGCGCAACAAATTTGAAAGAATTGAGGAAACATATGGCGAAAAATAAAATGGAGGAATAATCATTTTATCTTCCTATTTAAAAAAACCAGTGTCGGAGTATTTCACTATAGTGCAATTTGGCCACTTTTTTGGCTCAGCGCTGCAGCCTGTATAACAGTTTCAACAATTATAATTTAGTAATTTTCTGAAGTATCAAATAATCGCGCTCAATCACTTTTTTAAATCGAATTCCTATGTTCATTGAAGTTTCAGGCAATCTTTTAAAAATGCTATTATGACGGTGAAATGCAAGTAAATTTTTTTGCCCCCCCCACGACATGCCCAGTGCATGTGAGACTGTATTTGACACGCTTTCAGTTTGAAAATTAATTAGAAAGGAGTAGGGCCGATAGGAAAGGGGAGACTGGGGAGAGAAAGGGGTGGGGAGAGGAAAAAAAGCAACCCATGTATACAAGATTAAGATAAAGGGTGAGTAGAATTCAAATTTTGTCCTTTGCTCAAGAAGTCGCGGGTTCTCTTCACGTCTCATGGGTGCATAAGGTTTCTCCACCCGTCCATTGTTCTCGGTTGCGTCATCAAAAATACTGTAAGGTTTCTCCACCCAAACCATCGTATCGAATATTTATTATATCTCAAGAATGAGTAAGTGAATGTGAATGAATACAAAACATTTGCCCTCTGTGTTACAGGCTGGGGACCGTTACCCTAACCCTAACCCTAACCCTAACCCGTCACATATATAAACTATTTTTCAATAGTTATTTATAATTATGCCCAAAAGGAGAAATATAATTCAGTATAATCGAGTATCAACCAACACGGTATATCGATACTTGGCTGGAGAAACCTTGATACAGGACTTTCAACATTTCAGCTGTTACGTCACGGGTGGAGAAACCTCGAGACCCCATGTCTCATTATATATATGACAACAAAAGTAGTGGTGGGAGTACATGTGATTCATAGTAGTGCAATTTTTTGGCAATTTTTTTTTGCTCAACGAACTCTGCCGCAATGTCAGTTAAAAAAATTATATATAATTAATTTTCTCAAGTGTCAACTAATCTAACCCAATAGCTTTTGTATGGACCTATTCTGTTTATTCAAGTTTCATACATTTAGGAAAAAAAAAAGGTGGGGTTGTCTTCATCAGCCTCTGCCTTCAGCTTAAATGGGAATTGACAGATGTGGTGCATGAAAGGAAGCTAACCAACTGATAAGCAAGGATGCTGACTTAATACCAGTTACATAACTAATCCATATAGCCAGCAGGGAAACGATTTTGTCGAACATATATATAAATAATGAGCTCACTCCCTTTGCCATTCTCAACAATTTTGTGCACCCTTTGATAAGTTCATCGCACGGGGAGGTTGCTTTGGACAAGCATACAGTTTTTAAATAGTGCATAGTGCCCTATCGCCCATGTTATTAAGCAAGACCGTGGGTTATTACGGAGAAATTGTCTAGATAAGGGGTAAGTCAGACCAAGGCTGGCGTGGGTTGGCACGCATTATGCAAAGTTAAAATTGGGCAAAAAGAAAAAGTTGTAGCGAAGCCCTGCGTGAGAAATAAAACCCAAACGATACAAAGCAAACTAAAGAGAAGACAGAAAATACACACATTTTCGGCTTTCGCCTTTTTCAAGTGAAAACAAATCGAACAATAAAAGATTTCAACGAGCCCACAGTTTTTCTGTGTTTTTTGTGATATTTCGTTAATTATTATGCATCACACTAAAACACCACTAACAAGCCACACCGCAATCCAGTTGGATGCTAGCTAGGGGTAAGCCAGACCAAGGCTGGCGTGTGGTGGCACGCAACCTAATTATTATGCAGCACACTAAAACACTACCAACAACCCACACCGCGGCCCAGCTGGAGGACCACCAATTGCTGGCGACAGAACTAAAAGAGCAGTGCGGTATAATCACCAGCCATCAGACTGGTTTCAGCTCGCTCGATTCAAAGATTCAAGGCAATGTATAAAAATTCTCAGGACGTCTGTGCACAATTTTGTCATACAAATAGTCTTCTCACCCGTTCCCATCATTTTAATAATAAATTTGTGGACTTCCATAATTATAATAAAAATTATTACCAGTGCTTTGGGATCAAAATTAGGTCACGATGACCTACTCACTTTGTAAGCACAACGGCGAATAATGCGACTTCCTCACGCCTCCCCCGCCGATACTCACTGTGATTACACATCAGTTTGACGCAGAAAATAACCTTTGTTTTAATGAAACTTGAGGGCCGATCAGATGAACCCGTGGTTTCATTTTTTTGTGTCTATCTAACAGCCGTAGAGCTTGAGTGACACATCAGTAAAGTTAAGACACGGTATTTGATATTTTGTTTTGTGTTCACTTCGAAGATACATTGGGATCGACAGGAGGTAAGTTGGTGTTTATTTTTACAGAGATACCTGTCTTCTTTCCACCCTATTTCAAATGTAGATAAAATATTGTGTTCCTGAAATCTCGCCCCGTGTCGGGCTAAGAATAACTGATGAGGGATTCCCCAGTGATGTATATTAATTATATTCTGTTTACGGTGTCATAACTGTCTAATTTAAGAATCAATTAACTGTCTGGTTTACCCCTAAGAGAGGGCTATAAAGAAGGGTGGAAACACCAGTTTACCCCGGGGAATGTTGGGTACCTGATACTTGGCTGGAGTCATGACGAGCCATGACTATAAAAATACTATACTATATACTATAAAAATATAGTATAAAAGTATAAAAGGAGGAAGTAATTCATTGTACAATTTGGCCACTTTTGTTGTTGTTGTTGCTCAACTTACAACCTGAATAAGTTTCAAAAGTTATGAAATTAATTTTCTTATGTGTCATTTAATCTAGCCCAATCGCTTTTGTATCGGTCTATTGTGTTCACTGAAGTCTAAAGCAATCTTTTTGGAATGTGAAATGTTATGATTATGACGGTAAACTACTATGAAATTTCTTTGACTCCCTTCGAAAGGCCCAGTCCACAAGAGACTGTATTATATATATATATGACATGAATTCAGTTTGAAAATTAATTACAGTACTTGTAGATGGGGTTAGGTCGGATGGAGAGACTGGGCAGAGAGAGGTGGAGAGAGGGAGAAAACAAGGCTGATCGAAACAAGACAAAGAGATTAGGGGTGAGTAGAAATCCAATTTTTGTCCTTAACCCGTGAAGTCGCGGGTTCTCTACAAGTATAAATAAATGGATGAAAAAAAAAAAGGACACAGAGAACAGGAAAACACCTTTTCTTTTTTTAAGTTAAAAAAAAAAAAGTCATATCACTGTCCAGCTCATGCATCACATTCTTGGTACAAGCGTCTGTGTGCTCCAGATACACATAGTAGTAGTTCACAGTCATACCGGTGAATAAAATTAATCCTGTCTTGCATAGCAGACTTACTTTTCTGGCCATAATAATAACTGTTATGCAAATTTATTGGTGTGATATAATATAATGGTGTGAGATGTAGATGAAAACCACGTGTCATTTGTTTCTAATCTAAAGAACTCAGTACACTACCACAAGATGTATTCTTCAATGTTGCACATTAAAACCATTCTTACCCCCGGCCAGATCATCCAGAATGATTCGCTTGCCCGGAGCAGCCAGAGCGCAGGCCAGACCGACAATGGCGAAGACAATGAGGATTTTCATGTTATGTGGGTGGAAGGATAAGTACGGTGGAATGACGAAAGAACACGTTAGTAATAGTATAGGACGAATTAAAGGGAAGCTGATATCCAGTTGTATGGATGAAACATGGTGGGTGAAAGGAAGGATGAAAAGATGGAGATCCGTGAGTAAGTTGAGTGAGTGCAATTAATACATTATTTTGTAATTATATAATCAGGGTTCACACAGGTCCTTAAAAGTCCTTAAAGTCCTTAATTTTCATAAAAGAAAATATAAGTGCTCAAAAAGTCCTTAAATTCTGAAAATGATGCCAAAGTCCTTAAAAAGTCCTTAAAATTTGTGTTTCAGTAGAAACATTTGAGATTCAAATCTTCAAATTGCACGCTGGATGATTGGTACTTTGAAATAACTGTATTTTTCAGAGTGAATTTACTATGTCTGAAGTCTGGATACAGAAACATTCCGTATCGATGACTGCTGTACACCACTTGTATAGTTGTTTTATTTCTTGGTCACAGGCACACTGGTCCTTAATTTGTTTACTGTGAGTCCTTAGGAAGTCCTTAAAAAGTCCTTAAAATTTGTTTTCAAGACTTTGTATGAACCCTGTATAATACATGTACATTATATGGGACAGCTGAATGAACGGTGAAGAAATGAGAATTGATTCCAGCCAAACTTTAAAAAACAAAAAAAGCCTAGTTGGCGAGAAAGAATGTGCACTGGTCTAAAACTAAATGAACTGGGGATTACTTGCTAATATTAGATAATGGTGCTCTTTCCTGTGTTCCATGGAGGACTTCCAGGTTATGTTATATGTGCAGTGTGTGCCATTTAATGTATGTAAATTAATGTCCACATAGAGTCGGCTATGTCAGCCCGTCTTGACGGAAGTAATAAAAATTTATCTAGTGTTGTCTGTCGTAGAAGTACCGTACGTTATTACGGGGATGGAGTGTGTACGTACAGTGCTGAAGCACATGAGATCTACAAAGAGATAGCACGACTGTACAAAACAAGCACATTTTCAGATTTCGTGGTGTTTTTCTTGAAAATCGGGCTCGTCTGCCAGATTGCGCGAATATAATAATTAATATGCAAGTATAAAATCACACCATAACTGACTGATAGTACTGCTTTGTCTAATGTCTAGAATAAGCCTGCTTCTATGTTGTTGTTGTTGATTTTGCATGTTTTTAGTTGTTTGGTAAAAACAAATGTTAGGATTATCTAAACTGCAAGCAAACGCCGTCACCAATACTTCTATTTTTATTTATTAATCAATTTCATTTATATTATTCGGCAACTTTACTGCAACAATTCAAGCTGCAACATAGTCTTGAAAATTCAGTGTTATGACAGAACACTAAACAAACTGATAAAATGGCAAGGGACCTGACTATGATTATCCAAACTTGCTCTTAATTTTCAAAAGTTGAATTGGCAGCGTCTTACCAGAACCTTCTCAATTTTGACTTGAGTGTGCAGAAAATATCTGACAATTTAGAGAAGAATAAATTTGATGTATATTATAATTATATTTGCAGGTGCACGATTATATACATAATTTTTTTAAAAGTGAGAATGCTGCATAAGCTGGCAAGATACGCCTCTGCCATTGGCAAACTGGCCGATCAAAAGATTTATTTCTTTGCTTTATTCAGTAGGATGTGATAACAAATGGGTGACATATCTATTTTTATTTTATATTTTTTATTCAGTACGAAATGAAAGATCTACATTGTTTGCTTGAAGATAATTTAAATTGAAGATATTATCACAGGAATATCACCTGAATGGGTTCTTTCCAAAATTGTTGAGAATGGCAAAGGGAGTGAGATCATTATTTATATATGTTCGACAAAATCGTTTCCCTGCTGGCTATCTGGATTAGTTATGAAACTGGTATTAAGTCAGCATCCTTGCTTATCAGTTGGTTAGCTTCCTTTCATGCACCACATCTGTCAATTCCCATTTAAGCTGAAGGCAGAGGATGAAGACAACCCCCCCCCCCCCTTTTTTTTTTTCCTAAACCCATAAGTGTTAACAAATAATGGTAAGTATACGTGGGAGAAATATTTTAATTATTAAAAGAAGGGGGGGGGGAAGGAGAGAGAATCCCCGTTGCCATGGAAACGGTAACCATGTTTTATTTTCCTAAAGATGCCTCTGTTGTAACGAACTTTTTCTTCTGAAGACTGTTAGGATGCAAACAGCCTATTCTCAAATGTAGGTATGAACTTATGTTAGGCAAATGATGAACCATACAGGTAAAAGGTGCGATGTTATGTTAAAACATTTTTTTTTAAATGAAAAATCAGAAAATGTAAATGATCCGAATCTATTTTTGACATGAGCATTTCTTTTTTGGACGCTTTGGAGAATATCCATGGCAAATTGTAAGACTCTCGGTATATGTAATTATACATAATAAAATATACATAAACAAACAACAATAGGAAGCTTGTGTTAGTAAAGCTCGAAAATGGCAAACTTGAGAAATCATACATGTATTTTTCTTTTTCTTTTAAAGTTTCGTACGAGGGTTTGGATGTTTGAGGATAAAACCGGCTATTTCAGTAACCCTGAGACTACATTTCTATGAAAGCAGCGGGTTTAACCCCTTCACTGCCATGCCTGAGAAATTCTCACGTAGCCTATCGGACTCCCCACTATTATACGGAGGAGGTTTCATTCAGTAAAAAAATCAGTGCCATTTCTAGAAAGTGAGTACATGTGTTAAAAAATAACTACAGGTACCTGGAAGCCATCATTTTCTTCTGCAGCATACCCATGTAAGATATCGGCCGACAGTGAAGGGATTAAGCTTTACATATAGCTCATACACACAGACATTGTATAGGCCTACATATATATATAATAAAATATACATAAACAAACAACAATAGGAAGCTTGTGTTAGTAAAGCTCGAAAATGGCAAACTTGAGAAATCATACATGTATAATCGATATTTTGACCAAAAATTGGCAAATAAAGCAACTGAGTGATATGTACATGTAGATCTCTGTTGTTATAATACTGTGAAACAATATCATTAACCTTTCTTGTTTTCTAGATATCACTGATTAGCAGCTATCAACTGTAATTATGCACATTTTATATCGTATTGTGATAACTTCTTCTGCAATAAGTCGCTTCAATTTGTTTCGACAACTACTGGCGGTTTAATAACTGGGTGTACACAGTTTCAAACAAAATCATTATAATCGGCAAATGAAACTGTGTTGAGCTTGTCACAGGCCTGACTGAACTTGCTATTAGGTCCTGTCCAATTTCGTTCATTGTTTCAAAGACCTCCCGGGCTTTATTCAATTTCGCTGTAATAATTTGTGAAGTCTTTCATTTAATGGGGCCATAGGGAGTGGAGATGAAATGTTAACTTAAAGCAAGTGCAAATCATGACATAGTCTTTATGTTGTATTTTTTGTCATGGGACCTTAGGGATGGGCGAGACATAAAATATCCTCCCATCTCACCAAGCACCCACCCAACATAAGATTTATTAATCAGTCGACACACCGCCCCCTACTCCACTTTCACTACTCGTCAAACTCAAAGCCTCGTCTTTTCCTTTTTCCTCTTTTACCACATATTACAAGCATGATTACGGTTATCATTATTCTCTACAACTCAGAACTTAAATACTTTCATATCTTCTTATTGTTTCTACTAATTGTAGAAATATTTCCTGAAATTTTTACTAATGTAACATTAATAACAAAATGCATTTCAATGGAATATTATTATTTGCCTTTTCGATGCATTGCCACAGGCTAAAATGCCCACATAGCCGCCCTGCTCATGTTCCATGTACATAGTGTACATGTTACATGTATTATATCCGCAAATGTAGTCATGCGAAAGCTACAAATACAATGTACTTTTCTTCTTCATTATTACTGGGATGACGACTCCCTGTTGCCAGGGCTTGCTGCAGGTGTGTCTTATCAACAGCTATAGTAAAGTGGACGGAACACTTCAGGTCATGTTTGTTGGTGAGAATTCAAACAAACGGTGTGGGGCATGCATCAGGCTGTCTCGTGATCACAAATCAACGCCACGGATCTGATGAAGGCCATTGGGACTCATCGCAAAGTGAAAAGTTCATCACGATCCTGTGAATTAAGGCTAGTCCTAGTCCTACATTATAAGGGTAGCCACACAAAGGCCACCGAATTCGGTCACCGAGCCACTAGGCGCTTTAGGTGAGAAGAATTGCACTATTTAATGTCAACAACTGCACATAGATAGAGCCCACCTAGATTCGGTCCGTTTATATAGTGCAATTCTTAGTAAGAAAAGTAAGAGAAAAAAAAAACAAGCTGGGTTCATTCGGCATTTAAATTGTTGTTCGCCGATAAATAAAAAAAAACTGACTTAATATTGTTATTTTTGGTGTTGGCCAATAAAACATGGGTTTACATCCGCGAATACGACTAGAATATTATTGGTAAATGTCTGCAAATAAGCACTTCTTATCCATTTTTTAATCAATGAAATTCCGGTTTTTTTCTCCAGAAAAGTCTCCTTTCCAAATGACACTATCGTTTTCAGCTTGTGCTGAGTTTTGACAACGATGTTCGGTCTGAAGGGAACACGCGAAGAAGTCACGGGAGATCACCCCCAACATAAAATCTGTGATGGGGAATAGAAAAAAAATCAACCTAGGGAAATTTTAATGGCCAATACATGTAGCGAATAGACACTCCATTTAGTTCGACGGGAGATAATTACGAGGTTTGATCAAAGATACTAGAAGTAGAACTGACAAGACAGCTAGTGCTGTTGTTAGCATGCACAGATTTCGCACCGCCACCTAGCAGCAAACGCGCGGAAGTCATGCAAAGTGCCGTATTTTACAAAGCCAAATAGGGAAAATATTGAATTTTGTTCATTGTTTAGCTATTGCTATAGGCTTTAACTGACGTCACTTATTGTGGAATTACGACCATAATCGCTGTGGAAAAACTGGCTTTTTTTTTTTTTTAGTCGCAATTGTCGCATTGTCACAATTTTGCATAATAAATTTATCATAATTTATCAAGCATTCTTTTCGTACTATCAAAGATAGTAGTACTGTCACAAATACATACACGTATTCGGACTATTCGGTGCAGTTCTCGTCGAATACAAGTAGTCTACTATAGTTCGTTCCAAAATTCATGTCTACAGAAAAACTTTATTTTCTCAAAAAAAGACTTTACATTCAAATTTGAGATTTTGCATACAGTGTTAGAATTTCAATGACGTTATGAATCCGAAAAATGAAATTTGCAGCTTTTATAGTTTTCTCAAAGCGGTGAATTCCTTTGATCTTTTCGGCTTTTTTTCTTTCAGATTACAGAAGATTGAAGAATATTTACTGTAATGACATTTTGACTGCATTATCGCGCTGGTTTGTCAGTGGCGTAGCAAACAAGTGTAACAGGGGGGCCATGAGCCGCCTAGGGTCATAGCCTAATAGTAATACAACTGTTAATGGGATTGATTCAACAGGTGCAGCGAGGTTGATTTGGCATGTCAATATAAAGTTGTGCCGTGTGTTTATATAGTATGTTTGATTAATTGTCTAGCTCTGAATCCGACGATTCCAGAGGATTGATAATAATATTTGGTTGGATGAGATTAAGTCCGTCGTTTTGCCAATATTCTTCTTCCAAACGTATTGTATGGTCTTCGCATTTGGTGAAAAATTCTCTGCCAATCATATACATGTAATAATGGAGCTTGGGCCCAACTTTGTTCCCGCAAAGGCTTTTTTACTATGCAACGTAGAGAAATGAAACTTGGTACATGTATGTAAAATTTATTAAGCCTGTACGTGTCGAGCTCATTTTTTCCCGAAACTCTTTACTTTTCCCAGAAAGTCAGTTATAATTATCAGTTATCAATTCATGCTTGCGAATACGACGTATATTATGTACTTCCGCCAATAGTTGAATCCCGGCTATCTCGCTTGCCTGGAAAACCCCTGCGGCTATTTTTAGAAGGGGGAACACGCTGCCGCCACTTGCCGGTAGCCAAGATGGCAGAAGCAGCGTCGCAGCGTGATTTTTCTCAAGTGAACACTACATTCTTAAAGCGTTTTTTAAATGACAGAGGTGTAAGTGTGTCAAAACAAAGAAAACAGGATCTTGTTCTTCTTTGCCAAAGAGCAGATTCCATTGGAATAGAGTTAGATCCTGACGGCTTATTGGAAAGTCGAAGCGAAATTGTGGCAGAGAAACTGAGAGTGGGTGTTAAGTCTCTGACACTGCCAACCTTGCTCGAATCTAGCAATGACTTATCAAAGGTCCCGACGTTAAATCCCTTTGATATTCTGCACTACCTCAGTAAAGGACATGACCTCTCTGTAGTGAGGAATCACAAGGATATGGAAGGTTTTCATCTCCACAAAGACGGCTATGTTTTAGACCTGAGCTGTGCATGTCTGTCATCGCCACATGTTGCAATGTTGGCTAAAGTGAAGCCACGAACCAACGCAAAGGATCCACAGACTGGTTTGCCATATTATATCTGTTGGATCATTTTGTCCACATGCGACACTGAGGAGAGAATACTGTCTGCTTATTGTTGTTGCCGTGGAGGGTATGTACATGTATTATATTTATGTATTATTTAGTCACTTAAAACTCATTTAATGCATGAAGCACATAATTAGATCTACAAAGTGTAACATGTATAATGGCTGGTTTGAAATTGGCTTTATAGAATTAAAATAATATCCACATCTTCAAACAACAACTTCATCCCTCACCCCTCCACCCATTTCCTGCCCCTTATAAAAAAAAAATAATCTTTTTTTTAAAAAGTGGGAACCAAGAAAAAACAACAACATAAAACACTGCTCTGAACAGCAAGCTAAATTGTAGGAAAAACATCAAATACAAATATTGTTCAATAAGTTATGTTTCAACAGGATTAGAAATGCAATTAATTAGATAGATCTTTCAAAAAATGGCACTTTTAAAGTAAGCGCAGATGTGACTTCTGAGTGTTAGTGTCATGCACTCAGCTGAAATGCACATGAAAATAAGATTATGAAAGTTACAATTATAACATGATGCTGACTTTTTCTGTTTGTTTTTTTTTAATCACACAGGATTGACGGATTCTGTCGACATGTGACAGCTGCTCTGTTTGAGTACATGTCTTTCAGGGGTGAAGAATCTGTCTCTACTACCTCTCCATCTTGCACATCCATGCCATGTGTTTGGAACCGTCCAAAAAATGTGACAGAACCTACTGAGCCAGTAGCAATAAGAGATTTAAATACATCTGTTAGTGAAAGGTTAGTTTATTTTCCAAGAAGGGAAAGGACAGAACAGTAAGCAAAAAAAAAAAACAGAACTTCCCCCACACCCACCCCCCAAAATTGGACTGTAAGGGAATAATGTTTAGACACATGACAAGGTTAACTTATAGTGGTTTATTCAATTTATTGTACATGTAATGATTTTCACAAGAATTTTGACAGAATTTGCTCAGAAATATACCAACATAAATGTAATAATTGTAGGCTTTATATATATCATAATTATATAAGCCATCAGGATGTATCTCTAAATAATATATAATACATGTATAAGGAAAGAGAGAAAAGCAAGAGCAGGATGAAATATATATGAAGTACAAAGAAAAGAGTATGTTAATTTATATGCAATAAAATTTGATAAAATACACTCAAGTTTTTGCTTTTATTATTGTTTTAAACCAATAGTCAGCTTTATTTTTCCAACCCTCTTATTTCAGGAGCACTTCACCAAGCAGTTCGAATCAGGATAGCAGTTCATTACTATCCAAGAAGCCAGATTCAAGTGTCTTCTTCTCCACTATTAAAGACTTATTACCTGATGCATGCCTCCTTGATGTTCGCTATGAAAGGCAAAAGAGTATTGGTGTAACTAATTTAAATGTACTGACACCATCACAGAAAATGTTAGATTTTAGAATAAAACATCAGTGTGAAAATGCTGATTGTAAATGTTCTTACATTTTTTTACAACAACTTTCATATACCCAGTCTGAACATAAGTATATTGAGCAGGCAACGCTAGGACAAGCCAGCAACCCTAACTGGTATGCAATGAGGAATCAAATACTGACAGCATCTCGTTTCAAAACAGTGTGTCACTCAACAAATCAAGATAACACAGCATCAACTTTCTTAAAAGAAAATACACTAGACTCTACACATCTACCAGCACCCATTCAATATGGTAAAAAAAATGAAAACAGAGCACGAAATCTGTTCTTTCGCAGCCATCAGATAAAACACAAAAAATGTAAACTGGAGGAAAAAGGGCTTTGCTTTTCTAAGGAAACACCATACTTAGCATGCTCCCCAGATGGAATCATTGACTGCAGTGAGTGTGGTGAGTTTCTTATTGAAGTAAAATGCTTATGGAAATACAGAAACTTTCATCCAAAAATTGCTGCTCTAATGTCTGGCATTATTAAAGACACAGAGAAAAAGTCATACACTATTGTTGAGAAAAATGCATACAATTACCAAATTCAGGGACAGATGGGAGTTACTGGTATCAAACAAGCAATACTAGTTATTTATACAGATAAAGGTATCTATTCACTTAATGTTCCATTTGACATGATGTTTTGGAAAGAGATGTCTGCTAAACTTGAATTATTTTACCATCAACATTTTTTTCCAAAGATTTGCAGCTAAAATCAGTTTTTACTAAATAAGAACATACTGATTCACAAGAATTTGTCTTTCCTCTGAATAATAATATCATTTTTTTTATCATTCATTTAGCTAATCTACCTTGTAAATTACACAAAAAAGCAACAATTCTGGTAACTGAGTCAAGGTAAAACCTCAGCTTCAGTGATATTATTCCACTTAAAATTTTTAATGTTTTTATCCGTCTTATGGCGCGTTCCACATGTATGCGAACACTAGCAATTTTTCTTGACCTTCGTAATGCTTTCAAACTTAAGCATTTCCCATGAGTGAAGGCTGGAATGTTTAAAGTCGCTTTCCTTTCCAAAAGTAAATGCCTAATGTTAAACCCTCTGTCAGCCATGATATCATCACCTGCTTCTACCTTTTCTAAAAGTCCAGAACTTTTTACCATGGCAAGATCAGAAATATTTCCTCCATATAACTTAGAAACAAATGTAATGGCACCGCTTGGCATGATTGCTATCAACTGTTTAAATGTATTTGCGTGTTTATATGATGAAAATGTTGCCCTCTGAGCATGAGGCATTAATGGTTTTTGAATAAAGTATTCAGTGCAGTCTATGATTGCTCTGGTTTTTGGAAAGGCCTTAAATGAATTTGGCATGTTTTTAGCATTTAATTCCTGACAAGGCCAGATAATAAGTTCTGAAAAACATTCATCAAGGAAAAGAACCCATGCAATAAAAATTCGTGAAACATGACTCTTTGAAATTCCAAACTGGTAAGCTAAAAATGTGACATCAGTCCCCCTTCTAATTCTAACAAGTGTCAATAAAAATTCTTCAAAATGAGACAATGATGTTCGTGTTCTTGCTTTTGATTTTTTACAGAACTTTTTAGTTCCATCCCATAGTTTCAAACTGCTGATGAAAGGTGAAATCCAAGAAAAAATAAAATGTAATGTTGCAACAGTTGGAATACCTGTATAATAAAAACAATTAGAATCATTTTTTTCAATATGTCCAATAAACCTTTCCCTTTGTATTTTTTTAAAAATTAAAGGTGAAATTTGTACAGTATTGTGGCAGCTGTCACATAAAATTCCTTTTGATGTTGGCTTTGGTATAGTTGGTGTGGGTGCCTCCTCCTTATCCTTCAGCAGAATATCAAAATTTGGAAAAGTTCCGTCGAAGGAGAAGTTCAAAATTTCCGAGCCATCAGTAGGTCTACCTCCAGGCAGTGTTGTCGATAATGTGATTGTTTCACTTGTCTCTGTAACAATAGTGTACATTATACAGGTAGATGTGATTTTTAAAAATTTAAATCAGTATGTTTTAGGGTTTGGCTATCTTGATAGATATTTCTTTTAAATTTATTACAGTAATTTATGTTAAAATAATTAACTATTGCATGAAATCATTAACCTATTATAATGTGTTAAATGGCGTGATATATGCTATTCCATTTTGTTACTGCTCACCACATTATTTATTATATCATGTTGTTGTTGCTTTTGTTTTCTCATCACTTCCAGCTGTTCTCCGTTTATCCTTGAAGACTTCTAACCCAATGGTCTTTTCTCTCAATAATAATCTCTTCTTTCCTGTATACTTTTCTATCCCTATCTGGCACTCACCTTCTTCATCTGCACATGATGAGCTACATGTTCGTTTTGATGGAACATCTCTTTCTTTTGGTGGTTTCCTTCTTTTCAGTGGTCTGTCTGTCTCACATGCCGAAATTGGATCTTTGCAGCCTTCATTGAAGTGCTGTGAATATATAGCATAACGCAGACATCAGATCTAGTGTTAACTTTACCAGTTCAAAATCTAACGACAGGGAAAACAAAAATAATATCAATAACAGTCACTATTAATATTATCCAGACCTACTCCAGATTCTAACTGAAGTGGGTCACGAATCAACAATAGTTTACTTAAACTGAAACACTTCTAGAGTTCTAGAAGTAAGCTGGTCCATAAAAGTAAAAAGTCAAGTTTCACGTCATTTTTGCAACATTAATATTATTTTCACACAATTCTCCCCTACACTTCAACACATCTCTCACCTTGGAGCACACATAGTGATAAGCTGTTATCTTGTCAATGTTGAGCTGTGCATGCTTCTTCTTCTTCTTCTTTTATAGTTGGTTCGTCTATAAGACGATTCCCCAACTGCACTATAGTATATGCGACTCAACGTCGCTCCTCTGAGGCTAAAAGCAGGGTAAAACCTTACATAGATGTTAAGACCATTAAAAAATATATTAGTTGTATTAAGTCTTTTGTATATATAACTCTGGTATAAATATCTCTTGGTTTCCAGATTGTGCACAGAAATACAACCCGCACTTTAGTTACAATGGTAGCTGCAACGGATAATAATGTTCTTAAATTCATTGTCGAAAGTCGTTGCAGACGATAGTGTTTGGACTTCTGCCGGGAGGTTGTTCCACATCCTGATGACATTAGGGTAAAAAGAATAAAGATGGCTGTTAACCCGTGAGCTTGGGATGTTATATTTTATATTATTCCTTCTGTTGCCTCTGGTATTAATGGTGAGGTGGTTCAGTGGGATATGGATATTTCCTTCCCTGCCTTCCAAACTGCCGTATCCCGTATCCATTCTAAACATCTTTCCTTCTGTGTCTTTGGTTGGGGAAAACGTATAAATTTAACACCTTGCATATGGGGTCGATCATTGTAACGGCTGTCGCTGTTACAACAGCCCCAAGAGCATCGCTTTAAAGGCATTGTATCAACGCGTCTTAGAATCTTACTGACGCTAACCAAGCGGTCGAGCACACATGTGTAGCCAAGCGCTACGACAGTGTACCCCCTTCTAAAAATAGCTTGTCGGTTTTCCACTCGCCGCGGCATCGGGAACAGGCCTATTTCGTCATTTCCGCCTCTTACCGGAAATGTAAACTCTCGAACTAGAGTTCACTTGAGATCCAACCACGCCCAGAAAATTTTGATACCAAGTATAATGTTATACAGATGAGGTGAGTGCCATTCATTTATACCAAGAAAACTGTAGAAACATTTATAGTGTGCTTCAAGCTCGAAATGAAATATTTTTTTTTATAGATCTCGGAGTGTCAGTCATGCCAAGAAAACTTTGTCGAAAGGCTAGGCCTCTCACGCCTCGAACTCTAGAGCTAATGCTCAAAGAAAGGAAAATGTAATAATAATATAAAAATAAAGAATCACGGGATTTTGAACAAGATCTATTGCCGCTCACACAGCTCGGATTTGCGTGAAATTTTACATCTGCCTGCCCTGCGACCCGCAAAAGGTTCTTTTTTAGATTTGGAGTCTTGAAAAGATGGGGAAGTATTTTTTGAGTTTCCTTTATGCCGCTCTAGTAAGTTTCAAAAGGCAGCTAAAGCATTTTTTGTTCCAGCAGGCTTATTTTTCTTGACTTACCTGAGGGGAGAGAGCATGTGATAGAAGGAGTGAGAATGTGATGGGAAGAGAGAGAGAGGGGGGTGGGGAGAGGGAGTGTGGGAGAGAGAGGAATGAGTTTTTATTACTTGTAAAGCGCATTGAGCATTTATTGGAAATGCGCTATATAAATGTAATTTATTATTATTATTATTATTACTTTTGATCCTCCATTTTTTACGAACACATGAGCCCATGACGTCATCATTTCCTGAAAAATTCTCCTATCTATCTATTAATAGCCAATTTTTTTGTGGATGACCCAAAGTGTCTCGACATCAATGAATGTCTTTGTGCTGATTCCTTTCGGTCTGGAGTGCTGTGCTTAACCATTCGAAGAATGGGGCAATTACTACAGTGGAGTCCGCTTAAAGTGAACTCTTTGGGACCAGAAAAAAGTGTTCACTTTATCCGAGGTTCAGTTTAACCATTTTGGCCAAAATCAAGGGAAGCAACAAGAAAATGTCAAGTGAACGAGTTTTCGTTTTTATGGGTTGCTTCCCTTGATCAGAACTCCATACAATGTGAATTTAGTGCATTCCGTGTGAGTGTGAAGTGATATTAATTTTTTTTTTTTGGGGGGGGGGGGGAGGGGGAGGGATTGTTTAATGATTCCATCATACAGTAAGCAAAGAGCATTGTCAAATCATAGAGGAAATCTCTCTCTCTCTCTCTGAATGAATGGGAGAGCCCACGTGTTCAACAATGAAGGCCGGGCGAATGATGAGTGGGGAGAGTGGCATGCGCAGACGGGCAGAACGCATCGCGTGATTAGTCAGCCTAGTCTTGTCTAGTCATGCCTCTCACTACGCGCAGTGGTGGGTCTCAGGTGGAGGTGGGGTGGGGGGACAACACAGCGGGCGAGCTCTTTCTTTGTGATTGCCGTCGCCAACGCCGAGCTGGGATTGTCTGCCAATGCCCGAGGCAAAAAATTTTATTTTCACAGCATGGCGACAGTGACACGGTCGGTCCGTTCTTCGCTTTCACTCATTTTGGGCGTTCACTTTATCCGATTTCCCCATGAAACCGGTTCATTTTATCCACTATTTTTTTTACTTAAACAAATAGCGTTTCAATCGGGACCACAGAATATCGTTCACTTTAACCGATTGTTCACGTAAAGCGTGTTCACTTTAGGCGGACTCCACTGTAGTTTCTTTAATAGCTGCGCAGGCAATTTTTTTGACGTCTGACATCTTGAACGTTGTATTTTCCATAGCGACCTTCCCTTTGACTTTAGCTCACACGAGTTCAATGGGGTTGAGATGTGGATGGTAAGGAGGCAATCGCAGGCTTGTGTGTCCAAATTGATGGATAATCTTGTCGACCTCGAATATTATGGGCTTCTTATTTTTTCGCACAAGAGAAAGCAACTCTGGTTTAAGATGAGTTGAGCTGAAATGAATATTTTCCTTCATCAGCCATACCTTGACATCGTCTTTCTTGCTACTGGGTGTTGGAGTTTTATCATCGTCTGACTTGATGTTGTGGTATGATGCGTTGTCCATAACCAAACATGAAGGTCTGTCCAGTGAAGGAAGAAGAGAATCTTCCAAACAGTTTTTAAAAATTGTTCCATTCATTTCTGCATGATAGTCTCGATTATCCGTTGAAATTGAATTATAAACGAGCTCTGAGTTTTGGATGAGCCCCTGATTTCTGCTTCCAGCATGCGCTATTATAATTCTATCACCTTTACTGGTAAGAATATTTCTCCTGTGCTTTCCGTCTTTGGATTGCCATTCCTTGTCATATGTATGGTGAGCATTGACCCATGTTTCGTCCAGGTAGACAATATCAAAGCCATGCGTGCGCTTTTCCTTTTTTTGACGCAGGTACTTACTCCTCGTTTCCACTAGGTGCACTCTTTCACAAAGTAAGTTTCTGCCGGATGAAGATTTCTTGAATGCAAAGCCCATGCTTCTAACAATCCTCCACAAATGTGTTTTTGAAATTTGAAATCCATTTTTTTTTCTGAAGATGAGATCTAAGCTTTCTCAAAGTGACAAATTCTTTCCTCTGAAATATGCTTTCAATTTCTCGCTTTATCACGTCCTTATCAAAATCATCTATCTTCTCCTTTTTTCCTCTTTTCGACTAGGTGGACGCAATGTCTGATTCTTGCAACCATCTTTTGAGAGACTTTAGACCAATTCCCAAAGCATGTCGAGTCCTTTTAAATGGGTCATTGATGTCAACCTAAAGACAGCCACGTCTTGTTTCTCGTGTGAAATAAGATAAGATAAGATAGATAAGATAAATTTTATTCGTCCTTGTACAAGGAAATTTGTTTTGATCATTGAATACATAACAATACAGTTACAGAAGCAGAAAGTATGATACATAGCGCGCACACACACATATATACACACACACTGATAAATTAACTAAATTAACAAAATTAACAGTGCACACAATATGCTTCCCTAACTAAAACACATTGACCTGACCCGCAGGACATAATTCAACTGTGCACAGATTACGATCAAGATGACGACATTATTGTAACATCCTAGTTGATGATGGAATAAACGATTTAAAGTAGCGCTCAGTTTTAGTTTTCTTTGACAACAGCCTTAAACTTCTTACAGCTCTTATATATTCCTTGTTCAGGGGATGTTGGGGGTCATTTATAATAATATTAGCTTTTTTAATACAAGCACCAGTGTACAGCTCATCAAAATATGGCAGATCACAGATACAAATTTTGGATGCTTTTTTAATTAAATTATTGATCTTATTTTTATCTTTTTGTAAGATGTTTCCTCCCCAACAGACAACTCCATGGTGTAAAATATTTTCAGAATGCTTTTGCTAACTTTTAAAAAGCGGAGCTTTCTGAGGAAATACATGCGCTGGTTGGCTTTCTTGTATACATATGTTACATGCGCATGCCAGTTAAGCAATGAATCAATAGTAATGCCAAGATATTTGGCCTCTGTGACAATTTCAACCTCTCCATTGTTGATAGTAAGAGGGCAAACAGGATCGTTGTTATTTTTCCTAAAGTCAAAAACAAGCTCTTTTGTTTTCTTAACATTCAGTAGAAGATAGTTGTTATTACACCAACAATGAAAGGATTGTACAATGTTAGAATATTCGTGGCCAGAGTTAGGTAAAAGGCCTAAAATAGCAGAGTCGTCGGCAAATTTAAGAAGGTAAACGTTGTTGTGTGTCACAGTGAAATCATTTGTATACAATGTATACAAGGCAGCCTTGTGGCGCTCCTGTGTTTGTTGTGAGTAATTTGGAAAATGTGTTGTTTATATCCACAAACTGGCTTCTCTGTGTTAGAAATTCGAAGATCCAGCTCTTTAAAAAAGAACTCACGTGTAGGTTGGTAAGCTTTTGAAACATTAAGTGCGGTTGTATGGTGTTAAACGCAGACGAAAAATCGACTAGGAGCACACAAACACAGGTTTTACCAGTGTCTAAATGACTGTAGATGTTATGCAATAAAAACAATAAGGCGTCTTCTGTGTTCCTGTTTTCTTTGTATGCAAATTGCAAAGGATCGAGATTTTGTTTGACCTCCTTCGTTAGTTCAGTTAAAACAAGTTTTTCAAAGCATTTAAAGATAATGGAAGTTAATGCAACTGGGCGAAGGTCGTTCATTTCAGATATTTTTGGTTTTTTGGGGACAGGTAAGATTTTTGACAATCTCCAAATGTTTGGTATGTAATGGTTTTGAAAGGATTTGTTGAAGATGATATCGGAACAATTTCAAAGCAGTACTTCTAACTGTAGTAAATTTGTACTTCAACGCCATAATAATGAAATATACATGTAGTGTGATTGATAATGAAAAATACGAGTTTCAACGGATTGAATAAAAACGCTACTGAAAGATTCAACTGTTGTATATCAATGGTGCGTCAGCGTGACCTCATAAGTTATTGAACAGAAGGCACGTTTTTCTTGGTGCACACAGTCTGAAGGTAGGGGATTTCATTGTAATTACGAGTGTTTTGGTTCCCGACATTCATGATTTCCGTTCATTTGGAGTGAGTCAGCACAAATTGAGAAAATTTAGTAGTGTAAACTATCTAATATTCTACTCAGTGTGTTGCTGTAGTATTTTATATAGCGTTAAGAGACAAATTTTAAAACTGCTGGTCTTTTAGGGGTGCAAAAAATATTGTTTAACGTCATGGATATCCTAAACCTGCATACAAATTTTTATTTCGTCAGACAGTTTAAAAGATATAAGACAATTGCCATGTTCATGAATTTTGGAACGAACTATGGTACTTCTATGAAGGTCTACCTCTCCAAGTAGGAGACATTCTCCTAATGCACCATGCTGTTTGAAAATGAGATGGACTCAAAACCCAATTTGATTTGGAAGTTTTTTTTCTCTTGTACTGTCACCAGAAGAATAGTATTCTTTTTTCTTCCTTCTAAGCACCATCTGGTCAACCGACAAGGAAAGTGGTCCACTGAATGTTCCGTTGTGTGTCTAGAGCTGTGGGTTTGCTTTTCTCCGTCGAATTCCGACGGACATAGACGGAGTTTTTCCAATGCAATCTGAGCGGGCTCTGCAAGCGGGACCCCTCAGAGTGTGAACAAAGTTAGTGCGCTTTCATTCATTCGTTTTACGTTCACAAATGAAAGGTACAAAAATACTAATGAATAAGTGCGTCAAGCAGAGTGGATTCGTCTCGTTTCGGATTCATGGCTCTCGTGGTTTTCTTCTTTTTTTTTATGAGTGAACGTTTTTAGCCCTGCAACAAAATTTGTCTTGTGTTCCTTAGGTAATAAAGTTGGCTCTCCTTTTTTCAATCCTGGATCCAACTTTCTCAGGTAGAGTTTGAAATTTTGAAGGCTTCATTCTCAGATAAGACAGGCATTTCCCCACATCTCCCCAAGCTTGGTCCATTAAATGGTGAAATTCAGCATTTTTTTTTTTTTTGTGTAGATACCGTGTATCCAATATCGGCGACTTGTTTTTACTTTTCTTTGCGTTTAAGCCAGTGCACACTGTACAACAACATGAGTTTGGTTGCTGGGTCCACGGCTGATGGAATAACAGTTCAAACAAAAAACCTACACACATGAGAGATCGTTAATGAAACGAACGAATTCACTGTGTGTCTATCATTTGCTATCATCCAGGTTCTCATGAAAAAAAAAAAAAAACACTAATGAACGAAAGCGTATTAACTCTGTTTTACACTCTTAAAAGTTTGCCTCTCTTTGGAGTTAACTGACCCGTTAACTGATGGAGCCAAAACATTTCAGCATAATTTTAGGTCAATATTACAAGGCTATTCATTATGGCTGTGTGGTTGTGTAAAATGGCATATGAGCCATTCTCAAAAGGTCGGTCAAATACAGGATGCCAACTTCACTATGTGAAAAAAAAAAGTTGGTCCTTTTCAGAGCTGACTGTCATTGAATACACCAAAAAAACGGCATAAACAGATAATTTATGAAAACTGCATTAATATAAACGAGTTGACGGGGTTTTGAAATTTCATCTGTTGCTAGTGCTACATTTTTATTTAAAAATGTTACCTCTTCAGAAAGCAACTGCAAATTTTTTTTAAAGAGGATGCCTCTTTACAGTTAACACTTTATGTCGTCTGTGTGAAGAAGTTTAAATAATCCGGGATCGGGAATCCATTTTTGATGTTGCGATACATGTAATAACACTGATCTCCCTGATTACCGCCAACGCTGAATGATATGATAGGACAAAAACAACTCTGATCATTTCAGTCGTCTCTTGTTGCATTCGTAGACACAGCAATTTTGAACCATCTTGAGCCTACATGTAATTGAAATCGCAAAAAACGAAGGTGAAAATGGAAGAAACGGTGTGACGGACGCAACCAAATAAGTTGCAGGTCGCAGCAAACGTTTGCCTTTAATAATTTACCGGAAGAGATGCTCGACTGCGCACACGTCTGTGAGCAAACATCTAACCCCAGTGTTTACTACAGTACATGGGTGCCAGCAACGGAGCCGTCTGAAACCTGAAAATCACTTTGACCAAATCAGCAAAACCTGAAGTCGCGGGCACTGAGCAACGCAGTGATAAAACAACAGACCTACCAACTAAATGACACCTAAATCGCGTACACCAATGCTATACAAAGGCAAATTTCAAATATATATAGAGAGAACAAAACACTTTACATGTCACAATAATGTACCACAGTACTAAGTATTTGTGCACACCTATAGGTAGAATGCGCGTGACGTCACAGAGTTTTTGCTTTGTACTTCCGCCAAACAAGATGGCCGGTGGATCAGCTGATGAGTGTAACTTCGAGATGTGTCTAAGCAGTTACAATGCCTGCTGGTTGCATTGCAGTTGACTGTTATGACAGGGGTGGAAAGGCTGTATTCAAACTGGTCCGATTCCTTACCATCCGTGAAAACAAGAGAAAGGACGTGAAAGAACTGACCGAACGTCTCCCATGTGCGTATACACACGTGTCATTGTTTACTGTAGTGAACTCGCCGCCGATTGGTTCGCGGCGCCTTAAGTGGGTCCGGACAGACAGGATGGTGGATATATGCGCATTCTACCTATAACCTTCCTTGTTCATGTAAAATGTGTGTGACTGCAGCAGATTTTGTTCTATATAAGATGAATATTATTTCCTACTTAATTTTAACTGTGGGAAAAATTTCTCCAATAAGTTTGTAAAACCTATCACAAACACACAACGGACAATACATGTAACTACTGCTTTTAGCGTGTTTTAATGTTATTTGTCTCTCTTGAGCCAATAAAATAGATCCTGTTGTCTCCCTAAGCTGGGTTTTCCTTAGTACGGAAATGGAAACAGCAACGGAAACGTCAAAAACTCATCAAGTAGTGAAACAGAACTACATGTACAGGTACTAAATGGAGGTTTGACGTTTTCGTTTCCGTACACATGAAAACAAGGCTTTAGCAGTATGCCGTTGCTTGACTCACACTGCTTACGACCCCCCGTGGTTATATGTAGAATGCGCATGACGTCACAGAGTGTTTTTGTTTTGTACTTCCGCCAAACAAGATGGCCGGTGGATCAGCTGATGAGTGTTAACTTCGAGATGTGTCTAAAGTCTAAGCAGTTAAAATGCCTGCTGGTTGCATTGCAGTTGACTGTTATGACAGGGGTGGAAAGGATGTATCCAAACTGGTCCGATTCCCTACCATCCGTGTAGACAAGAGAAAGGAAGTGAAAGAATTGAACGAACGCCTCCCATGTGCGTATACACACAACCGTCGTGTCATTGTTTACTGTGGTGAACTCGCCGCCGATTGGTTTGCGACGCCGGAAGTGGGTCCGGACAGACAAGATGGTGGATATGCGCATTCTACCTATAAAATAGAAGCGTCAGATCTATAGGCCTCACTCACACTGGCTATAAGTAGGCCTACCGTTTATAAATTGGACTGAATGAAGTGAAATCCGGCTATGCCAATGATACTGATGCCGGAAAACTAAAAAAGTAGAACAATCTGAGACCTTTGTAAACTAAAGCCTCCGTCATCGGGTTGATCTAGTACAATGAGAATTACTATTAGTGGACTAGCCGTACGACGTGCATCGGTACAGATCTAGGAGGCATGCTCGACTTTGATCTAGATTCTAGGTTTTTGCGTAACATAGTAACACGTCAACTCAGTCCGCACAACACGTTCACAGTAGACGCGGTACCAAGCAACCGGGTATTCCAAACGAAAGCATCCATCGTCAATCGATAATAAACGTTTGTAGATCTACCACTGCAGGCGTCTAATGCATTAATTCTGGCGTAGGTCTGACATACGGGACGAAGTCAGCGCAACACTACGTCCACTCAAAGCTGGCCCCGCGGAAAATTGCATTTTGAAATTTTTAAAAATGCATTCGGAATGGCAAAAATTGCATGCAAAAAACAGTAAAAATTGCACAAAAAATTGCGTTCATGAATGAACAAAAATACATATTTTATATTTATATAGCGCCCACTCCCTACTGCGTGGGCCCTGCGAGCTTTACAAAACAATGGGCCACCATTAACTACTCCCTTCTGCACAAATTCCCTAACAGCAGGGTGGTCAGCCTTGGATAAATGGGATGTTATAGGATGTTAGCAGCAGCAAACATAACTACCCACTCCTGACAGTGACAAAGTTCACTCCTCTCTGGAACTGGAAGCAAAAAAAAAAAAGAATAGATTATCCTTAGATACAGGAAGTGAAAAAAGATTATCCGTAACTTTTTTTCTCAGTCAATCACATTCTAACACTGATTATAAAAGATAAAATCATTACATGTATTAAGTTATTAAGCCCCACAGCTTTTGATTTTCATCCAATCATTCCAAGATCAGAATATAAGAAATACATGTACATGGCCTGCATGTGCTGATACAGAAGCCTATACTGTTCAAATTATAACTGTGGTGATATAAACTACACTCGAGCCAAAAAGTTAAACAACCCTGGGTTATGCTCAGAACTGACAACTTTATTTTTCAATTAATTCAAACACGTTCATTGGAATCAATTTATTGTTATGTAAGTCTGAAATCACATTCAATTTCACCCCAAAAATGGGGCTTAATGACTTAAACAAAATTTTCTTTTATACAAAAACAAAAAAGTCAATAATTGAATGGCAAGAGTTCACAAATCTTGTTAGTGAAGGTTGCTTAACTTTTTGGCTCGAGTGTAGATCTAGATCCACATTTACTTAGTCTGGTGACAAGAGTAAGACAGTTATATGGGTGGATATAATCTGAAATATGGCTTGTCACACAGGATTCACCTGAACTAGAATATTATGGGTGATGTGAAGTCACCCAAGCCCAAGCTGAAGAAAATGAATGTTTTTTCTTCCATATAAATTCAATGGAGTGAGGTAAAGAGACTAGATCTAGATCTATAGTATTATCTATAGTTTACTACTATTGTAGTCTAGTACTAGTAGTTCTCTTGATAATAGGCCTGCAAAAATCTATACCAGATTGTAAGTTTTAAAAGTTACTCACTTCGTGGTGCATCATTTAGATCTAATGACCTAGGCCTATACTTCACCCCAAATTAGCCTAGGAAGTGTAACTGTCGCATTTTCCCACTTTTTTCACCTTGTGAGGATACTGTGCTTGCTGGAAATTGGCTCTGCACGTGCAGTCTCTTTTCCGGGCAAGCCTCACTGGAGCTCTGCAGTTTTCTTTTCTTGTGTTTCTCTGTAGTCAGGTGGTGATCCACCGATGACTTCCTTGACTGTGTGATCGAGCACACTATTGCATACCCGACAGAACAGTCTATCGCATGAAAAATATGCCTCGGTCCAAAATTGAGACTGCCGAGCGCTTGCGCTGGTTTTTGTTCCAGTTTTGTGCGAGGCACTTGGTTTTCGAAGGAATGCCATAATTTTTATCCATTGTGTATGATGTAGATAGGCTATAGAGTAAATTTTGATTTCTTGCTGCCGAACGAATGGACGAGGACCACGAGACGAGTGTAAACTATGCGTGTGCTTGAAGGCGTAGATTACCGTGCTACTTCCGTACATGTGCACGCATCGGGGGGCCTCAGCTTTCGGCTTACCTGCGTTCTTTTTGTATGCGCGAAAGCAACAAATAATTTTCATTGTTTTCATCATCTTGGGCCTTTTTTTCTAAAACAAAATGCAAAAAATTGCGGAAATCGTAAAAATTGCGGCCGCGTTGCGGTAAATGATGAAAATCGCAGCCGCATTGCGGCCGCACCGAACACAATTTTCCGCGGGGCCAGTCAAACGATGCGCGGAATAAGCGGGTATTGACCGGACACAATACGTAACCCTTTGACCCTTCGCTCACTTTCAAGTTCGCGTTATTGTCAGGGCGATGAAGGGCTGCTGGTGCATATGAAGCGCCTGATCTAAAACTGCGAATCAGTCAGAAGCCTTGTACTGACGATACGCCTTCGGACAATGTAGATGCTTAAAATAGGCACAGATTGGGTCGATGTCTCGAACGCACGATTGCGCTTTTTTGTTTTAACCAAGTGTTTGTTCTTTTTTGTTTTTCAGTTCTTCACATCACAAAACCGGATTTTTTTTTTTGGATACATAGCGAAACCGGAAATCCAGTATATACCGAAGGTCTGGCACCCATATGGTACTACACATGTATAGATCTTTATTGCATTCTAAACAATGGCGCAAAGGCTGATTAAGCGACTCATTAAATTAGTGGTCCTGCATTTATCCGAACTTGCCTTTACGTAGATATATGAAAAAAGTCTGTTTTCTGGACTTCGCTACCGTATACATGTTAATATTCTCGATTCCATAATTATTTTATCGTACGTAAAAAAAAATGTCCATGTATCTATTATATATTTCAGTAACTTGCAACCTTTGGCATGACTAACTGACCAGACTATACACTCTTCAGGCCTTAAATTGGGCAGGAAGGTGGCAATTGAGATAAGGAAGATGATGGCTATAATTAAAAGTTGTTTACTTCAAGCATTTGGCCTTTGGTACTTTGGCCTCACAATAAGCACAAAGAAGACGGAAGTGCTCCATCAGCCTACTCCAGACGACAAGTATCCTGTGACCCCAAATATCAAAGTCCATGACAGTCTTCTGAAGGTGTCGGAGAACTTCACCTATCTTGGCAGTACACTGTCTTCCACGGCTCGTGTTGATACTCAAATTCCCTCAAGAATCAGCAAAGCCAGCTCTGCATTTGGCAGGCTTCGAAAGAGAGTGTGGAATGTTGCCGGCATTCGCACAGACACTAAGCTGAAAGTGTACAATGCTGTGGTCCTTCCCACCCTACTCTATGGGGCTGAAACCTGGACAGTGTACCAATCGCATGCCAGAAAACTAAATCACTTTCATCTGGCCTGCCTTAGAAAGATCCTAAGGATCAAATGGCAGGATAAAATTCCAGACACGGAGGTCCTCAATCGTGCCAAGGAATTGAGCATCTTCTGCCACCTGAAAAAAACTCAGCTACGTTGGGCAGGACATGTTGTCAGAATGCCCGACTCCAGACTCCCTAAGCAAATCTTCTTCTCTGAGCTCTCCAATGGAACGAGGAATGTTGGGGCCCCAAAGAGACGTTACAAAGACACTCTCAAGCAATCACTGAAGGCCTTTGCCATTGATGTGAGTGAGTGGGAAAAGCTCTCGCTTGATCGTGCAAATTGGAGGGCGGCCCTTACCAGAGGCAGCAAAGCATGGGAAGCTGACAGAGTCCAGCAGGCTATCAAAAAAAGAGAACGGCGCAAGAAAAGGCCCAGTGGTACTGAACCAACGGAGCACTCTTGTCACTTATGCGGAAGGGTCTTCAGGGCAAAAATAGGACTTATCAGTCACACTAGAAGCCATAAGTCATGAAAGAACAGTCTTTCCATTCTGTCCTCTGTGTCCTTTACTTCTCTTTATTGTCCATGTGTTGAAAATTCTCAACAATTTCTGTTCTTGATTCCTCTGGTGTTGTTAAGGTCATCATCATACCTGATGGACGAACTATTATTATTATTACTTGAAGCATGTATTTAAAAAAAATAACAATGTTTATTGCTTTGTAACATCTGTATTTTTGCATGTTTGTTTCGTAATACATGTATATAATTATAGTACCGTGCATGTCATAAAAAGTAACCGTATCAAGCGTTCACTTTGGTGCGTAGTGTTGTGGTGCTCATGAGTTCTGAAGTAAGACTGTAATACATAGTTTATTACTTTTGTTATACTGGGGGCGGGGGGGGGGAGGGGGGGGGGTCACATGATTGTTTATTCCGGGCAATGCCCGGTAGCTCATCTAGTTATACTATAAGTATAGTATTAATCTTCCACCTTCGTTCCCCCACGTCTCAATAGACTCTTGCCCCAACCAACATGGCTGAAATCGGCATAGTTTTGAGAATATTATACATGCAGTTCTGACTGTAGTGCGCACTATCACATCAGCTCTTTGGTCGATACAAAAGTAATGAGCATGATAATGATATGGAACCGCAACCACTATTTTATCAGAGTCAGAACCTTGTCATTCTAAGAGGATGAACTGTCAAAGGAAGTGCATGCACACCATGTTGATGATTTACATGTGTTTTTGAGTACACTATTGGTTTGTAAGGGTAACGTCTTCAGAGTCATGCTTTTCTCCTCACAGTTTTGTCTAAGAAATTGAAAGTACATGTACGGTACTGTAAATACATGTACATGTAGTTGCGAGGACCTAAGCTTTTTCTGATTACCCCTGCAGCTGTGTTGGGGGTGTTCACTGAAATTAAAAAAAAAAAAATTGTGATTTATAGGCTCTCAAAATTAACTTAATATAATAAAAGCACGTTTTTTCTTTGACGCATCAGTGACAAAAACCAAACATTCATATTATAATCCTTAAATAACTGAGTGTCGAGGAATACGCTTGAATCTGTTTAGTTCTCTTTATAGTCTAGAAATGAATTTTCAAAAGGCTTCATTTTAAGGAGTTCGTGGTCATCGTAAATCTAAAAGCAACCACCGGTTTTATGCGATAGTATATAGGTCCCCGATCATATTCCAGGTGGAGGTCACTTCATGGGGGGGGGGGGGGGGTGCAAGGTCACACAAGGGGTCAAATACTACTAAATTTTGAAAGTTACTCAAAAGATGCCAAAAAACAAACTGCATTACATACACAAATTTCATTGTCGTTATGTTAAAATTGTAATTTACACAGATTTTTAAAAAACGTATTTTAATTGATTTATATAGTGAAAAAGTGAAGGTTTTTTTCATCTTTTCTTGAAAGTTAGAAAATATCGGCACCGAGCCCTTTATTATGAGTATTTTTTTTACCTAAAACACCTGGTTTTGTCTAAGGTTGCTTAACTCAGCATAAATAAGTATTAGTTTGACATTTAAAGAGTATATTAGGGTTAATTTAATATAAGAAAATATCATATTACATGTATATACCACATGGTAGTCAACGCATAAATATTGCTTGAACTCAAGAGTTTCTGATCTTTCCCACTGACAATTCTGTCACACTTCATCCGTTATTGTGTATAACTACTCTCACCATAAACAGTACTATGGTTCAGGTAAGCATGGACATACACGTATAAGAGATCAAATGATCTAAACAATATAGGTATATGTCAAATGTGATGACAGTGTTTCTTTGCCCTAGTCTTTCCGCCACTGCCTTGCACTGCCACATAGCCGTCCACACAGTGTCATATTCTATTGCTGGGTCTGGTATTATCGGCATGTATCCAATGGTCGTAACGTTATGATTTGTCGTTGAAGTTTATGCCTTAAAAGCAGTCCAAGCTGGAACATTTTGACACTGCGCTGGAGAGTATGCTCTACTGATCACCCAAGCTAGATATTTAGAGTTGGCAGCGTGTGTGTCCTCGGGTATCATCTCTTTACTATCAGGGGTTCTTGAGAAGACTGCCTTCGGTCGTTGGCTTGGATGTAATGAAGAAACTAGCTTATTGAAATTGGCTAGTATTTCAGTAACGTCTCTTGAGCTGCTTATTTCAGACTGCCCATGGTGGGCCTCCCTGGAATGCTGCTAATTGGGTGCCGTGAAATGTCCCTTTCCCGTCAATGGTTTCTTCTAGAATAACAATATTGTCTCCAGCAAACTGAACAAATCGAGACGGGCATATTAAGTTTTCCGGAATGAAAGTGAAATCGTTGTTGCAGTATTTGTTTCTTTGATACTGTGTGATGCTTGTGTCAATTTGGTTCACTGTATCATAACTAATGGAATAGCCACTGCGATGTAAGAGCTGGGTAAGTGATTTAAAACGAATTGCTTGATGCACTGTGAGGCCAAGCCCTGTGTGTTCGAGTGTTAACTTCCGACCTTTTGACGCTGCAAAGACGATGTCTTGGACAATGCTAAGTAATCTTGTGTTGAGTAACTCACTGGTTTTCTCTAGATTTTCTGTTGGCCCAAAAAATATTACATGTAGTTCCAAAAGTAGGTACAAGCTATCTAGAATAACTTGACGGGCGTATCAGTATGTATTATCTAGATTCTATGCCTTCATAAGAGTGGTGTCTTTTTTGTTTTTGTATACATGTCTTCCCGTATAGCTGCAGCAACATGGTCAATTTGTGTCAGCAATGTTTCTTCTGCATTTGTGAAACTAGATATAAGCTCTTCTTCAATGCAGTCATTTTCAGCTTCTCTTGCTATCACAACCAAAGCTATAACTGCGGAGCTGTCTGGAACGGAAAGGAAAACCAGCATCGACTGCCTTTGGTCTAGAGGCCTTACAAAATTGATGCCACTTTTGTAATGGTCTGACAGCTTTTTCTTCGAACAGTGCGTTGTTAATGGGGTTGCTTGACCTCTTTTCAAACGAGAAAGAAGACCTGTTAAGGTGTAAATTACATGCCCATCTTCAAACCCGATATCTATTTCTTGAACTAAAATATCAAGAAAGGCGCCGTCTGTTTTCATCATTTGTTCCGCTTTAACCACTCTGTTTCGTTACTTTCGAAAAGTACTTTTTTAAATGATACTTTGCTTCGTAGGCTATCAGACCAAGTCCCGCTGTTCTACACCTTAATACTTCATTCCCTTCGGCAGAAATTCTAATTTTGTGTTCAGCATTCAGTGTCAAGTCTTGGTGGAGTAGTTGGTTATACTTCGTCCTCACTTGGCAGAAAATACATTTCCCCCAATCCACCTTCGGAACCTTTGTTCTGGAAATGGGCGTGGTGAAGGAAGTTGCATCCGATGGTTTTTCAAGAGATTGCTCTCTTATCTGCCTCTTTTCTAGCTTCTTTCTCAGTCTTTCTTTGTTCGTTTTGCTGCAAAATGCAGCAAAGCACGATTTCGAATGCCACATTGGTTGTTTTGTTGGCAAAGTTGTGTATGTCGTGTTCAAGTCTTTCGAGGGTTTCTTCACAATGTGTCTCCTTATAAACGACTCGTTGGTGAAAAGCTGATTGCGCCCGTGCAATACCCTCTGTAGTTCAAGACACAAGAGTCGTGTCTCTTACTTGACAAAACAAGCATGCAGTCCACCCTTATTGTTTTAGAAGGGTATTTACTTTTCAGTGACAAAGTAGCTACAGGAGCTGGACCCTCTTCTTCCATTCTGCACTCGTTTCAGGCCGACGTCCTCAATCTACAAATAATAATGATAATAACTGCGATTCATTGACGACTTGCAAAAGACAGGAATTCTCTTTATACCTCTTATCAACCCCTTCTTAATTTGTTTTTCTGCCCCCCCCCCCCTCATAAATGTTTTCTTTCCAATTTGGGTATGCGGGTTTCCATAGTTTTGCCTGACTACAATCACGAAAACTATCTCCGAAATAACGAATGCGCGCATATTTTTTTTTTTTTAAATCTGAGGGCATGCAGTGTTTTGAACTTTAAGAAGAGTTCAGGAAACATATCATTTGCCTTTTATGAAACACAAAAATATGTAATTTCTTTTAACGATTTTAAAAACCCGCGGTAAGATAAATTTGAAATGGTGACGTGTCATCCATCGTCGTTCTCCCCGCCTCATAGTGCTATCGCCCGGCTTCGCCGACAAGTATGGAACTCGGCAAGGGCCAGAATTATTTTTGCCTTGGGGGTATCTTTTATGCGCCCCCACCAAGCCCTGCGCCCCTTTGAAAAGTGACCTCCACCTCAGGGGTGTTCTAAAACCACTAAGGAACATATTCCACCTGGTGGTTGCTTTTAGATTTGAGATGACCACGAAGACAAAGAAAAATAAGAGAACATCCGGACTATTAAGTTAATTCGCAAGTCATTTCAACTTGGCGCATTCTACTTTCACAAGAACATGACACTGATTCATGTCACCGTTACATCTAAGAAATGTGGAATCCCTTAATATTACTTCCAGCTCACATACAACAATCACAATCCACATGGAGATGAGCTATCCTTTCCTCTTTAAAAATATAGACCCAAGATACATGTACGTATTAAGGTGTGAGTTGAACGTATTTCAAAATGGATTGAGGCATTTTCAAATTTTGGTACATGTGTGCCAATTTCTGTTCGACCTTTTCAGAATGACTCCTATCCTACATCAAGATAAGTACAATTCTTCCTCTGCCAAAAATGTACAAGTTTGTAGAACAGTTGTGTCTACTTATTACTTGAACAAGACATGGTCTTGCCGATTTCGCTCAGTCAGAGCCACGTGTACCGATTTGACCCCCTCCTAATGAAAGACCGCAGGGCATCACGCCCAATGCCCATGAAAATAAATCACACTGTCGTCACAACTGAGTCTCGGGTCACACAGAATGCTAAATACACTAAGCGAAGTTTAATCGAGTGTATTCACATTTTGTTTTGATTTCCAGTTTTCCTTTCTTTGTTGACACCGGGATCAAAATTATGCGCAAATAAACCCCAGCCTTTGTAGGCCTACACAGGTATAAAAAGTATGCCGAAATCAAACATTGGGCATGTTCTGGTGCGAAGCACCGACTGTTTTTATTGACCCACCGTCATCACCTTTGTCCGGCGCCCGATGAATGGTGGGACACAAATTGACAAAGTTATTAACGCCATTTCCAATTTGTCCAAAAAAAAAAAAAATTAATCTCCCTTGTAAGAATTCGCAAAGAAAATACTGTACTTGTAGCTTCGGATGGTTGATGATTAAATGGTGATGCTATAGTATAAAAACAAAACAAAACAACATGAATGTGACGTTACTCCCCCTCCGCCCGTGGAAAATGAAACATTTTATTGCGTTCATTCATTCAGTAAACTGTTCAGCTATGGCGATCGAAGTTGGACTATCGTGCAGTTTGCAAAAAGGCAGCAAATTCTAGGTTTTTTTTTTTTTTTTGCGGTTTTGAAAATGCCTTTACACTAGAATATATAATAGATTAATACTGTACTAATAAATTTCGTTATAAATTCTTACTTATCTTAGGAAAGCAAGCTCCATCAGATAAAGTAAAACAATAACTGGTGGGTTATGGTAAAAGGTAAAACTCAGTTTGTATCATCCACTGCTCTCAACAGCCTTTCAACACAGTTCAAGGAGACTAAGCTTTCATTTTCAGATTTAAGTCATTACATGGGTGCCACTGCCAGCAACGGAGCCATCTGAAACCTGAAAATCACTTTGACCAAATCAGCCAAACCTGAAGTCGCAGGCACCGAGCAACGCAGTGATAAAAAACAGACCTAGGCTATCGTCTAAATGACACCTAAAGCGTGTACACCAACGCCGTATAAAGGCAAATTTCAAATGTCAGAGTACAAAAAATAATGTACCCCAGATACTAAGTATTTGTGCACACCTACAACCTTCCTTGTTCATGTAAAATGTGTATGACACCAGCAGTTTTTGTTCTACAAAATGAATAGTATTTCCTTGTTTCTATAGATATCTGAATGTGGACAAATTTTCCCAATAAGTCTTAAAAAAACTATCATAAACACACAACGGACAAAACATGTAAACCATAGCTTTTGTGCGTGTTTTTTATTTATTTTGTGTCTCATGAGCCAATAAAATAGATCCTGTTGTCTCCCTTTCAATTCTACACCGCTAAGATGGGTTTTCATGTATACGGAAATGGAAACGTCAAAACCCATCAAATAGTGACATAGAACCACATGTACTTCATGGATTTTTGACGTTTTCGCTTCCGTACACATGAAAACACAGCTTTAGGAGTATGCCGTGGCTCGGTTATTTGACTCGCACTGCTTTCGGCCCCGTGGTTATAATTATTATTAGAAGCATCAGGCTAATAGGCCTCACACACGCTTGATGCATGAGTACCCCTCTTATGGACTGAATGAAAGGAAATCTGGCTATGCCGATGATTTTGATGCCGGAGAACTAGAAGAATCTGAGGCGGGCCCCGTTAGGCCTTTATAAACTAAAGCATCCGTCATCGGGTAAAAAAAAAATCTCGTACAATGAAAATTATGTAGCCGTACAAGTCTATCAGTATAGGTCTAAGGGGCATGCTCGACCTTGACCTAGATTCTAGGTTTTTGCGTAGCAGTAGTACATGTAACACGTCAAATCAGTCCGCAAAACTCATTCCACGTTCACAGTAGCCTACACAAGGAACGAACCAATCAGACATTCCAATCGAAAGCAGTCATCGTCAATCGATTGTCGAGTAGATCTACTATTGCCGGTATCTAAAGCATTAATTCCAGTGTTGGCCTGACACACGAAGTAAGCGCAACACATAGTAGTAGTAATGTATGTATATGTACTTGATAGATCTGTGCTAGATTCACTCATACGATACGCCGAACAAGCGGGTCTTGACCGGACCCAGTAGGTTATCTCGTGACCCTGTAACCCTTCGCTAACTTTCAGTACACGTTCGCATTATCGTCAACGCGATGAAGAGCAGCCTACGCATGTGAAGCGATTGATATAATATACAAAAAAAAAATAAAACTACGAATCAGCCAGGACACAACGCCAGATCTATGTTGACGATACGCCTTCGAACACAGTGAATACTAAAATAATAGACGCAAATAAGGCCGATATCTTGCACTCGCACGCTTGCGCTCTTCTGTTTTGAATAACTACGTTTTTTTTTTTTAATTCTTCAAATCGCGAAACTGCAATTTTTTTTTATTTCGAGACTCACCGAAACCGGAAATCCGGTACACCGGAGGTCTGGCACCCATGCATTCGACTTGAGCGGACATCGATTTTCCAACACTAATTTCTAAGCCAACTTTTGGAATATTGAATCCTATTGTGAATTTTCCGTTACTTTGAATTTGATGTATGTCTTGTGTTCATGGTGAGTGAAAAGAAAAACATCTTTGAATCAAACCTAAATTTCAAACTGGACAGTGTTGAAACTTCCCGTCCACACCCACGAAAGTCACGGTGAGAATAAGTTTTATAACCGCGCAGTTGCAAAACATACACTTATGCAAAACAAAAACGATAAGTCTCTTGTAATTAAATTTCAAGTTTTTATTGTGTAACCTCCATTCAAATTTTCGGTCATGCAATTAAGATGGAAAACTGACTGGAAAACGCGAGAATTATCTAACCCAAGATTCTTTAGCACCCTGTCTCAAAATGCAATGAGGGAATTTAACTGCTGTCCGTGGTTCCAGCCAGTAAATATCAAACCTGATTGTGTTATGACTTTCAAGTAATTCTATGGTTTATGCTGCCAATCATGATCACCACACACCACCAACCACTGTAGAGAGTTTCAATACCGGTACTTTTTTTTTTCTAAATGCTGGAAGAAAATGGAAATACACTGTGCATGGTCTAAAATTCAGGCAAAAAATGACACTTCAGTTTTCCATTGACTTCTGGCTTTTAATACTTCATAGTTTCGCTGCAGACACAATATACATGTATACCTTATGTTTATACATAAAAAGCAAGAACCTACCTCATCGATAAAGGCATCATCAACCCACTCCCTTAATTTATTTCTGGTTGAAAAAAAATTAGAAATGCGAATTACAGAAAGAAAAACAAAAACTTCGCACACCGTATCGTGCTTTCCTCCTATAGGTAATTTATTTCAATCCGATACAGGGTTTTATAAACCTACACATCTTTTTCAGATACTTCAGTTGGCAGCACGTTTTGAGGACATTTTTGGTTGCAAATTCTTGTTACCCTAGCTAATAATATTAACAGAAAGTGCTTTTTACATGCTGAATGATTTTCACTTATCACATAACTCAAAGCCATGAATCTGATGGTAACCCAATGCCAAGTATGACTTTGTTAATTAATAAAACACTCTTCCCTTCACCATTAAAATGTATTGAAAAAAAAAAAAATTCACTTGATTTAAATATAAAACCCCCTATTTTGGAGCCATGAATTATGAATACTTTTACATCACCCCTTCCTATATGAAGTAAAAGACAGAACTAGTTGCATTGTTAGAAAGGAAACTATGCCAAGAACAGCTGCCGTTCCCTTTCTACATACTCAATACTCACAATGCATGAATATGTATGTGAGAAATTATGGGTACTGAGAGCTTCACATTACACTAGCTTCTGCTGGATAAAATGCAAGTAATTTGACATAAAACCATCCATGCACATATATTCAAAAGGCTGTTGTTAGGGATCATAGTAGGGCATGTCACACAGTAAGCTATAGATCAGAAGTGAGCACAATGCAGGAGTTTCTCTCTATGACTTTGTCATTTGTCTATGATCCCCGAAAATTAGCCTATTCAAGAAGTATTAAAAATAAAATCCAATCTCAAATAACTAGACTTTTTCTCCAGGCAAAATAGTGCTTTAATCTTAACTGCTTTTTAGGGTGAGTCTATGAAGGATGCAATACTATCAGTTTACGAACAGCAGAGCAATCTGGTGAAATAACTCATGGCTGTAACATTCATCAGGAAATAGCTCTTACATCTTATTTAATTGCTCTCAAGAGGAAGTCTATGAAGGATACAATAATACCACAAGTTTAAGAATAAGAGCAGTCTGGTGAAATAACTTATGGTTGAAATATCCAAAAGAAATTGACAGTTGCTCAGACTGAAAAGTCTCTAACTATGATGACAGGTTGCCTAGACTGAGTAAATGTCAAATGCATTATCTCTGCCACAAAGTTTAAGAGCTGTAAAGTAATACAACTCAAGGCATAAGTTGTATTGTTCATCAGAAATTGATAGTTGCTCAAATTAAAGAACCTCTACTTATGATGACTGGTTCCCCAGATAGTTTACATGATGAGTAAACTCAAAACGCTAAGATTTCAAAAGTAACACCAAATCAATTGGTTGGGAGCAATCAAAATAGTAGTTTCACGCATTCACAAACATGGGACATAGAAAAGAAAAGTTTAATGTTGAAACTTAAAAAAAAGAAAGGAAAACATGAATAGATAATGGATGCCAAATAAATACATCACAACACTGTGAAGAAGCATTCAGCATCCTCTTCAAACAAATCTACAACACTTCTTATCCCCACAAAATATCAGCTGTGGGATTTAAAATAGATGTTATTCTTCATGTGAGCTTGTTTTATACAAACAAGGCTTTTAAAATTTTTGAAATTGTAATGTAAAGTTTTGAAAGTTTCAAAAATATCAACGGACTCTGGTCACAAAATAAATGCCCTTAACTGTTCATCACAGGAGCACTAAGGCAGATTCACTCGTGGTGATAAGAACATTATATGCATGACTATTATGTTAATAATCCATGATTAATCCTGCTTCTCTTTAATCCACCCCCCCCCTCCCGTGGCAGATAAATTCAAACCATGTACTTCACTTCCCATATTAATTTTTAAAAAAATATTTAATTTCCACTTGAACTGCACATAAGATAGCTACTTCACTGAAACACACATCCAGTCCATATGTCCTGAATATGGGAGCTTTATGGGTACCTCTTCTTCTGTCATTTCGTACAATGGGTCAAAATTGTTAGAGAGATTATAATATGCTTTAATCATCCTCTTCTTCTGCAGCATTATCAGCAGTCTCTGCCATGGCTTTGCCAGCTTTCTTTTTCTTCTTTTTAGCTGACTTCTTGGATATAGATGTACCAAGAAGGGCCTGAAACAAATATTTAAAAGAAATTTGCTTTAAGCCTTACTACATTCAGAACAGTTGCAACCAGTCACAAAGCCACAATATTTTCTAAATATCTGCTTTGGGAATAATTTTCATAAACTTGGTTACGGCAGATACAACATATACATACACTCCAAACTGGTTTTTGAAAATGGAGATTCATTAAATTCAAGACATTTCAATGAATAGAACTTTTTATTCTGAACATTTTGGTACCAATATTATTACTATATACATCTTCAAAATTAAAGAATTTATGTAATTTTTGACTTTCAATAATTTCACTCGATTTTGCCATAAGCCATTTTCAGTGAGCTGTAATGAAACATCACCTGGCACTCAAAATTTGACGAAACAGTCTATATTACATCAAATAATGAAAATTTTCTTATGGGAAGAATTCAAACATTGCAAATACAGTTTTTATTAGCATTAAAGTGGCTTTGAAACGTTGCACACATAAAGGAAAACAAAAAAGGTAAAATTTTGGCCATTTTCAAATTTTTTTTTTAAATTTGAGGAATTTATTCTCATGCAATTCCTAAATTAATAAAGTGTATAAAACATCCACAAACTATGTCAAATACATTTGAATATCATCACGTAACATTAAACAAAAGCTTAAAACAAAACTTGACAACTTGCAGCTCCTCTCTCCTCCTACAATATTTTTTACTTCTAGTTAATAAGAGTAGACTGAAGAAATTTGCCACACAAAACATCTAGCTGCATTTTTGTGTGAAAATAAATAAGATAAATCAATCTCTATACTATATGACAAAATAATGTTACAATGTATAACAATCATTTGATGAATAATTATGGCCATATGAGCAATAGCGAGGATGCTCTATGCACTTTACAGAAGCAACATGTTAACATACATGGGTAAAAAAATTACAAAAATCAAACATGGTCCTCTCAATTAAAATAGAAGGGAGCATACAGAAACACCCTTATAAAAGCTCACACACACCACAATTAATACACATACAATGCCCACACACCCATATGCGCGCGCACACACGCACAGATGCCAAGCTTGGATTTTAGTCATTGCTCAAAGTATGATGAAAATAAAATTGTTTTGAGCTGTTTCTTGAAAGTTTCCAAACTCTTGGCTTCTCTAGTGGACTGCGGAAGCTTATTCCACATGAGTGGGGCAAAATATGAGAAAGAGTGCTGGCCGTACGCTTTATAATTTACTTTAGGTTTAAGAAGGATGGTTATATCACTCGATGATCTGAGTGCTCTTGAAGGTACATAAGGTGTGAAAAACTGGTGTAGATAATCTGGGGACAAGTGGTTTAAGCACTTGTAGCATGTTAGGCAAATTGTGATGCGTTCTTTCATATTTTTAAAAAGGAATGAATGCTCTTCAAAACGGCGTTCTCCAAGTCTGTATCCATTTGTTAGTTCCAGAGATAATTTGATTCAAAATTGAGGTAATTTTGAATCTATGAGTGCATAAAATCTACTTGCGTTAGGGTAGCCACACAAAGGCCACCGAATTCGGTCACCGAGCCACTAGGTGCTCTGGGTGTGAAGAATTGCACTATATAATTTCAACAACTAGATTCGGTCTGTTTATATAGTGCAATTCTTCTCACCTAAAGCGCCTAGTGGCTTGGTGACCGAATTCGGTGGCCTTTTTGTTGGCTACCCTCGGGCTTTTGAAACTTCAGTTCGATCTTTTTAATGACCTTTTCTCCCGAATATGGTAAAAATTCAGTTAATTGAACCCGGCTGCAAGGCGCTGGGCATTGCGCGAAAATGCATCGTTTATATTCTTTACATTCAACGGCGTTACCTGTATCTGATAACAAAGAAATTGTGGGTAACGTCCCCTGCCGACGTTATCCCCACCATCATCCCCTCACTCTCACTGTTTCAGTCGGTGTTTCATAACTTCGGCATCTTGCATCAGTGCCATTCATAATAATTTGACAGAATAATTGAAAATACGTTTTTCTTGTTTTGTTTGATTAATATTTTGTTTTGTTCTATATTTGTTTATAAGGTGGTTGACACCAATTAACAGGGGGAACATTTCACAAGCTCTGGATCTTTTATTGTCTAAATCTACCATAGTACTAGTAGAATAGAAGACTCCTCTCATTGGATCTATATTTATTATTTTATCTAATCAGACTTAATATTTTATCACTTATTAATGCTTTGATGAGTGTAGCTACCTTGTTGTTTGTTTACATTATTAGTGGGCCTGCCACTTCAGACTTTGTTCTTTTCATCTGATTTTTTTTTTTTTACATGACAAGTATAATGACGTGAATGAGGACAAATTGGGGCTTGGCTATTGGGTAATGGCTGAATCAGAATTCAACTCTGTAGATTATACTGTTGGTGCAGACATGTTTTTTGCTGATGTTATTCTTGAATGCATAACTTTTTGTACGTTTTGTGGAGAAAGGCTTTTTGATGAGTGAATACTAGTAATTAGTAATACTATGAGTCTCTTTATTCTTTTATAGTTTGGTTTTTGGTTGATCAAAAAATATGCAGATCTACACTGAGTACCTGGGTGACACGAACGATGTTTGCGACATGGAATTTTTTGTTTAATTTTGTAATTTACATTTTAAACATTTTTAATTGAAGGAAGTCTTCTTAATATGCTTTGCCTTTTAAAATCTTGTACAAATATTAACAAGCAAAATGCTGTATAACAATTGAAAATATCTTAATGGCTTGCAAAGTTATGCACATAAACATTAAATGTCATGAGAATCCATTCGTGGAATTTTTCAGTCATGGTGTTTCCTTTAGAAATTACATATAAAAATTGTTCCACTAAGATGTTGAATAGTCTTTGTCATTTAAATTCATTTGCCGATGGTAGCAAACAAAACAAAACAAAACAAAATAATTGCATTTACTTTGATTGGTTGGGGTAAAGCATGAAATTTTATGAGAATCCGGTCACGGAATATTTCAAATTTCATACTAC
This sequence comes from Onchidella celtica, assembly GCA_963931925.1. Lineage (NCBI taxonomy): Eukaryota > Metazoa > Mollusca > Gastropoda > Systellommatophora > Onchidiidae > Onchidella > Onchidella celtica. Next base: position 24,764,907 of record OZ007582.1, read on the forward strand.
ATGTACTTCATGTTGGAAATTAATTATTAAAATTGCCCTATGACGATATTTAACTGTTTGTGTCCTTTAAATTCATGTGGAGATGTTAACAAACGTAACACTGTATGATAATAGAAATTATCTTTATTGGTTGTGAAATTATGGACTGACACGTGTAATTTTATGAAATTCCTGTCACAGCCGCTAGTGCTAAAATTAAGGCAAAAATAAATATAGAAAAAAATCATAACTTTGCAACAAATGGAGATATTTGGAAAAATCAAAAAGATTTGTAATCTGGGTATCAAGACTATTGTTTTGAGCATAGTTTCATGGTCTTTGGTGAAATTTGAATTTTTCACTGAACTGCCCACAATTAGCACGTTTTGTTAAGTTTGGATACTCATGGTTTGTACAGTTTCTGTATGTTACCTAAGAAAAATCATCAAGCACATCGTGGTATTTGTTGGCTGCATACAGTTCAATTTCCAGATATGTCCATTTATTTGTTTGAACTCTCCATTTCCCCAAAATGTCTTTCTGCACTTCGAGGAAGGAAAACTGCCATAACATACCAATTTTTTTAAACTAGCTGAGTTCCCGGCCCTGCCCGGGATAAATCGATTTATTAGTTTCAGTTCTGGGTGATTATTATGGACCTGCTTCATTTTGCCTGTTCCTTTAGCTTTATTTTACTTTTGTTTGTTTGTTTTTAGATACGTTTTACTGCTCTCCCTTTGCGCGTTGACGTCCTGCCAGCATCTGTCAAATGGCTACGATTTGCGCACGGGTTAGTTTGTTTGCATATCGTGATAACGTCATGTGTTAATGGAAAAGAAATATTATATTTTCCTAGGCATATTCCGGAACCGGAAATGGAAAAGCGATTAACAAAGAAAGAGGTCATAGGTTAACGAACGTACAATTCGGATCAAATGCTCTCGCAAATTTACTGTTCCATTCTTATCGCATTATTGGAATAACTCACGAATCCCATAAGCTTTTTTATGCCTATGTACATAGGAACACTGGTCAGTATCGTACAATTGTGTGTGCCAAATTTCAGTTCAATACGTCCAGTAGTTTTTGAGTCCATAGGGAACAAAGGGGTTTTCTTACATTTTTTTTGTATAGATAGAAATATTGGTTGTATTTGCTTTATTCATTCTAGGTTTTACCGTTTGTTGAAAATGTGGTTATTTGTCCATTTACTGTACTTGTTGACCTGCAATGTGGTACCAAATTTAGTTTTAAAATTTGTGGAAAAACCTTTTAAGTCCAACGATTACACAAATGTTCATAACTTTATTATTATTAAACCAATTTTGAGAAACTTCATTGCTTTATAAGCTTATTTGATGAAACCAAAGAGAAACAGTTTATTGTTAGATTAAATTATTGCCTTGGGTACCTAATAGGGTGCCAGAAATCTCACCCTAAACTTGTGAGGAGGGAGGGAACACTGAAATATGTACCCAGAGATGCCAACCAGTTCTGCGACATGTGTAGAGGTATTTTCAGTGCCAAAAACGTTTATTTTCATTAAAAATTGCGTATTATCACGAAGATGGCGTTAATTACCACCGCATTTTCTGGTAGCATCAATAACCACTGCATTTTGTGGTGGCCATTGACAGTACGTCGATCGCCAATGGCAACCCCAGCCCCGTTTCGCCTGATTAGTCAATCTGACCACTGCCCATTTATACAAACTGACCAGAACCTCACGCCCCCAGGTCCATCTGACCATTCCAATGCACACTTGAATCGACAATGGATACCGTATTCCGCGGTGGCAATTGACACTCCCTGTCACGAAAGCTTATAAAACGGTGAAGACTGAGCCTGTTCCACTTTCGCTCCCTTTGTCGGTGGAGGGGTAGCCATGATTAAACTCGCCATGGAGGTTTATAGATTCAGGGCCAATTTCTTCGAACTTCGTACAATGTGTTCGCACGTGAATCACTGAATGAGACTGACTCGACAGTCAAAGCACACTCAACGTGAATTGAATGGTAGATGTAATCAACATCTCATGGCGGTATCAAGAATAATAAATACATCAGAGTATTTGGTAGCACTGAACGTTAGTGGATGGACATAAAAATTTGCCACTACATGTACTCAGCCAAGCATCGAAACGAACTGGAAAGGGAAGAATACGGCCACTGCAGGGTTCATACAAAGTCTTGAAAACTAATTTTAAGGACTTTTTAAGGACTTCCTAAGGACTCACGGTAAACAAATTAACTCATTCCCCCTCAACACTCCACTCCTATTTTCACTGCCAGTCCTCAGCAAAGGGAGGTAATTCCAAATTACAAGTGATAAATTTAAAAAAAAATTAATTTGAACAAGTAAATGATTTTGTACAGTTTTGTAATAGTAATAAAAAAAGTGGAAACAGACGCTCTTCTATTTTATTTTATAACTCCTGAGCTATAAGAGCTACCACTTTCCGGTTTTCAACAAAAAAAAAAACAGAAACAGTCCAAAGGTAACTTCCGGCCAAGTGCAAAGGTCACGAGGGAGAGGTTTCGTTGCTAAGCGCATTCGTACACATCCTGTCTACTGATATCGCATCCTATCGCATTGAGAGGGAAAGGGGGCGCTTTTTTCCTATCGCATTGAGGGGGAATGAGTTAAGGAACCCTGTCAGACCCGTGTGCCTGTGATCAAGAAATATTACAACTACACAGGTGGTGTGCAGCATTCATCGATACGGAATGTTTCTGTATCCAGAGTTCAAACATACTAAATTCACTCTAAAAAGTACAGTTATTTCAAAGTACCAATTATCCAGTGTGCAATTGAAGATTTGATCTCAAATGTTTCAACTAAAACACAAATTTTAAGGACTTTTTAAGGACTTTGGCATCATTTTCAGAATTTAAGGACTCTTAAGGACCTGTGTGAACCCTGACGGTGGCTGTTCACCATTTTTTTTGTTGCGAAGCTTGAAAATTTCCGCCTTTGTTCTTTGAGCACATGTAAAATACGTATTTTTTGTATTGGTTGGCATCTCTGATGTACCAATGAGAAAGGAATAAAACAAAGTGTAGTCACCTCCCAACTCACTGACATACAGTGTCAATGATGTGAATGACATGACATCGTTTTAATGTAGCTGTGTCAACAACACCCTGGCCCCTTAAAGAGAACCATGAAAACCACTTGCCACAGCAATTCCCACAGTCCAAAGACTTCAAATTAGACTACCACCACGCTGTACTGGTAACAGATCGAAGGACAGCTTAAAAACAACAAAAACGAACAAAATCAAAATGAAATGTCACTATGCCACTAATCAGACACATGCAGGCAGAGTCATTATAATAATCTGCTACATATTTTCCTGGAAGTTATGACAGACTTACCACAGACTCGGGATTGGTGACAGACAATTCAGATTTATAAAGTCCTTCCTCAATAGGTAAGCCAGTGATTTTCAGTGGTCCATTGGGCATGAGAATGACTGTCTGTTTGTACTGTGCAACAAATTCACCTATAATGAGACAAGCATGAGATGTGAGGAATATTTTCTGTATTACATTGAGTTAAGTTCTATACAGCAGGTTATTTCATTTCCTCTTTACAGCAAGTTTTACAGTGTGTAAGTTTTACAAAGGCCATATATTGCTCTGCTCTCCCCCTCCCCCCCTGTTTTCAAGGAGGTAAAGAGCATGAAAGTTATGCATAGATATAAAAATTAGGTAGTCGCTAAAGGGGCGAAATCCCCTTTTTGGGATAATTTTAGGCCAACAATACAAGGATATTATTACTGCTGTGTATTTATGTGAAATGGCATGTACCCTTGTATCAAAAGAAAGTTCAATCCTTTCTCTGACAAAACATACTTTCTTTTGTATTGTTTAATGTGTTGAGCGGTGTGTTTTTATAGCTTGAACAGGGCATAGTCTTGCCGCTTTCGCTCTGAGCTGCGTGTACCGAATTGACCCCCCCATAACAAAGGGTCGCAGAGAGTTACGCTGATGTAGCGCACGTCTTTGAAAATAACTCGAGAAAGCCAGATATATGAGGTATAATTCAATGTATTTTCTATCGTGTTTTAGTTGAAATTCCTTTAAAAATCATTTGTTGAAAAGTTTGTTGATCGAGAAACTGGCAGAAACTTGAATAGATCAGGATCAAAATTATATGCCAACAAACTTCAGCCTTTGTATCATAAGCGCATGCCAAGATCAGACATGGGGCATGTTTCGGCGCAAAGCGCAGACTGTTTTTATAGACCCACCCAATGCTTGATTTCGTCATCTTTGTCTGACACTCAGTGCTAAGTAAATCAAGTCAATGGTGACACGGTTTACCTCCTTTTCAACTTAAAAAAAACAACAAAAACATTATATTTGTCTCCCCAGTAAGAGTTCATAAAAAATTGACGTCGGATGAAGTTTGGTGACTAAAAAAAGTAAAATGAGGTGCTTGTATTATACTTGTACCCCTCGAAAAAATTGAGTGCAATGTACTCCCCATTGTCTTGGAAACTAAAACTTTTTAAGTTAACTGTCATTTTATGGGTGGTCCAAGTTGGACTATAGTGCAATTTGCAAAATTTAAAAGGCAGCAAATTCGAGGTGTTTTTTCACTTTTATTACTTTTTAAAAAGGCCATAACTTTCAAAGCCTTTAAGACAGAATAATAAATTTGGTATAAAAATTCTTGGAAAAACAAGCTCCATCAGAATTGACAATAACTAGTGAGATATGATAAAAAGTAAAAATGAGTTTGGACTACCTATAAAAATATAACAGTGCCTCAGAAGAGAAAAGATAGGACATCTGTTAATTAATACATGAACACGTATTTTATTCTTCTTCTAAGCTCCATTTTTCTTGAAAAATGATATCTTTTGAATTTACAGAGAGCAAAAGTGTTCCTCCAATTCAAAGACTGGCATCAATACTGCAGTTTCATGGCATCTGCAAGTAATGAATACAATGTAGTGATAATTTTCCTCTTCAGAAAACAGAAATAGGTTAGATGAGAGTGCCATGGCTAAAGATGACTGAAAAAAAACTTCCACCTTTTCAATGTGGCCGTAAAGCTTCTGATCAAGGCCACAAATAATCTTGAATGTGGTGTAATTTATTTTGAATCTGGTTTTCTGCTTTGTCACATGGATTTATAATTTTGTGTGTTTGTCTGTTTTGTCTCATGTTCACTTTGGCTGAATCATTCTTCAGCCAATCTTCATTAGTCAGTGCTTCATTCTGCTCTTGTGGAGTATACCAGACCTCCCAACTAGTATAAGCAGGATGTGGGGAGATTTGGTTTAAAAAGTAGGGAGGTTTTAAAAAAACCAGGAGGTTACCGCTACCTACATAAACAAAGAAAAATTAAATACACCCACAATATAAAAACTTTAAAAAAAACAAGCATGTGTCGCATGCTGCCTTTTGTCCCATTTTTTTGGTGCTGATTCGTTTTATGGCTTTGGTAAGTGCTGAAAATAAAGGTAAAGATGTTACCCTAATGTATAATACCAACACTTGATTTTTCAAACCCCCATTAATTTATGTAAAATAAGCCTGGGGAGTCTGGCTGATTTTCTTCAGCTCAGGTTTTTTTCCCCCAATGATACTACTACTGTGTATACATAATGCTCATGAGGACACAACAATGGTCTTATCTGGCCATCACTTGCCCCCACAAGCCCCATCTCTGACACGCAATAGACGTCTGACCCCGGTAAGTAGATGGTCCCTATCCCACCTTCACTCCCCCACTCACACTGGGTTATGCCACACTTCATGTAACATCTCCAGTGGACATCAAAGTGAGTGGTCCTGGACAAGCGGGCGCCGACCAGTCCAGAAACTGTTGTCCGGGAAAACGACTGAATGGGCATTGTGGCCGCGGAGGAGGTCCCCTCTACGTTAATTCCTACCCCCCCGAGTGGGCACTGTCCCACACTCCTCAAAGAAAAATATACACTGTGTCAGCCAAGCGGGACTACGAAAAAGCCTAATCAGTAATAAATTTCTGTGAGGTGGGCAAAACTTGCCTGATTTCCCCCCCCCCCCCTTTTTTTCCACAGAAACAAGGAGATTTTGAAGTACCACTGGGAGGGCGGGGTGTCTACCATAAAAATGGGGAGACTCCCCGCAAAATGGGGAGACTTGGGAGGTCTGGTCTACCAATGTCATCTGGAGTATAATAAAAAAACACAGATGTTCATTGTTCTTTTCTTTTGTTGGGAAGGGATTAACTTAATTGATGGGGATAATTTTTGAGTTCTTTTTGTTTTTCAAATCTTTCCTTCTTCACATCTGTTCTTCACAACTCTGCAAACAAAGACTTGCCTTGGCTGCAACACCTTCCTCAGAGAAACCTGGGATGCTGCCATTTGTTCAAGCATTCCCATTTCAGCATCAAGAATGCAATGCCTTACCAGGACAATTTGGAAAACTCTTTATACAGTGGAGCCTGCTTAAGCTGAAATTCAGGGGACCAACAATTGTATTTCTTATTAACACTTAACAGTATTTTGGATAAAGAGTAATTGTTTTAAAATCATCATTTGTACTCCCTTAAAAGCAAGCAATATAGGACACCCTGGTAATTTTACTTTATTGCCTCTTTGATTTAGTACTTTATCCAACAATCAAACTCCATTGTGTGTGAATAGTGAATGAGATGAGTGTTTGTGTGTAGAAGCCAAAAAGAACCTGACAAAACTGTGGATGTGATCAACCAGTTGTATCGGGTAAAATGAATCTGAACTGCTGCTCAAGTAGTTGGTGAATGTATCGAAGTCGATGTGACACCCATAACAAATTTCTAATGGCCCCAAAAACGACAACAACAGCAATAACAAATGCTGTTCATGACTACCTCACCTTTCTGTCTGGTATTCTTGTCGGCCACTTCAAAAACACTATATGGTCTCTCCTCCTCCCCCCTCCAACCCCATCAAGTAGGCCTACACAGTCGGGCACGAAATTAACAAGGTGGGATTGTTTTATTTCACTTCAAAGCTCAGCCCTAGTAAGTGAAGGCGTATGTTTCAGTTAAAAAGTAATTACACGATTTTCTTTACCTGCAAAGAGGCATTACCATATGAGGAATACAGGAGGAGTGTGGCGGGATCAAGAAACTCTTTCAAATAAAGGGAAATGTCTGATTATCTGCTTTCAGTTTAAGCAGGGTTCACTGTATATAGACATCATTTCAGATATTCTGTGACTAAAAATGAATTGAATATAACATACCATCTCTTTCATAAAGCACATTGAAAGGCTGCATAAGGTCATGTTTTACACATTCTACAACTCCCATTTTTGCTTTCTTCTCATCTTCAAATGCCCTGGTAAAAAAAAAAATAATAAATTTTATAGGCACATGCAGATGTATATACATGGAAATCACTGTGAGAAAATATATTATTCACATATCAAAAAAATTAACATGCTAATCTTTTGTCAAGCGCACAGGACAAACTGCTGGCTCAATAGTCAGGCATTTTTCTAAGGAAAATTTTTTTGCTATTTATAGAAACAAATGAGACTGACCAGTAAGTTGATGGTTGTTTCTGATTTTATCGATTATGCCGACAGGAAAGGAATGGTAAGATCAGGTACGCTCTGTGCCAGGTCGAGTCACACTTTAGATGGCTCAAATCATAGCTTAACGCTCCCATGTGTATTGTCTACACTTGCCATCCAACAATTTGGCGTGATCAAATAAAGAGCAGATTTAAATGTCTCCATTTTAAATTTCTTGTATTGGGTATCTTTGTTAAAATAAACTCCTTCAAATTCAATATAATTTGGTGAGAACCATCCGATTTTTGTTTTCTGGTTTCTCCCTCTTCATGCTGTGATTCTTCTATCACGTCCTTTTCAGCCAAATTTCTTATCTCTGCATTTACAGCGTTCGTTTCTTCAGCGCTGCCCATAAATTTATTTGGGCTCATTTTATCTATTTCTTCAGTTTCTTCAAGCTTGAACCATTTGCAAATATATAATGTTCATCTGAAGTTAACTTCCTCCATTCTATTATGTGATTTTATATTTGTCCAGATATAAAAGTCTCAATTTTAGTGTTCATATTATACATGTATTGGTCGAGCCCTGTCTTGCCTCAGTCTCTTACCTGTGGGGTATCACTCTTTTGTGTTAATACATGGCTCTTTTCGGCTTGTTTTGCATGGTTGGCCTGGGCGGTAGCTGCCGGAGTAATTGCCCTGCCCTCCCGTGTTTTTAAAACGCGGGTTGCTCTTCCCTAAAAAAGAGCCCCCATCACCCCGCAAATTTCCCGTGTAGGGAGTAAATCTGTGGCTGGAGTTTGATGTAAGTCGTTTTTGTTCTTTTGCATCTTTGATGTTTTGCTTCAAATTATCTCCATTACGGCAGCCATTTAGTGCCGTCACCCGCCATGTGGCAGATGTCCCTTATATCATAAAGGAGCGCAGGTTTTTGGGCCATCTTCCCCTGGGAGGAGAATTTTTGGTGTGCAGTGCCAAGTAAGGCAACTGCATTCAGTAAACAAGAGAGAGCTTTCTTCACTTTTGGATCTTTTACATCTTTTAATTCTTGAGCGCTGCGTGTAATAAGCCAACGCGGCCTTTGTACTTAACCACTGAACGGTTGTATGCTTGGCATCGCCCTTCCTATGTTCGGGCTTTAAAATTCCCCATGTCTTTGATCATTAAACGCACTGCTAGGTCTCAATTTTCTCATCTGTCATTTCCTGACTAAAGCTCTGGGTGACAAACCTGGCAAGCGTTTTCGGGACGGGATCGGTAATGTGGTTAGTCATCCCATATTCTTCACTCGCTGCCTGGAAGATATTGTCCTCTGACTCCATACCGTCCTCGCTCCCCCCGTCGCTCATGCCATAGGAACTTCCGAGTAAGCTACACAGATTGATAACATCCTCAGTGCCTATCCCACTTTGTTGGAGTTGAAGGTTAGATTCATTAATTGCCGCGTGTTTTCGTTTCGCTTCTTTCCCTTTTTGGCTCTGCGTCGAACAGATTTTGAGGGGATGGGCTCCGGTGGTGAGGAGGATGGTGAAGAAGACGAGGAGGTAAGATGATGATGATGTTAAAGAGGACGAGCGTGCCCTTCTTTTCCTTTTCTTCAGTTTTGCCATTCTCTCTCTTAATGTGTCAATTATTTCCTTGTTTTGGAATAATAGTTCATTAGGCTCAAAGATACTTTCACCTACTGGTGCTGTTTCCTCCATCCTATTTTCTTCTCTTTCATTTGCCTCTTTGTGGCGATTCTCCTCCAGAGAGAGAGAGAACTCATTTTCTGAATGGCATGGCATTTTAATTAATAAGTTGCCTGAAGCAATGATTTTCTCACCTGAAGTGATAACAATAAGTCAATCTGATGAAGGCGATTGTAACAACAGCCTGAAGCTGATGATATAACCCTGAAGGCATTTGGTGTAATAATATTTAGAAGCTGATTATGAAAATAAATAGGTTGTGTGAAACCTTGTGAACGAAGTTGTCGATACTAATGAATACAGACGAATGTACACGTCTTTGTAATAAATAAGCTGTGAAGCAATGCTAATTCCAGTTCTAGATCTGTCGCCGCAAGGCGTCTTACCGTACTCTCTCCAAAATTAATGCGAACCACACACAACTTAGAATAAAAAACTAAGACCGAAGAAGGTAAAATCCAGCAGGAATCAATACAATGTGTGAACTCTCTGACCAGTCCGTGTGAAGTGACTCGATCTGGCAGGGTGCGCATCTCATATTGAGTGCCTGGTGGTGTGGTATCCCAGATTATCCCCCCTTAATATTTCAGAACATCCCGCGGATAATCTAGGATATCCTAGAATAACCGCCAGATATTTGGGTTTACCCCTCCGGATATTCTAGAATATCCCCCTCTATAATAACAGTTTATCTCCCGGGTTAAAATAGGATGGGGGATACTTGCCAAAGGGTAAGTGGCATCCTATTCCTATTTTATCCCATAATAAATTATCCCCCAGATAGAGAGAGAGAGAGAGAGAGAGAGAGAGAGAGAGAGAGAGAGAGAGAGAGAGAGAGAGAGAGAGAGCGAGGGAGGGAGGGAGGGATGCAGAGGAGTATGGATAACCGAATTCCAATGTATTGCTTGATTCGTATCAGGTCAGTTGCCAAAAGGTGCCTTTCTTTTCAATGGGTTCGGTGAAACACCTTAAAAAGGAAACAATAGATACTTTTTAACATAATCTTATGCTTAATGTGCTCAGAAATGGACAAGGTACCTACAGGAGCAGGTTTGAAGCAATCGGACCATAAACAAAAAATTATGAGAAAAAATATAGGCCCTACTAAAGTATGTGTATTTCTGGCTGTAAAAAATGGATGTTTTTAGAATGGTTACTAAGAATGGTGTGTACTTTAACACATGGTAACACACAGCAAAACTCACTGGCTACTGATCAAGACAAATTTTATGTATGAACTAATTAAATGCTGAATTTGGAGGTGTCTAGCAACCTAAACTAAACAAAATAATGGGTGATTTCAGAATGCGTTCCTTACATGAACTTTCGTGTCAAGGGTATGGGGCCGAAAGAATTAACACTTTGAAGTCAATAGATATACCGTACATGTAGAAGTACTGCAAGCATTAGGGAGAGAACATAGAGAACGCTTGGCGCGCGAGAAAACTAGCGCGAGAGTGCAAGCGCCTTTTACCTGTTTTAAGTATGCCATTAAATCTCTTGTGACACCCATAGAGAACGCTTGTACTTTCCAGCTTCAGGTGTGTCGCGTCGCTTGTCAAGTCGCGCTAGTTTTAAAGTATTGAAAGTTAATTCTTTTCTCGCGTTGAAGCTACTTGCTGCAAGTGTGTTGCCGTGGCGCTATTGATAAAATTGTTTTATTTCCTCTTACAGTGATAACTTGGGCATAAACAACTTCCACTGAGATACATTACAATGTGTTATTAGTAAAGTAAAACAAATTTTGATTATGTTTTCAGGTTTGCTGGATCAATTAAAAATAAGCAAAAAAGAACGTGGCGCATCATTGTGATTGAATTTATAGCTTCTTTTTTTTTATTATTTAAGGAAATGTGGAAAAGACTGCCTGCATATTAAATCCTGAAAATTGAAATGTATACATGTAGCTTGATGATGATTTAACGCAAAATGAGTTTCATAACATTAAAAAGTGAGCTACACGTTTGTTTGTCAAATACAAGAAAATAATAATAAAGCAGAAGTATACATTTTTAAAAAGCAATGTTTTTCTTTTGGTTTCTTTTCGTATTACGTGAAAATAACACGTTGTCTGCCATATTTTGATGAGCTGTACACTGGTGCTTGTATTAAAAAAGCTAATATTATTATAAATGACCCCCAACATCCCCTGAACAAGGAATATATAAGATCTGTAAGAAGTTTAAGGCTGTTGTCAAAGAAAACTAAAACTGAGCGCTACTTTAAATCGTTTATTCCATCATCAACTAGGATGTTACAATAATGTCGTCATCTTGATCGTAATCTGTGCACAGTTGAATTATGTCCTGCGTGTCAGGTCAATGTGTTTTAGTTAGGGAAGCATATTGTGTGCACTGTTAATTTTGTTAATTTAGTTAATTTATCAGTGTGTGTGTATATATGTGTGTGCGCGCGCTATGTATCATACTTTCTGCTTCTGTAACTGTATTGTTATGTATTCAATGATCAAAACAAATTTCCTTGTACAAGGACGAATAAAATTTATCTTATCTTATCAACAGCCTTTCTTCTGGCAGGATGGGAACATGCCAGTTACACCATGTCTTTGAAAGCCTTGGACTTATTTGGTCTAGCATGTAACTGAACGTTTCAAGGTTCATTCTGATGTAAGCGTAATGTCTGTCAGGGTGATTCTTCAACTGACTAAAGAGGTGATATTCGTCAACGTCTCTCCTCTCTTTATTAATTTCATGCACACTCATTCTTCTCCTTTTTTGGGCAATGCACTGTCCAGCAAGAAGTATTCTTCGTCTGAAGACGACGCCGTACTGAAACAATACCGGCACACAGGTGACAGCGGGCTGCTGTTGATCACAGGGCACTAGGTCATGAAGCGCTAGATTCTCACGCCTTCTCTCTCTGTGCATCCTTGATCAATCAGGCGCTTGTTGAAAAGGCGCCTGTAGGCCTACTCTCGCGATAGTTTTCTCGCGCGTCAAGCTTTCTCTATGTTTTCTGCATTAGGCGGTTTTGCATGTGGCAAGGTCTTCCCTTCAAAATCTGGAAGTTCCTATACCAAAGTGCACCCCTCGAATGCGCTAGATCACTCTGTTTGGGCCTGCCCACTTTCGCGTCAACTTTTAGTTTTACCTGTACGAAACGGTTCGCCGTATCGAAGGGTAAAGAAGGCTGTAAAGTCATACAATGTTAGAAAGGCAAGTTTGCCCTTTCGAAAAGCATGTGTAAAATTTCATAACTCTGCGTTTGTTTTTCACAGCAAATCCAGATATTCTGGTGTAATCACATTTTCATGCTTCATGTACGGAATGAGATGCCCGTTAACGATCATGTATGGAACGAAAATAGTGCTGAAATAATAGATTTAATTTACAAGTTTATTCGCATGCAACGGCTTGGTGACCTGTTTTCGATATCAATTGCATTTAAATGTGTCGTTTGTACACACGAGAGTGGGTGTGTGTTGGTCTTTTGGTGTGTTGTAAAACAAAATAGATTATCAGGACACCAACGGCGATAGTGCAATATGATTTACGAAGCTCTAGATCTACCAGATCTAGTTTACTGTCACCGTTACGATGTGTGCATGTCGTTGGTGGTGGTGTGAGCCTGTAATCTGTTTTAGCCGATAAGATTATTCATGTGAACATTGTTTTTGGCAGTAGGGAGAGGAGAACGGGTCATTTTTCACGCAAGGAAATACTGCGTCATACTAATGTACCGGTACGAACACTTTATGTCAGCTGTGCAGACCGCTGCTTCGTTTTACGCACAGACAGTACCAGTATAAACAAAAAAAGAAAAGGCAAGCCATGGCGATGTAAATAATTGGCAATATTATTGCATTACACTTAAGGGGAGGAGCCGCAGTAAAATATCGAACATTTGGGTCCAATAGTCGAAATTGGGTTTTTAGCATTATTCTATAGTTAAACCATTTTACTTTCAGAATATGTAATTGAAACTTCCAGGAAATGTCTCTAAGATGTATTTTGGAAGATTTTTAGACACCAAAGGATGGAGTTGCTGACTTGGTGGATGAAGAAGGGTCTACAGCCACTGAAAATGATGACAAAGCAAACATTTTGAACAAATTCTTTTGTGGTGTGTTTACACAAGAAAACCTTCAAATTATACCCAATTGTGAGAATAAGGAAATGAATTCAGAACTTAGAGACATTGTTTTCAAAAAGGAGATAATACAGGGAAAACTAAAACAGCTGAATCCGTCAAAATCACCTGGACCAGATAGACTGCACTCACGCGTTCTAAAAGAACTTGCGCATGTGATTGATCAACCAATCGCAGAGATTTTTAAGAAGTCTCTTGAAGAAGGAAAGGTTCCAGATGTATGGAAAGATGCTAATGTCACCCCCCTGTTCAAAAAAGGAGATAAATCAAATCCAGGCAACTACCGACCAGTCAGTCTTACCAGTGTTCTATGTAAGGTGATGGAGTCAATAATAAGGGATGAAATCATAGAGCATATGAACCAAAATAAACTCCTGTCGTCCTGCCAACACGGTTTCATTCCGGGAAGATCATGCGTGACGAATCTGTTGGAAGTTTTTGACAAGTGGACGAAAGTAATGGATGAAGGAAAACCCGTGGATATTGTGTATCTCGATTTCGCGAAAGCTTTCGATTCTGTCCCACATCGGCGATTGCTGAAAAAGATTGACACATATGGTATCAAGTCAAAAGTACATAAATGGATCACTGATTTCCTTACTGGAAGACGACAAAGAGTATATGTGGGTGGGTCTTACTCCGAGTGGTCAGATGTAACAAGTGGAGTCTGTCACAAATCCCAGACTGGGAGATGTAATAAGTTATGACAGGACAACAATCACGAACAAACAAGTTAACACTTAACAGAACAATCCATCAGACACACATTTATTAAACATAATTATACATATAATAGCGCAATTACATACATTATATTATTGAAATCAACTGCCGTACAACGGCCTTATTCTCACACACACTCTCCCTCGGATCCACAATCCGGTAGTTACTCCTAAAGGCACTTCGGCCTCAGCCTCTCCCCTCAGGGTCTTAATAGCACATTACTAATTTACTGGCACCGCAGTCTCTCAATATCACCTTCCTATTGTCATACACCTTAGCATTCCCCTAGCACCTCAGCAGGGCAATAACACATTATCATTTCAATAGACATTATCATTTCAATAGTACATTCTCCCCTCAACATGGCAATAGTGCATTATCACATTCACGCTCATATCTACGTCCCTGTCCGTGGCCTGACTGCCACGACTTTATGTGCCTCTACTGTCCTGCACTGACAGCCTCACTTCTGGCCTATGTGTGGCCTCCGGCCCTATGCTGGCCTATCCCCTGTGCTCATCGAGGTGGCTCTGCGGCCCGTCCTCGACACCTACAAGAATAACATTACATTGGTATAATACCCTACCATTTCTATTCACTCCACCTCTCCTTAGAACCCATGAAGCGTACACACACTAGTTCACCTTCCACTCACCACACATCTTACGGTAACACACCTCCATCGGAGTACACACTACTCACTCGCGCTACAAATCCATGAACTCACTTTCATCTATCGCTCGTGGCGCACATTGCTATATCCAATATCAAGGACTTCCACATTCCTCACATATACTTATTTACATCATGGTAATAGACGAATATAATATAATACATCAATCATAATAATCAATCAACGTTCTACGTACCAGTCATTACTGGAAAGACTCTCTCACTAGTCTTCTCGACTGCTCCCCTTATGTCTGCCCGATGGGCTCTTATTCACAGGTCCGCTCCGTAGGGCCTTCTAACTTGCAGTGATAGTAATACAGCGCTTTCGCCTCATTCAGACCCCCCCCCCCTACTCACGACAGCACGCTTATCTTACCTGCCTACCGTGAGCCCTTCTTACTCTACACCCGCTCTGTAGCAATCCCCTTAATTGCACTCACTCCACTCGTGACAGAGTCCCCCAGGGCAGTGTTTTGGGTCCTCTTTTGTTTGTGATCTTCATCAACGATCTACCTGAAGCACTCAAAGTCTTGGTGTCAGATGTACGCAGACAATACCAAAGTATCATCGAGAGTAGTGACGGAGTTGGAGAGACTAAAATTACAAGAAGACATTGACAGGTTGGTGGACTGGGCCAACAAGTGGCAGCTTCATTTTAATGCAGAAAAGTGCAAGGTCGTACACCTGGGAAGGAGCAACCCAGAGCAGGAATACACAATGGGAGTACAGCAGCCGGAGGACAGAATGAGATTGATAACATCGAATGCTGAAAGAGACCTGGGGGTGTTGGTGGATGTGGAGCTAAAATTCAGCAAGCACATCGAGTCACAGGTGGCAAAAGCGAACAGAATACTGGGACTGATAAGACGGTCTTACCAGTATCTTCAGGGCGAGAGCCTTAAACTGCTGTTTACTGCACTGGTCAGACCACATCTTGAGTTTGCTAATGTCGCATGGTCACCCAGATACCAGAAAGATAAAAACCTTATTGAGAACGTTTTGAGACGAGCCACCAAGCTAGTACCAGGTATGGCCGAATTAAGCTATGAGAAGAGACTAGAAAAGCTCTGTCTCCCGAGCATGCAGTACAGAAGAGACAGAGGTGACATGATAGAAGTCTACAAGTTCACACACAAACTGTATGACGTTGAACCATTACTTGTATTGGACGCAGACACTAGAACCAGGGGTCACGCATATAAACTGAAAAAGACAAGAGTGAACTCTGGAATAAGACAACATTTCTTTACGGTTAGGGTAACAGACACCTGGAACAATCTGCCAGCCAATATTGTCAGTGCCCCATCTGTCAACAGCTTCAAAAATAGACTAGACACTTATTGGAGCAACCGCAAGTACTTGTATAAAGTGTAGATAGGGGAGACCACAAAGTTAGTGAGGACTAGACTAGCGATGATCAAAAGATCGGACAAAAGGCTAATAACCCTACGAAGTCCGAAACACTATATCATATCATATCATATCCCCATGCAAAAATGTCCGAATTTCATAGTTGGAAGCAAAAAATGCCCTTAGTTACGCTGCCGATAAAACACGAACGAACAGTGCCATCGCTCTATATTTGGTATCGATACACTGCTTTATAACCCCATATTCAGCCAATCTTCATTCGGGGCAAAAAGTTATAATGGCACGTGTTCACAAGGGGAATTCCAACCACTATGTGACAAAGAATTTTACGGATTTGTTACTATATTTAGCTTGTAAGCGGAACTCTTCTGTATCTACGGTAATATAATAGTTCGTCCATCAGGTATGATGATGACCTTAACAACACCAGAGGAATAAAGAACAGAAATTGTTGAGAATTTCAACACATGGACAATAAAGAGAACTAAAGGACACAGAGGACAGAATGGAAAGACTGTTCTTTCATGACTTATGGCTTCTCATGTGACTGATAAGTCCTATTTTTGCCCTGCAGATCCTTCCGCATAAATGACAAGAGTGCTCCGTTGGTTCAGTACCACTGGGCCTTTTCTTGCGCCGTTCTCTTTTTTTGATAGCCTGCTGGACTCTGTCAGCTTCCCATGCTTTGCTGCCTCTGGTAAGGGCCGCCCTCTAATTTGCACGATCAAGCGAGAGCTTTTCCCACTCACTCACATCAATGGCAAAGGCCTTCAGTAATTGCTTGAGAGTGTCTTTGTAACGTCTCTTTGGGGCCCCAACATTCCTCGTTCCATTGGAGAGCTCAGAGAAGAAGATTTGCTTAGGGAGTCTGGAGTCGGGCATTCTGACAACATGTCCTGCCCAACGTAGCTGAATTTTTTTCAGGTGGCAGAAGATGCTCAATTCCTTGGCACGATTGAGGACCTCAGTGTCTGGAATTTTATCCTGCCATTTGATCCTTAGGATCTTTCTAAGGCAGGCCAGATGAAAGTGATTTAGCTTTCTGGCATGCGATTGGTACACTGTCCAGGTTTCAGCCCCATAGAGTAGGGTGGGAAGGACCACAGCATTGTACACTTTCAGCTTAGTGTCTGTGCGAATGCCGGCGACATCCCATACTCTCTTTCGAAGCCTGCCAAATGCAGAGCTGGCTTTGCTGATTCTTGAGAGAATTTCAGTATCAACACGAGCCGCGGAAGACAGTGTACTGCCAAGATAGGTGAAGTTCTCCGACACCTTCAGAAGACTGTCATGGACTTTGATATTTGGGGTCACAGGATACTTGTCGTCTGGAGTAGGCTGATGGAGCACTTCCGTCTTCTTTGTGCTTATTGTGAGGCCAAAGTTGTCACAGGCACTAGAGAACTTATCAACACAGTTTTGCATGCTATCCTCATCGTGTGCCAGAAGTGCACAATCATCAGCAAATAGTAGGTCACAGACTTGAGTACTTTTGGTTTTGGTTTTTGCCTGAAGTCTCCTGAGGTTGAATAGACTGCCATCAGTTCGGTACTTGATGCTTACCCCTTGACGAGGAGAGCTAAAGGCTTCTTGTAGCATTGCAGAGAACATGATGCTGAACAGAGTTGGGGCTAAGACACAACCCTGTTTTACCCCATTTGTGACAGCAAAGGCCTCTGAAACACTGCCGTTGCTTTTGACTGCAGCTTGCATGCCATCATGAAACTGGCGCACTATTGTGATGAATTCGGGTGGACACCCAAACTTCGCCAAGATTTTCCAGAGGCCTTCACGACACACTGTGTCAAATGCTTTTGTGAGGTCAACAAATGTGATATACAGCGCTTTATTTTGTTCCATGCATATTTCCTGAATCTGTCTGGCAGCAAAAATCATATCCGCCGTTCCCCTCTCTTTACGAAAGCCACATTGGCTCTCGGGAAGCAAGTCATTTGACGAGAGGTGATCAAGAAGGCGATTCAGAAGCATTCTTGCCAATATTTTGCCAGCAATTGAAAGTAGAGAGATTCCCCGATGGTTGTCACAGACTTGGCTGTCCCCTTTGTTTTTGTACAGATGGATGATTGAAGCATCTTTGAAGTCCTGTGGCAGCTTCCCTGCTTTCAACATATGATTGAACAACTCGGTCAACCTTTCAATAAGCTTTTCTCCACCGAAGGCATACACCTCAGCAGGAATTGAATCCACGCCTGGTGATTTGTTAAAGGACATCTGATTTGTGGCAGTTCGGGTCTCATTTGCTGTGAATGGCTTGGCAAGAGCTGCATTAATAGGAGTCTGAGGGAGGTGGTCAATGGATTCAGTATTTATATTTGATGGCCGATTTAGCACACCTCCGAAATGTTCTGCCCAACGCTGAATTATGGCATTCAATTCAACAATGCGTGTTGAACCATCTGACGCAAGAAGTGGCGTAGTGCCAGAGCGGGATGGTCCAAACACAGCTCGGAGGCTCTCAAAGAACTTTCTAGTGTTGTTTGTGTCGGCATATTTCTGAGTTTCTCTTACTCGCTCTTCAAGCCAGTCATTTTTCATTTTCCTCAGCTTCTTCTGGAGTACACCCTTACATGCACGCAGTGCATCAGCTTTTGCTGTGGAAGAGGGGTCACTGCAGTGAGCTTGGATGAGACTATTTTTTTCTTTGATGAGCACTTTGATTTCATTATCATTATCATTGAACCAGTCCTGGTGCTTGCGGACAGGAAAACCAACTGTGCTGCTGGCGCAAGAGTGTACAGTCGTATTTAGGTCAGTCCAGCTCTGTTCAATGTTCTCAGGGTCAAAAGTCACGCAATCCAATTTTGAGGAGAGTTCTGATGAGAGCTCGCTCTGTTTCTCAGCTGAGCAGAGTTTTGAAACATTTAGGCGTTTAGGTGGCGCTTTCCCTTGAGGGCGTCTATTGCGCCTCAATGTTAGTCTGAGTTTGCAAACAATGAGTCTGTGGTCAGTTCCACACTCGGCACCACACATCGCCTTTGTTACAAGGACATCCTTTCTGTCAGTCTTCCTCACAATGACATAGTCTATGAGATGCCAATGCTTTGAGCGGGGATGCATCCATGACATTCAGTTTCTCACGGGGAGACTAAAATTTGTGTTGGTAATGAACAGGCCAAATTCAGCGCACAAAGTAAGTAAGCGCAACCCATTGTTATTGCATGAACCAACTCCATGAGGGCCCAAAACATTTGGCCACGCTGAGATTTCGGAGCCAACCCTAGCATTGAAGTCCCCCAAGAGAATCAGCTTATCAGCTGCCGGGACAGAGCATATGACAGATTCTAGATCAGAATAGAACTTGTCTTTGGCTTCATCTGGGTTTGTCATGGTGGGCGCATATGCGCTAATGAGGGTGGCTGACTGGCTTTTCCCAACTGGGATCCTGAGTGTCATTAGCCTGTCATTTATTTCAATTGGCATGGACTGCAAGTTTCTGACAAGGTCATTTTTAATTGCAAAACCCAACACCATGCTGTCTCGGTTCGACTGCACCCTTGCCTTTCCAGAAGAAGGTGTATCCACCACTGAGCTCTTTGAGTTGGCCACTATCAGGGAGTCTGGTCTCACTGAGTGCCACTATGTCCAGGTTGTACCTGCTGAGCTCAATGGCAATAAGCGCAGTGCGTCTTTCCGGGTTGTTTGAGTTGTCCTGTAGCGTGCGTATATTCCAGGCTCCTAGCCTGAGTAAGCTGAATTTCTTTTTGTTTCGACCGCAAAAAGGGATCCCCACTGGTCGCGGTATACCAGTCAGGGTGATGTGAAGTGGGCTTTCTTTAGGGCACCTTTTCTAGCCCCTTCCTCAGTTGAGGTGAGCAGTGCTATCCTTAAATAAGGCTGCTCAGCTACTGTGGGTGCTGCCTCCCCACGCTTCCACTTCAATCGACGATGAAGCGACCATAGCCCACAGCCACCAACGTGTAGGTCTGTGCTAACAGCTTCCAGTCTATCCAAACCTGCTGCCACCGCACTCGCCCATCGCCATTGGAATTTTGAGAGGAAAAAAGACGAGACAAAGATGAAAGAAGACGAGGTGAGTGTTAAGACTGGCGCAAAGAATTTGTTTTTAGTGAGAAAGAGCTGCGCAAACATCAGACTCACTCTCTCGCCTGGACACAACTTATCCAAGTGGCAAGACAGGGTCAAGACGACTGGAAATGTATCCAGGTGCAGGAGGATGCCAGAAGGACAGTCATATTGCCTGACCGGCTGCCTGTAGGCTACTCCACAGCCTCGCAGTCCCAACTGACTAGGGTGAAAGACCCAAACCAAAGAACACCAATACTGGTGGATGCTCTGTGTCACGATATCCAGGCCAGAGTGACGGTATATTGCCATCTGCCCTATCAATCAACCACTGGCCTGCTGCCGCCAGCTTCGAAGCTGCGTCCGGGAAGTTTGCTCAATTCTCCGTCTGTGATTTAGGCAAACAAGCCTATGACCACAAGGCTACCGGGGGCCAATATGAAGGACTCAAGTACTGAGGGTCACATTGTGCCCTAGCATGTGGCCGTTGGGTTAGATGAAACCTCCTCCGCCCTGGCCGTTTGCACCGACAGGTGCACGCCCACTGATACCATGCTAGCGTACCAGTTCATGAAACAGGTTGTACTGGATTACATGTTACCAGTAACAGATTTTTCTGACCTGACAATAGTGTATCTACGGTAATCACAGATTAAATTGCATGCGCTGATTGGTTCGCTTCGGAAAACTTCCGGTTGATATCTTAGCAATCCGTGTACTTCCGCTGTAAACAACGCCAAGTGAGAAGCACCGAGTGAGAATTTGAGTCTACCGTATTCAGTTTGATGCAGCGTGGTTTTCCTGCGGATTCTGTTTGTGCGACTTCATTTATAATTTATAGATCTACTCATTAGTGATTGACTCTTACTCTTTGTTGTGAAAAAGAATCATGGCAAGATATAATAAAAGGCGTGCCCAGTTGGAGCAAGCAAGGAAAAAGCGTAAAGTAGAAGGTGGGTCCGGTCAGGCTGAGACTGACAGTTCCAACACTGAATCTGCGTGTCCCATGCCCAGTGTATCCACGTGTATTTCAGATGTGCTAGGTGTGCCAAAAAGCAAGCACACGTTCGTCGAAAAAACTAATTGAAATACCCAGTGCAAAAGGTGATGCTGTGGCAGCAGAGATTCCTGCACCCCAAACAGCAAGGACTATTGTGGATTTAGCAGAATTGAGGAAACTCATTTCGCCACTGGTGTGTCCCCACTGCTTCAAATCAGCACTAAAACTATCAGACAGTGAAGATAAATGTGCTGGACTTGCTGTCAAGCTGCAGATAACTTGCTCTGCCTGCAATTCAGATGTGAGCTCAGGCTATACATCGTCTCGCTCGACTGGGAGTAAGTCTTCCACCGTGAATGACTCTGTAGTGAGGTCATCTATGCTTTGCGGACTAGGACCATAATATGGTGCTTCCAATGGAATAAGGCCATTTTTAGACAAAACTCATCTTCCCGCTCCTTCTGATCAAAAAAATTTTGTAAGGTGCCGCGCCATTTTTGAAAAAACCGCCATTTCTAATATTGCCCAACATAAACAATGGAGTTAGGCAGTCTTAACCCCAGAGCCAATACTGCCCAACTATGAGTTAGGCAGTATTGGCTCCAGTGTTGATTCTGCCTAACTATGAGTTAGGCAAGATTGACCTGGTGCCAATAAGAAAAATTGCTAGACTTGAAGGGAACCAATACCAGTGCAGCGGACGTGATAAAACAGCTGTCATAGACGGACGGCGAATGGGTCTAACCTGCACTTCAGAATATTGTCAAAAGTCGAAAAGCCGCCATTGCTCGACATTTGATGAAGAAAGAAGGATGGCCATTTTTACTGAGTTTTGGAATATGAGGTCCTGGGATGAAAGATATACCTATGTAAAAACTGTCGTCAAGAGGGTGAAAAAGAAACAATTTACATCTGAATCTCATGAGCGTGACTGTTCATATGAGTGGAATTTGTTATCCAAAGAAGGGGAACACAAACAGGTGTGTCGAAAAATGTTTGCCAGCACTCTTGGTGTGAGCGAGAGGACACTATGTAGCTGGCTCAGAAAGGAAAACATAGAAAATATTCCAACAGTGGAACAGGAAGTTACCAACCCCCAAACAACCAAAAAAGAGTTGAGAAAAGTAGACAAAGAGTTTCTAGAAGAGTGGCTTTTAGCAATACCAACGGTGCCCTCCCATTACTGTCGCAAACAGCCCAGTTATGAAGGAAAGAGGTTTATACACGAAGGACGTTCACAATGCCAGCTGCATAGTGACTACACCCAAAGCTGCAAAGAAAAGGGATTTCATGCAGTTGGATGGAAATACTTCAATGTAGCATTCAAAAGATTAAACCTGTCTGTATTCATCCCTAAAAAGGACCAATGCGACGTCTGTGTTGGATTCAAACACGGAAATATTACCAAAGAAGTATATGACCAACACATTACAAGGAAGTCAGCAGCTCAACAAATGAAAGCAGTTGACAAAGTTACACCAGATAATGTTTCTGTGTGGACCATGGACTTAGAAAGTGTACTTATGTGTCCTAAAACAAAAGCAAGTGCCATGTACTACCGCACAAAACTAGTCGTGCACAACATGACATACTTTAATATAAAGACCAAAGAAGGTTTCTGTTATGTTTTTGATGAAACAAATGGAGATCTTTCCAGTCAGATGTTTGGTCACCTGCATTACACCCATTTTTCAGGTTACTTGAATGACAATCCAGCTGTTTCCAAGGTTGTTATTTGGAGTGATGGCTGTGGCTATCAAAATAAGTCCACAACAATAGCCAACAGTTTGTTGCACTTAGCCATGGAAAAAAATGTGCCAATTGAGCAAAAATTTCTCACTCCAGGCCACACCCAAATGGAGTGTGACGCTATGCATAGCCTTATTGAAAGGAGGACCAAGTGTGACATCTTTACGCCCAGGGAATACATGCTGGCAATGGAAATGGCCAGAGAGACTCCATCTGCCTACAAAGTGACTGAGGTCCTGTTTTCTGAGGCTAAGAAGTTGTCGGGTGACTATGTGAAATCTGTTCGTCCAGGAAAGAAGGCAGGTGACCCCACGGTGTCAGATGTTTGTGCCTACAGATATTCATTTGATGATGCAGGAGCACATATCTTCTACAAACTGGAATGGTTGGACGACTGGCAGGAACTACCAAACAGACTTACTGCAGACAGGAAGCGTTGGATACCTCTTTTTACAGAAAGACGGGCCATCACAAAGAGAAAGTTCCAAGATTTACAAGCTATGAAATCAGTCATGCCAGAAAATGTCCACCATTTCTTTGACAATTTACCCAATGAATAAACAGACTGGAAGCTATCAACAAAGTGCCTGTGTACTTTCTGGGTTTTATTTTAAGTGATAGTTAAAGTTACGGTACTTACTCGTAATGTTGCTCAAGAAGTTTAAGTTACTTCGTGTTATTCATCACTTTCTGTGTTTAATTAGACGCCAAGTTAAGCGTTAAGTTAAAGTGATTTCATTTTATTCACATATAAAGCTACTTCATGTTATTCACGACGTTAAAGTTACTTCATCTTAATTTACGAAGTTGCAGTTACTTCATGTTATTCAAGAAATGTTATAGGCTACATATTTTATGCCTACAAATTTATGTGCCGTTGTTGTTTTTCATACTTTTTTTAAAAGGTGGCGTAGTTCAGCCAAAGTTATTTCTTTTTCTAATTCTTCCTTTTGATCGGCTGTTAATTTTGGCATGTTGTCATAACTGATATTTTCGTCATTAATTTCATTCGTATTTTGCACTGGGTCTTTATTTGTGTACAGCTGTCCATAATAGTTTTTAACTAGGAAAAGGATTGGCTGCCTATGTAAATTCAATTTTTGTAATTTGTTTATTTCTGATTGAATGAAACTGGTTGTTCTTGAACATTCTCTCATTTTACGTAAAATGGTGTTTAATAATGGACATAGATGGAAAAGAATAAGAGCAAAATGGAAGACTCCTTATGTGCATTGTTTTATTAAAAGAATTAAAATGTTTTCAAAATATGTTGGCTTTGTCTGGGTGATGCCTGTATGTAAGTGTATGTGGTCAAAATAAACATAATTAATGAAAATTGTGTCCTCTAAAGTACTCTGCAAGGTCAACAAAAATGTTGCCTAACTCAGATTTTGTGTGTCAAGATTGCCTAACTCATTTTCGTAATAACCAATTTTGCCCAACTCAGGTTTTTCATGTGCCAAAATTGCCTAAATCATATATATCCCATAATTTTGAGGAGAAATAAAAAAATAGTATACACATAATAGTATTATGGTTGTTAAATAGGAACAAGCCTATATTTTGGTTTAAATGTTTAGTTTTGTGGCTGTCAATCACTTAAATTTGATTTTCTCAAAAAGTCAAAAAATGAGTCAGGCAATATTGGCAGCACCATGACGATATGCTCTAAATAAATTTTGCGAGGACTTAAATCTGCCCGGCATTCATCAAAAAACCTTCGCCAAGTAGAGTAAAATAGTGCATACAAAGGCAGAGGCTTTTCGGCAATCAACTGAGGCGAAGACATTAAAACTTATTCGCAAAGCGTGTGCTGACTCCACTAAAGTATGAGTTATTAGCTGAGCATCTGAAGCCGGTGTATAAACGACTGTCAGATCCCAAGCTCCTCCAACGTTGTCTGCTGGGTGCTACGCAAAATGCAAATGAGTCCTTGCACTCGCAGATTTGGAGTAACTGCCCGAAACACAAATTTTCATCACTGGGAAAAGTTCAGTTTTCTGTATTAAATACTGTGGCCCAGTTTAACTTTGGTTATGCAGCTGTATCTGACTTCAACAAGCGTCTCATTTACCGACAAAAAAAGCGTCTCCAAAATTCAGCTGTGAAGCAAAATAAGGCAGTGCAGCACCGACTAAAACTGAGGAAACAAGCAAAGGCTCGCAGGCAGTTAGAGTTAAGGCAACAAGAAGGAGTATCTTATGGTGCAGGACAGTTTTAAATCAAGTAGGTGGACTAATATTGGTGTCGTAATCGCTCAAATTCCTCCTCTTTTTCTTAGTTTCTTGTTTCTAACACATTTACAACTTCAATTTTTAATTTCTCCATAACTACTGGTCAGATTGCCCTCAAATTTTGTACATGTGTCATTGAATGTATATTCTTTGATATTACAATGCCCAATTTGGGTTATGTGTGATATTTTTTCAGAGAGAGCAGTTTAAAAACTTTAGAAGCCTTTTTCTGTTTTTTTGTTTTCAGCGCATGTTAAATACTTCAGCTCTTAATTTCTCCATAACTACTGATCAGATTGCCCTCAGATTTTGCACATGTATCATCAAATAAATATACTTTGATGTTACAATGGCCAATTTTGGTTTTATGTGATATTTTTTCAGCCAGAGCAATTGGAAAACTGCATTTTTATTTTTTTACGTGAAAAAATATGACCTACTACTTTAAGGTTGGAATATGACTAATTGGATATATTTATTGGAAATATGGCGTTGTAACTCTCTTTGCATACCAATTCTTGACTTGTATGCAAAATTTGAGCTGATTTCAACAGTTGGTTTTCACAGAATTCTTAATTAAAAAATGTAATTAAAATTCAATATGGCCGCCGTTACCATGGCAACCATAAAGTTAAAAAAAATTTTGAATGTATTTTTCAAATCACATTTTCATTCTGATTCACTACCCCAAATTTTATGAAAATTGATTCACAATTAAGGAAAATAGGATTTTCGGGCCTTCCTCCTCCCCTTAAGGGGACAAGCGGGTCCTGTCGAGTACTAAATTTCGACCAAAATATCGATTTTGAGTTTTTTGCATAATCGGAATGATGAAAGTCTTTACTGTATAAAAACAGTTCAGTCGGCACTGAGAATGGTCATTTTATGTCCACAGTGGCCTCTTGATGTCCAAGAGACCCCTTTACACTGACGGTGGATTTGGTGTGGCCTCTGTGTCCCAATATGAATAAAAGGCTTCTTGTCCTTTGTCAATGATTTTCATCCATCCATCAAATACACCTCCCATATTTCTACCAGCTCCATCAACTTTTTGGACATCAAGGTCTCACTGACACCCATGGGACTATCGACATCTGTCCATTACAAGGACATGGACAGTCATACGTACTTACACTATGGTTCTTCTCACCCGCGTTCTTGCAAAGATGCCATTCACTTTTCACAATTGCTCCGTTTGCAATGACTGTGCCAGTCTGCATGCAGACTTTGCCACTGAAGGCAAAAATATGTTAAAATTTTTCGGTCTTAGAGGTTATCCAGAACGCGTCCCGGACAAAGTCTGGTCGAGGGCATGTGATATTACATCTGTCCATTACAAGGACACGGACAGTCATACCTACTTACACTATGATTCTTTTCACCTGCGTTCTTGCAAAGATGCCATTCACTTTTCACAATTGCAATGTCTGCGCCAGTCTGCGTGCAGACTTTGCCACTAAAGGCAAAAATATGTTCGAATTTTTCCGTCTTAGAAGTTATCCAGAATGTGTCCCGGACAAATCCTGGTCGAAGGCCTGTGATATAGATAGATTGGGTGCCCTCACTCCCAAACAAAGGAGTGAGGATATGCGTATCTTTGCCTATTAAACAAGTCCTCCTATGAAATATTTCCATCTTGAAGGCTGACCAGAGCCTCAATGACATGCCTGATGCAGCACCTCCTATGCTGGTATATAGATGATCCAAAAACTTGAAGACATTCTGGTCTGGAGTAGACTTGTTCACACTGACCATTGCGGAACCAAAACCATGTGGTAATTCTCGTAAGACATGCACGCGTCCTTCAAATGACTTTCATTGAGTGCCCATTGGCGACGTTCAGCATTAAGGAAAGTTTCACTTGCCATAGTCCTAATCTTGTGTATGCTATCCGCTGTGCCAGGTGTCGTTTGTTGTATATTGGTGAAACGGGGCGACAGCTTCATACTCGATTTCAGGAGCACCTCTGTGACATTGAGAATCCAAATGGAAAGCCTGTTTCTCTCCATTTCAATCAACCAGATCACGAGGCATCCAACGACATTCAGATTCTAGGACTCAAGTCTTGTCACGCAGGCGCTGAGGTGCACTTTGAGTCTGAGCAACGTTTAATTTTCCAGCTCGGTACTATCACTCCCCATGGCATCAATGTCCAACACTGCCTTAGATAATTCCATTGGTGTGAATATTTTTTATATATTTTTTCTTTTTCCTAATCTCTTTTTCTTTTCTGCAACTCCCGATATTGCGCACCAACCCCATCTTGTGCTCTGAGGCACCATGTGGCGCCTTCATCTTGGTAACTAACCTAATGCCTCCACATGTTGGCAGACGTGCTTCTGTGCTGCTGTTCAAGCAAGAACTCGTAATTAGGTAGACATATTCTGTTTAGATTCTATAGATTTCCTATTAAAATCCTTTACTGTTTGTTTGTTTTATCTGTTCGATTTCCCTTTTTGTTTTCTGTTGTTTTTTCTTTTTTTTTGCCTGAGGAAGACTGTTGCTGAAATATCGGCAATTTGCTGTCTTCTCTTTTAGTTTGCGTTTCATTGTATCGTTTATGCACTATTTCTTATGCGGGGCTTTTCTACATACAACTTTTTCTTTTTGCCAAATTTTGACATTGCTTATACCCTGCTATGACCCCCCAGTTTTTCTGTAGTTTTTATAATATTTTGTCAATTAAAGTACACACCATTCTTAGTAACCACTATAAAAACTTCCTTTTTTTTCCTGCCAGAAATACACATACATGATGTACTTCGGTATATTTTTTTAAAATAATTTTTTTGTTTATGGTCCAACTGTTTCAAAACTAATCCTGCAGGTACCTTGTCCATTTCTGAGCACATTAACTCATTCCACCCGGACTTAAATTCCCAATTCCGCCGGACGAAAAACTCATACTGGTGACTGCAGAAAAAAACGTTTAATTAGGCAGTTCAGTGACGCTCCGATAGGCTTGCGTGCGGCAGCCTTTTGCGCCCGTAGCCAACTGTGACCGGCCGTTACTGTCGCGCTTTCACATGGTCTTGAAAACCGCCATTTTTGTTTCGTCTACATCGACTTGTCGGCACTTCCTATACATCTTTTTAAAGAGGTATGAATGCTCTTTAAAATGGCATTCTCAAAGTTTGTGTCGATTTGATATAGTTTCAGAGATATTTTGATTCAAAACTGAGGTAAATTTGAATCTGTGAGTGCATAAAATCTACTTGTCTTAAGTTTTTGAAACTTCAGTTTAATCTTTTTAACTACCTTTTCTCCCGAATGTGGTAAAAATTCAGTTAATTGAACCCGCCTGCAAGGCGCTGGGCTTTCCCCGAAAATGCATCTTTACATTCAACGCCGTTACCTGTATCTGATAACAAGAAATTGTGGGTAACGTCCCCTGCCCCCACCTTCATCCCCTCACTCTCACTGTTTCAAACGGCGCTTCATAACTTCGGCATCTCGTTTAAATCATGTCAATGCCATTCATAATAATTTGACATAATAATTGAAAATGTGTTTGGGTACCTTTTTTTATTTTGTTTTTTTTTGTTTGTTTATAAGGTGGTTGACACCAAAAAATACTTATTAATAGGGGGCATTTCACAAGCTCCAGATCCAGGGATGTAAATGGCCTCCTGAAAAATTTTCTGAAACCAACATGGCGTTCTTTGAAACCAGTTCTGACACTGCGGCGCACAGGCTATTTGTCTAACTCTAATGAACTATGATAACACATAACAACCTAATGAACTTAACTTTACTGTTTTACATCAAATATTTAAAGTAACATACCTTTTTGGGCTTAGATTATTAAGTCCATGATCTCACTGTCAAAGTATAGATCTACATAATCTAGAGAGAGATCAAGATTTCTGGACCAATATAGATCTATTCTGCATATCACAAGCCAGCACTTGCTCCTTGATCACAACATTCTCACTTAATGAACTTTTCAAAACAGACCGGTTATAGAAGATTTAGATCTAGAGTAGACCTATACTAATTTTTTAAGCAAAGATCAGCCACCACATTCAATATTTCTATATCTTTATAGAGTCAAAAAATTAAAACAATATAGATCTAAATAATTCTTTGAGAAATCCAGAAATTTGAAGAAGCCTATGTGTAACAAAATCGGTTGTTCCAAGGCACGAGACTCACAAGATTTGAAAGTTGAAATGACGTGCGAATCTTCACTAGGCCAGTAATGACCCATCTGGTGTCTTTCTCTACTTCATTCCTCTTGTTTCCTGGTTATCCTTACACTTCATAAGATCAGAAGATGTACAGTTCCCCTTTGGTCTTATTAAGAACTTCATTCAAAGTTTGCAGTTTATACTCAGCTATTTGCTTTAATCACTAAATTAGGCTAATTCTTTGAATAGGTGCTATATTGTACAGTTCTTGGTAGTCTGTTAACCCCATCTCATCCCATGGGACATAAAACGAAGAAAATATATTTTTGTACAATAATATCACTGTTTATACTTCATGCCACCTTTAAATCCTTGCTTACCGAACCATAACTGGGCACTCCATACGCACTCGGTCAGTCTAGCAGACTACGCACGCGGCGGAATTCTTCGCCTTTGTATTTAACGATTGATTGCACTTGTCTTGGTCTAATGGGTCGTGGGTAAAACTATTAAACAAAAATCACTTTCATTTTAGCTTTTAATTCTGTTGCAACAGAGGATTAGAAATAAAGGAACTTAATTGGTGTTCAACTCAATTCAAATGAACGGAGCTACCATCCACGTGTTAGTTAAGGGAAAGTCCACTGTTTTTTTTTGTTTTTTTTTATTATCTCAGAAAAGAAGTTTGGTGGTTGCCCCCATACCAAAGCCAGTGTAAGTCATGGAGGTACTAATATGTTATTAATAGATCCATGGTCTAAGTCGAAAAGATCGGGGGGCATGCTGCGCGCGCATAAGGGAATCCCCAGCCGGTGGGGAACCGAGGCAGAAATAAACATGCGTGACGTCAGAAGTGTCTGAAGTATATTGTAAATTTTAGTAATGCGGACGGGTTCGCTCATCGTGGGACGAGGGCTCGAGTCTCGTCGGATTTCACAAAAATTATTAAAAACATGGAAATGTGCACCTCCTTTAAAACCCTATGAACATGCTCGGAAACATGACGAAACAACCACAATCGTATGAAACGAAATAATTATGCTATGGAACATAAATCTTTCTAACGTCGCTGAAACACGTGTATGCCTTTGCCTAGGCCTAGATCTAGTTATAATCCGTGATCGTCAATTACGTTCGAAGATTCTAAAAGTCTGCCGACCTAGATCTACCGGGAGTTACCACCGCAAAAGATGATTGTAAGCTATGTAAAATTGAAAAAAACAACAACAGCGAAATAAAATGAAACCCCTTCACAAAATGTGTCCACTGTTCTTACTCAATGACCGCCATCGTTTACGATAGAAAAAATCGATAATGTGTGACCTACACGTGCTTACGTACTCGAGCGCATATGAACGGCCGAAGCGCGTGGACACGGGCGAAGGTGTATCATTGTAGGCCGTGACAACTTATTATGCAACATTACTAATGCCTAGTTGAGCGGGGCCGCGGCGGGGGGACGAAAGTTCTCGCGAGTTCGGGCATACCCAGTACGGCAGAACACGGTAGGGTAGAGCTACCGCGTTTACGGTTGCGCCCGTTGAATCGCTAGGTCCGGCGCTATTAACGGTAGCTATGGAAATGAATCAACGCTCGGAACAGAATTTCGCTCTCGTCTGTTCATTTTAAAAAATTTAAAAAATCGGGAGTCCGATTCTCTCGGAAATCGGAACCAGAAAGAAATTCTCGGATTTCCGAGGATTCTCGGAAGATTTACATCCCTGCAGATCTTTTTTTGTCTAAATCTACTGTAGTACTAGTAGAAGTGAAGATTCCTCTCACTGAATCTATTCTTACTTATCTAATCTAATCTGACTTAATATTTTATCACTTATTAATGCTTTGATGAGTGTGGCTACCTTCTTGTGTGATCACATAATTAGTGGGCCTGTCACTTCAGACTTTGTTGTTTTCATCTGATCTTTTTTTTTACATGAGAAGTATAATGACGTGAATGAGGACACGTTGGAGCTTGGCTATTGGGCAATGGCTGAATCAGAATTTAATTCTGTCGATTATACTGTGGGTGCAGACATGTTTTTTTGCTGATGTTATTCTTGAGTGCATAACTTTTTGTAGGTTTTGTAGCCTATCTGTGGAGAATGGCTTTTTGATGAGTGAATACCAGTAATACCATGAGCCTCTTTATTGGTTGATAAAAATATACACAGATCTACATTGAGTACCTGGGTAACATGAATATGTTTGCGTCATGGAATTTTTTGTTTAATTTTGTAATTTACATTTTAAACATTTTCAATTGAAGAAGCTTTGCCTATTAAAATCTTGTACAAACATTAATAAGCAAAATGCTGTATAACAATTGAAAATATCTTAATGGCTTGCAAAGTTATGCACATAAACATGAAATGTCACGAGAATCGATTCGTGGAAATAAAATTTGTTCCACTAAGATGTTGAATAGTCTTTGTCATTTAAATTCATGTGCAGATGGTAGCAAACAAAACAAAATAATTGCATTTACTTTGATTGGTTGCGAAGGTATGGAGTGAAGTGTGAAATTGTATGAGAATCCGATAATGGAATGTTTCAAATTTCATACTACTTCATGTTGGAAATTAATTATTAAAAATTGGCCTATTAAGATATATGACTGATTGTGTCTTTTATTTAAATTCATGTGGAGATGTTAACAAACGTAACTCTGTATGATAATAAAAATTATCTTTATTGGTTGCGAAGTTATGGACTGACACGTGTAATTTTATGAAAATCCAGCCACAGCCGCCAGTGCTAAAATTTAGCCAAAAATAAATACAGAAAAAAAATCATATCTTTGCAACAAATGGAGACATTTGAAAAATTCAAAAAGATTTGTAATCTGGGCATCAAGACTGTTGTTTTGAGCAGTTTCATGGTCTTTGGTGAAATTTGAATTTTTTCATTGAACTGCCTAGGTTTATCAAAATAAACAGAATTGGACAGAGAAACAGTGTACTGTCTTTTTGTGTCGATTCTAGTGTTTGTGATGCTAACATACTGGAGGAATGGTGAGTGTTTAGTTGTAACCAAAAAAATGTTTACTGACAAATTCACGTTTGCCACCTCTAGTTTTGACTGTAATTGCTTTAGGTGGTCAAGAGTAGCCTCAAAGTGTAGGTAATCCAATCCCCTTTCATGTGGTACCAAATATATGGGTATTGTACTTGTAATATCACTTTCATAATAATCCAAATGAAACAACAGGTCCGAACATTTTTACATAAAATCCGAGCAAATGAAAAAAAAAAAAATTATCAAGTTTTCGCTCCAAAAGCAATCAAACGAAACAAAACAGGAAGACTAGCAATTGTCGTAAAATACTTCAGCAAATAACCGTTGAGTATATAAAAATACCGGTCATAACAAATTGATGAGTGGCTCGTTTCCCCAGCGACACAACAGGAAAAAATTGATGACTGAGTTGTCGCTCCGAACGGAATGAGTTAAGCATTACATTATATTAAAAAGTATCTACGTTTCACCAAACCCATTGAAAAGAATGGCACATTTTGGCAAGGCGTCGATGAAGCAGTTCAAATTAAAAAAGAAAAGGATATTAATGTTTGGGTCTTATGAACCTGTTATCAAGAAGAGGGAAGGATTACTGTGAACAGGGTAGCCTGCAAACTAATTCCTAAGTGTTACAGAAGGTATCCTGGCCTATCAAACTGGAGATCCGGATTCACCCCCTCCCCCACCCCCCAAATTCTTTTTTTTTTTTATTCCATTCTTTTCATGTGAACAAATTTCATTGTCCTCCACATTTTGGAAGACAGTTTCGTAAATTTGGAAAATATTCAGATATATTCTCCCGTCTGATCTCACTATGAATTTTCCAAAATCCAATCAAAACCTCAAACCACAGATTTACCAAATTTTAACCTGAAACATGCCAACATACATTAATTCTCAATGAAAACAAAATATGTTTTTATAAAATTATGACTGGAAGTTTGTACTTACCTCAATGTAAAAGGCATTAGAAGAAATTTCTTTTCTGTCTCACTGAAAAATTCTGGAACAACAAAAATGAAGTCTAAAATTTTAAACAAATACATTTGTGTATCTTCATTCTTGTGCAAATAAACTGTCTACTCCAAGAATGGCCCATGTTGCTTGCCACTGTTTTAAATGAAATTTCAAAGGGCACCATAAATTGCACTATGCAGATCTTTCAGATCTTTCTGAAAAATAAGAACACATACCCTGATCTTTCTTTAAAGCAGTATCATAATTATGTAAGACTGGTAGACTCTGTACATATTAACCCTTGTCCTGCGGGAAGCCACTATATTGGCCTCCTCGTGCAACATGTGAGGCCACCATTTTGACCTATATTTTGCAAACCTGAGGGATGCCAATTTATGGTATAGCTACGCTGCTCCTTGTGTTTTGTTTATTTGGTTGCTGTGCCTATTGTTTTGGTTTTTTTTTTTTACATTAGTTTCATTTGTTTATCTATATATGTCACCCGTACTATGTCTAACAAAATGGTATCTGATTATGTCTACTATGGATGTAACTATTCATATCTATTTGACATACTAATGTAATAGTACCGACAGTCTGAAGTTGGAACTGGGGAAAATCTTAGGGAAGCTTTTAACTTTGATACTGGTTGTCATCTACATGTGAAATCAGAAGAAGGGGGCCATCTGCATATTTGAGAAGCCATTCTATGTCTGTAATAATGAAATCCAATGTAATACTAGGGGAAATGCTGTATAAAGGCATCTGTCGGTAAGTATTTCACGAGGGAAAACCGAGAGAAAAGGACCAACTTTGTTGTTGGTCGTTGTCTTTATTTGATTTTGATTGCAGAGATATTGTGTAGCTTTGGTTAACACCATGCAAAGGTAAGTGTCAATATAACTTCTACAGTCTTAGTTTAATACATTTTTGAAACATTATTTCTTTTGCAGTGATCTTATCATATTAAGTTTTTTAGATACAGAGCAGTTACTTTTAAAATTATTACAATCACAATTTTCAGCTTCTTAAAAAGGAACACTACATGCCACAATGATAACTTTAATTTATTACCTCCCTTGACGTCCCATATTCAAAAGGGAACTCGTTTTCTTTCTTTTCTCTGTGTGTGCTTGTGAGAGTGGAGCATTTATGTATCATATCTTAAAAGGACCTACAAAACTGTGAATGGTGTCTGACCAGTTGTATCAAGTATACATGCTGGACGTATGTTTTTACTAGCATTTGATGTGACCCTGCATGACACATTCCATGGCTCATGGTAACTGGTTCAGAATGCTGCTTGCACAGCTCCTTTTCACCTGTTATCTCCATGTTTCGTGACATTACACCCTCCCCCACGAACTGACTGAGTAGGCTTGCATAATTGGGCATGAAATAAACACAATGCCCCCCCCCCCTCCCTTCCCCCACAAAGGTTATGCCATGCCACTGCTATACCTTCTCTCAACTGAAACAATGCAACAAGAGACTTTCAGTTGTATGGAATTATGTATAAGGACGCATAAAGTTACAAAAAATACAGAAGGATTATGGCAAGACTGGAAATCTTTCGGACAGAGAAAACTTCTGTTAAGCTTTAGCTTAACAAAGTATATGAGGGACAGTGAAAAGTCCTTGACTGAACCCATAAGTCTTGTTATATTAAGGAAGAAGTTAAAAAACAGTCTTTAAACATTCACAAAACTGTTCAAACCCATTCCCAAGTAGGCTTGGACAAAACAGAGAGAAAGTCCTCCAGTGAATCCATTTGCACTTTTAGAGAAAAAGTTTTAAGTCTTTTCACTAGCTGTTTAAAACCCATTATATGAGGAAGAGGGAGAAGTCCTTGACAGAATCCACAGTATTAGGAAGAGAGATTCAAGTCTTAACCCACGCTGCCATTGCATAATAACCCATTCCTGTGCAGATAAGGAGAGGGAAAAATCCTTGATGGAATCTACTGGTACAATAGAAAAAAAAGATCCAAGTCTTCACATAAGCTATCTTTGGAACTTAAAATTTCATCTACATTGCATTTTCCATTCAAATGAGGAACAACCGAGGGCTAAATATGAAGTATCAAGGCAGTAGCTGTCAGGTCTAAATTCAGAAAGAAACCAATTGTAAAAGAATACCAGCAATAGAAAATCAATATCATTGTCACACAAGATGGGTTCAAGCAATCTGAAGAGGAGTGAGATCCCTACCATGTATCACTGTCTGTTTTAAAAATAGTTATTGTAAATGGTAACTGCCAGTCATTAAAGACTTCAGTCAAACAGTGTGACATTCACATAAAGTTTTATTTTGTCAACAAATAAAACAAAAGCCATATGCCCATCTTTCCCAAGGCAAGTCTGGGCCATCAGTAAGCCATAACCCAGGTACAAATGATAACTGACACCAAACCAATTTTACCTTGCAACATGATAAAGAGAATATTAACACACTTAAAGTGTGTCAATACTCATAAGTAAATAGTTCCTGTCACACTGTTTGACCCCAATTTCTGCTACAACAGGGTAACCCA
This sequence comes from Onchidella celtica, assembly GCA_963931925.1. Classification (NCBI taxonomy): domain Eukaryota; kingdom Metazoa; phylum Mollusca; class Gastropoda; order Systellommatophora; family Onchidiidae; genus Onchidella; species Onchidella celtica. Next base: position 24,800,622 of record OZ007582.1, read on the forward strand.
TTTTACTGCTGTATCACCCAGTCAATAAACAGCTCTCTTACGTCTGGAAGCCTTCATTTTGAGCTGGTAGATGATGTCTTTCTTTTTGTACACGGTAGTCCTTGTATCCAATTCTCTGCCCTATATGAAAATATAAAAATAAAAACACTGCTTATCAAAATTGTCTGTCATACATGTTATTTTCAGCAAATAATTTCATGACAGTAACATATACAGCAGGCAATGGTTAAACCGAAAAATGGCTAAAATGAAAATAGTGGTAAACCAAAGGAAAATAGAAATCCCCGATTTTCTTTCTCTTTATCTCTTTTAACAAACTTGTGCTGAACCGAAATAACCCTATTGTTAAATCAAAAAGAAAATTGCTGGAATCAATGGCCTTTCCATTGTGATTTGTTTTAGGCCAAGGCAAGTTCCCATATCCCCGAGCAGAGCAGGTTTTGTTCTCCCGTAGTGTTGGCCTACATGGGAGTAGCAGCAATACTGGAGTAAAGGGAGGGGAGGGAGGCCTATAACCGGTGCGAAATCAGACAATATTTGTATGTTGTATTTGTATAACTCTTTAATCCCATTTGGGAAATTTGCCTTTGTGCCATTGCAGCCCAGTTATAACTAGAGCAGGCACGTCGTCGCTACAGTGCAGCGCCAGTCGGCAGTGTTTTGAATTTTATTGAATTTTGCCCGGGCAGCGGTCTGTCTGACCTGCTCTTTTCGATTTCCAACTGCCAAGGTATCTTTAACGTGTGCAACGTGCACACGGGCCCTCCGAAATTTTTCATCCTTATCCGAGAAGACTAGGTACTCGATCCTACCCCCAAATAGGATCAGGGACACGAAAATATGAGAAAAATCCCAAACTTCCAACATGCCTGCACTGGCCGGGTTTTGAACCCGGGACCCTTGGCATGAGAGGCGAGCACCTTGCCCCCTAAGTGCATTGCGAGTGACCTTTCATATAAAAAGCATAACATCAGAAAGAAAAACAATACTAGTGATGGCGGACAGCGTAGTTCATGGCATCGTGTACAGAAACAAGATCAACAGGACAGCGACTCTGTACTGTTCATCCATACTCATGTCTATTTACTCCGAGACTTAGTCCACATTTGCCCGCATCCATGCTTCGTGTGTCGCTAAGACTGAGCAATTGCCCATCCTCATTCTCAATCAAAAACACAGAGAAGGCGAGGACATGTTGAGTAAGTCTCTTCATATTGATATTAGACCTGTAAGTGACTATGTCTGAACATTTTTCGCCACAGGCGGGATTATTCCCTGCTCCCCCCCCCCCCCCCAGAATTTTTAAGCTTTGCCTCTTTAAGGAAAGGAGAAAATTGCCAGCATTTACTTTAAAACATCAAATTATTTAAACTACATTTCTGAAAACATGCACAGAGTTTATATTGTTTCTAAATCCAGATAATTTTGCAAAAATATGTTGTGGGGCCTTGCCAATTAAAACCTTGAACTGATATCTACTGACCACGCCTGGCCTAGAGTTAACAGAAGTAAGAAGAAGCTTGGGGGGAGACAGAGCACTAATATAATAATTCAGAAAAAATATGAGGCGAATTAAAGTTGTAGTGCCTAGTTATTGGTTTGATTCCCATCTTGATTATTTCTCTTTGTCTTCTTTCACTCCCGCTTTGCTTTTCCGAGCACCAACTCGGCACTACAACTTTAATTCGCCTCACATGTTCTCTGCCCTAGTCCCCTAGAGTACTGGGAGAACAAATAAATTCCATATGAATGAAACAGAAACTTCATAATACTTTGCTGCTTACGTATTTGATGTAGGTTAGATCTGCATTAGATCTATAACGCCTTATATAATATCCGTCACTGTTCTCAAGCAACCCCAACTGAACTCATTCTTCGCATCACCCTCCATTTTCTTTAGGTCTGAGTTTCTATTGACACATTTTAGCACCATTGTGAACGGTCTAATCTACTTCTGACGCCGCAGTCTGAAACATTAGGTCCAATCTAATGTAGCGTCGATACAAACTTGAAAGACCGAAAGTGAAAATGCAACCATCTAATTATGTTCCACGCATGCCCATTCGCATATGGCGAAGTTGTCATTTCCGGCATTCGCAGTTTTAGTACTTCACTTCTGACTTACGACTTTCAATGCGTTTATTCGGTGTCAGAAACCTGTCAATTGCTGGCGGTCGGAAAACTGATTCACCAGCAGATTATCAGAATTCCGGCGATTATTGGAAAACTTACAGGTCTATGATATACATTCCCTTCTTAGCAGCTCTGGGACCAGTATTTTGCCCTTACATGAAAGAGATAAACATATGAGGAGATTTACCCACTATGACCTGATTTTCACTCCTTGAAAAGAACACATAAACATATGACTATACTCTAAAATGTTTTGACTGGCCATATTCAGGTTCAGCCAAATGCCGAATTATTTTTAAAAAAAGCCTTCAACTGACGCCTGAATGTGAAATACATAAATTGAAATAACTAAACTGACCTGACCGATCAATAAATGATATTCTTACCTTTCCCTCTCCTGTGCTAACCAAAATATCAATGGCATAGACTTCATGAACTTCAAATTCACAGGATTCGTGTTCCTTCCTGATGATTTAAAGTGGACATGATCTTTAGTAAACAATCACATTCATGAGGTAACAAACCCAGTTAAAAAAAACAACAACACAATTCTTATCTCTTTCAGGACGTCAGTATTAGGGGCTTCAGTCAGGTCTGGATGTAATTAATTTTTCCCCATTTTGGGAAAAAACAGCATGGTTCAGAAAAACGCTTACAGAAAAAAGGTATTGATAGTAATGTAAAATGTTATACATCAAATAAAAGAGAACTGAATGAAGATACAACAGAAATCGGCGATACATCCAAAAGCATTTTTCACTGCCGCCGATAGATTGGGGACATGTCCCAAAAGAATTAGCAAGATAGAGCTGATTATGAATGGCGATATTGATTCGGGAAATCTGATAGGGGATACTGTTTTCATCCAAAATTCTGCAAACTGATTTCAACAATCACCATATGTCGTTAAAAACTATGCTTGATGTATGTCCCGGCGTCTAATTTTCACTCCTAAAGAACTCTATCTGAAAGTATCATGTGGGGGTATGGTGTCTGTCAGACCACAGAACGTACGTATAGGAATATAAGAATAAAATTCTCTTTAGGCGTGTCATGTATCTGAGACCCCAGGACGTATGACTAAGAGTATGACCATAAATAAAACCCTCTTTAAAAATATAGTGTTTGTGAGATCCCGGGACATGCGGATAGGAATAGTGAAAATGCATGTGCGTTGGTGGGCATGCATCTGCACATTTTAAAATTATGAGAACATGGGCAATGACGTCACTGAGGACTACCTGGAATTTCAAGAACAAACTCCCAATAGTACATAATTATAAATATTTTTAATTGCTTCTGGGCCCATTAGACCCATGATGAACAGTGAAAGTTAAAGTACTTAGTATGCCTGTAGGATCTTGTGTGAATCAAGCAGTGCTAGCTTAGTTATAGTGTGTCCTTTTCAGAAACTACTTAGTGAATTTACTTGAAATTTTGCAAGCAATTAAATTTTATGCTGAACATAATGTAACTGATTTTTTATTTGTTAGACTGCAGCCTGACTTCCAAGTTTGCTTCGTTGTACCATGTAAAAAATAATTACACTAGTCAACAGCCAAATGTACCGGAGACAAAACCAGCCAATCTTTGACTAATTTTGTTTGGGTCGCTGATTATGAAGATCATATTGACTTTTGACTTTTAATATCAGCTAAAGTTTCTGAGGTACATGATTACCCCCTATTTTCAATTTCCTCATAAACTATAGAAAGGGTGCCATAAACAGCATTGGTTGCACCATATATCACATGACCGCATCAGTTGGTGTCATCTTTATATAAAGAATATGATGCAATCTATTACAACTGCATCACTCCGTATTTGACCCAAGGGATTACCTTTGAGATAAATATTGTTTGAATGGTGTATGACACCTCCCTTTTCAAGCATCAAGTACAGGTTTCGTCTTACTAAAATGCCACGTCATTGTCTAAATAATCCTGATGATTTCTGTTACATCTATGGAGACTTCACCCCTAAATCGCAAAAGTGTCAGGCGACCTCAACAATTAAGAAAGCATATCATCTACATTTTGGCTGTAAGTTGGGTGACATTTTGGAAGGCAAGGAAAAGGTGGCATGGGGAGCATTCAAAATGGTGACAAACAATTTTCTTGGAAGAAAACGAACCAAAATTGTGAAGAAATTATTAAAAATCTGAACAAAGATGCAGTACAAGTTGTTTTTAGATCTACTTTTCTTTCATTTTTAAAACTCAAAGGCTGGCTTGAATTTATAAAAGGGGCAATAAAACTTAAGTTATTGCACTAGAGTGACAAATCTAACATTAGAATGAAGTTCTTTCCATTTTTGTATCTTTTGACAGAGATGCCACCCTACAAAAACAAAAACCTGAATCAGGCCCCCCAAAAAATCTGAATCTGGGGGAGAAAAAACCTGTTGGGGTGCGAATGACGGTAAAAACCAAATGGTACCAGTTCTGGACCTACATTTTCATGTTATTTTTTTCTTGGTCACATCAGAATAAGCTGAAAATCATCTTAAAAAACTTACATTATTTATAGTTCATTTCAACCATATCTGCATTAGATCTATAACGCCTTAAATAATATCCGTCACTGTTCTCAAGCAGTTTGTCTTGATCTTGGTCAAAACTGAAAAAGAACCCTCTCCAGAAAAGCACTGTGGCAACCTTATCTTTGCTCTGGAGCTGTTTTTTCCCACAAGTATTTTGGTTAAGAGCTGCCTTGACAAGTTGGGATTTGAATGCCAAAATTCACAATTTTTGCTTATTCTGTGCTGCTGAGTGTTTTCCCACTCCCAATCTCATGTTTTAATTTGGCAATTTGTGCCCATGCAATGTGAACCTTAAGCTGAGGATATTCAACTCGAACGTGAAGTCAGTCCTGTTGTATGGATGTGAGACTTGGAATGCGTCCCAGGCCTGCATAAAGAGAATCCAAGTTTTCATCAACAGATGTTTGAGGAAGCTACTTAAGATCAGATGGACAGACAAGGTCAGCAATGAAATTGTTTGGAAAAGAACAAGACAGAGCCCAGTCAGAGAGGAAATTGGTAGGAGGCGATGGAGATGGATCGGCCACACTCTCAGGAGGCCAGGAAACAGCATTGTCACGAGCAGAGTTAGGGTCTTGGGGATGTTACGACTGCACGAGAGGCAGCTAACTCACACTCGGACACAACCACACAAGAAAAGTACTAAATAACTAGAGCGTATATATGTCAGGCCGGTCAGGCCATAGTTTACATAAATATTAATAACAAAACAAAAGACAATAGAGGTATATATTCAAACCAAAAACTCTAATTAATAACTTAACCAATGATATTCATGTAACTATGGAGGTACTGCAATCAATAGTAAATAGGTATATTATACGAAACTGGATATCAATTTAAAGTGACAGTTGAGTCGCCACTGGCCAGTCGCCAGGCAAACTCTCCATAAATCATATGGGCTTAAATGTTAGGAGAGCCCAGTACGTTCAAAGCCTACAGAAGCACTCTTCGGCTTGTAGGTAATTTAAGCAGTTGCCAAAAGACTATTTTATGCACAATCACTATTCAATTCATCAACAATGTGCTATATTATTCCAATCATACTATGGCAATAGATCTATCATACAGGACACTCGTGGTCGAGTGCCAGCTGGGGTTTCCTTAGTCTTCCTATGAGGCTGTAGTTCTCTCTCTATCTCCGATCTCTATTATATTTGAATAATTAAAATATATTACCATTGCTCACGCCTACTGAGAGGCGCGAACATCAAAATAGCGCAGCGTGGGCTTTCAAAGGTCAGCCCACTCAGACCTTTCTTTCTAGAGCTCAGTCAGTCCGTTAGCAAGGACTTCTTAGTCTTCAGACCACACAGTTCAGGTACTGGCCAACCGGAGATACTTCACGAAACGATGCTTCTCTCGTCTGTATTCACCAAATCTGAACGTTACACGATGTTATATACTATCTAACTACCCAGCGTGCTAGTCCGCTGGCCCAATTAGTTCAGCTATCTCATAGGTCGAAACCTCCCACCATTTTAACTGTAGTAATACGTCTGCACTATTCTACCAGCCAGTTAACGTGCAAAACTTGTCTAGTCATACTTAACAATGTCAACTGTCCCCACCTTGTTTCACCCCTACTCCATTACTTATTAATCACGAACATTAAAACCGACAAGCGTGACTCCAGCAGTTTAACTTTACATTTATTTACTCACCAACTATAATTTGGCGAGGACCGTTCAAGGCCACCAGCCAATTTCTCATGGCCCTGGTAAACAACAACAACTCACTCTCTGCGTGAGTTTTAACAATATCCGAATCATGACATATCCCCCACCCCAGTTAAAATTTGCAATTTTAACGATATAAATTATTATCGTAAAGGGAAGGCATGAGTCGAGAAATTGCTCGAAAGGTTAACTTAACTAAGAATACTAGGTAATAACTAAGACTAGTACTAAAGTTGAAAAAAACCTACAGGACGGGTATCATTGATGGACAAAACTTCATGAAAATCTTAAGGCTCCGTCCAAAAGTATATATCTCTCTGAGGATTAAATCTTACCTCTAAATAGGTAGACATTAACAATCATAACTCTAAAATTTTAGAGTACAACACTGATCCTGTGCGAATGTCATCAGGAATGCATACATACAATGAATAATACTCAAGAAAAGATAACTATAGTAGCATCGATGGCATTAGTGGATCTGGACTCCTGGTCTGCCATGACTTCTCGTCCTCGACCCTGGGCAACAACGTCTGGTGTGGCCAAAATACGGGTCGACGTCAGTAAAATAGCTGTTGGAACAAAGGAAAGCACAGGGGTAGGTGAAAAGTGTTCACAATGGGTGAACAATATGTGATACCATCCCTCGGTCTCTGAATGAGGTGCTAATCAGTATCCAACGCCAATACATATGACAGACTAAAATACAACAAGATTAAGGTAACCGTGATAATAGGTCGGCATGGACATTATCTCCACCAGGAATGGCCTTTATAATGAAGCGGTATTCCTGAAGGGCCAGACTCCATCTGGTCAAACGAGCGTTCTTGGCTCGGTTCGATTTTAAAAATAACAACGGTTTATGGTCTGTCTCGATGACGAATTCTGTCATAAGTAGGTAGCGGGAAAACGCGTCTACGGCGTATACAATCGCCAGGCATTCTCGCTCTATAATAGCGTATCTCTGCTCTCTCGGAAGTAATTTCCGGCTAGCGTACATACAAGGGCGCAATAAGCCATCTCTTTCCTGAAGCAAAACAGCTCCAATTCCCTGGTCCGACGCGTCAGTTCGGACGGTGAAGGTGCGCCTAATATTCGGTAGTATAAGCAGCGGCGAACTGGAGAACAGTTGCTGCACTGTCGCGAGCGCGGTGGCGCACTGCGTATTCCAGGTAATTTTGTTGGGTCTGTCTTTTCTTGTAAGATCGGATAACGGGGCCGTAAGGGCCGAAAAATTAGGAACAAATTTCCGATAATAGCTTAAGAAGCCTAACAGGCTACGAACCTGCTTCTTAGTATGAGGAGCCTGGAGTTTTAAAATCTTACTTATCTTACTGTCGTCCGGTGTTTGGACGCCTTTGGCGATAGTATGTCCCAGAAAGTTAATCTGCGTATAACCCAGGAAGACTTTGCTAGGCTTAGCTGTAAGCCCGGCATCTCGAAGTTTACTAAGCACTTGACGAAGTGCTTCTAAGTGGCCTTTCCAATCCGTATGGAAAGCGCAAATGTCGTCAAAGTAGCTTAGGACGCATGGTGTCTGCTGCAATAGGATGTTCATCATCCTCGCAAATGTCGCTGGTGCCGTTACGAGACCGAATGGCATGAATCTCCATTGCATGAGACCCATAGGGGTCTGAAACGCTGTGTACTGTTTACTGGCCTCTTCCATTGGGATTTGCCAGTAGCCTTTAGCCAAATCTATTTTCGAAAACACGGACGACTCGGCCAATCGCGCAAATAGATCTTCCTGATTCGGGATAGGTTCAGCATCGTAAATGGTTAGAGCGTTAAGCTTCCTGTAATCGATACAAAATCTAACGGAACCGTCTGTTTTCTTTACTAGTACAATCGGCGAGCAGTAAGGGCTCGTCGAGCGCTCAATGACTCCTAAGCTGAGCATCTTTTCCACCTCGGACTGTATGGTGTCGTGCGCTTGCAGCGGGCGCGGGTAGGGTTTGACAAACACGGGTACGTCCGAGTGCAACCGGATGACGTGTTGAACTAAGGATGTTTTACCCGGCAAATCAGTGAATACTGGCGAAAACTCCCGAACAAGATTCATGATGTCCTGTGTCTTACTTTGATCCAGCTCTGGATTGATATTAACGGAAGTCGCGTCCTCTGTGGCTTGCAAGGATAGGAGCGATCTTGTCATAGATAATGGCTCCCGGTCGTTGTCATCGATAGTGACCATCGCTGCGTTTGCTTGGGCCACAACATGGCATGAATGATCGTGATGAGTTTGATCATCGGTAAGATACTTTTTCAACATATTAATATGGTACACCTTATCGTTACCACGTATGGTAATGAGATAATTAACTCTCGAGAGTCGCTTTTTAACTAGAAAGGGGCCTTTCCAAGTGAGGAGTAGTTTGTTATTCGTTTCTGGTAACAGCACCAATGCCCGATCTCCGACTGACAGGGTTCTTAACCGACTACCCTGATCGCGATATCCTATAAATGACCTGGTCCGTACGCATGCAAATTGTCGAGCCAGGTCGCATGCATTAACTATTCTATGTCGGAGATCGACTATGTACTGATACGCGGATCGCGTATCAGGAACGTCGGTATCAGAACCGGCGTATAAATCGCGTAAAATGGCCATCGGGCCACGTGGTTTTCGACCGTATAACAGTTCAAACGGGGAAAAACCCGTTGTCGCATTTGGGAGTTCCCTATATGCGAACAAGATGGCCGGAAGTCGACGGTCCCAGTCACCAGGTCTATCGGCGGAAACGCGTGCCAGCATAGTTTTCATGGTGGCATTCCAGCGCTCGCAACAGCCATTGGACTGTGGATGGTATGGCGACGTAAGTTTCTGCCTAATGCCCGTGAGTTCCAATACTTTCCTGAAAAGGTCAGAGGTGAATTGCGGACCTCTATCAGATAATAATTCGGACGGGAATCCGACACGTGTGAATATGGTCACCAATGCCTCGGCGACGTGATCGGCCGATATTTCCTTTAAAGGGACAGCCTCAGGCCAACGGGTGGCATAATCGATTACTGATAGAATAAACCGATGGCCTCTATCCGACTTCGGTAATGGCCCGACGATGTCGACGGCAACTCGCTGAAATGGAGTGGAAACCGGCGGCATCTCTTGTATAGGCGCCCGCGAAGTTTTTCCTTTGAGGGTTCTTTTCTGGCATGTATCGCAACGCGACACATAGCTATTTATGTCCCCGTAAACCCCGGGCCAAAAAAACTGAGACAGGACTCTCGATTTTGTTCTCGCTTTGCCTTGGTGGCCCGCCAATGGCGTGTCGTGCGCGAGGCGGGTGATGTCTCGGCGAAATGATCTCGGTATGACCAATTGCAAAATAGTTTCGCGCTTTCCCCGAAAAACGCGATATAGGAGGTCGTCTTTAAGGCAGAACCTGGATGTATCCGGGTTGTCCGGATGAATCTTAGCAAAGAGGGGCTTTAGTGATGGATCTGTGCGCTGTTCGTTACGAAAAATCTCGGGGGTTACATCCAAATCGACGACAGGCGATCGTAATGTGTCGTCACTCTGGCGACGCGATTGTTGTCTTGTCGTGACACATGCAATGTCGTTATCATCCCAAATCCCGAGTTCGCAATCGGAGACGTCCTTTAAGTGGGGAATATTCCCAATGATTAGGTCGGCGACCGGATTTGGTAGCACGCAGGCCGTGACAACACCAGTTATAAACGGTGTGTCAACATATATTTCCGCCAAACGAAAATGTTCAACTGAACCACCAAAAGTAATGCAAGTCGCATCGCGATCCAGGAGTTGTGCAGGACGGACCAGGGATTCACGTACACCGACGGTCGTACAGCCTGAATCTCGCAATACGGATGCTCGTATGGCGTTTACTCGTCCCTCATACAATGTCAGCGCGCCTCGCTCGTGGAGGGCGGACATCACTGGAATAACTTTATCTACGGTTTCGGCATTCCTAGTTCTGTAACCGCGGTTTTCGGTGAATGCTACAGAGCATGCATTTGCCGCATCTAATCTAACTCTGCATTGTCGCGCAATGTGGCCTCCGGCGCCACATCTATAACAGTAGACTGGATTATCATCCCTTCGAGGTGTACCTCGATAAGAAGGAAATGTGGGCGCTTGATAGTATTTGTTACGCGGTCCTCCGGTAGGGAAAGGACGTGTATATCGGGGTTCCCAGTCCCGAGAAAATTTATGGGGATTCGGTTGCCTCCTGCTAACCGGCGGCTCGGACCGTGGACGAACCTGCGGCGACTGTCGAAAGGGCTGTCTTGATTGTCTCGACGGTACCGGTGTCTTAGTAGCAGCGCCGGCGTAACACGGTTCGTTTACTTTAGCTTTAGCTAACGATCGATTAGGGTGAGCTGCAGCATACCGTTCCGCTATCGATGTTATCTCGACGGTAGTTTTGGGGGCTTGTTCCTTAAAATGCGCCACCAGGTCCGTGTGGCAGGACATATATATTTGGTCTTTAATTATCAAATCATATAGTTTCTTATAGTTTCCCTCTTCCACACCGGCCAACTCAGTCCAACGGCTGAGTAGGTGGCGGAGGCGGTCCACGTAAGTAGAGAAATTCTCAGATGCCTCCGGCTTGCAATCGCGGAAACGCTTATGAAATCCATCTTCCGTATGTTGGAAACGCTTTAATAGCGCGGTCTTTAGAATGTCATAGTCCCTAGCGTCATCAATAGTGAGGCTATGGAAAACTTCCAACGCTCTCCCTGTCAAAAGATTGGCGAGGCATGACGTGTACTCACTACGCTGCCATCCCGCGCAAACGGCATGGAGTTCGAAGCGGTGTAGGTAGGAATCAATACGATCAACCTTATCATTAAAGGTTGGCAATTTAGGCTTCGTTTTATTATTGGAAGTAACTTCCGGAGCCCCGGTAGGTTGGGCTTGCTTCGCTTCTAACTGTTTCAAAGCGAGCTCGTACTCTCTTTGAGCCTGTTTTTCCGCGCGTTCCGCGGCTCTATCTTCTCGTTCCGCGGCTTTTTCTTCTCGTAATATCTCCGCGGCTTTTTCTTCTCGTAATCTCTCCGCGGCCTTTTCTTCTCGTAATCTCTCCGCGGCCTTTTCTTCTCGTTCTTCTTTCAGTTTCTGGTCTACCCAAGAAGCACGCTGAGCTTCCGGTATGCCAAATGATTGGGCCAGTTCCAAATATTTCTGTAGTTCGGCCATGATATCGGTCGATAATACGATATAATAATGTCCTAATCGAGGACAGCTCCTGAAAAATCTCCAACTTTATTCTCCCTTGAAGCAATTTATCAATTGCACTCTGCGGGTGCTCGTTCCTGCAGTATGAACGAAATTAACGAAATCAACAACAAACTGTACGTCTTAGTCAACCAAGTAGTGGTTGAGCTATCTCAGTGATCACTTAACTCCACTTATTTCTCCTAATCCTCAAGCAGTGAGTCTACTGCTTCCGTGATTGGTCGTTACTAACGATACCAATGTAATATTCCCAGTGTATTTTCCGTACACTCCTAGCAGCGTTCCCTCTGCTATAAATCGGAATAAATCAATATTCACGATATGAACTTCCTTGGCTATACCAGCCTAACAACTCTAATATCCAGATTATCTCTCAACGTGCCCTAGACACGTGATTTATCCCAGGCAATAATATAGCAAGTAGGAATACAAAATATAATAATGCAACACTATAATGGAAAAGAATTACATGGAGAGTAAGACGAGACTAACAGAAAGAACAAACGACAACAGACCTGACTAACCTGAAACTATGTACAGAAAGGTAAGAAAAAGAACAGGAGAGACGTCTTCCTAAAATACGAGGAAGATAGAACGCTAACAATCTATACGAATAACAGGTCCCTACAGAACTATTCAAGGCAAAGCGTATCTCCTATCCGTTTTAAACGCCATCTAGATCTGCTAGTCTGGCAAAAAGAGGTATGCTAAGTCTCGATCCCTTCCAACCACCCACCTATCTAATCTAACACAAAAGAAAAAAATAATGCCTGTCAAAAGTAGGGGAGCTGGAACGACGAACCCCTCAAACGAAGACAAATACAGATGGTTCACTTAACTGGGCAAAATGGACTGGCTCTTTCCTTTGGTCCACAGCGCTGGTCTTGTCTTTTCCTGATGCTAGCTGTCAGTCCCTCGTAGTGGTCCCAGGATCAATGACGAGAGGACATGCCAGACATGTGGGGGAGAAACAAAAACAAAAAAATCAGCAGTATACAAAACTATAAACTACAAAAATTACATAAATAACAGTGGAGTCTTAGAGTGGTAGACCTGCAGCTGTTGACGGGGTCCTCTTCCGATGATAGTAGTGTTCTCTAGATGTCAGAAGGTGACGGGTCCTCTTCAGATGTCAGTGGGGTCCCCTCCAGATGTCACGAGCAGAGTTAGGGTCTTGGGGATGTTACGACTGCACGAGAGGCAGCTAACTCACACTCGGACACAACCACACAAGAAAAGTACTAAATAACTAGAGCGTATATATGTCAGGCCGGTCAGGCCATAGTTTACATAAATATTAATAACAAAACAAAAGACAATAGAGGTATATATTCAAACCAAAAACTCTAATTAATAACTTAACCAATGATATTCATGTAACTATGGAGGTACTGCAATCAATAGTAAATAGGTATATTATACGAAACTGGATATCAATTTAAAGTGACAGTTGAGTCGCCACTGGCCAGTCGCCAGGCAAACTCTCCATAAATCATATGGGCTTAAATGTTAGGAGAGCCCAGTACGTTCAAAGCCTACAGAAGCACTCTTCGGCTTGTAGGTAATTTAAGCAGTTGCCAAAAGACTATTTTATGCACAATCACTATTCAATTCATCAACAATGTGCTATATTATTCCAATCATACTATGGCAATAGATCTATCATACAGGACACTCGTGGTCGAGTGCCAGCTGGGGTTTCCTTAGTCTTCCTATGAGGCTGTAGTTCTCTCTCTATCTCCGATCTCTATTATATTTGAATAATTAAAATATATTACCATTGCTCACGCCTACTGAGAGGCGCGAACATCAAAATAGCGCAGCGTGGGCTTTCAAAGGTCAGCCCACTCAGACCTTTCTTTCTAGAGCTCAGTCAGTCCGTTAGCAAGGACTTCTTAGTCTTCAGACCACACAGTTCAGGTACTGGCCAACCGGAGATACTTCACGAAACGATGCTTCTCTCGTCTGTATTCACCAAATCTGAACGTTACACGATGTTATATACTATCTAACTACCCAGCGTGCTAGTCCGCTGGCCCAATTAGTTCAGCTATCTCATAGGTCGAAACCTCCCACCATTTTAACTGTAGTAATACGTCTGCACTATTCTACCAGCCAGTTAACGTGCAAAACTTGTCTAGTCATACTTAACAATGTCAACTGTCCCCACCTTGTTTCACCCCTACTCCATTACTTATTAATCACGAACATTAAAACCGACAAGCGTGACTCCAGCAGTTTAACTTTACATTTATTTACTCACCAACTATAATTTGGCGAGGACCGTTCAAGGCCACCAGCCAATTTCTCATGGCCCTGGTAAACAACAACAACTCACTCTCTGCGTGAGTTTTAACAATATCCGAATCATGACAAGCATCGCGAAGAAGGTATTGGATTGGAATCCCCAGGGCAAGAGATCAAGAGGAAGGCCGCGCGGAACGTGGAGAAGAGCCAGAGAAAATGATGTGCAACGAAGCGGAAAGACTTGGAATAATGTAAAGAGGCTGGCCCATGATAGAGAGGGATGGAAAGTGTTTGTTGGTGGCCTATACCCTGATCCAGGGTGAGAAAGGCAATGATGATGATGAATGTGAACCTTCTCCATGTGGATTGGATTTAACCCTAGTCCTGCGGGAGGCCACTATATTGGCCTCCCCGCGCAACACGCGAGGCCGTTATTTTGTCCGACGCGCTTAACCGCGGGTCCTGCGGGAGGCCACATTTTTGTATAGCAACGGTGCGCCTCGCGCTTTGGTTATTCGGTTGCCAAGGCTGTCGTTGTTGTTTTTTCACGTTTTTTTTTCACACTATTTTCGCGTGTTTATCTATCCTGTCACCCCTACTATATCTAACAAAATGGCATCGTCCGATTACGTTTATTACGATGCAACTATTCGTCATACTCGTGTAATAGTACTGACGGTCCGAAGTTTGAACTGGGGAAAATCTTGGGGAAACTTTTACTTTGATGCTGGTTGTCGTCTACATGTGAAATGAGAAGAAAGGGGCCATGTGCGTATTTGAGACGCCGTTCTACGTCTGTAATTATGAATTCCGATGTAATGTTAGGGCATGCTGCATAAAGGCGTCTGTCAGTAGGTTTTTCATCAGGGAAAACTGGGAGAAAATGACCGACATTGTTGTTGGTCGTTGTTTTTGTTTGATGTGGTAATTAGAGAGATACTGTGTTCCTTTGATTAAACCGCTTTTCAGTACATGTATGTGCTCTACGACTTGGAACTGGAAATCAAATCTCTCGCTAAAACTAACATTATAGCAAGTGAACGCTTTACATAGTAGAGGAGGGAGAAGGCAATGTCACGATACATGTGGTTAGTAAATTAAGCGAATGGCTTAAAAAATAATTTGTTCACCTGAATGGCCTGACATAGGGACAGAAGAAAGCGCAGAGGTCTGGGGAACATGATAAAACATGTGCTAAACGGCATGTAAATGCAGAAAATTCTTGATTTGGGGCCTTCCATTTCACAATAAAACCTACTGCATATCTTCACAAGTACTTTATCCAAATATCATAGGGATCCCTTACGATTTATCCACCACTATAATTGTTGTTATTGCGTCCTGGAGTATACGCGATACAGGTGTTCACACGGACCCGAGTGACCCGACCGCCGAGGTTATCGGCAACACGCGAACGATCGGCTGACTGGTCGCTGGCTATCCCCGCACAGGGCGTTACGTGGACGAGTTCACTCAACGCAGGACGAGGGTTAAGAAATCTAGGTCTAGACAAGTTTAAAATTGATTCCTCCTTCAGTCACAATCGCCGCCAAATAAATTACTTTAGACAATACGTCTATCCATAGATCTTGTAAGGCCTCATTCCTGCACCACCGTAGTTGCTGCCAGGTAAATCACTTAAATCTAGACTTATGTGATATCTTGTTAGGCTTAAATTTGAAGGAAGGGTCATAAATCTAGCTAGGTTTAGAAATATGTGAATGTTCATGGGAAAACCCGGCATAAGTCGGCAACATGACATTTTGAGTTCTGTACATATAATAAAAGATAAGACATTTCTGATAAACTGAAGTCAGTGACCCCTCTAAAACAAGAATTTGAGAAAACGGCATTTAACCCTAAAAGTGGCAATAGCTAATTGACCAAGTAATATTGGAGTGATTGCTGTTAGGAGACCGCAGTCTAATAACTATGCAGTTATAGAGATCATAGTGAGTAGTGTTCACTGCTCATCTATAGTTTACCCTGTAACATGCCACGGTCCCCTAGCAACAGCCAAATCGGAAGTTTTTGGATCTTGTTAGGAGACCGTAGTCTAATTACAAAGCCGTTATAGAGATCATAGTGAGTAGTGTTCACTGCTCGTCTACAGTTTACCCTGTAACATGCCACGGTCCCCTAAACAACAGCCAAGCTGGAAGTTTGTGTCTGCCCCATATTTTCACTTCAAACCCGTTTTTTTCAAAATCAGCTCTGCTGACTTATACCGGGTTTTCTCATGCACACTCACATATAACACTTAGACTTAAGTAAGGGCAAATAGATCTATGCAGTTACTTCTGGAATTGCTGCCATGCAGAACGGTTTATGGTAAACAGAGTGTAAACTATGCATGTAGCAAGTGATCAAATACCTGAACAGCACAAAACAAGCGATAAGAAAGTATTAGTAACTGCCGTTTTATTCACAAAATGACCGCAATATTCCGATCCGGCCTGTTTTGTAAAAGCTATAATTAAAAACTAAAATTCAGAAAAAATAAAACGCTGATTGTGGGAAGTAGTAAATAAAATCGGAATACCGGCCTTGCCAATTGGGAAACAGGAATTATACCCGTTTTTCAAGAAAAATCGGAATGAGTCCAATCAAATCGGAATGGGTGGCATCTCTGTTTTGACAGGAGTGAAGCTGGGTTGATGTATGATATTCTAGCTGCTTGAATCAACTCTTGCACTAAAAACATTTGTTTAGTATCTCTTATGCTGACAGGTTGTTCCTTTTGAAACACCAGGTAATGTGAGCTCACCTGTCAGGTGCAAAGCTAAGAGCAGTGGTCCTCATAAAAACCAAGACCTCAAACCCAACTCACCTGTCACTGCCAACAGCATAATGTTTTAGTTTGGCAGCCGGACGGTTGTTTTATGTGCAAGATTCTATAGGAATCGGCACATTTCATCTCCAGTACAAAAGAAAAAAAATTTTGTTGACAGACCAGTGTTACCAGCAAAAGCATCAATGATTTAACTTAAAAAAGCAAATTTTATCGTTTACAGAACAACAAACTCACCGCACTGCCTTATCTTTATGGAGGAGCTCAACTGGATAAACTGGTTCATATGTATGCCTTGATTAGTTAACCCGCGTCCCACCCTGAGTGAACTCGTCCACGTAACGCTCTGTGCGGGGATAGCCAGCGGCCAGTCAACCGATCGTTCGCATGTTGCTAATAACCCCGGTGGTCGGGTCAATAGGGTCCTTGTGAACACGTGTATCGTGTATAATTTAGGACGCAATAACAACAATAGTGGTGGATAAATCGTAAGTGACCCCTATGATATTTGGATAAAGTACTTGTGATGATATGCAGTGAGTTTTAATGTTAAAAAACCAAGAATTTTCTGCATTTACATGCCGTTTAATACACGTTTTATCATTTTCCCTAGACCTCTGCGCTTTTTCTGTCCCTAAGTCAGGCGAATAAATTATTTTTAAGTCAGGCGCTTAATTTACTAACAACATGTATCGTGGCATTGCCTTATCCCTCCTCTACTATGTAAAGCTTCCACGTACTATGTTGTTAGTTTTACTTTTATTTCCAGATCGCAGAGCACATACATGTACTGAAAAGCAGTTTTAATCAAAGCAACACAATATCCCTCTAATTACGACATCAAATAAAGACAACGACCAAAAACAAAGTCGGTCATTTTCTCCCAGTTTTCCCTGATGAAAAACCTACCGACAGACGCCCTTATGCAGCATGCCCTAGTATTACATCGGAATTCATAATTACAGACATAGAACGGCGTTTCAAGTATGCACATGGCCCCTTTCTTCTCATTTCACATGTAGACGACAACCAGCATCAAAGTAAATTTCCCCAAGATTTTCCCCAGTTCGAACTTCAGACCATCAGTATTATTACATGAGTATGATAAATAGTTGCATCGTAATAAACGTAATCGGACGATACCATTTTGTTAGATATAATAGAGGTGGCAGGATAAACACGTGAAAATAGTGTGGGGAAAAAAAAAAACGTGAAAAAAAACGACAGTCGCGGCAACCGAATAAACAAAACGCGAGGGGCAGCGCTGCCATACAATATATTGGCCTTCCGCTGGACCCGGTTTGATGTGGGTAGGCCACAATATTGACCTCGCGTGTCTCACATGTTGTGCGGGGAGGCCAATATAGTGGCCTCCCGCAGGACGAAGGTTAATAAATCACTTGTCAGACATAACTGTCAGTCACCATTAAAAAACAAAAAAGTGCATTACCTCTGAGCTTCAGATGGATTCTGTATAAATGCTTTTTCCCCATCAATGATGTGCCTTTTCAGTTGATGAGACAGCATGCCTGCAAATACAAAAAAATGTGTTCTGAGCCTACATGAGTGTCACACCCAGAATGTTTTCAGTTTTGGTGAGAGAAAGCGGCAGAATCATACTTCAAAGAAGATTCAATCTTCAAAACTTTGGCATAAGTGGCCTGGGGCATGGTTTATTGAATAAATATACTGTGTTAATTATTTTTATACAAAATTCACTTGCACTACAGCCCCAGATCAATGCTCTGACTTGGGTGCATGTTACAGCAGACACTACACAGCCTTTGTTCCGACTATGTCCCATCGGTGTCTCATGCTTGGGGGGTGGTTTGTTGTTGTTTTGCTCTGAATTTCAACCTCCAACAATGTTTGACCAATGTGGACAGCAGCGCAATCAGGGTATTCATTTGACACTCCCACAATCCTGCACTCCTGAACAGTTTGAGTCCCCTGAAAAAAGTTGAGGTGCAGGGCACTTTCATGTGAGTGATGGCTTTACCACGATCCAACATCCCTGATCAAACCCTGATCCGAATATGTTGAGTCCAGGCTTCTGCTCTATGCATACATGCTGTGCCGGTATGACTATACACCATCTTCATGATTATGTTTTTTATGACCCTTGAGAATTCTTTTCTTCAGGAATATGTCATTGAATTAAATGATATGGGGCACTTCCCATTTTTCTTTCATTTTGGCATATTTTTTAATTTTTGCCATGGTTTTCAAAGATTTTTTCTTTCTTTCTTTTTTTTTAAACTTTGCACGGTTCTTGGTTCAAGGTCAGAATCCAATCAAACCTGCATCATAGAAAGCTTTAATCATAACCACACAAGTTTAAAAGCTCGAATACAAAGGAATGATTTCCCTGTCACTCACCTTCAATGGGTTTGCATTTGAAATCTTCTGTTACTTTCTGGATGCCATCTGTGGCTGAATAATTCTGTTAGGACAAAGAACAAATTTGTAAATAAAAAGCAAAGATGCAAGGGCAACAATATCCGTGGACGTGTTATTAAAAGGCATACCATCCTGATGTCTGAAAAATCAAAATTCTGAAAGACATCTAGACGGATGGATTATGGGGACCTGTATCATTTTTTCTATTTATAGGTCTATTTCCACTCTCACTTCAAAATGCTGAGTGATATTTAAATTATGAAAATTGAAGTATATTAATATTATAGTACATAAATTATATATATAATAATTATTTACCAGTGTTCCCTCAGTTCAAATCTTTTACAGCATAAGATACAAATGTTATTGCCAAACTGACCAGCCTACACAGGAAATGAATGAAAACAAAGGGAAGGTTTTAAGAAGAAAAAAAAAAAGTCTTTATCAGTTTTAGAAATTACATGAAAACATCTGAGTTTGAGTTCCACAGGCTATGCACCATATGCAGGGATTTTTATTTCAGTCAGCGAAAGTCATTCTGAACTGAAAAAAAAAACCAATTATAAAAATTTCATACACACATGTATTAGACCCCCGAGTATTTTTGAGTTGTCTTTTGGATCTATACTATATACATTTGTGGACTTGAGATTTTTGGTTGCAAAAGGCTTTTGAACCACTCAACACTCAGACTTCAAATTGTATATGGTGCATCAGTATGGATGTAAGGTTGCACAGTTTTTAATAGAAGTCTCAAATCGGTGTAGTTTTTTTAATCGGAAATTTATTGTTTCGCCATCATTTAGATCTATTTCGAGTCATTTTAAGGTTTCGTTATCACTTCCTGCGATGTGTCCACTATCAAAAACACCAACCCGTGCGCAAATCATGCTGTTGTACGGGATGCGCAGGGTGTCAACTCACAAAGGCAGAGCAGTAAGACTTATTTAAAAACAAACAAACAAAAATAAAATAAACAAAGGGGAACAGGCCAGATGAAGCAGGTCCATAATAACCACCCAGAACTGAAACCAATATTCAAACCAATTTATCCCAGGCAGGGCCGGGGATCTCAGCTAGTAGAGCTATATTTTCATTGTTAATTTTTCAAAATTTCAGATATTGGTTGATTTGAAGCCTCACAATGATTTTTGCAAAAAACCCTTCAAAATGGCTGGTCTCTGACAGCCGTAAAATGCTAAAAACGCTTCTGTGAGTTAATGGGTACTAGTATACGGTCTAAAAGTCCAACAAATGGGCATGGGAGTGACTGTGGCATATCAGGAACAGCTGGTGCTACCTTTTTATCCAGATATAGATATAATTCAGCAAAAAGGAAGAGGTCCAGTAATACTAGAAAGTGATAAGCCTAGATAATACTAGATCTACATCTAACAAGAATACTACAACGAAAAACAAACATTACTAACAAAGCTTTAGATCTAAAATCATTTTTAGTTTCACACTGTTACAAATTTACCAGAGTTTTTGTTCATAAATTACTTTACTAATATGCTGCATATGACCTGTTGCCAACGAAGGAGCATTCATCACTCTATAAGCCAAGCTAATACTAACACAATATGCCCAACTGTAATTTCAGTTTCTGGTTGGACTCTATTTTTCCACCATACCTAATTAGACAAAATAGCTGGGGAGGTCATGTGACTGAAATGCAGCAGTGACCATTCCATATGATGTCTTGTCCACTTGTGAGTAAATGTTGAAAATTTGACTGCCTTATCTTCATGACTTTTATAGTAGTGATTTTTTAAAAACACATGTTTAAGAATTTCTTTACTGTGCCCCAGTATTTATAAAAAGGAAAACAAGTTTTGTTGACTGAATGTGTTATGGCCAAGTTGATTGCATGAATTTCAGTACTAAAGACAGGGGCTTTAAATTTAGTCACATGAATTTCAGAATCTGGCACCTCACACCATGGTCTTTGGAGCTGTCAAGGGCCTGTGTAGAAGGTATTTATTGATCACTTCTTTATATATTTGCTGGTATGTTTCCGGCAGGGTATTCTTTGGACATGCTGCATGAACTAAAAATTAAATGTTTGGTTTGTGTTTTAGCCATGGAGGAATGGCAGGAAATGGGTCATCTTCCACCTCATTCGGTTGAATTTCAGCTTTTGCAGGCAAAAACTGAATGTTAGGCAAAAAGGAGGGGTGACACCTGGAGCAGCTTCAAACCTTTGGATGTGTGTTGTGTTGAAGACTAAGCAGGAATGTCTGAGTGTTAAAATAATTTACTCCATATTGAAGAAAGGGTTTGTCTCTTATTCAGATACAAATGGTTCATTTGCCTCAACATATGGTCTTTCAACTGGAGAGATGCAGACAGCACCCAGTCCTTGGTGAGGTAAAGGGTCTGGCATTTTTAGGCATGACAGTTTAGCTGATAATACAGTAATCTAGTTTTGTATCTGATCTGGGAGTGACAGAGATGTAGCATGGAATCTTGATCCCTACCCTACTCTGTTCCAGAGATGGTCTTTAGGACATTGAAAGCTTCTTGATAGTAAAGTTTATGATGTCCATTTTTTTTGAGTCAAAATCAAGTCCTTTGTACAAAGAAACCTGGCTTTATGTTTCACCATAATTCAAAAACTAAGCAAAAAAAAAAAAATCTTATTAATGCAGTAATCAATAATTTTTTACTGAAACAGATGAGACTTACACAACAGCGATTACAAGAATTATATTTTTCCCCTAAAACATGATACGTTCTGAAGTTATTTTACATTCCAAATAAACTGAAAAATAACTATCCTATTATATCGGGTGATAAAAAAAAACAAACTGCCCCAACATTGACACCAAATATCTCGCAATTCTTTTGATGAACCCGTCGGAAATTTTGGTAGAGTTATGTCCAATTTACGTATAATGCTATGTTAAAATTTCATCAAGATTTAATCATTACTTTTAAAGATATTTAAGATTAAGTGAGTGTCTCAAAAATTAATAAAACAAACCAGCTAGGCAGGAACGATGAAGATTTTAACACAAATTCAGCTCACAACAGTTGAGTATTTTTTCTCCAATTTTTTTTTAATCAAATCCAGTCCACCTTTCCAATCCAACCATATTTTGTAGATCTAAGTTTAGCAGTTGATATTCAACCAAGCCTTTAGCTTCCTATAGTGATACATTGATTACCTCCAAGTTGAGTGTATTCCAACAAATGATGATAAAAAAAAAACTCCCCCAAATTTGAAGCTTTATAATTCATGAACCACTTATTCGATCTCAATGATATTATTTTCACGTGTATGGGTAAATCAATAATGTCTATGCATACAAAAATTGAATGAAATAGCTCCATAGAAAAAAGTTACGAAATAAAGCGTTACGGTAGTCTTGTTCAGCTGGCTTGTTTTATTAATTTTTGACAGACACTTAATCCAAAGTATCTTTAAAAGTATTAATTAAATCTTGATGAAATTTTAACATAGCATTACACATATAATGGACATAACTCTACCAAAATTTCTCACAGATTCATCAAAAGGATTGAGAGATAGTTAGTGTCAATGTTGGGGCAGTTTTTTTTCATAATCACCCGATATAATATAAAGTCCCCCGTACATACTGTTCTTTAGACAATGTGCCAAAAAAAAAAAAAAAGCTTCCATTAAACTTAAAGAATAAACAAGTGAAAAAAAAACCCACCTGTTATCAATGAAATTTAAATAAGATAATACAACTTACAGTGTTTCCAGGTTTAACAAGCCTAAGCGCTACCTCCAATGCTTTTTGGGCTGCCACTATAACATCAGCTTTTCTTCCTGCTACTGGGTTGTCCTGGGTAAAACATTCAAAACAGTTGGACACTTAGTCAAGCATGCACAAGTCCTTTTCTCTTTTACTAATTAAAAAAAAAATTTGTGGGCAATATTAAAAAACTGTCTTTGACAGCAATCGGACATATACTGATGTAGGCACATTTGAACGAATATGACACGTTGCAAAGCCCTTCAGTTTAAAGTTTGATGCACTGTGAGACTTGGTCTCTATTTGTTTAGCGCAACAAAATAAAGATGAACAAGCACTGATGACCCTTCAACAAGTAAAATTACTCAGCATGTCTCCCGTTTCGAATTACAGAGGTCCCCTTCTACTTATTTATTGTTTCGTGGATGGAGTAAGTGCTTGCAAGACTTCGTGTTAATGAAAGAGATGAAAACCAGGTGAATGAAACAGAGAGTGATAGAGCATAATACTAATAATGGTACAAATTATATGCACTAAACATGGCCTAACGCAACTGTAAAAATCTTGTGTGCCATGTAACGCTTTCCTTTCACAGATGCCATGCTAGAGAGATGCCACTCCAGCCTTCAAAATATTTCCCGAATTTTTCACAGTGTGACACATATGATCGCAACATACGGTGAACATATGAACTGGAACGCTAACATAACATACACCACAAGGGTATTACAGTAGACGGTTAAACCAAAATCGGAGGGACCACGGATTTGTTTTCGATTTAGACAGAGTTTCGGTTTAGCGATAGGAGGCTTGAAAAATGCCAGTTTCAAAAGAGGTAGCCCAGATCACTATCAAAGAGGATAAATAGTATAAGCGCACAAGCTAATCAGACTCAACACATCCTCGCTCGCTATGTTTTTGACTGAGAATGTCAATGAGAATGGGCGATTACTCAGGCCAAGCAGTATGGATGTGCGGGTGAATGTGGTCTAACTTCCAGAACAGGGAGACATGCGTGTGGACGGACCGTACAGAACCGCCGTCCCGCCGATCTCGTTACCGTTACCATACACGCTGCCATAAATGCGCTGTCCGCGATAACTAGCGTTGTCTTTCTGATGTCATTATACATTTTACATGAAAGGTTACTCTCGATGCGCCAGACGTAATGTCTGCTGCCGTCTGATTTCGGACCTGTGAGGTTGTAGGCCTCCCTCCCTATCCCTGTAGTGCTGCCACTCACATGTAGGCCTATACTAACGGGGAGAACGAAGTACATGCTTGTGTGGTGACAGCGTACATGATAGTACATACATGTAGTACTACCATGTGTCATGTGTTGGGTACTTGCATGATGTCTTTGTGTGGGCAGTGGAGACCACCTGGGTTTCGCCTTGATAGAATTCGTTTAAATGGCAGCGTTACACATCCCTGAGTCACACTCATAGTGGCCACAGAAATTTTGATAACTGGAGATATTCTTTTCAGGAATGAAAACGGGAAATCCGGAACAATCCGGACAACTTTCATCCATGGTCGTTTGTCAACGACAGTTCTTGTTTTTGCATGCAATTTTGTTGTGTTACTGCTTGCCTTCTATGTGAATGTGAACAGGCCTGTGGCCACCTTACCTTGGTAGCTCCTACAACAACTGTATGAGCTGCAACTGCAATGTAACCATCAACATGAGCCCCCAAGTCACTGAAATTACACATGAAATGGATTACAAACAAAAACTCCAAACTTATCTTCTTCGGTGTACAGGTGAAATAGTGGAGTGTGCCAAGATTAGATCCTGACGAGAATTCCAGTAGGACAAAAGCCACAATCTGGCAGTCACTTATATGTTAGGGTAGCCACACAAAGGCCACCGAGTCACTAGGCGCTTTAGGTGAGAAGAATTGCACTATATAATTTCAACAACTGCACACAGAGCCCATCTAGATTCGGTCCGTTTATGTAGTGCAATTCTTCTCACCTAAAGCGCCTAGTGGCTCGGTGACCGAATTCGGTGGCCTTTGTGTGGCTACCGTTAACTCTGAATATACTGCACAACAGTTTAACCACAGCCTTTGATGCATTTAACCTGAACACACGGACCAGTTTAGATTAGGTGAATCTACATATGGATGATGATCCCCAAAATTGAAAAATCAAGCAGCTCAGAATTTGTTAAGCCAAAACTTCAGCAGGCTGAAAAAGTGGCACTCATGGTTAAAATTTTCTGCTGTTTTCCTGATTTTGAAATGTTGCCAGACTGTACACATACAAAGCAAATTCACAAAAATGCTTCCCCACCATTTAAAGTCTCCAAATAAAAAAAAATTAAAACCTGTACGTCAAAAAAAAAAAGCACATGTAAAATTTCAGGCAAATCCAAGCTGTGTGGGCAATGGTAGGGCTTGATAAAAATCGTGGACATTTTTTTTATTATTACTACAGTGGAACTTGGATACCACGGTGTTCATAGGACCACCGCAAAACTCCCGTTCAGCAGCGAGGTCCCATTATAGGCATGGTCAAACCCGCAACTCATGTACATTCATATGGGGCTTGTCTGGGAAGAAATTTCTGTGTCCCTAAATTTAAGCCTTGTGTTTTAGATCCCTATCCACCTCTTTAATTAATTCTGCATGTCAAAAGAAAAGCATTTTCTTTGACTATTGCCATCACTACATCGCAGTGCAGTTTCTCTTTCTCAAAAAGTGAATGGTGATGCAATCTCTCAAAAGGTAGCGCAACAAGTGACCCCTGCCACTGTGGCGTGATACCGTCTTGGTCAGGCATAGATCTACACACGGGGTGCTCGCAGAATGACCACCCCCTTACTTTTAGGTTTACACATATGCCAATCTCGTGGGCCCTGTTTAACTGATTGGTTATACTATACGTTCATACAAAGGATCGACCACATGCGACCAGTCTTGCATCATCGCCCACCTCCACGGTACATGGCCATCCCATCTCTCCCTGTTACACAATCTTGCACGAGTACACACAAAGGACTGGTAACTGGTCATAACACTATCCACCCCCCATCTCCGAATAGATCTCTCAGCCGCGCAATATTTTGCTCAATGTATTCCGTGATGTCGGAACGAAAAATGCCGTTGTATCAGAGGTGTGCTTTATTTGCTGCCATTGCAAACAAGTTTTGCTTACTATGAGTAGAGTGTATGAAATGGGAATTTTAAATTATTATGCCATTGTACCCGAGGTCCCGTTTAATACGAGGCCATTATACTTGTGGTCTACTGTACTATTATTAAGATATTATTATTACTTGTCGTGCTCAGTACATAAAATGGGGCAGATCTAGACTATCATTCTACATTCCATTTCATCATCATCATCATTGCCTTTCTCACCCTGGATCAGGGTATAGGCCACCAACAAACACCTTCCATCCCTCTCTATCATGGGCCAGCCTCTTTACATTATTCCAAGTCTTTCCGCTTCGTTGCACATCATTTTCTCTGGCTCTTCTCCACGTTCCGCGCGGCCTTCCTCTTGATCTCTTGCCCTGGGGATTCCAGTCCAATACCTTCTTCGTGATGCTGTTTCCTGGCCTCCTGAGAGTGTGGCCGATCCATCTCCATCGCCTCCTACCAATTTCCTCTCTGACTGGGTTCTGTCTTGTTCTTTTCCATACAATTTCATTGCTGACCTTGTCTGTCCATCTGATCTTAAGTAGCTTCCTCAAACATCTGTTGATGAAAACTTGGATTCTCTTTATGCAGGCCTGGGACGCATTCCAAGTCTCACATCCATACAACAGGACTGACTTCACGTTCGAGTTGAATATCCTCAGCTTTGTTTTTAGAGATATATCCTTGGTTCTCCAAATCTTGCTTAAGGATGTGAAAGCTGCCTGTGCCTTTCCAATTCGTGCTTTGACTTCTGCCTCTGTTCCTCCCTTATTGTCGATGATACTACCAAGATAGCAGAAGGACTCTACATCTTCCAGTGGTTGATCTCCTACTGTGACTTGTTCGCTTAGGGGTGCAACAATTTTTAGGACCTTCGACTTCGCGGGATGTATCCTCAATCCAATAGATTCTGAAATTTTGTTTAGAGCTGTAGTCTTTGCTTGCATCTGGTCGTGTGTGTGCGACAATAGTGCCAAGTCATCTGCAAAATCTAGATCGTCCAGCTGTGTCCATGGGGTCCATTGTATGCCATTTCTTCCTCCACTGGTGGTTTCTTTCATAAGCCAATCAATCACCAGGATAAACAGAAATGGGGACAGCAAACAACCCTGCCTAACACCAGTCTTGATATCAAAGCTGTCAGTAAGCTCACCATCATGTACGACTCTGCAACTTGTCCCCTCGTACATGCTCTTGATAAGATTCACCATCTTCTCTGGGATTCCATAATGTCTCAATATTCTCCACAGTGTTTCTCTATCGATGCTATCAAAGGCCTTCTCGTAGTCAAGGAAGTTCACTATCAGTTGGGAGTTCCACTCTAGCGACTGCTCTAGTATGATTCTCAGCGTGGCGATCTGGTCGGTGGTTGATCGATTACTCCTGAAACCAGCTTGCTCCTCGCGAAGTTTTTGGTCTGTTGCATTCTGTATTCGCTTGAGAATAATCCGATTGAAAACCTTTCCTGGGATGGAGAGAAGTGTGATTCCTCTGTAGTTACTACAATTGCTGAGGTCCCCTTTTTTTGGGAGCTTCACGAGGTGTCCTTCCTTCCAGTCCTTTGGAAACTTGCCTCCGATCCAAATCCTCGAGAATAGTGAGTGCAGACCCTCTGCAGCCCCAGCAGCATCTGCCTTCAGCGCCTCTGGTGGGATCTGGTCTGGTCCAGCTGCCTTGCCTCGATTTAACTGCTTTATGGCATCATTAATCTCTGCTTTAGTCGGAGGGTCGCAACTGATCGGTAAATCATTTCTTGCGGGTAGAATGTCGGGTGGGTTGCTTGGTGGAGGTCTGTTCAAGAGGCTGTTAAAATGTTCTATCCATCTTTTTGCCTGAGCTTCCTTTCCAAAAATAGCCTTCCTGTTGTAATCCTTGACAGGAACTTCAGGTTTTCCATATTTTCCAGCAAGAGTCTTTGTAGTCTGGTAGAGGATCCTCATGTGTCCTCCTGTTGCTGCCTTCTCTGCTTTCTCTGCTAACATTCCTATGAACTCCTCTTTGTCTTTTTTAATTGATTTTTTGACCTCTTTAGCTGATGCTCGGTACTCTTCCTGGTTACCAACTCTTGAGCTTCTTGTACGACTTGCATTTACCCGTTCTTTTAGGTCTCTTCTTATCCTTATCAAGTCCAGTGATTTTTGACTGATCCATTCCTTGTGTTCCACTTTCTTTTCCCCAATAACATCCTGACATGTCGATGTAAATACTCCTTTTACCTTAGCCCAGTGAGTCTCCAAATCTACCGTCTCTTCGAGGTCAACAAGGGGTTTGAATCTATTCCTCAGTGTCAGCTGGAACTCTTCCTTCTTGTCTCCATCCAGAAGGCTCACTTGAAACTTTCTCCTCTTTGTTCCTGCTCTGGTACCTTGTTTCTTGAGGCGGAGTTTGAGTCTTGCCAGCAGCATGTGATGGTCAGATCCAACATCTGCTCCTCTCTGTACTATGACATCCTCTAGTGAACGTCTGAATCGTCGGGTGATGCAAAAGTGGTCAATCTGATTTTCAGTTACTCCATCCGGTGAAATCCAAGTGGCCTTATGGATCCTCTTGTGTGGGAATACTGAACCTCCAATCACATAGCTGTTAAATGCGCAGAAACTTGCAAACCGCTCTCCATTCTCATTCATTTGTCCTAAACCATTGCACCCCATAATGTCCTCATACCCTGTATTGTCCTGTCCTATCTTGGCATTGGCGTCTCCCATTATAATGTTCACATCTTTTCTTGGCAATGTGTCAACTATTTCCTGAAGCTGGTTGTAGAAGTCGTCCTTGTCCTCATCGGTTGCTTCATTTGTTGGGGCGTATATCTGCACAATGTTCATGTTGATGTTCTTGTTCTTAGTAGTAAATGATGCCAATATAATTCTCCTTCCATAGGGTTCCCATCCCCTCAGTGACCTCTGGGCGTGCTTGCTCAAGATGATCGCTACTCCTTCTGTATGCTTTTTGTCCTCCCTTCCAGAATACAAAATCTTTTCCCCAGTATTAAGTTGTTTCAGTCCGGACTGTATCCAGCGGGTCTCGCTAACTCCAAGTATGTGCAGTCTGTATCGCCTCATCTCCATTGTAACCTGGGCACTCTTTCCTGCTTCATACATGGAGCGGACATTCCACGACGCAATCCGGAGTGACTTGCTTGATGAAGGAGCAGTCGGGCCAGTGGCGTCCTTTCGGCTTTGTCCATTGTCCTTCATTGAATCTACAGGTGCAGATGCTCCCCCTTCTCCCAAGATAAAAGACTGATTTGAAGTATTTGCTTGTGTTTCTGTAACTGGTTTATTTTTACAGGGTGGGTAGTTGGCCCACCGCCAACTGGCTCTTCTCGGGAGACCAGGACCTTTGCACCTTTAGTCGCCTCTTACGACACGCAGTATCACGTCAGATGTATTCTCTGCTGTCCCTCTTCTACAAGAGAGCCCCGCATCTGCACGGGCGACATTCCATTTACCTTTCTAGAATGTCATTCTATATATATTCCATTATCGAAGGTGGCGATATCTCCACCATTTACTTACATAAATGAGACTGGTACCAAAATATAGATCATTCTTTGCTTGTTTATTATAATTTTTTTTTATAAATTATAAATTTTCAATTTACACAATGCCCATAGTGTGCATTCAATATATGTTATCACTAGGTAGTCCAAACTGCCCCGCTGAAAGGGCGAAATCCCCTTTTGGCATAATTTTAGGCCAGCATTACAAGGATGCTACTGCTGTGAATTTATGTAAAACGGCATGTATCCTGCACCAAAATAAAGTTCAAGTCCTCCTCTGTCAAAGTATATTATCTTTTGTATTGTTCAATGTGTGTAGCCATGTGTTTTTATTGCTTGAACAAGACACAGTCTTGCCGTTTTCGCCCTGAGCCGCACATACCGATTTGACCCCCTCATAACAAAGGACCGCCGTGCGTCGCGCCAATGTAGTGCACGTGTTTGAAAATAACACACAGAAAGCCAGATAAATGAGGTTTAACTTTAATTCAATGTATTTTTGATCCTGTTTTAAGTTGAAATTCCTTTACAAATCGTTTGTTGAAAAGTTTGTTGATCGAGAAACTGTCGGAAACTTTAACAGATCAGGATCAAAACTATACGCAATGAACCTCAGCCTTTGTATTTTCAGGAAGTGCCAATATTAGACTTAGGGCATGTTTCGGGACTGTTTTTATAGACCCACCCAATGCTTAATTTCATCACCTTTTTCTGACACTCAGTGCTAAGTCAATGGCGACGCGGTTGACCTAATTTTTCATTTAAAAAAAATAAAAACATTTTTTTGTCTCCCTTGTAAGAGTTCACACAAGACTGACGTCGGATGAAGCTTGATGATTAAAAAAAAGTAAAATGAGATGCTTGTAGTTTATTTGTACCCCTCGAAAAAAATTGAGCGTAATGTACACCCCCTTGACTTGGAAACTGATAATTTTTAATGCTGTGACTCAATAAACAGTCATTTTGTGGGCAGTCAAAGTTGGACTATTGTGCAATCTGCAAAAGGTAGCAAATTCGAGGTGTTTTTTTCACTTCTGAAAATGCCATAACTTTCAAATCCTTTAAGCCAGAATAAGTTTGGTATCAAAATTCTTAGAAAAGCAAGCTCCATCAAATTAGACAATAACTGGCAAGTTGTGATAAAAAGTAAAAATCAGTTTGGACTACCGTGTGCAATTCAGATTTTAAGCATGTCCTTAATGAAAAGGTAACTGTCAACAGTATGGCAAACATACAGCCAATATGATACCTGCTGTAACACATAGTTTTGTTAATCTGGATCCTAAACTTACATTTTGACAATATCTCCAGCTTTTAAAATCACCTCTGGATCACTTTTGAGGGGGGAGAAGTGACAGATACAGTTGTTGATGGAAACACAGGTTGGGAAGGCAATACCTGCAAAACAGTGCATCATAAGGATGGAAAAGTTCCAAATAACTGAAATGAAGTTAAGTAGCATTCATGAACATAGGCCAGTGATTGCAATTCGTAGAAGAGTAAATCTGTACGTGGCCATTTCTGGTTGTTTAAAAAAAAAAAGGGGCGATCGGAATGTTTCACTGGGGTGCAATGCGGCCCCCTTTTTGCTAAATGCGACAGGCTGAAAGATAGTTTAAAAAATTATAGAATTTATTTTCTTAAGTGCCAATTAACCTAACCCAGGCTCTTTTGTATCGATCTTATATTCAAGTTTCATTTATATCATAATATTGATATTCACCATGCTGTGATTTTAAAGCCACAGTGAATTTCTGTGTATGGAGAAAGTGCACATCTATCCATAGTCAACCTTACTGAAATAACCTTTTGACTAATAACAACATCTTTTAATAAGTTTTTGCAGAATAAATTTTGACATATCTTTGTAGCTGTGGCTTATGGTTTCTTTATACATTAGAGTCCGTCTCAGGTGAATCTGTTTAAACTGAAATCCCTTTTACATGAAAACATGCTGTGGTCCCAATTTCTTTAACATTAGTAATAAATACTGGATTAAATGAACTCTGCAATGGTGTAGTTGGTGGGTGTGTTAGGAGGTCAAACAACAGTGCACTCGGGATACAAGAGTTACATTAATTTCTTGAATACTACATGTGGTAAAGATAAACAATGGAACAGCCAAATTCCAATCTCTTGATTGGAATATGGGTCATGCTCGATTTAAAATTCTGTTACACCATTTGGTTTTTGCTTAATCTGCAGTCTGAGCTCTCATGTCATGTTCTACAAATTATAACTGCCTTACAACTGATGTGAGAGGCCTGAAAAGAATTGAGCTGACTTACTGTAAGAATATATATGTTTTGATAAAGGAAATCTGAAGAGTCTAAAGTGCAAAGATTACAAACAGTAATGAGCTGAACATTCTTCTGTCTTCATTTTTAATTAATAACTACCAACTCTGCAAGATATTGCATATCTTTTAGTACTTGGAGACATGCTGTGACCATAATATTTTCTCTGTGCCTTTTAATTTTATGTTTTAGTTTATTAATTTTCAGAATGGTTTAGCACAAACATGACAAATTTTGCGTGAAAAAATGTTATTTGTTTTATTTTGGAGGCCATGAAGATGCCTTGTTTTCACTTTGAAACAAGGCGCTGAATTTTCTAAGTCCAAACATCGGATAAAAATTCATAAAACATTTATTTATTAACTCTTTCAAGATGTCAGTGTTAGGGGCTTCGGTCAAGTCTGGACATAATTAACTGGGAAAAAAAACACCACGGTTCAGAAAAAACGCTTACAGAAAAAAAAAGTATTGATAGCAAAGTAAAATGACATACATCAAATCGTCGCGCTGTGCTGCAAGACTCCCGTAACTAACATTTTTGGCCAACATCACTTTTTCATTCCTTGGGTCTGAAAATCAATGGCGCACCTTGTGTCAAAAGCTCATGGCTCAATTCCTATAAATAACGATATGCAATAAGGCAGGTTTCAGAAAATTGGGTCACAAAGACAGTTCAGATTCCTTGTCTTATAGTTTCATAAATATTGTGTTTTCTTGAATATTTTGATTTCAGCTGATAGAGGATGATCAGAAGAAACAGGAATTATAAATCTATTCATATATCATGTGTTTGGGTGTTTTTCTTCTACTTTTTTGTGTTGCGAACGTCACATATTTGAGATACAAAACTTCCCTGAATTTACCTTGACAACAAAGAATAAATGTATCTACCAACTTGGCACAGGTAATATTGTTTTTGAATATGGAATGGTATCAAAAATGGTTGATGGTGTATATAGACCCTAGAAAAAGTCCCCAGAACCAGAAGCAAAAGAAAAGAAAATAAGAAGGTTTACATTTTGCCAAATGTTGCGCAGTGTGTCTGTAAAAAAACTGACCTACTTCAGACAGTAACTAAACTGCTTTAAAAATAATTTTAAGTCCCAATTTTCACAGACAATACTAAAAAAAACCTTTAAAAGCATATGAAAGAAAAAAACAATTACTTTCTATTAAAAAGTGTGTGAAATCCAACAGCAAATCTCGCAAGGCACGTGTCAGTCGAAGTTATGTGAAAGTCGCACCAGGGTTCATACAAAGTCTTGAAAACAAATTTTAAGGACTTCCTAAGGACTCACAGTAAACAAATTAAGGACCTGTGTGCCTGTGACCAAGAAATATTACAACTATACAAGTGGTGTACAGCAGTCATCGATACGGAATGTTTCTGTATCCAGAGTTCAGACATTGTAAATTCACTCTGAAAAGCTCAGTTATTTCAAAGTAGCAATTATCCAGTGTGCAATTTGAAGATTTGAATCTCAAATGTTTCTACTGAAACACAAATTTTAAGGACTTTTTAAGGACTTTGGCATCATTTTCAGAATTTAAGGACTTTTCGAGTACTTATTTTTTCTTTTATGAAAATTAAGGACTTTAAGGACTTTTAAGGACCTGTGTGAACCTTGCGCAAGCAAACTTTCCTGTTCTGTTTTTTTGTTGTTGAACACTAACCAGGTTCACTTCCGGGAGATGCAAAATCTGTTTGCATCCGCGAAACAAAACAGGTAAGTGCTGTCTTTTTTACTCCTTTCTATTTTGTCGTAGTTTTTGTATTAAATATGTCTGTCAAAACAATTCGCAACAGCTGATGCAGGTCGGAAAACCCAGGAATTTATGACCTACTGCCGATAGATTTTATCGCATTTACGGTATCCTTGTAATCAGCAGCCTTTCCCAATATCTTCCCCGAATGGAGTCAACAAAGTCAAACGATGCCGTTTTAATACTTTCAAGAGATGTTTTCTAATGCCCTGCCCATGCGTTAGTCACATGTTTTGACTGACAGAAGTGCCTGGCTTACAAAAGTCTGAACCCCTAATTTTCTGAAACCTGCCATAATCAAGTCCATTGTCTTTAGAATTTGCTGGCGGCAATAAGCCAAAGAAAACCAGTTTTTGGCTCTCCTGTGAGATTTTTGAAATGTTAGGTATGGGAGCCTTGCAGCATAGCAACGAAATAAAAGAGAAATGCATGTAGAATATAATATAAATAGGCGATACATCCAAATGCGTTTTTCACTGGCACCAACAAATCAGTGATACATCCCGAAAGAGTTAACCGATTTGAGTAAATTTTTTTTTGTTGTGTTAGTTTTATCATTGACTTCCCAAACAAATTGGTTTGTGGTACCTATTCTAAGAAGAAAACCTTGGGAAGAGGGAGAATTGGGCACACAGCTCCATTTTCTTCCGTTTCTTTCCCTTTCTCTTTTTTTGTTTTTAATTGATAACACAATTGAGATCTGGTTCTGAATCAGGTCTACACAAACTTTCTCGTCAATAAATTTGCAAGCTAATGGTACACATTCTGCAGAAAGCAAAACATTCATTTTCTGAATTACATCCCCTAAAAATAGTTAAAATTAAAATGAACAACGTTTAGAGTGAACAGATATCTCTGGTCCCTTACAGTTCAACCTGAGTGGATTCTAGTACTGAATTTGTATGCTACTATGTGACTGGAACTAACAGTGTAACAGCCCTGAAAATTTAAAAGTAACAGAATGGGTTGTTGTTTTTTTTTAAATCCTTCAATTAACAAAACACAACTCCTCATGGCTTAAAGTTTATAAAGCCATTTTGTTTAAGGCCAGTAAAAGACATCCTGTGAAACTACTTCATGTACTTAAAATGAAATGTAGATCCAAATGCTGAATTGGTGATTTTTTTTCTGATAATATTTTTACATTAATGGAAAATGAAAAGCTTGTGCTTTCTTGCTGATTTAAATTTAGCATTATCAAACTTCCTTTTTTTTTTTATTTTAGAAATTTAGTCTGAACGTATTCCATCCATTTTAACTTTTTAGGGGAGGGGGTAGAATATTTCTCAGCCATGTCCACAAAAGCTGCTGAATAGAACTTCATTTACACACTGAAATAAAAAGAAAAGAAAAGAAATTTGCAGAAAGCACCATTATTATTTAATAATTGAAGAGTCACAGAAAATCTATGCTATCAATTTATTAAACTTGTCACTGATAATGGAATGTTAATTTTGTAAAAAAGCATATATAGTCTAAGAGTGGAGAAAAATATCCCATGATCAGATGTGATTTCTCACTTTTCATTGCTTGTGGGGTATTTGCCATATGGTTGTATGCGACATTTTTCAGATTCCGACGTTTTGTCATGAAAATGGTTCTGTCACTCCTAATTTCATTATGTATAAGTGTCATTCGGCCAATCGGTTAAAAACTTTTAGAGGATGTGTTTGTGACGTCTTCTGATTTTACACAACTTTTCAAAGTTTCGATCCTCATTTTCCCTGAAAAGACAAAAATGCACATACAAGTTACAACAATGTGTTCATTAGAAGACATGGGTTGCACAATATCATTCCTGGCCTCACTTGCAACAGAAATGTCAGTAGTGCATGGTTCACAAAAGCACAAAGTATCACAGTGCTGGTTTCATTTTTTAAATGGAAATTCTTTTGTGTGTTCCGGTGATTAATAGTTTTGCTGTCTCCCTTTTTTCTCCAGGGATTGATAGGAAGTGTTCTGTCTCTTGCTTGAAGAATTTATCCATCTTCCAAACTTAGACTGTCATCTAGACAGTATTTTCAATTTAAAGGAGAAACAAAACTAGGGGACCAAAAACGGAACTGCATTTGGGGAGACGTGTTGCTTAGACACCATACAAAATTTACAAAAACTGACCTCTAAACGTTCACAGCTTTGGTGTTTACATGTAATGAAACAACTGACTGACAATTTTTTTCCCTCCTCAGTTCAAACACCCAAATCTGGGATAGTTAAAAAAAATATTTGACACAGTGGTCAATTGACATTTTAGCGAACTACCAACTAATAAGAGCATATTTTTAAAAAAATGCAAAACTGACAACAAGCAATCAGGCTCATGCAATCCTCTGAAAACATGACAACTGTAGAAATATGATACCCCTGAAAAAAAAAGGCATAAATCTGAAACCAGGTGAAGTGGTGCTTGTGGCACCTAGAAAATACCCGCTTGTCCATCAAATAGCCATTTTCATTCTGACTTTCAGATTTTCAAAAAAAAAGATTCTTAGGCATATAAACCAACCAGCAGTAAGTAAATTTCAGAAGGACTGCTATAGTGGGAAAGTGTTTTCCGTTAGAAGAAGTCTCCTCTTTCCTTCTGTTCCCAGCATCAATCAATCTCAGTCAATAATCACAGAGGGTACATAGCACATATGAACAAATGGGAAAGGAATGTGCATTGAATTCGTCCATTCTCACAAAAACCAACCCTTTTTCATTTCTTTGTCTTTCTTGAAAACTTTTGATGTCTCCTCATTCAGCCGGTTATCACCATATTCACACAGCTCAAGAACTTTGACTCCTTCCTTGACTTTTTCTGTTAACTCTTTCAGGATTCCTAGAGTTGGAAAAGAAAAGTGGGGTATGTTAAGTATGGTTCTGTGAAATTACAAATTCACATACAAAAATATATTAAAAAGAAGTTATCAATGTCATGAATAGTATTTAATTAGCAAGGCTAATCAGTCAGAGACTACGGTTCAAGCTGTCCTGGGTTCAATCCCACGTCGGAGCTTTTTTTTTCTTAAACCTAGTACTGCTCATTATTAAATATTAGGAATCATTTTGTTTCCTAAGGATTTTGCAAGATGTCATGGGGAAACTCATCATTACTATTATACTAATTAATGTCCTCCAGATTACTTCTTTTATTTATTCCTGTTAATTTTATTTTATTCCTTTTCAATGAATGGGACAGTTGTTAATTAGAAATAAAAATGTAAATCAAATTTTAAACATCTAAAATTTCTAAATGATTTCTTTTAGTTTTAGTCAGTGTGAACTGAAAATTTTGTCTCTCTCTCTGTCGTGATTTAGATCTATCTTGTATTTACTGAAAATATATTTTGGGGGTCTTTGTTTCAGCTATTACTATTTGTCATGTTTTGTTTTACATGTAGATCTAGATCTGTAACTTTTTTTGTTTGCGTTAGTTCATTTTCATCTGCTCTGTCTCACTTTCTCTGTGTCTTCACATCCGACAGAAAATCCCAGTCCCAATTTTATGCTCTGGAGCAAGCGATGATGATCAATGGATGGGGAAAGCAGAAAAAAAAGTAACAACAAAAAAAAAGTCAGCTCGTGGAGATTCGAATCCACCTTACCAACTCGGCAGGCGAGTTTACTTAACATGCCAAAGGGGAACCTGACTCTAATGCTACTGAGGACATGATAACCGTAAAGTATCACTAA
This sequence comes from Onchidella celtica, assembly GCA_963931925.1. NCBI lineage: Eukaryota > Metazoa > Mollusca > Gastropoda > Systellommatophora > Onchidiidae > Onchidella > Onchidella celtica. The sequence goes on from OZ007582.1 coordinate 24,837,728, forward strand.
AATAAAAGACAACCTGGTGCATCATTGGCTTAAGGAACAACATGCCTTTCTGCGAATTGAGCAATCTTACCGAGTGAAGAGCCTAATCATTCAACAAAACGAGCCAAAACTGTGATCTAAAGGAGCTCTTCCTAAATAAAATCAGAAAACAAAAATCTATATATAGATGCGAATAAGATTCTGATCTTATCCGTAGACGTCTGCGAATAAGATCTGGATCTTATCCGCAGACGTCTGCAAATAGGTGTGGCCTTCATATATTCAAGGCCCTCTGCAGAAGAAATGAAAAAACAAATAATATCGGGCCTGAATAAAAATCACATAGCCTTGAGGCCTAATGGGATCCCATCACGATTTGTTGCTGGGGTGGAGACATGGTGACAAAAAAGGGATGTGGCAAATTTCACCCCTAGAGGTGGCGAAATAGTACCAACTTGGGTCGATCATGAAAAGGCCGCCTCCAGTCTTTGCATTCAGAATGATTGCCATGAAGATGAACATTTTTTGCATTCACTTGTGCTTTGCCCCTAGATTAGATCTAGATCTAGAACCAAGAAAATTTGGTATTTTTGCAATACTGACGGATAAAATTTCCCCTAGGATTTTTTTTATCCGTCAACATAAATTCTGTATTTGCAAGTCATCTCCCCTGATTCGAACCTTTCCCCATCTTCCCCTCTTCCTCCCTTGTTCCGTACATCCCGACGCGATCAACGTTCGTATTGGGCGAGTGTTGAAAACGATAGTGAAATTGGAGAGACTTGGAAATTTATTGATTAAATGGATACATACGAAGGTTCAGGTCTAATCCGTTGAACTTGATATAGGTTTCTTGGTTTGGTCATGTAAGACTTTCCTCACAATTAGTCAGGTTCCTCAGTAGCGTAGTGGTTAGCATCTCTGCCTGTCAATCAGGAGGTCGTGGTTTGATTCTCAGCATGCCGTTTTTTTTTTTTTCATAAGTCTTTTTATTAGGCATCAATCTTTTTTTTTTCTTAACCCAAGAACAATAATGGAAGAAATCCAGTTTTTTTTTTTGTACCTACACCTGTCAATCGGGGGACAGAGGTTCAATTCTCAGCAGGGAAGGTTTTTTTTTTTCGTCTTCTTTTCTTATAAAAGTCTTTTTATCTGTAATCAATCTGTTTGGTAATTTTTTTAAAATCCAGTTTGTTTGTTTGTTTGTTGTTTTTTGTCATTGGTCAACCCGAGCTTTATCCGCCGATACCGTTGGCGGCCCAAGATCTGCCGATAGAGTTGCTGGATAAACCCAAGTATCCGCCGATAAGATTGACGGATAAAGCCGGGCAGTATCCATCTATGTTGACGAATAAGGGCAGCCTTACGAATATCACCTTCAAATCCGTCGCAAACGTCTCATTTAAGAGATATTAGTTGTTTACTTTCATACTATTTTGTGTACTAATACAACGGGTGCCATCAATCATTCAATGTGCTTGCGCCGGGGGGTCAACTTTTAAAATTCTGCACATGCCCCTTTGACTGCGCATGCGTATCATTTCGCCATTAGTGACTGCGCATGCATAACTTTTGCCACTAATTTTGACGTGAGGGTTTAGTCAGTTTGTATCATCGAGGCCGTAGGCTGATGTTCGTCTGGGCAGTAGTCAGATTGACATATCTGGGAAAGCCGCCAGGGTAGCTGTGTACTGTTTTCACTCGGGCTATGGAACGGGTTCGGAAGTCGTTCCAATTTTGGTAAAATATGACGTAAACCCCCCCCCCCCCCCCAAAATGGGTGTTTTTACCTTGTTTTTTGGCGTGGTTAGGACGAATTCGACCTTTAAAACCTTTAGAAACTTCCCTCAACAGGTTTTTTTTTTTATTTTCTTGCATTTAGATCTAGCACCATTTGCGCCGATTTTTATGGTCAAATTCGTTCAAATCACGCCAGAAAACAAGGGAATACACCGATTTAAAGCACTAATTGAGACGGGTCCAATACTGCATCTTTACCGAAAATTTACATAAGCGCCATTTCAACACCTAGAAACTAGATATATCTAGATCTAGATATCTAGCTCTAGATCTAATCTAGATAATATAGTCTAGAATCTAGATCTACTTTGCAGGGGCCCAAAACAGAGCAACGCGTTTTGGGGTGGCAAAAAAGTATCATTTTTTTACAAAAAATCCATGGGGGGGGGGGGGGGGGTGCGCTGCGACCCCCAACCCCGATCGCAAAGTCGCATACTTATGGGGATCTGTATACCCCCCCCCCCCCAATTTGGCATAGACGTTATCGAATCAGCCATTGACGCTTTAAACATGGCAGACTAAAAGCAGCGGGATCACAAAAACGCTAGCCTACTTGATATCTAGAGATCTAGCGCCAGGCGGTCGCCACATGGCCGGTGATCACATCCACATGGATATGGATCGTTCACGACCAACATCATAATCAGTATTTCTAATAGATAAAATAAATGAAAGATATTTATAAATTACCATTGACCATATCTCCTGCCATTTTGTACTTGGTGACCACAATGTCGTTTGCCGGAGTGGTCTCCACGTTTTCCTGTTCTTCGGCGTCCGCCATCTTGCTCGTTGTGCATTTCCTTTGAGCCCAGATTTTTGCCTCTTGTCCCGACGTGTGCGTTAATTAGTCATCTACACAGTGGACTTCGTGAAAATGACCAGCTCAAAATAATATCTCACGAAGAGAAGGCTGTGTCGGAAGTTTACAGTAAATTTTTTTACTATTCGCAGATTCACCGATCTCGGTGCACTTTGTTGGAAACAGCACACGTTGTTTTTTATTTGATAAGCGTGGATCTGACCAGCATAAAGTGCGTCTGCGACTTCCGCAAAGGGACTGTCCGTCAGCCCAGGCCCACAAAACTTAGCCTTTATTTTAATTTTACTTTTGTTTACATCACCGGCGTGCCAGTACTTTAGAGATTTTGGTTTTGTGACGAGAAACAAAGCTGTAATCACATAACTGCTGTGCATGATCGGTGGTTTGCGACCATCACTATCCTAAAGTTTGATGAAAGGAAAAAGAATGATCAAAATTTGTGAACAATACACTGCTATTTTGGGTCATCAGTGGTGCCAGATTTAATTTAAAAAAAACACTCAGAGAAAAGACGACCTCGCCCCAAGCCAGCCCTGTCACCATATTAGTCTCCATCCTGATTCTTGATGGTCAAATTTGTTGCCGAAAATGATCTCATCCTGAACAATGAAAAACTTTCTGACATGTCTCACATACCCAGGGGGAAAAAATTAACATCTTTCTCACAGTCATCTGCCATACCTTGGGTCCTTTTCTGGCGTCATTATCATTTTTTTTTTTTCAAATTACTGGTTGGTCGGGATCTCTTTTGGGAATGTCTGAAAAGAAATACTTGGGAATTGCCTTCAAATTTCCTTTCAAATATGTATGAATCTGAATTTTTTTTTCTCAAACACGATATTTATTAAATGCATGGTGCGTAAACAGCATGGTCCAGCTGTCTATAGTAGTAATTACTCTGGAATAGAGAATAGAAATTTTGATGGATCCAACAGGTAGCATGTAATCATCTTAGATAACATTTTTTAACTGGCATAGCTTTGTCTGACAAAACATAAGTACCAACTGGTCACCTGACAAAACATACTTGAATTGCAAAATGACAATAAACAAATCATCTTAAAACCAAAATCTAGCCCTTCTCGTTATATATCTATATATATAAACCAGGTACAGAAGTCCATTTTTTTCTTCATATTATGGTGCCAAACAATTACGAAACAGTATCATATGTGTCAGCAGACAGCTAAGTGTATTCTGGTACATCATGGACGCGGTAGCCTTCATATCATACAAAAGTCAATATAGGTGAGCAGAAGCTCGGGGGGAAGCAGAGCACTAAGATAAATCCGCCTAATACTTATTTCTCTTGAACTATTCATATCATACAAGAAAATATTTGACCAGGTTACCCGCCAAATCTGGATAACTGCACCCTTTGTTGTGCGAGAACGTGGTCGTGGTAGCGGGAAATTACAACTACTGTTGCAATCTATAGCCTACCCAAGTTTGGGACCGTAAAAACTTGACGGCTTTTCACATAATTTCCTCTCCTTTGCAAAACAGAATAGCGCATCCTAAACCTTGCCGTAAAAATAGATTTGCAGAAAGAAGACCAAAGAAGAAAGCACTCGAAAAGCTCCCTCCGTGGCGCCGTTATCAAGGACTAGATATTAGCTGAATGAATACCTGTTCATGTAGTTTTTTTTATTTTTTTATTTGGTAAAACTTAAGAGCCTGTGAAATAAGAACAAAAGCAGAGATGCGTAGGGTCATCCCCAAAACTCAGCGATAGGACAGTACACAGTGTGCAGTGGTGCGCACAGAAATTTTTCAGGAAGTGATGATGTCTTAAAAACCCACAGCATGTCAATGAGTATAGTGAAAATTGGGGAAACAATAAATTTCCAACAAAAAAAAAAACTACACCGATTTGAGACTTCTATTAAAAACTGTGCACTCTTACATCCATTCTGATAAATTTCCAATTAAAAAAACTACACAGATTTGAGACTACTATTAAAAACTGTGCACTCTTACATCCATTCTGATACACCATATAAAATTTTGAAGTCTGAGTGTTGAGTGGTTCAGAAGCCTTTTGCAACGAAAAATCTCAAGTCCACAAATATATTATATAGTATAGATACTAGCTGAGGTCCCCGGCCCTGCCCGGGATAAATAGGTTTGAATATCAGTTTCAGTTCTGGGTGGTTATTATGGACCTGCTTCATCAGTGTCACAAATCCCAGACTGGGAGATGTAATAGTTTATGACAGGACAACAATCACGAACAAACAAGTTTAACACTTAGCAGAACAATCCATCAGACTCACACATTTATTAAACATAATTATACAGATAATAGCGCAATTACATACATTATATTATTGAAATTAACTGCCGTACAACGGCCTTATTCTCACACACACTCTCCCTCGGATCCACAACCCGGTAGTTACTCCTAAAGGCACTTCGGCCTCAGCCTCTCCCCTCAGGGTCTTAATAGCCTCCGGCCCTATGCTGGCCTATCACCGTAGGCGGCGCTCTTTGGCCCGACCTCGGCACCTACAAGAATAACATTACATTGGTATAATACCCTACCATTTCTATTCACTCCACCTCTCCTTACAACCCATGAAGCGTACACACACTAGTTCACCTTTCACTCACCACACATCTTACGGTAACACACCTCCATCGGAGTACACACTACTCACTCGCGCTACAAATCCATGAACTCACTTTCATCTATCGCTCATGGCGCACATTGCTATATCCAATATCAAGGACTTCCACATTCCTCACATATACTTATTTACATCATGGTAATAGGCGAATATAATATAATACATCAATCATAATAATCAATCAACGTTCTACGTACCAGTCATCACTGGAAACTCTCTCACTGGTCTCTCGACTGCTCCCCTTATGTCCGCCCGATGGGCTCTTATCCACAGGTCCGTTCCGTAGGACCTTCTAACTTGCAGTGATAGTAATACAGCGCTTTCGCCTCATTCAGACCCCCCCCCCACTACTCACAACAGCACGCTTAACTTACTTGTCTACGTGCGTTAATTTTACTCTCCTCCTTTCCCGTCTTTCCCCACTTGTCTGCCGTGAGCCCTTCTTACTCTACACCCGCTCTGTAGCAATCCCCTTAATTGCACTCACTCCACTCGTGACATCATCCCCCACCCCAAAAAAATTAATGCAATTAATTTCAAATCGCATTAAGATGACTGTCAACGAGTGAGCGTGAGCAATACCTACACTAAAAAAAAAATGACCTAGCAGTTCCCCTAGTATATAAAATACCGAAATCAGGGGAAAATATGGGGATCAATATGGCCTGCAATATGCATATATGTATCACATCATCAATAGCTAACTAAACACAATATCTAATACAGAATCAAAAACCAATCAACCTATCAACCATTCTTCATATCATATTTATAATGTCAATATTTTAAAGTCGACTCATTCACACAGATCCTGTCAATGTTCCTGTCCTCCGATGTATAAGCTCCTGAACTCTTCCCCTAGACTCGACTAAGGTAGTCGGCGATATGATTGCTGGTTCCTGGAATTGGTTGAATAACGAAGGTATACGGCTGCAAAGCCAATGCCCATCTAGATAAGCGTGGGCTGGACGAACGATTCTTCGACAAAAACGTTAGTGGCTTGTGGTCTGTCTGGATACAAAATTCTCGTCCCATGAGATAACGTCCTAATTTCTGGACGGACCACACAATGGCAAGACACTCACGCTCTATCACAGAATACTTTCTTTCTCTCTGCAATAACTTCCTACTGACATAACATACAGGATGGAGACATTCGTTCTTCTCCTGTAGAAGACAAGCGCCGACACCAGAGTCCGACGCATCCGTTCTGAGGATTAAATTAGATCGAAAATCGGGTAATATCAGAATGGGTGACGATGATAATGCTGTCACCAAATTATCAAATGCTGTCTGACATTCAGACGTCCACTGGACCTTATCGGGTTGTCCCTTCTTAGTAAGGTCAGTAAGAGAAGATGACAAGGAGGAAAAATTTGGAATGAACTTTCTGTAATAATTTAAAATTCCCACTAAGCTTCTGACTTGTTTCTTTGTTTTAGGGATTTGCAACCCTGCTAACTTGTCAATTTTTGTTACTCCAGGTCTCTGAACACCTCTACCCACGATATGTCCTAAGAATACTATCTCTGGACATGCCAAATCCATCTTTGCGGGTTTAGCAGTTAACCCAAAATGACGTAATCGTTGAAAAATTACTGTTAGTGTCTGAATATGATCAGACCATGTCGACGTATGGCATGCTATATCGTCAAAGAATGACACGACATTAGGTATGTCCTTCAACACTAGTCTCATTAATCGTGCAAACGTCGCTGGCGCGTTTACCAACCCAAATGGCATGACCTTAAATTGGAATAATCCAATGGGCGTTTGGAACGCCGTGTATTGTTTAGACTCCTCAGTAAGAGGGATTTCCCAATAACCTTTCGTTAAATCTATCTTGGAAAACCACGTGGACCCGGCCAATGAAGCTATTAATTCCTCCTGAAACGGAATAGGCTCCCTATCGCCTACCGTAATAGTGTTCAATCTTCGAAAATCAATACAGAACCGCACCGATCCATCAAGTTTTTTCACGAGGACGATGGGTGATGAATACGGCGATGTTGATGGTTCTATCACATCTAACTTCAACATTGACTCAACTTCCTTTATGACTCTATCTCTCGAAGAAAAAGGCAGCGGATACGGTCTAAGAAATACTGGCTTATCTGAAGTCAACTTTATTTGGTGCTGGATCACCGTAGTGCGACCCGGCAAATCCGTAACAACATCCGGGAATGACGCTAACAGGGTCTTAAGTTCCCTATTCCTTGAACTCGTAAGGTCAGGGTTAATTTTTACGTCCCTGTAACCTTGTGTCGCAGTTAACTCCGGCAATTGAATTTGTAACTCTTCCTGCGCCTCGGTGTCGCTTACGTCACAGTCCAACTGGTCTACGACCCCCGTACAAGCAATAGAGAAGACAGTCTCCTCTGGTCTTGTCTGTGCACACAGATACTGTGGTCTCTCATAAAATCTCTGTAGCATATTAACATGGAAAACCTTACTCGTTCCATCAATGTGGATAGCGTAATCTACCTTCGAAACAATTCGCTCAATAACATAAGGACCTTTCCATGTCATCAATAACTTATTATGGTCCGTAGGTAACAACAATAGGACCTTGTCTCCTGGCTTAAAAATTCTCAGTTTGGACCCTCTATCTTTATAGGTCTTTGCTCTTGCTGAAGCGATACTAGGCGCTTCTTCTGCTATAGTGCGCGCTGAAGATAATCTTTCTCTTAAATCAACAAGGTCTATCGAAACCTTTTTAAACGGTTCCGAAACCGTGGGGATCTTTTGAAGAGGAGCCTGGGTTGTACGACCCTTATGCGTCGTCTTTTGGCACGCACTGCACGTCTTACAATATAACCCTACATCTCTGTATACTGACGGCCAATAAAAATTTTTCAGAACTCTTTGCTTGGTTCCCGCACTTCCCATATGATCCGCTAATGGAACATCATGGGCCAGACGCAATACTGTAGCAATTAACGACCGTGGCACGACGACCTGCTTTTGAACGGAAGCCACTGTGACGTACATACGGAACAGAATGCCCCCCTGGACAAAAAAGGAGGACGACCCGTTCTTATATCTCCTCGTTTTCTCGGTTCGCGCTTCCCCAAAACATGGGTTTAATGATGGGTCCTCCCTTTGTAATCTCGCCAAGCGCTCTGGCGTGATATCTAGGTTGACCGCTGGCGTCGCCAAAGGTCTAATCTTATCTTTATCAGCTACCCGTCGACGTGTTTCGACCGCGGCGCAAAAGTCAATACCTTTTGATTGCGACCATGCTTGCACGTTCTCATCGGAAGGGGAAACTACCCGTGATACATTCCCAATGATGAGCTGGGCGCCTGGAAAACAACCAACGACTGCTTCGACTTCCCCGCTAAGGAAAGGTGTATCTATCACTATTCTTGCCATGGGTAATTTCTCAATGGCCCCCGAAAATTGGATGCACGGGACAGTCTCACCTGTAAGCTGTGAATCCCGAATGCAGTCCCTATGCACTCCCACAACGGTAGATCCTGTATCTCGTAAAACCGAGACCGGTTCGTCCCCAACAAACCCCGGATAAACCCTAAGACCACCTCCTGTATGACATGAATTTATAACGGGGATCTTTCTCCCACAAGGTAAAACACCGGAAGATAATAACTTCTCACAACTGGGACACTTAGAATACTGTCCGCCTCCGTTGTCCAATGTAACACACGCAGCCGCATGATGAAATTTATTTGGGGAACATGGACTGGAGCTACTGTCCACGTTCGCCGCTATCCTACCTGCAGGGCAATTCACGCTGATGTGATCTGCTCTACCGCAGTTCCAACACTTCGCGGCCCTACACTCGCGTGAAAAGTGACCCACGCGTCCGCAAGTCCAACACTCCGCTCCCTGTGCTGCATTAGGCCTGGGTCCCCGTGACCCATCGCGACCGGAACTAAAGTCCCTATGCCGTCGGTCATCGGCAAAGGTCACAAATCGCCCCCGGCCATTACCGCGACCTAGCCCTCCTGCTCGGTCAACTTTACCGGATCCACATGCAGGTGATAGGTGATAGCCCCTACGCTGCCCCTGGGCTTGCCCACTATAGGCACCACGCTGACGCGACCTGTCGTTAAGTCCTGCCGGCGACCCCTCAACCACGGCGACGTACCCAGCATCTTGGACGTACGCCCTGGCGACTGGTTTGGACGGATGTGCCGTACGGTATGCTTCCGCCAACTTAGACGCCTCCTGCACCGTCGCGGGTTCGTTTTCTTTCAGGAAAGCCACCAGATCTTTGTGGCACGACGCGTACAGCTGGTCACGGATCATTAAGTCTTTCAGTTTAGCAAAATCCGCGCCCACATGCGCCAAGTCTACCCAGTTCGCGAAATATTCCGTCAATCTCGCGACGAAGGCAGCAAAGTCCTCCCTGGTATCCGCACGTGCTCGCCTAAACTGCTCCCGGAAATATTCCTCGGTACGCGCAAATCGGCGAAGCAGCAAAGCCTTCAGCTTATCGTAATCTTGCACGTCTTCGCGCTGTAGCTCTTTAAAGTAGGTTAACGCTCGCCCCTGCAATAGAGACGCCAGGTACGTGGCCCATAATTCCTTATTTTCCCCCCATTGCAATTGTGCGTTCAGTTCGAACCTGTAAAGGAAGGCGTCTATGTCGTCCTTCCGGTCGTCGAACGTAGGGAGCTTAATCCTAACGCCACCTTTATTGTGTACCTGCCGCTCAGCCGTTTCCGCTGGCGTATTCTTCTTGAGTTCTAACTCCGCAATCTTTACTTGCGCCTCTATCTCCTTTAACTTTATCTCCCTCTCCTGCTCCCGTTCCTTAGCCTCTCTTTCCTGTTGCTTAAACTCCCTTTCCTGTTCCTTATCCTTAGCCTCTTTTTCTCGCTCTCTATCCTTAGCACGCTCATCGCGCAAATCCGCCTGCTGTTCTTTAATCCAGCCGCGTAGCTCCTCTCCCTCCAGGCCAAGTTCCTTACCCAACTTCATTAGTTGTTGGAGTTCCGCCATTTCACAGATTTATGGTTATGGTATGTATTATAAAAGCGGCTAACCTGTCGGTATGATCACTAACGACACGACCAGAGACCTGAGATCACACCAGATATAACAATACCCAATTGTCTCAAATACAATTCAGAAATTTACCTACTTCCTAACTAATTCTATAATCATACAATGCATAGCACTATTAATAATAAAAGAAAATAGAAACGACAAGAATGAAGAAATTCAGTAGAAGGACCACAAGTACGTCAGGGACAACGAACCAGACTAGGACAAAGACCTAAAAAAGAAAATATAATGGAAAAAAGAATGCAACCTAACTACGCCGATTACACTACACGGTACAACAAGAACAGAGTCTGAAAAAAAAGAACGTATCTACAGATAGGGAAGAAAGAGGGACAAGAGAATACGTCTTCCTGCAGAACAGAGAAGATATCGACGCTACAATCTAAACAAAAATACAGGTCCCTACAGAACTGTTCACTGTGATGAACGCGGTTCCTAGATTAGCCCACCTCCCGAAGAGGACAAACCAAGTTCACCACAGCAAACCCGCGCCACCGCCCGTATAGTCTATAACGACAAAAACAGCAAAAACAGGGAAACAGACAGATGAAAAGACAGCCCTCAATCCAGGGTACAAAATTTTCACTTAACTTTCAGCCTTATGAGTTTAAGTCCTCCCCTTAATCGGAGCTCTGGCTGCTTGTCTCCTCAGGCTGCACGCACACCCACTGTCTCTCTGAAAGTTTAAGTACACATTAATACATATTCATCAAAATACATGCATAAATCATATCATCATGAAATTTCCATTCATCCCACGAACAAGGACAACAGCACGAATTCCTAGCACAACAGAAAAACAACTAGATATAACGAATACACAATGTCAAAATGACCACAGGTAAACAGGACGAGCCCCCAGTGTCACAAATCCCAGACTGGGAGATGTAATAGTTTATGACAGGACAAAAATCACGAACAAACAAGTTTAACACTTAACAGAACAATCCATCAGACTCACACATTTATTAAACATAATTATACAGATAATAGCGCAATTACATACATTATATTATTGAAATTAACTGCCGTACAACGGCCTTATTCTCACACACACTCTCCCTCGGATCCACAACCCGGTAGTTACTCCTAAAGGCACTTCGGCCTCAGCCTCTCCCCTCAGGGTCTTAATAGCACATTAATAATTCACTGGCACCGCAGTCTCTCAATATCACCTTCCTATTGTCATACACCTTAGCATTCCCCTAGCACCTCAGCAGGGCAATAACACATTATCACATTCAATAGACATTATCATTTCAATAGTACATTATTAGTTCACTAGCCCCTCAACATGGCAATAGTACATTATCACATTCACGCTCATATCTACGTCCCTGTCCGTGGCCTGACTGCCACGACGTTATGTGCCTCTACTGTCCTGCACTGACAGCCTCACTTCTGGCCTATGTGTGGCCTCCGGCCCTATGCTGGCCTATCACCGTAGGCGGCGCTCTTTGGCCCGACCTCGGCACCTACAAGAATAACATTACATTGGTATAATACCCTACCATTTCTATTCACTCCACCTCTCCTTACAACCCATGAAGCGTACACACACTAGTTCACCTTTCACTCACCACACATCTTACGGTAACACACCTCCATCGGAGTACACACTACTCACTCGCGCTACAAATCCATGAACTCACTTTCATCTATCGCTCATGGCGCACATTGCTATATCCAATATCAAGGACTTCCACATTCCTCACATATACTTATTTACATCATGGTAATAGACGAATATAATATAATACATCAATCATAATAATCAATCAACGTTCTACGTACCAGTCATCACTGGAAACTCTCTCACTGGTCTCTCGACTGCTCCCCTTATGTCCGCCCGATGGGCTCTTATCCACAGGTCCGTTCCGTAGGACCTTCTAACTTGCAGTGATAGTAATACAGCGCTTTCGCTTCATTCAGACCCCCCCACTACTCACAACAGCACGCTTAACTTACTTGTCTACGTGCGTTAATTTTACTCTCCTCCTTTCCCGTCTTTCCCCACTTGTCTGCCGTGAGCCCTTCTTACTCTACACCCGCTCTGTAGCAATCCCCTTAATTGCACTCACTCCACTCGTGACAATCAGGCCTGTTCCTATTTGTTTATTTTATTTTTGTTTGTTTGTTTTTAAATAAGTCTTACTGCTCTGCCTTTGTGAGTTGACACCCTGCGCATCCTATACAACAGCATGATTTGCGCACGGATTAGTGTGTTTGATAGTGAACATATCGCAGGAAGTGATAACGAAACCTTAAAATGGCGTACCATGACTCGAAATAGATCTAAATGATGGCAAAACAATAAATTTCCGATAAAAAAACTACACCGATTTGAGACTTCTATCTATTAAAAACTGTGCACCCCTACATCCATTCTGATACGCCATATAAAATTTGAAGTCTGAGTGTTGAGTGGTTCAGAAGCCTTTTGCAACGAAAAATCTCAAGTCCACAAATATAATAGTATAGATGTAGTATAGATAGTATAGATGCTTTGGCAAAGCCGTAACGCGGCCGAAATCTAGATCTGCTTGAATGAAAACTATTAGCCCAATAAATGTATATATATTTAGGAAACTAAAAGAGTGAAAGATCTTCAAAGTCGTTTGGTCTACCCACATTTCCCACATATCACTATTGTTTAGGAATATCCCTCAAGCTGTTGCAGTATGGCCTACCTGATAAAGATGCCCAAATTCTGGACCCCCCACCCCCCAGTCCCCTCCACGCACGCGGTACATTCATCCGCATCTCTGTGACTTTGCTCTATGGACTTGGCTGGAAACTACCATGGAATTACTGGGCAGTCTGCTGTCGAGAGGTTAACCCCTTCAAGACTTTGACAGGTCTTCTGGAGACAGGTTAGGGCAGCGAGTACCGTATTAATTTTTGCAAATTTGTGTGGTGTTATTGAGATTTTGTAAGAATGCTCTTCAATGGTTTCTTCACTTCCATCTCCGTTCAACAGAAAATCACTACTTTTATTATTTTTTTTCAGGACAATAAAGGGTACGAAGAAGTCGATTTTCAACACCATTGCTAAAATTTATGGTAGCCTATATTACATAAAGTCAAGAGAATGAGAAAGAAATCAGGAAAACGTGCCTCAAAAGTCACCTGCGGAAGAAACGTTCTCTGAGCCGCCCAGTTATAAAGTTTCATACATTTTCGGCATTGTAGAATTCTTATTCTTCTTTAGTTTCCTGCTGCGTTTTGTATTTTTATAGTCACAACAATGTAGTTGATAATTTGATAACTAGGCCTATGACCCAGCTCAATCGCGAAGTCAGATAATTTTATGACATACGTTGTCATACATCTTGCCTCTGAATGTGCGGCCATAAGTAAGCCATAAATCACAAAAAGGAGTTGCTGTTGTTTTTTTTTCGTGGAAAACACACTCACTTGAGTATTCTGCTTCGGTAAACCCCATACAACTATACACTACTAAACAGACATGCATGAAACGTTTGTTCCATGGAGATTAAATACCTGTGTCCCATAACTTAAATCGCAAACGTGCGTATAACGTCGAATTTTTCAGTTGTGCAAAAAGTGGAGTTGGAACAAAGAACTAAGGCCGCGATCTGTGGTACCTATAGTGCTATGCCTTCGTCATGTCGATAGTGAGTACTCTCGATACCAGCCCTCTGCGAGAGTACTCACTTCGAAGAGCTGAATTAGACCAAAGATACTAGATACGATAAGATAGCACGTCCCCTTCTTAACCCACACTCGGCGCGCGACGGCTCAAAGCCCGCTGTCTGGTCAGAGACCTTACTCACGGAGAATCGTGCCTGGATCGCACTGATCCTTTCCGATGTACAAAGACCACACTGCCGCTGTCCACGTGGTTCGGTTTTTACTGATTGAAATGAAAACATTCGCTGCTATACTGGATCACGCCTGATAATGAATTAACCAGCAAAACCCTTGTCTGTAAGTCTCTAACCCATGATCTGACTATTCTGACTTATGAAACCAAACTCATAAGCTGTAATTTTCGTGAGAACAAAGCATGATAACTAGCCACGCCCCTAATACATGGTTTCATCCAGATTGACACATACTAATGAACCAATGTGGGCATTTGGGGGAAAGGTCATTTCGGAGCTTGTTTCTGATTGGTTCTTAGATACAGGCAACTCTAGATGATGGTCAGCTTGTGAGAAAATGAGATAATATTGAAGATTTTTTTAACAGCAGTTTCGCATGTCGATGTTACACCTTTTGAATGATAGCGTGGGGAGAGCCTTTGAAAGCTTAGTCTTTGTGATTCCGACCGATGCTTCACTGGTTGACATGTCCTTGTCACTATGCCTTTGATTTAGAAGAGATATTTATTATTATAGTGAGCAATAACACGCTAGTTACGTCTCGAAGAGGTCAGTGACCCGACGCGTGAAAATACGGCTTGCGCGCTGCGTGGTCAGCTTGACCGTGCCGTATTTGTACGCCCGTGAAGAGTGAGTGCAAGGAAAGTCGATGCCGTATTTCGACGCCCTTCGCAGGGTGAGGTTAATAACTATTGTCATGGGGCATAGGCCTAAATCCTTACTATTAGTATTTGTAAGTACATGTATCCCCCATGCGGGGGAGAGTTGCCCCACCCCCCCACCACGATAGGAATCTGTCCTACTCTTTTAAGCCTTTTCTTCGGCGCCAGCCCAAAATATAAAGAATTAGAAAACAGCCCGAAGGGCAGCCTTTTTGAGGGCTAGAAGCCGAAACAAAGAACGACAGAAAGACAAAAAAACAAAAAACAAAACAAGATCAAGAAAACCCAAATAGGAGCCCTTTTGAGGGCTGAGAAAGCCAGAAGATGTCAACAAGAAATCAACGTAGAAAAACGAAAGAACAACACGAAACAGCCCAGGTATAAAGGCCAAGAGCAACGAACCTTCCAAAATAAAGACTTACAAACATCTCAGTTGACAGTATTGTTAGGCTACTCAGTCTTTCTTGGCTCATTGTAAAATCTTTGATACGTTTTGATTCATTTAAATTTTGAGAAACTTCCTCTCCAGTTGGCCGTTGAAACAGTGATATATTCAAAATGTCGGAACAAAGTTAGTCAAATTCTCGTGCAGCTTCCACTTGTATACCCCCCGATCAAATGTAAAAGAACATCATTTCAGTCGATAGGTGCAAAAGTGTAACTCAATAGGAATTAGAAAATACTTTTCGAAAATACTTGAGATGCGTAAATCATTAAAGATTTTTGAGACAACATTTATAAAATGGTTGGATGGCAAGAACTCAGTTTTGACTCAGTGTCACTTTGCTACCCTTTTTATCTTGAAGCTTGACCCTCGAAACGCGACAACTGCCATATTTTCACATATATACACATACGACTACCGCGTTAACAAGACAATTATCCCAGCAGAAAACGGACATAAACTAACCTGTTGACGTTCCAGAAGAAAAAAATCAGCAAACGATCGAACTCCTAACGACCCACGCACACACTTGCAAGACAAGTCCAACAAGTCTAGCCGATAAGTCCGACAAAATACTCAAATATATATTTATCATACCCACACACAAACTTACACACACACACATACACCGAGAGGTGGGTGCGAGAGAAAGGAGGAGAGACGGGGAATGGATAAGGAAACAGAAAAGACAGGGAGAAAGAGAGGAGCGGGGGAGGGGAGGAGAGGAGGATAAAGAGACACACACACAATGCAGACACAATGAGAGAGAGGCAGAGATTAGAGAGAGACAGAGCGAGAGTAGGAAGAGACAGGGACAGAGAGAAAAAGAAATGAGAGGCAGAGAGGGAGGGTGAGACAGAAAGACGGAGAAAAAAGAGACACCCAGACAGACGACAGACATAATAATACACAAACACACATACACACACAAATAACTCATACAACCTACTATTTTAAACGCCTTCTTTTCATCCATTAGTATTGCAAGTTCTTACTAGGGTTAGTGCTAGGATAAATATTAATTACGTGTAACTGGTTAAGATATCCCTAAAACCAAATCTTCAATTCATGACCTTTTCACTGGATGAAGTAGATCTAAAATCTGGACACAAACACTCATTCACACAAACACACACATACAAACACATACATTTAATGCATAAAGCCAGGTATTTTAGAAGCCCTTTTATTACCCTTTAGGAGTGCAAGTTCTTGTTTTATTGTTAGTCTGACAAATCTGCCACACGTCTGATAAGAAAGATGCACAACTCCAACCGGCTGGCCAAAACAATTCCTATGTCTGACGCACAAATCCGACAAGTTGGCCAAAAAATCTGATAAGTTGACCACAAAAATCTGACAAGTCTGACAGACAAGTCCAATAAGTTGCCCCTAAAAAGTTTGACAAGTCTGATGCACAAGAGTTGGCCTAAAACTTCCGAAAGGTCTGACGCCCAAGTCAGATAAGTTGGCCAAAAACTTTTGACAAGTCTGGTGCACAAGTCTAACAAGTTGGCCTAAAAAAATTCAAACAAGTCTGATGCACAAATCCAATATATTGGCAAAAAAAAGTCTACCAAGTTCGTCCAACAAGTTGGGCGGAAATTCCAACAAGTTTATTGCACGGGTACGACAAGTTGGCCAAAGAATTTTGAGAACTCTGACAAACAAGTCACTAGTCTGACAAGTTGATGAAAAAAATCTGGTGAACAAGTCTGACAAGTTGGCAAAAAAATTTCGACAACTCCGATGCAGAAGTTTGACAGGTTGGCCAAAAGATTCTGACAAGTCTGACGCACAAATCCAACAAGTCGGCCAAAAAATTCCAATAGGACTTACCCGCCAGTCCAAGAAGGTGGTAAAAAAATTTTGACAAGTCTAACGCATAAGTAAGAGAAGGTGGAACAAAAATTCTGACTTGTCTGACCCACAAATCCAAAAACTTGGCAAAAAAATCCAACAAGTCCAATTTGGAAGTCCAACAAATTGGAAAAAAAATTCAGACACGTCTACGCAAGGCTGATGCAGTAGTCCAACAAAGTTTGCAAAAAATTTTGAAAAGACTGTCACACAAATCTAACGAGTTTTACCGAAAAATCTGACAAATCAAACAAGTCTGATGCGAAAGTCCTACAAGTTCTCCTCAAAATCTGACAAGACTGACTCACAAGTCTGAAAAGTTGGCCCAAAAAATTCTTACAAGTCTGACGTGCAAGTCAAAATAATTGGCCAAAAAGTCCCGACAAGTCTGATGCACAAGTGCAACGAGTTCGCCAAAAAATCTGACAAGACTTACGCACAAGCTCAAAAATTTGGTCGAAAAATCTAATAAGGCTGAAACACCAGCCCAACAAATTGGCTGAAAAATTCAAAAAAACTCTGATGCCCAAATCCAACAAGTTGGCAGACAAATGTGACAAATCCAACATGGAAGTGCAACAAGTTGGCCGAAAAATTACGACAGGCCTGATGCATAAGTTCAACGAGTTGGCCAAAAAAAATCTGAAGAGACTGACAAATTGGCAGAAAAATCCGAAAAGTCTGACGCGCAAATCTGACAAGCTGGCCAAAAAAATCTAACAATTCTGACTTACAACTCCAACAAGTTGGCCAAAAAATTATGACAAATCTGTTGCATAAATAAAACAAGTTGGCTGAAAAATCTAACAAGTCCGATGTGCAAGCCAAACAAGTTGGCAAAAAAATTTTGGCACAAGTCTTACAAGTTTTTGGAAAAATTCCAAAAAGTCTCCCGCACATATCCAACAAGTTGGCCGAAAAGTTACGACAAGTCTGATGCGCAAGTCCGACAAGTTGACCAAAATAATCTGACAATTCTGACATACAAATCAACAAGTTGGCAAAAAAAGTCTGACAAATCCGACTCACCAGTCCAACAAGTTGGCCGAAAAGTTACGACAGGTCTGACGCACAAATTCGACGAGTTGGCCAAAAATTCTGACAAGGCTGACACACAAGTTTGACAACTTGGTCGAAAAATTCGATTAGTCTGAAACGCCAGCCCAAATAAAACAAGTTGTCCGAAAAATCTGACAAGTCTGATGGTGAAAAATCCAATAACTCTGATGGTGAAAAATCCAATAACTCTGACGCACAATTCCAAGAAGTTGGTAAAAAAATTCTGACATGTCTGACATGCAAGTCCAGCGAGTTGGTCGAAAAGTTACGACAAGTCTGAAACACAAGTCCAACGAATTGGCCAAAAAAGTCAGACAATCCTGACGTACAAGTCCAAAAAGTTGGCAGAAAAAAGTCTGACCAGTCTGACGCGCAAATCAAACAAGTTGGCCAAAAGGTTACAACAGGTCTGATGCTCAAGTTCGACAAGTTATCCAAAAATTCTGACAATTCTAACGTCCTTAAAGTTGGCCGAAAAATCTGATAAGTCTTACGCACAAGGTCAACTTGTTGGCCGAAAAGTTACGACAAGTCTGACGCACAAGTTTGATGAATTGGCCTAAAAATCTGACAAGTCTGACACACAAGTCCTACTTATTGGCAGAAAAATCTGATAAGTCTGACGCGCAAATTTAAAAAGATGGTCGAAAAATCCAACAATTCCGACTTACAAGTCTAACAAGTGGGCCAAAAAATTATGACAAATCTGTTAAATGTTGCACAAATAAAACAAGTTGGCCGAAAAATTATGACAAATCTGTTAAATGTTTCACAAATCAAACAAGTTAGCCGAAAAATCTAAAAAGTCCGATGTGCAAGTCCAACAAGTTGGCAAAAAAATTTTGACAAATCTGACACACAAGTCTTACAAGTTTTCGGAAAAACTCCAAATAGACTTGACGCATTAATCCAACTAGTTAGCTGAAAAGTTACGACAAGTCTGACGCACAAGTCCGACAAGTTGGCCAACAAAAAAAAAATCTGACAATTCTGATGTACAGGTTAGCCGAAAAAGTCTGACAAATCCAACACGCCAGTCCAACTAGTTGTTCGAACAGTTCCGACAGTTCTGACGCACAAGTTCATCGAGTTGGCCAAAAATCTGATAAGTCTGACGAACAAATCCGACAGGTTGGCAAAAAAACTTGGGACAAATCTGTTGTACAAATAAAACAATCTGTCGGAAAATCTGATCACAAGCCCAACAAATTGGCTGAAAAATTCCAAAAACTCTGACACACAAATCCAACAAGTTGGCCAACAAATGTGACAAGTCCAACATGGAAGTGCAACAAGTTGGCCGAAAAAATACGAAAAGTCTGACGCGCAATTCGAACAAGCTGGTTAAAAAAAATTCCGACAAGTCTGACACCACAAATCCAGCAAGTAGGCCAAAAAAATCCCATAGGACTTACACACATCTCCAACAAGGTGGTCAAAAAATTTCGACAAGTCTAACCCATAAGTAAGAGAAGTTGGGCCAAAAATTTTGACGTCTCATGCGCAAATCCAAAAAATTTGGCCCCAAAAAGGTCTGACAAGTCTGACGTTCAAGTCCAACAAGTTGGCCAAAAAGTTACAACAGGGCTGATG
The DNA here is from genome assembly GCA_963931925.1 of Onchidella celtica. Taxonomy (NCBI): domain Eukaryota; kingdom Metazoa; phylum Mollusca; class Gastropoda; order Systellommatophora; family Onchidiidae; genus Onchidella; species Onchidella celtica. The sequence goes on from OZ007582.1 coordinate 24,857,461, forward strand.
CACTAGTTCGACAAGTTGGCCAAAAAAGTCTGACAGTCCTGACGCACAAGCGTGACGAGTTCACTTAAGAATCTGACCAGTCTAACGTACAAGTTCGACAACTTGGTAAAAAAATCCAATAAGTCTGATGCACTAGTCCGAGAAGTTAGCCAAAAAAAGTCAGACAATTCTGACAAATAAGTCTGACGAGTTTACAAAAAAATGTGACAAGACTGATGCATAAGTTCGACAACTTTGTAGAAAAATCCGATAAATCTCAAACACAAGCCCAACAAGTTGGTTTCGACAAGTTGGCCAAAAAAGTCTGACAATATTGAGGTACAAGTCCAACAAGTTGGCCGAAAAACGTCTGACAAGTTTGATGTGCAAGTCCAACAATTTGGCCAAAAAGTTTCTGACAAAACCGACGCACAAGTCCGACTAATTGCCCAAGAACAGGGCTGATGCACAAGTTCGACAAGTTGGCAGAAAATCTGACAAGTCTGACGCACAAGTCCAACATGTTGGCCAAAAAATCTGACAAGACTGGCACATAAGTCCAACACTGTGGCCGAAAAATCCGATGACTGACGCACAAATCTGACAAGTTGGCCGAAAAATCCAACAAGTCCGAATTACAAGTCCAACAAGTTGGCCGAAAAATTATGACAAATATGTTGCACAAATAAAACAAGTTGGCTGAAAATTCAGACAAATCCAACGAGCAAGTCCAACAACAAGGACAAAAAGTTACAACATGTGTGACTCACAAAAAGTTCGACGAGTTGGCCAAAAAATTTTATAAGTCCGAAGCACAATTCCAAGAAGTTGGCCAGAAAATTTTGAAATGTCAAACGCAGCAGTTCAAGACAGAAGAAAAATAATTAAAACAAGTCTGTCAAACAAGTCCGATGAGTTGACCAAAAAATCCGGTAAGTCTCACGCAGAAGTCCAACATGTTGGCCGCAAAATATTGGCAAGTCCGAAGCACTAGTCTGACAAGTTGATGAAAAAAAATCTGGTGAACAAGTCTGACAATTGGCCAAAGATTCCAACAAGTCTGCGGCACAAATCCGACAAGTTCGCCAAAAAATCTGACAAGACTAATGCGCAAGTTAAACAAGTTTGTCGAAAATCCGATAACTCTGAAACTCAAGCCTAACAATTTGGCTGAAAATTCTGACAAGTCTGATGCACAAGTTCGACAAGTTGGTCGAAAAAGTCTGAGAATTCTGACATACAAGTCTGACAAATTGGCCAAAAAATTCTGAAAACTCTGATGCATAAATCTACCTAGTTGGCCGAAAAACCCAACAAGTCCAACAAGTTGGCTGAAAAATTATGACAAGTCTAACGCACAAGTCTGACTAGTTGGCCAAAAAAATCGGACAAGAATAATCCATAAGTCCGACTAGTTGGCCCAAAAATGCGATATGTTTGATGCACAAGTCCAAGTGGTTGGTCGGAAAATTCTGACAAGTAAGAAGTACAAGTCTAATAAGTTGGACGAAATGTTATGACAAGTCTGACACACAAGTCTGATGAGTTTACCAAAAAATCTGTCAAGACTGACACACAAGTTCGACAACTTGGCCTGGAAATTTGATAAGTCTGAAACACAAACCCAACAAGTTAAGCGAAAAATCTAACAAGTCCGACGGAATTGGTCAAAAAATTTTGACAAGACTAACGCAGAAGTCCAAGAAGTTGGTCAAAAAATTTTGAGAAGTCTGACGCACAAATCCAATACGTTGGCTGAAAAATCTGACAAGTCCACCAAGGTGGCCATAAAATTTGACAAGACCAATGCAAAAGTCCGACAACTTGGAACAAAATTGGATAAATTTGATGCACAAGATAAACAAGTTGGTCAAAAAATTCTGACTAGTCCGACGTGCATGTCCAATAAGTTGGCCAAAAAATTAAGTCAAGTCGGACATACAAGCCTGAGAAGTTGTTCCAAAAGCCTGACAAGAGTGACGCACAAATCCAACAAGTTGGCCAAAAAAAATCCGACAATCCAATGTGGAATTATAACAAGTTGACCAAAAAAATACAACAAATCTGTTTCACAAGTTCGACAACTTGTCTAAAAAAACCGACGAACAAATCTGACAAATTGGCCCAAAAATCTGATAAGTTATATGATGTAAAAGTCAAATATGTTGGCCAAATAATTCTGGCAAGTCCGACGCAGAGATCCAATGAGTTGGCCCAAAAAGCCCGATAAATCTGATGCACAAATCTAAGAAGTTGACTGAAAAATTTGACCAGTCTCACGCACAACTCCGACAAGTTGGCTGGAAAAATCCGACAAGTCAAACGCGTACGTCCAACAAGTAGGTAGATAAATTCTGACATGTCCGACGTGCGAGTCCAACAAGTTTGCCAAAAAGTTAAGACAAGTCTGAAGCGCAAATCCGACAAGTTGGCAAAAAAAATCTGACAATTCTTAAGTACAACTCAACAAATTGGATGAAAAGTCTGGAAAATCCGACGTGCCAGTCCAACATGGTGGCTGAAAAGCTACGACAAGTCTGATGCACAATTTCGATGAGTTGGCCAAAAATGTAGGACAAGTCTGATTTACAAATCCAACAAGTTGGTCAAAAAGTTTTGACAAGTCCGACACAAATGTCCAACAGGTTGGTCGAAAAATTTTGAGAAGTCTGACCACACAGTGTCCGACAAGTTGGCTGGAAAAATTTCCACAAGTCTGACAATTTGGACAAAAAAAATTCCGAAAAGTCTGACACACAAATCCAACAAGTTGGTGAAAAATCCGACAAGTCCAACCTGCAAGTAGAACAAATTGGCCGAAAAATTACGACAAGTCTGATGCACAAGTCTAATGAGTTTACCAAAAAATCTGCCAAGACTGAGCACAAGTTCGACAAGATGGTAGAAAAATTCGATAAGTTTACCGAAAAATCTAACAAGTCCGACTTAAAAGACCAACAATTTTGGTTGGTCAAAAAAAATTGACAAGACTAATGCAGAATTCCAAGAAACTGGTCAAAAAATTTTGAGAAATCTGAGGCATAAATCTAACAAGCTGGTTGAAAACTCTGACAAATCTAGCATGCAAATCCGAGAAGGTGGCCTAAAAATTTGACAAGACTGACGTAAAAGTCCAACAACTTGAACAAAAATCGGATAAGTTTGATGCACAAGATAAACAAGTTTGGTCAAAAAATTCTGAAAGGTCCGACGTGCCAGTCCAATAAGTTGGTCAAAAAATAATGACAAGTCTGATGCACAAGTTCGACAAGTTGGCCAAAAAATCTGACAAGAGTGACGCACCAATCCAAGAAGTTGGCCGAAAAATCCAACAATCAGATGTGGAAGTATAACAAATTGACTGAAAAATTACGACAAGTCTGATGCACTAGTCCGACAAGTTGGCCGAAAAATTGCGAAAACTCTAAAGCACAAATCCAACAAGTTGGCTGAAATATTGCAACAAATCTGATGCACAAGACCGAAGATTTGCCCAAAAAAAAAACTCACAAGAATAACACACAAGTCCGACAAGTTGGCCAAAAAAATTCGACAAGTCTGACGCACAAGTTCAACAGGTTGCTAAAAAAATTTTGACAAGTAAGAAGTACGAGGCAACAAGTTGACCGAAAAGTTATGACAAGTTTCACACACAAATCTGACAAGTTGCCCTCAAAATCTGACAAGACTGATGAACGGGTAAGACAAGTTGGCTGAGAAAATTCTTACAAATTCGACGTGCAAGTCCAACTAAAAATTGGCCAATAAGTTACGACAAGTCTGACGAGTTTACCAAAAAATCTGACAATACTGACTCACAAGTCTGAAACACAAGAACAACTAGTTGGCTGAAAATTTCTTACAAGTCTGACCCATAAGTCGGCCAAGTTGGCCAAAAAAGTCTGACAATCCTAAAGTACAATTCCACCAAGTTGGAAGAAAAATTTGATAAGTCTGACGCACAAATCCCACAACTCCCATCGAATTTACAGGTCCAACAAGTTGGCCAAAACAAGTTGGCCGAAAAATCCGACAAATCCGACGTGCAAGTCCAACAAATTCACCAAAATATTTTGACAAATCTGACGCACAAGTCTTACAAGTTTTCTGAAAAATTCCAAAAAGACTAATGCACAAATCCTACAAGTTGGCGGAAAAGTTACGAAGGTATGACCCACAAGTCCGATGAGTTGCCCAAAAATCGGACAAGTCTGACGCACAAGTACAAGAAGTTGGCCAAAATATGCGATACGTCAGACGCAGAATTCCAACAAGTTGGTAAAAAAATTCTGGCAAGTCTGACCCACAAGGTGGGCAAACTGAGCAAAAATCTGACAAAAATGTCTGACGTTGGCCAAAAATTCCGACAAATCTGTTGCACAAGTTCAAGAAGTTGGCCGAAAAATCTGACAAGTCTGATTTACAATTCCAACAAGTTGGTCAAAAAGTGTTGACAAGTCCGACTCACATGTCCAACAGGTTGGTCAAAAAAATTTTGAGAAGTCTGACGCACAATGTCCGACAAGTTGGCTTGAAAATTTTCACGAATCCGACAATTGGGACAAAAGATGCCAAAAAGTCTGATGCTTAAATCCAACCAGTTGGTGAAAAAATCCGACAAGTCCAACAAGTTGGCAGAAAAAAGTCTGACGAGCTGTCCCAAAATTCCGTTAAGTGTGATGCACAAGTCCAACAAGTTGCCTGAAAAATTCTGACAAGTAAGACATGCAAGTCCAACAAGTTGGCCGAAATGTTGCGTCAAGTCTGATGCACTAGTTTGATGAGTTGGCCAAAAAATCTTACAAGTCTGATGCGCAAGTTTGACAAGTTGGCTGAAAAATTAGATAAATCTGTTGCACAAGTCCAACGAGTTGGCTGAAAAATTACGACAAATCTGTTGCACAAATAAAGAAAGTTTCCCGAAAAATCCGATGTCCAAACCCAACAAGTTGGCCGAAAAATTACAACAAATCTGATGCACAAGTCGGACAAGTTGACCAAACATATCTGACAATTCTGATTAACAAGTTAACAAGTCGCCCGAAAAAGTCTGACAAGTCCAACATGTTGGTTGAAAAAGTCTGACAAGTCTGACGTATAAGTACAACAAGTTGGCAAAAAAATGTCTGATAAGCCCAGGATGCAAATCTGACAAGTCCAACAAGTTCGACACACAAATTTAATGAAGCCACACAGGTTTGAGAAATCTGACAAGTCATCCACAGAAATCCGACAAATCTGCCGTCCAGATTCGACAAGTCCACTGGACAAGTCTGACAAGTCCACTGCAAAAACCTGACAAGTCTGCCGAATAAGTTCGTCAAGTCCAACAAGTACGACAAATCCAACAAGTCATCAGCACAAGTCTGACAAGTCCACTGCACAAAACCCACAAATTTGACATGTCTGACATGCCAGCTGCACAATTATAACAAATCTGACAAATCCACCGCACAATCCAAGTAAAGTTTGCCAAACAAGTCCGCCAAGCCTGACATGTCTGATAAGCCCACTGCAGACATCAGATAAGTCCGTCAAATCAGCAGCACAAATCCAACAGGTCTGTAGCATAAGTATGACCAGCCAGGGGCACAAGTCTGATGAGGCTGACTAGTCCGCCAAACAAGTCTGACAAAGTCCCCAGATCAAGTCAGACAAGTTTGTCGCAGAAGTCCGACAAGTCCAAGAAGTCTGCCGCACAGGTTTGAAAAGTATGACAAGTTTACCTGAAAAGCTGAACAAGTCTGCCGCACAAGCCCAACAATGCCAGGGCACAAGTCTGACAAGTCCAACAAAAAGTCAAAAACATCTGATACTTTTAGCAATCCAGACATGTTCAACAAGTGCGCTGTACAGGTTCAACAAGTCCGACAAGTCCACCACTCAGGTTCGACAAATTTGACAAGTCTGCAGCTTAGATTCGAAAGGTCTGACAATTCAGAAAACCCAACAAATCAGCCACACAAATCAAACAAGTCTGAGGCAGAAGTCCAACAAGCTCGACAAGTCTGTAACACAAATCCAACAAGTCCAAAAAATCTGTCACAGATGTTCAATAAGTCCAACAAGTTCGCTGGGCAAATGTGCGACAACATTGGCAAAGTCAACAAGTCTGTTGTACGAGTCCAACAAATCTGACAAGTCTTTCGTAAAACTTTGTTTCCATGAGATATGTGGTTTGAGCGTGACATCAACGTTATATATGATAATTTAGAGATTATAGGATTTTTAGTGTTAAAGATGGTGAGGTATTGCAATTCCAACAAGACAACGAATATCATAATTTAGAAGTTATGGGATTTTTAGTGGTAAAGGTGGTGAGGCCATCTCTTGGGTAATGGATGTGTCTATTTGGTATCGTATTTCGAATCCTAAATAGGGACTTTCTTATAATGTCAGACATGAAACTATTATGAAATCATTTCAATGTTTTGTTAGACCTATTTATTTTTATTCAAACTTGTAAACCAGAGGACAAAAACCCTACTGTAAATGCAAGTGAAAAGTTTCACATGTTCGAGAAAGTAAGAGAAAGTATTCAATCTGTTGTGACAGTCACTTGAATGAGAATATATAATGGTATCGATTCCCACTTCTACTTCCGGTTTTGTAGATAAAAGTCAAGAAGATGTCAAGGGCAAAGGAAGGTAATCATGTGTGCAGTTTACACTTTTTCCAACAAGCATATTTATTTCCCTATTTTCAATAGAAGGCTTATATCTTTGGCTTATGGAGTTAATCGAAACGTGTTTGAGTGAAAATCATGTATTTTAAGTAAGGTTTGTGAAGAAATGGATTTAATATGTGAGTTTATGCATAATGAGGTCAAACCCATAACGGCAGACAATGTATGGATTGCAAAGTTCACGAGAGGGTGGAATGTACAGTTTGATATGATCTCTGTCAAGTTGGCCGAAAAATGGCTCATTTTGCTGAAATTATTTCCCCTTAATCCGATAGGGGGCGCGCAATAACTGGAGGTAAACAAACAGCAGCCGATCCCGGAAGTGACCGCTTGATTTGCCCTATACTGATGCTCCATGAAGTGATGGCTGCGCATAATAAACTAGTTTTCTCTCCAAAATGCCAGATTATTGCATTGTTCCCTTTTGCAAAAATCACGGTGGTTATCGGCACTGCCGCGATCCGTTCTTATTCCTCTGTAGCTCAGCACCAAAATAAAATAACTTTAAAAAAATGCCACATACCAATAATACCATTGAAAATAACACCTCTTTCAAATGTTATTTTTCAATTCCATGAAATTACTGTTATAACTTTAATATTATGAGCCCAAAGTAGTCACTATCGGACATTTTAACGGCCAAAATCGCTAATCTGCGGGAGCTGAGTAACACCCATATATCGTTTCAAGATGGATCTGATCACACAGACTCAAAATTACAATTTACTGATATATATTTGGATTACATTGAATAACTAACCTTTATTTTGGTATATTTTTGCCTGGGCCACGGAAAGACATTTGTTGTATGTGTATGTCAGTTTTATGTTTGTATGGAGTTTTTAAATTTGCGAAATTACGCATTTTTTGCTCCTAAATTAAGCTTCAATATGGCTGTTGATTTTGAAAATAATCATTTCCTTTATCCTTCTGTGGATAGGCCTTCGAATAACCAATACAATGATATGTTTCTTACTCCTGCAAGTCAATCTGTTGATTTTTTATAATGACAGTGAAAACTGATAAATTTTGACATTTTTGTCTCCCTTGTAAAAAAGTGAAATTTAATGTGGAGGCATTTTTGATTCAAATAAAAGACCACTTATTAATAATTTAAACCCTTGAAAAAATTTAGGCTTGTTGTCTGTATTAAATAGAATGTGTTTACAGTTTGGTATGTTTGCAGTGATAACACACCGGTGGTGTTTCATGAAAATTCAGATGATCATAACTTTGCCAAAATTGAGATACAGAGACAAATTTGGTGTCAACATTCTTAGGAAAGTGAGTTCTTTCAATTGGAAAACTTAATTTAAGTGTCTATACAGCGACTTTCCAAAATCAGTTTTGAGTACCTACTTTTAATCTCAATCCCTGCCTGGTTTCAGATTTCCCACCTAATTTGTTTGTATAATATTATTGCTTCTGTCAGTAAATATGTTTCGTTAATATCATTATCACTTTAAGTAATTGGTTAACGTTTAAGTCGGATCAATCATACAAATCACAACATAAAACAAGTTTTCATATAGTAAACACTAAGAAAACACACCCACTGTTCACTGGAGTATAATTTATTTCACTGCCAATCAGGCAGTATAGAAAGGCGATAGGTTATCGGGGAATTGCAAGCATAAAAAAGATTTTTTTTTGAAAAAGTATTTCAGTTTCAGGTAGGGCTACATCTCCGACTTTACAATTAAGAAATCATTTTGCATGGGAATATGATCCATAAGCTCATTTAATGAGATAATGGCTGATACCTAAAATCACATGATAAACACATTTAAAAAAAAATAAAGCTATGCACTGTGTATACAGCAATTTGCATCATAAGGCAAGAAAAGACCATAGCTGCACCTAATGTTGATCAAATCATGCTCAAGAATCCAAACAGATTTAAATAAATCCTCCTTGCAACGTTCGCCATATTGATAACATCGAGTCGGATAAAGTGAAAGTGCTTGAAAGTATACCTCCACTTATGGAGCGCCACCTATGGTATTACGGCCCTTTCTGTTTGAGCAAAATGAGCCATTGCGAAAACTCTAAAGCACAAATCCAACAAGTTGGCTGAAATATTGCAACAAATCTGATGCACAAGACCGACGATTTGGCCCCCAAAAAATTTTGTAGCAAATAAAAATGTAATATTTCAATTGTGAAACGGCGGGTTTTATTTATTGACTTGTCAAAACACAACATGTCAAAACACATATTGTTGATCGCAGGATTGGCTGTATAAAAAGATGGCAGAAAGTGTAGATTTTGAGTTATTACTCATTGTAGCGGAATAGGATCGGCCCTGGGCTCTTGATTTATACAAGAGTAGAATCACAACTGTCTTTAGGGAGAAAGTATCGTGAACGCTTCAGACGCGAGAAAGCTAGCACCTCAAGACAAGCGCTTAAATACAGCTTCGGGAAGTATTCCACTCAAACCCTTTCGACACACAGAAAACGCACGTATCGTAAAGCCTGCTTCGTATAGCACCGCTTGTAAAATCAAGCGTGTTTTGAAATATTGAAAGTAAATTCTTTTTCAGGCTTTGAAGCGACTTGCTGTGTAGTGTAGTGTAGTGTTGTGTGTTGTTACTTCTACTTTTCGAATTTCTGGTGCAACAAAATGGATCTGGATCTGGTCTTAAAGAGAATGTGAAAGATCCGTGTGAGAGGAAGCGGCTGTAGAGGTGCCATTGATTAAAATGGAGAGACGGAGATCCTTGATTACCAAGGCAGATAGAAACATGCATAAAAGTTGAAAGAGTTCGGAGGCTCAAAAGAAATATGGATATCGGTATAGGTTGAGGCAGATATGTGTTTAAAAGGTTCGCATAAGTAAAATGGGACGTAGATGTTTAAAAGCAACGTTTTGTAAGGAAAAGATAAAATACTGAGGGTAGTTTCCCTTAAATTCAAAGTAAAACGGCTTGAAGTCTATTACTGGGTGGTTCCGAGCCCCGGTGTAACAGGCCAAAATACACCCCCCGCCCCAGTTTATACCCCGGGGTTACTTTGGGCTAGGCTAGACTATACCCCCCCCCCCCCCCCACCAGTCCAGATTATACCCCCTACTTAGCAACGTTTTGTAAGGAAAAGATAAAATACTAAGGGTAGTTTCCCTTAAATTCATAGTAAAACGGCTTGAAGTCTATTAGTGGATGGTTCCGAGCCCCGGTGTAACAGGCCAAAATACACCCCCCGCCCGGACTATACCCGGGGTTAAACTGGCCTAGATCCACTTGAAATGTAACAGAATGCTAGCCAGTAATATACATTAATAACAATAAGAAATCATCTACGGCAAAAATTCGATGGATCATGTTGCGTTAATATTTCTCGTCAGTAAATTCTTTGATAGCTTATTTGTAGAAAGGTATACATTTCATGTAGGTGATGGTTTAAGGCACTGGATTAGTTTGCAGGGCATTTGAAGGATTGCAATTATGTGTTATAGTGAATAAAAGCATGTCACTTGCGGGTGAAATAAAATTTTAAAAACTTAATGTTGTATCCTTGAATATTTTGCCTGAATATGGGAGTATAATCTGGACTGGTGGTATATAGTTTGGCCTAAACACCACAGTTTATTTCAATCATAGTTTAATTCATTTTTTTATCACTGTCAACGGGCACCATAGTAATACATACATACATACATTCTAGACTTCCATATAGTAAATCATAATACAATTCAGAGGAAAAAACATGAATTATTATGAATTGATATGCTATCGCTATGGGGTGAATATCCATTCAAACTGATATGATTCAACTTTAACCCTCATTTCATTCACGTTCGTTGTCAAGTTGCAGTTGTTCTTATAGTTGGTTGCCCATGAGTAAAATTTGCATTGTATTGTTTGTTTGGCACTGACATACACTTAGTTGCAATGGATGAAATAATTAACACACTCATAAAAATGAAATCATTTTAGAGTATTTTTGTGTGCAAATACACAGTTGTTAAATCCTCTGGCAAGGGACGTGTCAAGCTTAGGAAGGTAAAGACGGACATGGTCTTTTTTTTTTTTTTAAATTTTATTTCACTCGCGAGTGACAAACCCTTATTTACAATAATAATAATAATAATAATAATAAAGTAGATTTATATAGCGCCTTTAGCCATGCCTCAAGGCGCTTTACAATAACATGATGCCACACACACACGTACACATAAACGGCCAGCTGGCAGACACACACACACACACACACACACACACACACACACACACACACACACAATAGATATTTCTCAAATAAATATGTTTTTAACCCCGTCTTGAAAATGGCAGCACTGCCAGCGAATCTCAAAGAGATAGGCAAGGAGTTCCAAATAGTGGGACCAATGTAACTAAACGACCTTTCTCCAAACCTCTTTAGGTTACATCGTGGGACTTTCAAAAGCCTAGAGTCCTGTGGTGATCTCAGGGCTCTGGCGGGCATATAGGAAAACAAAACTGCACTTAAATAATTTGGGGTGGAAGATTCAAAGAAATTGAAGCACATTAGTGCAATCTTGTACTCGATACGTGCTTTAACAGGCAACCAATGAAGTGTTTTGAGTAACTCTGTGCTACTGTGATATCTTGATTTGAAGTTTTGAAATCTTTTCTTCCTGAAGACCCGCCAGCAGTGAATTACAATAGTCAAGACGTGACAAAACCAAGGATGTTACCAGGGTCTTAATGGCATCTGTGGTTAAAAAAGGCTTCATTCGTGAAATTTTCCTAATCTCAAAAAATATCGATCTAACCAAGCTGTTTAGATGACGCTCCATACTCAATGTACTATCAAGAAGTACGCCCAGGTTTTTTGCTGGGCTTGAAAATTCAACGAAAGTGTCGTCAAACTGTATGCCTGTGATGTTTGGATCTACCAAATTCAGTTTACTGCTAGTGGAGCAAAGAATAACCTCGGTTTTATCATTGTTCAATTTCAGTTTGTTATTTTCCATCCACAACTTCACAGCTCTACAACAATTATCAATTTTTGCTACCAAAATTGGCAAGTCACCAGGACAGGAAGATTTGTACAGCTGTGTGTCATCAGCGTACATATGGTAATCAATATTGTAAGATCTTATTGTTTGGCTCAATGGAAATGTATACAGCGTGTACAAAATAGGGCCAAGGACTAAACCTTGAGGAACACCAAATCTCAATGGGAACTGGGTGGACAGGTTACCTTGTACGGTGACATACTGTGAACTTTCTCTCAAATACGATGTGAGCCATAATAATGCATTGCCACTGATTCCAAAATTAAAGGATAACCGTTGGAGAAGGACAACATGGTCGATAGTATCGAAAGCAGAGGACAGATCCAGTAAGGTGAGAATGGTGACTTTACCATCATCACTTGATAGTAAGATGTCATTTACTATTCTCAACAGGGCAGTTTCGGTACTATGATTTTCCCGGTAGGCCGATTGGAAAGGCTCAATCAAATCATTCAAGTTAAGATGTTCTTTAAGTTGAGCTAGAACAACTTTTTCGAGGATTTTGGACAGGAAAGGTAGGTTGGACACAGGGCGATAATTTTTTAGTTCCTTTGGGTCCAGACTCTTTTTCTTCAATAAAGGTATTACCAAAGCCTTCTTGAAACATGTGGGAACTTGCCCTGACTGTAAAGACTGATTGATGATAGATGTTATAGAATCAAGAAGTGTATCGAGACATTGGACTAAAAGAGTGGTGGGGATTGGATCCAAAGGACATGATTTTGGTGGTGATGACAAAATGAGTTTTTTAATTTCTTCCTTAGTGACTGGTTTAAATTCACCAAGTGTGCTACCAGTATATGCGCAATGTGATGTAAGAACATTTAAATCAGACTCATCAGCATTTCTATCATGATCTAGTTCACTACGAATTTTATACACTTTGTCAGAGAAAAATTGACCAAATTTATCAGGTAACTCTGAGGTAACTCAATAACAAAACATAAGTTCAATCTTTCAAATGCCTTTACGAACTAATCCAGTGTCTTAAACCATAAGGTACATGAAATGTATATCTTTCTACAAATAATTTATCAAAGAATAATATCCACTAGCAAGAAATACTGTTAATGCAACATGATCCATCGAATTTTGCCTTAACATGCTATAGATCTAATTACTTTTTACAAATACAATCCACTACTTTTGTCTCAGTACTCTCAGTGGACTTACTCTGTCGGTGTACACAACTATCAAAGATATTTCACTAAAGCTTTCTGTCCAGTTCTACTTGAATAGTTGAAAAGATTTAACACATGTTATATACTATGTAGTTGTTACACACATATTGCTGCTTATAGATTCTAGAATGATTTGTAGGCCTACACTGCCATTTTTACATTCCCTGTTAAATCTTTGTATTATTCCAAGATGATGATGATGATTCTGATATTGGTATTTCTCTTTATTTTCAAGAGTAAATAACATGATTTCGTGTTCTTATTGTTATTATTGTATATTACTGGCTAGCATTCTGTAACGTTTCAAGTGGATCTGGACAGGTGGAGTTCTTCAGGCGAAAAAATTTAGTGCATCTGTCAGTTGGGTTATTAATATGCTAATATTATTTTTTTTCTATGTGTGTTGTTTTCCTGCCTTTTCTCTCTGCATGCTTGTAACAAGAAATACAATGCCAACCAATTATCAAAATAATAATAATAATAATAATATCAAGAGACTCGAATGAAATAAATGCTGACGTCTAATCATATCAGTTTGAATGGATACTCAACCCTTTTGTATATCAATGCATTTTAAAGCATGTTTGTTTCCTCTAAAATCTATCATGATTAACATGAGTGAAGAATGTATGTATGTACACCAATTTAAACTAAGGCTGAAATAAACTGTTATTATTATTTCCTCTAAATTGTATTATGTTTTATGGGGTCAAGAATGTGTTCATGTATGTATTAATATGATATCTGATGACAGTGCTAAAGAACAGGCTGAAATAAACTGTGGTCTTGACTTGTTTTTTTTTAAAAATAGGGGGTATAGTCTGGATTGGGGGGGGGGGGGTATAGTCTGGCCTAGCCCAAAGTAACCCCGGGGTATAAATTGGCCTAGCCCAGAATATACCCCGGGGTGTATTCTGGGCTAGGCCAGTTTAACCCGGTATAGTCTGGGCGGGGGGTATATTTTGGCCTGTTACACCGGGGGTTCAGATGCTGCCTGTTGTTGGTGTGTCCAGAACGGGGTCGGGGTTGGAGTCTGTTGGGTAGTAGGTGTCTGCGTTTATGTTGATCCTGTTTTCTAAATGTCTTCTATGGGCCAAGTGTCTACTGTCCTCTCCGCTAAGTATATTTTGTGTTGTGTATGGAATGTTGTCTCTGTAGTGTTCTTGTAGCGTGTTTGCAATGCGGTCGTGTATAATGTGTGCTGTTGCCATGGGTGTGTCACAGTGTATGCACATGAAATATCCTTTAATCCTTTCTCTCCTCTTCTAATTCTGTTTAAATTAATTTTGCTCATGCTGCTTTTACTGAAATTAAACTTGAATGTGTTCCATGTCGTGTGGTGTGTCGCATGTTGTTGTCCTTTCCCTGTAGGCTGTGTTCCTCCCACTCTTTTTTCCACTTTTCTTCTACATGTACAACTTTCTCTATAATAACATATAACTCTGATCTATCTAATCTAACATCGTATAAGTCTGTAAGAGTTGTTGCTTCTTTCGCGAGCCTATCTGCTTCCTCATTCCCCTTTATTCCCACGTGTGATGGGATCCAAACGATGTGTATTTTGATGTTCTGTTGTACGAGTCTATCTATTAGTGTCAGAATCCTATGTCAGTATGTGTGATGTTATATCTGTTGTGCCTTGGGTTGTCTGCAGTGAGTGTTTGAACGGCCGGGAGTGAGTCTGTGAGGATCATCACGGCCCTCTCCCCTCCTGGCGGTGGTCGATCTCTTGTAATGTTTTGTGTAGTGCGTGTAGCTCAGCTGTTAGTATACACGTGTTGTCTGTGATGCGTTGCTGTAGTTGAATATTTATGTCTTTGCTGTAAATCCCTTCAACTACCGACCGCCCACTGTCCGTGATCCGTGTGATATATACTATTGTCATATCCTTGTAATGTTTGTCAATATGGTCTGGTGCTGCTGTCAACATTGTGGTAAAGTTGTCCGTCTTTTTGTCTATCTCAGTGTGAAGTGTGTCATCAGTGTTCAGTCCCGGCAGTCGCCATGTTGGTGTGTGTTTGTCCCTAGTGTCTATTGCTTTGCCATCAACTGTCAAATTGAGAGCGATTTCTATGTAGATTTCAATAAGTTTGCACAAATTAAAACATGGAGATTTTAAATCAGTTTGAGTATCCTAGGATTAAATGCATTTTTAAAAATTACTTTTTTTTTCTTAAAATACAGTACATCTGTTGAAAGGGGGCAGTGGGGTTGGGGATAAGACGTTCAATAATTATTGGACTGGTGGAAGGGACTCAGAGAGTGCCAGCAGTCCACAAGTCAGAGGGTGCAATATCTGCCTTGAGGAGAGAACACAGAGAAGGCTTAAAGTTTCTAGCGCGAGAAAGCTATTACCTAAAGACAAACGCTAGGTAGTTTCGTGGAGTATTCCTCCAAACCCTTTTGACGCACATAGAGAATGCTCGTAGTCGAACCATAAAGCCTGTTGCGTAGAGCGCCGCTTGTAAAATCAAGCGGGTTTTGAAGTATTGGAAGTCAATTCTTTTTCAGACGTTAAAGTGACTTGCTCTATAGTGTATAGTTACTTAAGTCTTAGTACTTTTCGAACTTCTGGCAGGACACTTGGTCAGCCTGGGTTTCACTTTAGTTATTATACAAGGACTACTATATCACAGGACGCGCACGGCCGATCTTCTGACTTAGCTAGCGAAGGCCATTGCATCGACCCAGTTTCTGATGAATAGTCTATTTTTAGACCGAACGTAATAGTGGGCTTTAGCGTAGTAATCTAGACAAATAAGATGCGATGAAGTTTATGTCAGTTAAGTAAGTAAACACATTTTCCATACGATTTGTTGGCATTAATTTACTTAGTGAATATCCAACACGCCAAAACTTTTATTTTTAGGCCTAGACCTAGTGCAGAAAGCTTGCACTCTTTTTCTCCCGGATGTTTACGTTACCGGAACAAGTGCTTTGGTTGTGTGGGAAAATATAAACATTGAAACAGACATGTGAAACAATGTGATACTGGTGGATATTTTTTGCAAGTTCTGGGATTTATATTCTTTCAAAGTGCCAAACAAGTGTGGTGTTGTGAACTGCAAAGGCAACTTCAACAAATCTAACAAATGCCGTGTGTTTAAACTACCTAAAGACGAACAAGAAAAACAGAAATGGTTGAACGTTCTCCCCCCACGTGAGGATTTCGTTGTCGACCCAACAAAATTTTTTATATGTGAGAGACATTGGCCAGCGGATACACCTATGGTCAAGATACCAGGTGGACATACTCGGCCTGTGTTGCCACCAAGTATTTTTAATGTTCCTTCTTGTTGTTTGCCAACAAACCAGCACCACGCGAGCCTAAAGCTGAGGATCAACAGCTGAACTATTTCATCAAGAAAGACAGAATCACTTCGTTTTCTGAGTTTTCTCCTGACAAAGAGTTGTTAAAAAAGTATGAAAATCTTCTCATATCTCGCCCAGAAGACAAATTTGTGTGTATTTTCATGGTGAAAGATTACAGAGAGAGAGTTTCTTGTCAATAACTGTTCACAACAAATCTACTTTGTGTTCACCTCTTACTCTTTCTGCTTTCATGAATGGGATTAACGTGCCTTTGGGTAAAATCTTAAGTCCAAACACTGGTCTGTCATCCTACACACAATTCTTTGAGGCTGTGCACTCAGCGATTAACTATGACCTTCCTGTGGATGGTGTTGTTAAAAAAGTGGCAACGACAAGTTCAAGCCTAAGAGTCGCTTGAAGCTGCTAAAGGCAAGAAACTCAAATTTCTTACAAGACAGCTTCAACTCATATATGACAAGGCATTCTCGGTGGCAGATTACTGCTTTGCAATTGAATCTTTCCCTCACTGTAATTACCATCAACTGCGTGACTTTCTTGTTCTCCCAAGTAGACGAAAGCTGCAGTCTATGATCTCTTCTACAGATGTTGACCAAGTACTGGAGAAAACATTTCAAAAAGCAAAGAATGCTCAGCAGAAACATTGTTTTTTGTTAGTCGATGAAGTGAAAATTCGCCAAAGAGTCGCCTTTTCAGGGGGTGTTCTCAATGGCATGTCAAAAAATGACCCAGACCCCAAGGCAAGCTCTATGTTATGTGCCATGATGAAATGTTTGCATGGTGGACCTAGTGTTATGGTATCTGTTACCCCTGTTCACAACCTAACAGCTGCCTACCAATTCACTGTTGTCAAGGAAGCTGCTGCTGTTGTTGAGAAGACAGGTGGGATTGTTTTAGGATCCATGACTGACAATCATAAAATCAATCAGCAATACTGCAAATTATTCACAAGAAGAACTGACTTTGAGACTGTACATCCTTTGAATGATCAGCGAGCTTGGTATTTGTTATACGATTCAGTTCACTTGCTGAAGTGTTTATTGTCAAGCGAAGTAAAAGACTTCATCCAAGAAGTTTCAAGGGGTTGTTTGACTGTCCTACATGTGTGCACATATGAGTTCGTAAGGACTGATTTGTGCTTTGTGAAGAAATCCAAACATAAAGCATGCTGCCGTCAAAGACTTGTCAACATTCTTCTCACCATGAACACCTACTATGGTTTTGGATTATTTTCTAAACATCTGCTGCGACGCCTGGCAAAATAAATGTTCTTCTGCATGGGATTCATAATTTGGAAAAGGACCATCAAAGAAATTCAGCTCTGTACCAGACCTCCATCAAGAAGACACGGCTCGCTGACTAATTTGGGCTGCAACATGGTGAGTTATTTTTCGTTTCTGTACATACAGAGGAACCATTGCTAGTATAAGACTACAGAAATGGTCCTGATTCATGGAATGAGCTATAATTAATGTGGTTAAAAAAATCCAATAGAAAAGGTTGATTTCAAGGTCAAATTGCATGTGTTATTACTGTCACATACTGAGGTCTTATGCCAGAGGTTCTAGTGTATGGTATCGTCATTAACTGTGGTAAAACTGCTTTATTTAATGAGATTATGTTTGGATGCAACATTGGTTACAATTGGTTAGTCTTAGGTGTCATAATAAGGCTGTAGGTGTCAATAATCAAATGGCCTTCGCTAGCTAAGTCAGAAGATCGGCCGTGCGCGTCCTGTGATATAGTAGTCCTTGTTATTATATTATAGCTGAATGCATAAAGACTCATACTGATGTAAGAATGAAATCTGTCGGGATGATGTTTCAACCGACTAAAAAAGTGATGGTTTTCACCAACATCTCTTCTTTCTTATTTACGTCATAAACACCGACTCTTCTCCTTGTTTCAAGCATTAAAGTTTTTGGTAAAACACTATCCAACAAGAAATGTTCTTCGTCTGAAGAAGACACCATGTTTAAAGCACGAGAGAGTGCTAGCTGTGACTGGTGAAGCGTTCCCTTGCTCGGTCTTTACCTATGTGCATATTAATACTGTGCATGCAGTATAACAGGCGCTCCCTTAAAAAGTTTTTGTCTGGAGGTGCTAACCTTCTTGCACTTTCTCTGCCTTTCCCCGGGCGCTGGCAACCCATACTACTCCATACTCTCCAGGGAGAGAACACTTCAAGCGCAAGAAAGTTAGCACCTCCAGACAAGCGCTTTTAAAGGAAGCGCCTGTTACTGCCGATGGTGCACAAGGTCATGGATGAAGCCTGGAAAAGCAAGCGCTCAAACAGTCACAATACCCGCAGACCGTTCGTGTTTTAACCTGTCCTTGTCACAATGCATTTGATTAAGGAGAGATACAGTGAGCAATAAGACGGTAGTCGAAGAGGTCAATGACCCTACGCGTGAAAATACGGCTTGCGCCCTGCGGGGTCAGCTTGACCTTGCCCTATTTGTACGCCCGTGCAGAGTGAGTGCATGGAAAGTCGATGCCGTATTTCGACGCCCTTCGTAGGGTTAGGGTTAATGCCTCTTACAAAAACGTGCCTTGTCATAGACCCCGCCCACTCTCGGCGAACAGAGCCAGAGCTTCGTACATTGTATAAAATTTGCATAGACAAAACAACACCACAGCTATCAGCTCCTCCTCTATGGACAATTTCGACGTTAGATTACTAAATAAAAATATGCAATATCTGATTTACAATGAATGTCTCCGTAAAACAAACCACATAAAAAGGGCGGATGAGGGAAAGACACACACACACACACACACACATACACACACAAAGAGAGAGGGAGAGAGAGAGATTTTCATCCGCGACCTTCCAATCTCTGTCTTAAAATATACTAGGTCTATATGAGAAGATTGGTAAGTTAATAAAACTGTTTTCTTACATTGTTGCTTATGATGGCCAGAGGTTTCAAATATCGAATAATTCTTATATCCTAGTATGAAAAAAACCTCGCTGGATTTTTAACAAGACTTGCTGCGGCTCATACAGCTCGGTAGTGCCTGAAATTTTACGGATGCCTTTCTTTTGATCTGGGGAAGGTTTTTTTTTTTTTTTTTAGTTTTGTTTAGAATTGAAGACTTGAAATGGTAGGGGAGTATCATAATGTTTTGTGTGTGTGTGTGTGTAGGGGAGACGGAGAGGAACTTTTCACCGGCAGGGCCCGTATGACGTAGTATTTGGTCCCCCATGGTGGACATTCCCCCGGAACAAATACTTCGTAGTAAAAGATCACCTGGAATAAATATTTCATAGTAAAGCCCCCCCCCCCCTCTCCCCCACCCCCGCTTTGTTTTGCCAAACATGAGGATTCTCGGGGATTTCAAGATTTAATCTTGCAAACCGAATGAAATACTGCTAAGTACACCTTTGAATCTAATTTCTGTATCGAAGACGATTTTGAGGCTTTTTTTTTTTTTTAAATAGCGGTTTTTGGGGGTGGCTTTGTACTTCGTCTGGGGCTAAGCACGTGCCTAGGGCATCATGGGAAAGATAGGCACCACAGAAAGTGGAAAAAGGGGGTATATAAAACAACAGCAACAAAAAGATATTGGTTTCAAGGCCTTAAAAATTCCTTAATATTCAAAATTTGTGCAAAGGTCCTTAAAAAGTACCAGACTGTCATACCTTTCTATGTTAGTTGTGGTGCAGCCCCCCAAAAAAACTTCACAATTTTTTTTTAATGGATTCGCGACTCGTCTGACCAACGGCTCTGACAACGTACCATAGTACTTTACAATGTGAAATTATGCAGAGAGTAATTGTTTATTGCAGATACCTAAACCTAGGATCCTAGAACACCCGTAAACGTCGAGAAAGAATCTCAAAAGGTCCTTGAGAAGTCTTTTATTTTTGTCTAAAACTGTCCTTAAAGATCCTTAATTTTGATTTTTATGCGTCTGTGAGAATCCTGAAGTTGCGTTTCTTAACCCCATTAACCCACACCACTCTACCAGTTATAGACCGGTGGTTTTGTTGTTGTTTACTGGGTAGGGATATTCCAGTGAGAAGCCAGTACAGTTTATGTGGTTTAGTATTATTATCCATTGTTTCCTTTCGTTAACAATGAATGTGTATGTACCTGTAGTATTTTTGCTACTGTATTGTATTAGAAAGAGTTAAGAGTAACCAGTTTTGAGTACCAAACACGTAAATATTCAGCCAGAATTTTAATGCATGAACGGAGTTTTCAAAATGGTGCATTTTATTATTACATACTGTAAGACCAACGACTGGCTACGTGGGTTTATGTGGGTCCTAGTCTTCCCTTAAGGATACACATAAGGAACATAGGATCTGCGGGCCCTCTTATTTAATAATAATAAAAAAAAACTAGAAAAGGAACCGTAGAACAAAAGCTGAAAACCCAAGCAGTCATGAGCTAAAGTTTCTCAGCTACAGGCTTTACTACGTCATCAGGCCCGATCGAGGCGCGTCGGCAAACCGCTGAGCACTGGTCATTGTAGAAGGTAAAAGTTTCCCATTGGTGAAACAACTCACATCCCGATCTCCGTCCGGCTGTAGAGTGTGTACACAATGGTTAAATCCCCAACAGCGAGATATTGGTGTAACAACTCAAAACCCGATCTCGATCTGGCTGTAGAGTGTACACAATCGCTGTTGGGCGCCATAATCTGGTATAACTAAGTAACACTAACACCCTTCCCGGTTTGACGTAGGACCGCACAGCTCGACCTCCATCCGCCTGTAGCGTGTACACCACAGACTGTATAATTAGGTTAACCAGCCAGAGAGTTTTGATTGATGTGTTCACAACAGGTAATTAATAGTCAAAGAAGGAAAGAATAAAATTTTTACTCTGAAAAAGTCAGTTCTGATTGCGACAAAAAAGTGTAAGAATGAAAAGTATAAGGAAAATGCTCACAATACCTAGCAAGTTTTTTTTCTTCACATTAATATCCCTTGCAACTCCATGCCAAATTTCAGCACTCTAGCGTAAATAGTTCCTGAGATTTTAAGAGTACACAGTGAGAAGTTAGCACAAAAATGAACTTTTGAGAAAATGGCGTTTAAAGATTAGGACCAAAGTAAAAACACAAAGATTTACTCAGATTTTAAATTTCCGTGTTGCAGTTGATACACATACATCATTGATTACAGGAACATCTGTAAGGTGTAAAAAGTGAAGAATCTCAAAGTCGACATTTTTTAAAAACCAAAATCGATGCCTCTGTACCAGCTGAACCCTTTAAGCATTTGGGGTGTGACGAAGTATTTTGGTCCCCCGTGGTGGACGTTCCCCCGGAGCAAGTTCTTCATAGTAAAAAGGTCACCCCAGAACAAATATTTCATTGTGCAAGTTCCCCCTCGCATTTCGCGATAAATGAAGATTTTTTATAATTTTCACACGAAGCCTTGAAAACCCAATGAAATGTCACCACAAAAACCCCTCGAATCCTATTCCTAATTCTGTACCGGTATCTTGAACAATTTTTGACAGTTTTTTTTTAGGAGGGGGAGGGGAGGGGGGGGGGGTGACGTTGTATTTCACCCGGGGCAACGTTTACTATGAAGTAAAAGATCCGGAGAAACAAATACATGTACATCACAGCATTTTATCCCCCACGGACCAGATACTTCCTAGCATTAATAGCAAACGTTCCCCCTAGAATATAATAATAATACATTGAAGTAAATGTTTCCACCGACCAAATACATGTCCTGCAAACGGAATGTGTAAATTTATGAAGCTAATAAATAAGGAAAAGTATGTTATTTACACTACAGTCTAATTATCCATAATTTCAGAGATTTGAACTAGGCTAAGAGAGAAATAAGAACGATAAAGGAAGGCCCATGTAACAATACTACTGTCATGGTTGTTGTTTGTTTTCTTCCTTTTCTCCTTTCCTTTCTGTCTTTCCCGTTCTCTTTCAGCCTCACTTCTTCTTAATTTGCTGTTCCAATCTACATTTTAAAATACACACTGTATGTATTTATTTCTGTTGCGGGGACTGTGTCAAACTTATACAAAATTTATGTTTTGTTTCATCGTTCGTTTTTTTTTTTTTTGTTGCGCATTTTATTTGTTGATTTACATCTGTTTATTTGATGCCTTAATATTTACCTATAATTCTATGTGTGTATGCATATATATATAATATATGTGCTTGTATGTGAAGATAAAAAGACAAACAATGAGATAGCACAGAATGGTCAGTTCCTATCGTGTGTCATAGATTTGGTCCTAACTGGACCAGAAAAGGTAGAGACTGTCAGCGGTCGCAGGGACCCCAGGATCAGATGTTAAAATGATGCGGTTCTCCACATATTCTTTCTGCCATTTGAAATGTGTGTGTGTGGGGGTGGGGGGGGGTGGGGAGGGGGATTGTAAAGCGTATACCATACTTGGGAAGTTGAGACTGTCGTTTTCATCACATCAGTGTCAGCAGTCTTTCTCTTCTTCAGGCTTCAGGGGACAAATTATGTAACGTTTCGACGATGGGCTTTAGATTTGAAGCATTGAAAATTGACTGTATGTATCAAGCTTGTGTGTTCCTTTGCCGAGTGCATTTTTAACTATTCTTGGTCCAAACCATTTTAGAGTTTCACTTGTCCGCTTCCTTGTGTCTTGCCTACTGTTTCCATACATGACTTTGTCTTCAACCGCGTATATTGGCATGTGATGTCTGCAGTGGAAAGGCTCCTTTTGCTTTTATTGTGCTTTCAACGGTTTCCAGTATTCTCGAGGCTTCAATTACATTTATCTGTTTTTCTCTGTTATCAGCAGCCAGAGTGACGAATCAAATTATTGTGATATCTCGCTGCCATGGGTCCTGATATATCGACTTTTTTTTTTTATTGTACAGATCAAATCGACAGGTATTTTTGAAAGACACACCTTTCCATTTGGTATTTGAGCAGAAGATGTGACTTCAGATGCCAATGGAAATAGGGCCTACAACAGTATACAAATGAGGCTGGAGCAGAAGATGTGACTTCCAGTTCCAGTGGAAATAGTGCCTACAACAGTGTACAAATGAGGCTGGAGCAGAAGATGTGACTTCCAGTTCCAGTGGAAATAGTGCCTAGGACAGTATACAAATGAGGCCGGACTCATTCTTACCCATGCCCCGGTAGGATGCAAGAATCAAAGAAATACTTGGCAGTGTAAATCAAAACTGAGTCGTTGATGTGGGCTTTTACTATGAAGCATTTGTTCCGGGGGACAATCTACAATAGTACTTGTTCGGGGGGAAGGGGGGGGGGCAACTACTTCACAGCATTTGTTCCGGGGGGAACCATCTGCAATGGGGGAACAAATACTTCACAGCTGCATGAACCACGAAGTACTTGTTCCGGGGGAATGTTTACTATGGGGGACCATTTTGAATACTTCGTCACACGGGCTCTCCACTCCACTGAAACGGACTGCCTTGCGCCTGACAAGTCGAACTGAAGTTGGATAAAATTGCACAAATTAACGAAAAAGGCATTAAATTTCGCACAGACGATGCAAATGTCGCAGTGGACAAATGTTGATATAGAATTATGTTGGCCGATTTTCTTTTAAAAACTAGTTGGCCCGGTGACTCGGGGGAATACAAAGATACGTGATTTTTTAGAGTTGAGTTCCGATCACCAAAGTGTAAATTGAGGCTTTGAACGAAAATTCCTGTCATTCCTAACATGAAGAAAATGATTGTTTTTCTTTTTTTTTTTTATTTCATCTCAAAATGACATTGTGCAGACATGTGGGCAGGCATGGACAAGACGGACGGAAAACAGAGAAGAATGGACATCACTGGCATTTGGGGGAGGGCTACATCCTGCAGTGGAGAAAAAAGCCTAACAAGACAAGTCATGACAAGTCTATTATGTGAAGTGTGAAATCATTTTCAATTATACTGTAAAAAACAAAACAAAACAAAAATTGTCATGTACCGAGACCAAGTATTTTAAATCAATTTGTTGAAAATTTGATGACACAGACTTGTGTCATATGGCTACTGCTGCACATTATAATTCAGCTAATGAGAAAGCTGCACAAAAGAGGCATGAAGCAGTGTCCAGAGTGTCAGGAAATCCTTCCAAACAATCACATTAATGACAGCCAAGCGTGTCTTAATATAGCATCAGGCATTTAACACCAGAACACACTACAATACTCTTTATTGATTATGCATCGTAAATAAAAAAAAACGTGAGAGAGAGAGAGACAGACAGACAGACAGACAGACAGACTGAAAGAGAGGAAGAGACACAGAGAGAGAGAATAAAATCAGTGGTGTGCATATAATGTACATATCAAAATCGGACATAATTTAGGTGATGCAAATTTTGTAAGGTGTGGGTTGTCAGGTCCGTAAAATAATCAGCTTGAAACCTACAAGAGTACAGCGACAACAGCGGAAAGCGGTATTACTGCAGCATTTCCCACCATTTCCCGGTTAACAAATCTTTCTCTTAGAATTTCTCTCGGGAAACTGCACAAAATAATATCACTCGCCTGTCACGATAGTAAGGCAGTATGCGAAATGGGTAAGACTAGAGGGAAGCGCACAAAATAGTTCAGCCAGAGCAAATGGAATGGCTGGGATGAGGGAGATGGATCACACAAAAACTGTCCATATTGGGCTATCACCCTTCAATATGTGGAATGAAGCCCAACTTCATGTATTTTAGCCCAGTGACCACGTCACACAATTAAAGTATTATGTTACTGCCATAGATGCCAAGCAAATTATTGAAACGGATTGGATATGTTCGAACTTTCAAAAAATGGAGAGTTTATAACACATCCAAGATTACATCATGGCATGAAAAACTCAACAGGATTGAACAATGCTAGGTCTAACATAATATTTAACAATACAAATAAGGCTAGGTAAGATTAACAATTGGTATAATACTTTCTAACAACATGTGATTATGTACATGTTAAAGGGTGAGAGAATAATGATATACCAGAAAAGATAACATTATATTACCAACAAAATATCACTAACAGTCATATAGTGCTGTCATGCTACATCAACCCACATACATGGATTTGAGGAATTCATCAAAGTGAATAAAATTAGTTAAAGTTTAATTGTGCTGCTTGGACACCAAACTGTAAATTCAATCAGAATACCATGTACATTCAGTATCAGGTGCCAAAAGATAGAGAACTACATGTATAAATTGTGTTGATTTTTGATGATGTACCACACAGTCAGTACCAGGTGTCAGAATATGATACATTTCTTATTTTCTACCTCTAAATCATGGTTGAGTTTTGACAATATCTACCAAGATTTTTCATTTCATTGACCTTTTTTTCCAAACTGATAATTCTTGTCACAGATATCAGCAAAATTAGTGAACTGACTAATAAATAAGAAATATGTAATAAATACACTGTATATAAAGTTGTGCCTTTTAAATTTGCTGAAGACTGTTGCATTTACAATGTCTCTTTCAGAGTCCAGGGATCTGGAATTACTGAAAAGCAAGTTTTCACTGTCTTTCACTTTTCTTCTTACTGATATTCACAGGCCAACTATAAAAGACATGAAAACTAAACCAAACATAGACTAGGGAGAGGAAGCATAAGAATGAGTACTAACAGCTGCAAAAACATTTGTAAATCATGTTTTCATGACACAATTCCTGCCTATTGGTATTAAATAAAGTTTTTAAAGCAGATGCATAAAATACAAATTCAAAAAATGTAGGAGGAAATTTCTATACACATACATGTATTTATAAAGTCTAGACCCAAGTCATATTTCACATTTGTGTCTAAGTGACAAACAGAGTTTGAAATGAAATCTTCCCATTATGTCTATAATATAGGAAAATGTGAAAGTACCCTATGAACTTCTTGATATTACTTACCATACTACTAATGCTCTGGATACCCTCAGGTGATAATCAGGTGAAGGAGACTTTATTAATTCTGCTGTTCACTTTCATAAGCTTCTCATCGGATTGGAGCACCTAGGACTAAAAAATCTAGCAATGGTCTTACTGTACCATTTACTCAACTTGTATTACCTGAGAAGTGTGCAACAGAAATATGTACCGTATTTTTGTGAATAATTCTTCCTGATAACTGCCATTCAAATTCATGCAATGGGAACAGCAAATCATCTTTAATTTCCTCATACATTTCAGTGTTAAGAACACTGCAGTGCAAAGAGTTTATGCAGAAATGATAAACTTTAAAATCTTTTTTATTTTTTTCTTTTATTTTGATCGAACGTTTTTTTGGCATGAATGCTGTCTGGAAGCAGCTTCGTTTGTACAGTATTATGGAAGTCTATTAAAAAGCTTTCAACAGAATTCTGAAATGACTAATTCAAGGGCCACATAGTAAACTGTCACAAATTGGTTTTTACACATTTTTCAGGAGAAGCCAAAAGCTGAATAAGTTTCTGTACCAGACCTAATAGGATATTTAAAAAAATGTTATTTAACCTTTACTTTTCTCAATTTAACCCTCAATTTATAACACAAACTGCTGGCATGTCAAATATTGCAATTTTTAAAAATAAAATTGAGTTAAGATTGTTTACCATGGGGCCATTGAACTGAGGATTCCCAGTCTAGAGAAACTATTGTAATTCATATCATTTCAATAAGAGCTGGAAAACAATTACAGGAAGATCATCATTGTTCTAACAGATATAACAACATCTGAAAAAGCTCAATAATATATAACAGAAAGTGATGAATTTTCAAATGCCACTGAGAGCTGAAACATAAATCAAATGATATGACTAGCTAGCCCTTTGATTGCCACTCCACATGTTTTATGTCTCTTATCAGTGAGGTTATGAAAATGTTTCTCATCAATCCTACTTATCATGCGCCACCTTTTATAACTTTAATCCACTGCAATACAAGCCTCTCACTATGCCAAGAAGAACTGGTTACCAAGTGTTGTGCCCAGACTATCGAACAATATTATTTGGCTCACACTGAGTTTCAGCCTGAACCCCAGGTATTGTTAAATATTCTAGTGACCAGTTCTCTTTTTGCTAATGTCCTGCATATTAATGGCGACTCCAAAGCAGTTGCAATGGAAATGGAACACAGCGTCAGTGAAACTGCATTTCAAAGCTTGAGAATGAATGAAGTGTAGATTAATGCATTGTTGCTGGTTTTTTCCCCAATGCTATGTGTAATGGATAATTCCAGTTGCTTGGAAGCTAAGATACTCTACTATTGCTACCATCTTTTGCTAGCCAGGCACAGACATGTAAATGATGGCAACAGACATGATTCTAATGAAAGTGAAGGAATAAACATAGAATGAGCAAGCATTCAAACATACAAAGACTAAAGAAAAATGATGTAATGAATGCCTCTGACACACTCTCTCCAATGGCAATGCTCTTAACCCCTTCACTGCCAGCTATATTATACACTGATATGCCGGGGAGAGTTTGCTTAAAAATGGCTACCTGTACAAATTTGCCTATATATCCTCGAGGATGCACTTAACCCCTTCACTGCCTGTAGCCTGTACAATGTACACCTGTATCCCGTACGATGGGGTCATAGTCCCGTACATCGTACGGGCACCAGGCATACGTACGGGCTACAGGCATACTGAGTGATGGGATAGGCCCGTGCGTTGTACGGTCTACAGGCAGTGAAAAGATAACAAAAATGCTTTTCCATCCATACCACAATTTGTTATTAAAGCTTGAAAATGAGTCACAACTTGGCATCTGCCAAATGGAATACATTGTCAGGAAAACAATATAAAACAACAAAGAGATTTTCAGTACTGAAGACAAACTATGCAGGGAAAACTTACATTCAACAGGATTCATGTTTGCTGATGCCTAATGACACAATGGATGGCTTAAATATTGATAATAATATATTGCTTTCTGTCACTGAGTGATCATCCTCAATCTTTTTTTTTTTTCACAAAAGCATGAGGCAATGACGTCATTGCCTCCTGCCAAGGAGTTCACTATTATACACACTGCCCAGTACACAAATTACTGCCATTTCATGACAAGATTTGCCTCCACCGCTGACATGATGCACAGGGCATTAATGTGCAAGGAGAATATTATGAGACTTTATCTAAAAACAAACAAATATCCAACAATAAAATAAATCTAAAGGACCGGGTAAGGTGAAGCAGACCCATTATATTCACCCAGAACTGAAACCAATGAATAGATTTATCCCAGGCAACACCAGGTATATCAGCTAATACACTGTAATAATGATAAGTGAAAAAGAAGTTAAGACAAGACTTTGTAATCTGAGTAAATTATTCAAAATGAGATACAAAACAAATGAAAATTTCCCAGATCAAAGGATACCATGAGAAAACAGGCACAATTCAGCAAGTTTTCTAACTAAAAAGCAGGCCGACAGATTACATGCTGTTTTGTCACTGGTCTACTAATGCTCAGACATTCACTGTGCAAAGCCTAAAAGGTTTCATTTCAAGATCATGCTGTAACTCAACTGACTCAATTCTTCCTCCTACCTGGATCTCATCAAGCAGATTAGAACTTAACATGTGCACTCCCAGACTAACATAAAATTTAATAATTGTCAGGGAAAAAAGAAGTCACAGCTCACATAAGTGGAAAATATGTAAGAAATTCAGAGCATGTACTCTTTCAGAGATATAAATTTCAGTCACTCCAGGAAATACAATTATTGAAATTTGCAGCCTGAAAAACAGCTAATATGAAGTTAGTGTAAACTGAAACCTGTGCCCCCCACACTCTCTCCCAGTAGCCCCTCTGTATGAAGTATAATTAAAACTGCAGAATCATGCCAACCAGTCTGCTGAGGTATTGGCCTAAATCCTCACTTGTGAAATGAACTTTTTAATCTTATCCCATTGCAGTGGCTAATGGCACTTGCAACCAATAACATTCTTTGTTTTTTTTTACGATGATATCACATTAAGCTGTGCCAGTCTTGTCTTGGGCACCACATAGGCATTTTCATCCCTTTTCCAGGACACAAGTCCCCAACTGTTACTTCATACATAAGAACATAGAAGTTAGTGGGGTTTTTTCCTTACTTTTTTTTTCACTGATGCACAAAAATTATTTTCTAAATAGAAATATTTTTGGGTTTGCCCTAAATCCCTCCTTGCCATGTCACTGTAGTGGCTAGGTTTAAGATGCATTACACTGACAATTGTCAGGAAAACTGAAAACTGGAATCTGAATTATAATGCTTCAAGTCTTTGTGTGTTTTGTTTGCTTTTACTTATTTCAATAAAACTATCCATTATATATTAATTGCAAAAAGAAAATTTTTTCCATAAACACATAACAAAAATCTTATTACAAATAGGTAGTCCAAACTGCCCTGGTAAAGGGGCGAAATCCCATTTTGGCATAATTTTAGGTCAACATTACAAGGCTACTATGGCTGTGTGTTTATGTGACATGGCATACAATATAACATCCTATATCACACTGAAGTTCAATCTTCCTCTGTCTTTTGTATTGTTCAATTTGTGCAGCTGAGTCTTTTTTTATTGCCTGTACAAGATATAATATTACCGTTTTCCCTGGGATCCACGCGTACCAATTTGACCCCTTTGACATGGGGCATGTTTTGGCGCCAAGCACCAACTGTTTCTATAAACCCACTTGACTTCTCTACCTTTGTCTGACACTCAATGATGAGTCAATGACGGAATGAGCAGTTGATGCCTTTTTCAATTTGCACCAAAAAAACCCCCATTATTTTTTAGGTACTCCTTATTAGAATTCACAAAAAATTGACTTTGGATGAAGTTTGATGATTAAAGTAATATGCTCATAGATATCATCTTCATTCGTACCCCTCTAAGAAAACTGAGCATGATGTACACACCCTTGACATGGAAACTGAGAATTTTCAATGCTATGACTCAGTCAGCTGTCATTTCCTGGGGGTCAAAGTTGGACTATCAGGCAATTTAAAAAAGGTAGCAAATTTGAGGTGTTTTTTCACTTTTGAAAATGCCATAACTTTCAAAACTTTTACACCAGAAAAATAAATTTGGTATCAAAATTCTTAGAAAAGCAAGCTCCATCAGTTTAGACAATAACTGGTGAGTTTTGATAAAATGTAAAAATCAGTCTGGACTACCCACTGTAAATAATATCAGCATGCAACTGGACTGTATATCCGTCGCTGTGAAAAGAAAAAATAAGTGAAACATGTCTAAGGTTGTGTAGCATTATTGCTGTCTCTCAAGATTATCAAGTTAGAAACCACGTCTTTCATATTTACTAAAGCTGTGAACCTGTCATCATCATCTGCAGATGGATAAGTTTTGGCTCATGGAATAGCCATAGCTTTTCATGCGTCCCAAACAGAAATAAGCCTGTCAGATAAGCCTAGGAATACAACTATAGTGATCACTCTGAATCATTATTGAAATAATTTCAGCCTGCAGTCTTTGTGTTCCTGAATACCATTTACATGTGTGAGAGGATGAACGATTTTCTATTTTTAATATGTGCTTTCATGGTAACGCTAGTGCGTGAGTGAGGGACGGCCACTCATAGTAGTTTATGGACACTTGGCCGAGTACCATTAATTGGATTATTTCCCTTGTGATACTAGCGCGGGACCCGTTATTCCCATCACGGTGAAAAGCGCGCACTTTGATTGGTCAGTTGGAAATGTTGACCACCGGGCTTCCAACTCTTATATCATGGCTTTAAGTTTCTTACAACTCGCTCCTTCGTTGTTATCCACCGACAGAAAGACGGGAACCCGAATTCATTGTTGAGAGTAGGCAATACCCTATCGGTACAAAATAGGTACTCATGATAACGTTTGGTATCAATGGAGATACGTGGTATTAATGGACGAAAGTATCCCGCACACATTTGTCCAATGTTGTTAGTACTGACACTTTGAAAATTTATATTAAAACTATTAGCGGGTTTCTGGTATAATTAGTCAGTTAGAATTTTAGCAGGAAGTTTCTACTTTATAATGGTACTAATTTCGTTGTTTTTTGATGCACAGGTCCTATTGAAATAATTAATGAGAGGATCTCGGATTTAAAGTAAACCACGAGTTAGACGCATGTTATCCCCGATAAATCCAACCTGGGTCAAATTTATTCAATTATTGCTGGAGGGGACGTTAAAGTAATTTCTGCAGTTTACTGGGATACCTAATTGACTTTTGTGTGCACCCTTTTAACCGTACTGTAAATTCGATTGTGTTAGAACCCTAACCGGTTATGTTGTTCGGCTGGACTCAATGTCCGAGCCTTTCACTTGTCCAACACTGGACTACGTAATAGCCCTCTCGGACGTCCGCGCTGGCTCATAAAGATGATGCCAGTTCGAGTGGTCAGTGGACTCCATCAAAGACGCCGGAACAATAGGAAGCACAAGTGGACCTTGCAGTACAATAGACCGGCGGCGGCCTGCCGTGGCGCGCCTCGCCCAAAACATGGCCTAGTCCAGTTGCGCCAGTAGCAGAAAGACTTTGGCTTATGGCTGGTTGGGCTTCTTTTTCTTGGTAGGGTTTTTCCTATGCCTTTTTGGTAGCGATACCTTTGTTAGGCTTTTGAATAAATAAGATTGCCAGCAGAACCCTGTGTTTGTTAATCCTGTGTATCCTTAAGGGAGTTACTATTGAACCCACGCAGTAAACACATTAGCCACTCGTAGTTCATCCAACATTTTCTGGTGTCAAGAAGTGGGATACACAGAAGGGTTAGTTTGTAGTGTAGAAAACCCAGCCTTGGAAATTTTTAGTTTGAAGTCCAGCCAGCCAGCCAACCCCTGCCCCACCCCACAGGAACCAGGGAGCCACGAAGACCAACGCCCTCCAACATCAACTCAAGATTCAGGACCTGTATCCCAGTCCTGTGTACACCACCCATCCCACTGCAGTCAACAGGGACCCGTTGCGGGTATTTCATCCCGCAACCTACACGTATCCGCAACATCCGCCCCCACAGCCTGCGTCGACCAGTGTCTGGTACTCCCAGCCCACCACCCTTGCCAGCCACCTGCAGCCCAACCAGACCCTCAACATGGGTTGAGAACTTTACAGCCCCTACCTCCTGTGCAGGGGTCCAGCTGCCCCCACGTCCAGCTGCCCCCACCGACAACCCCAGAGATTAGACCTATGACTCTTATTAGTGATTGACATTAGACATTGACGGTGAGTGCAGAAAGAGCAGGGGAGCGTACCCATCAAGATCCCCCTAGTTTCCATCAGGCCAGATGATAGACCACCGAATCCAAGGGAGCTCCGCCTCAAGATTTTAAGTTAGAGAGTATGCCCATGTTGGCTTTCTCCACAGCTTAGTTACAATTACTTTTAATGCCTATGTTGACCTTACCTTTTTCATTGCACTAGTGCCCTTATAGCATATTGTATTTTTTTTGTACTGTTCGATCCTACGTTAACCCTGATAGTGGTCTGGGACCACCGTTGCAGGTCTGGGACCTGTTGTTTTGTCCATATGATGTAACTTACTACAGCCAGAGCTGAGACTGTTGTGTACATCTTCAGGATGCCAGTAGTAACTTAGCCGGTTCACGCCACCTGTTAGTAGTTATAAAGAGGATGGACCATTGTTGTACTTCGGTTCACTGTGTGTAATTTGCAATTGTTCTACCCTAAGTGATGGTATCATAGACCCTTAGAGTTTGATTATACCTTCAGTGGTCTTTTGTGAACCTTTGAATTGATGTATGTGTCACGTAAGGGACTACGTGACTTAGCAGGGGAGAATGTGAGAGGATGAACGATTTTCTATTTTTAATATGTGCTTTCATGGTAACGCTAGTGCGTGAGTGAGGGACGGCCACTCATAGTAGTTTATGGACACTTGGCCGAGTACCATTAATTGGATTATTTCCCTTGTGATACTAGCGCGGGACCCGTTATTCCCATCACGGTGAAAAGCGCGCATTTTGATTGGTCAGTTGGAAATGTTGACCACCGGACTTCCAACTCTAATATCATGGCTTTAAGTTTCTTACAACTCGCTCCTTCGTTGTTATCCACCGACAGAAAGACGGGAACCCGAATTCATTGTTGAGAGTAGGCAATACCCTATCGGTACAAAATAGGTACTCATGATAACGTTTGGTATCAATGGAGATACGTGGTATTAATGGACGAAAGTATCCCGCACAAATTTGTCCAATGTTGTTAGTACTGACACTTTGAAAATTTATATTAAAACTATTAGCGGGTTTCTGATATAAGTAGTCAGTTAGAATTTTAGCAGGAAGTTTCTACTTTATAATGGTACTAATTTCGTTGTTTTTTGATGCACAGGTCCTATTGAAATAATTAATGAGAGGATCTCGGATTTAAAGTAAACCACGAGTTAGACGCATGTTATCCCCGATAAATCCAACCTGGGTCAAATTTATTCAATTATTGCTGGAGGGGACGTTAAAGTAATTTCTGCAGTTTACTGGGATACCTAATTGACTTTTGTGTGCACCCTTTTGTACTGTAAATTCGATTGTGTTAGGACCCTAACCGGTTATGTTGTTCGGCTGGACTCAATGTCCGAGCCTTTTACTGGACTACGTAATAGCCCTCTGCTCATAAAGATGATGCCAGTTCGAGTGGTCAGTGGACTCCATCAAAGACGCCGCAACAATAGGAAGCACAAGTGGACCTTGCAGTACAATAGACCGGCGGCGGCCTGCCGTGGCGCGCCTCGCCCAAAACATGGCCTAGTCCAGTTGCGCCAGTAGCAGAAAGACTTTGGCTTATGGCTGGTTGGGCTTCTTTTTCTTGGTAGGGTTTTTCCTATGCCTTTTTGGTAGCGATACCTTTGTTAGGCTTTTGAATAAATAAGATTGCCAGCAGAACCCTGTGTTTGTTAATCCTGTGTATCCTTAAGGGAGTTACTATTGAACCCACGCAGTAACCACATTAGCCACTCGTAGTTCATCCAACACATGCAAGTCATACAAAATTAAAACAAAAAGTAATGATAATCTCTGTTCAGTTCTGGTCATAACACTACCTGAGACACAAGATACTGAGACGGTTCAGTTTGCCAAATTCTGTCGTCGACTTGCACACACATCAGCCATGTCAACAGTGCAACAATTCGCACCACACCCCTTCATAATTGAATGAAAAAGACTAGTACCGCAGAACTATGTGAGTAGGGCTCACCGTGTTTAGATGCATGCAAGCTATGTACATATAGCAGAGAGTATAGATGTATAGAGAGGTTTCACTATTGGTCGATTTGCACCGCGAGACACCGGAGGCTCAGCGAAACCATTATTAGCATGGAGGAGAAAGTAGGTCGCTGCGGTAAACAATACCAGTTTGTGCATTTCCATGGGCGTAAGAGCAAACGGCCCTAAATAGTTTCAATCAGTCCAAGAATATGATCAAACCACAGTAAACAGATATGCACACTAACTTTGGTGAAGGCGGCCTCTTTCAATTCTTCTATTTCTTGTTTACCGCAGCGACCTAGTTTTGCGATTTGGCGGAAGTGAGACCTCTCTTACATCTATAATCTCTGCATATAGTGAAAGAAGGAATGGTCCCTCTCGGTATTCTGTGTCTTGGACACTACTGTTAGCTTTATTGGTGATAAATTTGCACGATGGGTGAACATTAATTGTCACTTTTATATCTTTATATAGCCCATTTGAAATGTGTAGTATAACAATCGCAGCAACAGTGATAAGCTGATGTGAAATATTAACAAAAATGAAAAATCCATCTTCACAAAGCTGATGACATCCAGGGTTGGTGAACACGGCTGAATGGTAAATAGGAGGTTTCAATGGTCAGAAGTCACAATTAAAGACCTTTTTTCCCTATGACATGAAATTAAAGCAAATATTACATATTTTCACTAAAAACAGTGCATCTAACATACATAATCCAACCAGTCAATATCTTTCGAAAATGAGCAAATTGAACAAACAACAGACAGCAAGATTTTACATAGTGTCTGCACAAGGACATTATGTAATTAATCACTGCATAGCATGATTCTTTATCTGCCTTCTCTCGAGTGCTAATACAAATTGCATAGACTGGTCTGGGCAGACATCAATGATCGCTGGACAGGACAGCTTGGCACCAGTTCATATGAAAGCAGTCTTCTCCTATACTAATGACCAAAGCGATAGGTTTTGATGAAGAAAATGCCCCCCCCCCCCGGCCCCCTTTTCCTTTGACATGGCCAGTTGCAGAGTTCTTGCCATCAAATGAATTCAGAAACTCTTTGTGGAAAAGTTCAGTTTCAGAGAAGAATAGCAAATAAAATAAAATGCATCTAGTGGATTCTCAGTGAGATAAATTTACAAATAATACCTTTCCGCTGAAAATGCAAGATCATATCTCTCTTTATATGATTGGCCTAATCTTCTCATTATCACATGGTCTCCATTCTTCCATCATTAGGGAGGCTTGAGCCTCTGAGACAGAAAGATGTAACACAGTATCAGTGGAATTAGGGTATTAATTGTTCTCAGTTCTACTGAGCCATGGTGGGTGGTAACAGAATTGCATAGATGTTTGCCACACATACACAGGTAGCCATTTCCATTTCTTTCTGTTCTGCACACTCCGTCAATCATTGTTAGATGGAAGTCCAGGTCAGCACTACAGGTACGGATCATCTGTAAGACACCTAAGTGAACGAAAAATGAATGACTCTGGCGTACATAAAGACTAAGAAGGAGTAATACACAAATGCTCATAAAAAATGGGACCACACTTAAACTTGCAAACATTGACAATGGTTGGCCACCATAAAATATCAGATCATACAACTCATCATCGACCACGTTGGACTTCTTTTACATCAACTAGGAAACATGAAATCAGCAATTCGTGTTTCAGGTACAGTGTAATAATTTATTATCCTGCCACATGGATTCAGGGGACACATCATATCTGAACCACTACTCAGCAAAGTATTGTGATATCTGCCAACACTACTGCCACATCGCTGTTCCTTTCATGAGCACCGCATATTATCTTCAAATTTATCTCGTGGTACAAAGATATTCAAGTGCAGTATGAATATGTTATGGCGACAGTTATTTGCACTAGTGCAATTATATTTATCCTAATAGTTTTGAATCTAGGTGTATCAAACCCACCATTCCCTCATGCTCCAACATTCTGATAGAGCAAACAGGCTTTTCAAGTGATTAAAGAACAATTGAGGATTGCTCATTAAATCCATTTCATATTAAAAGACTTTTCTTAGTCAACAATAAATTGCTTTTCACACTCAAGCTGTGCCAGGTTGTTATCCGGCAGATATCTGAACCCCCCAATTAGAGACTTACCAATTCCCGCACGGAAGACGGAACACTTTACAGAATCTGGAGAGTCATAATAGGGGCACTTAACCTGTCAAACTGTTTGTCTGTCTGTTTGTCTAACGATATTTGAAGAATACAGCATTTGATTCAGAAGCCCTAATGCATGAGTATTTGACAAGTACATGACTGTTTCTCACTGATCTGCAATTCTTTTGCCAAAAGTAACATGCAAAGGCCATCAATCCAGGGATTCAAAACAAGACAGTTCGCCAAGAAGTATTTAAACTTAATATGTTGCAGGACACCGTGCGCAACAAGAATTTTGGTCAATGAGCCCAGGTATAGTGCCTCCTTTCGTCTTTGCTAATATTATTATGGTTGTCATTTTGGGTTAGGCTATGAAAAAATCCACCCAGACTGCACCGAGAGCTAAAACTGAAAGTCTAATTAACTAACATGGTGACTGTAGCACCGACACATGTATGTTAAGAATTAAAGCGCCACCAACGGGTTTTGAAAATAATTATAACCATATTCACACTAATTTCTTATTTATTGTAGTTATATCCATTTCAGCAAATTTTCACAGATGGGGTTTTCTATGCAGGGATGATAAAGCAAAATCATCACATCCATAGGATGACGAAGCAAAATGAGTATAACTGTACCTGCACCCATATGAAAACATGGTATTTACTCAATCCACTTTGCTGAAAGAATTTTTAGCATTTGCTTATTAAATAAACAGGGAAACCCTAACTGGAATAAGAGCTGAAATGAGTAGCGTGTTTATAAAAACACGTTTCCGACACAGTACAATTCGAGCAGAGAAAGGCAGCCCTTTTTCATAATGATTGTTTTGTGCCCAGTCTTGTTTTCTTATCACCTTATGGTCCTTTACCGTTCTTTCCTTATGCCTACCAAAACCATTATTTCAGTTATCTACAAAATAAATCAGCTGCATTCCCATATGAAACTGCTCAGAATTCTCCCAAAAGCAATATCTTAATTCTACTGCCAGCTTATTCAAAATGATCACGATAGCATATGGCTGTCACATGCAACCATGGTGACCATCTGAAAAAACATTTGGCATCACATGCAACCACGGTGGCCATCTGAAAAAACCGGTGTAGTAGGCCAGATTATACCCCTGCCAGACTATACCCGGGGTTAAACTGGCCTAGCCCAGAATATACCCCGGGGTATATTCTGGGCTAGGCCAGTTTATATCCCGGGGTTTACTTTGGGCTAGGTCTGACTATAACCCCCAGTCCAGATTATACCCCCTACTTTTTTTTAAAAACAAGTCAAGACCGCAGTTTATTTCAACTTTAATTTGAATTGTCCATTATCACTGTCATCAGATATCATATTGAAGCATACATTTTTGACTCTTGTAAATTATGATACCGTACATTTTAAAAGGAAATAAACATGCTTAAAAAGCATTGATATACAAAAGGATTGAAAATCCATTGAAACTGATATGATTAAACTTTAACACTAATTTTACTTGTGTCCGTTGGTATTATTATTGTTTTGGTTTTTTTATAATTAGTTGTCCATGAGTTAAACATGTATTGTAATTTTTTTGTTTGGCACCACTAACATATACTTAGTGGCAAGGTATGAACTAATTATAAGATTCATAAGTGTAAAGTTATCTGAATCTTATTTTAATTTTTGAAAATCAGAAATGTGCTTGATATGTCGGAACAATTAGATCTACATACAAAGTTACACTGATGCAAGGAGAAAGGCCAGGAAAGAACACATAGAGAAAAAAACAACAACAACATTTTAACAACTGAACTGGCAGATGGTGCAATTCCATCATCCAGCAGACATTAAATACTTCACACAAAACTAAATACATACTAAAATTGTTTCACATAGAATTTAACCTGTCCAGATCCACTTGAAACGTTACAGAAAGCTAACCAGTAATATACAATAATAACAATAAGAACACCAAATCATCTATTTACTCTTGAAAATAAAGAGAATATAATAAATATCAGAATCACCATCATCTTGGAATAATATAAAGATAAGAGGGAATATAAAAATGACCTACACATCATTCTAGAATCTATTAGCAGCAATAATGTACCAAGTACATGTAAAAAAAAATGTGTTAAATCTTTTCAACTATTCAAGTAGAACTGGACTGAAAGCTTTAGTGAAGTAGCTTTGATAGTCATGTAAAATGACAGATTAAATCCACTGAGACAACAGTGCATTGCAGAAAGTAATTACAGTATGTTATGGCAAAAATTCGATGGATCATGTTGCATGAACATGTCTTGTTATTAAATTCTTTGACAGCGAATTTGTAGAAATGTATACATTTTATGTAGCTCATGGTTTAAGGCACTGGATTAGTTTCACTCACGTTCGTTGGCATATTGTAGTTGTTTTTGTAGTTGGTTGCCATTGAGTAAAATTTGCACGGTACTGTTTGTTTGGCACTGACATACACTTAGGCCCAATGGATGAAATAATTAACGGACTCATAAAAATGAAGTCATTTTAAATATTTTTTTGTGTACAAATACACAGTTGTTAAATCCCTTGGCAAGGGACGTGTTAAGCTTTAGGAAGATAAAGACGGACAAAGTTGTTTTTTTTATTATTATTATTTCACTCGCGAGTGACATACCCTTATTCACTATAATACATAGGTTCAATCTTTCAAGAGCCTTGCAAACTAATCCAGTGTCTTAAACCGTAATGTACATGAAATGCATATCTTTCTACAAATAAGCTATCAAAGAATGATACTCACTAACAAGAAATACTGTTAATTAACATGATCCATTGAATTTTGCCTCAACATGCTATAGATCTAATTACCTTTTACAATGCACTACTTTTGTCTCAGTGGACTTACTCTGTCGGCCTACACAACTGTCAAGGCTATTTCACTAAAGCTTTCTGTCCAGTTTTACTTGAATATTTGAAAAGATTTAACACTTTTTTTATATATAGTTGATACACATACATTGCTGCTTACAAATTCTAGAATGATTTGTAGGCATACGCTGCCATTTTTACACTCCCTCTCATATCTTTGCAATTTCCAAGATGATGATGATGATTCTGATATTGATATTTCTCTATATTTTCAAGAGTAAATAACATGATTTCGTGTTCTTATTGTTATCATTATTACTGGTTAGCATTCTGTAACGTTTCAAGTGGATCTGGACAGGTGGAGTTCATCAGTCGCAAACATTTAGTGCCTATTTAGTTTTATGTCTGCTGGATGATGGAATTGCACTATCTGTCAGTTGGATTATCATTATGTTTTTATTATTTTTTTTCTGTGTGTTCTTTTCTGGCCTTTTCTCTCTACATCATTGTAACAAAAAATACAATGCATGTTTTACTCATGGCCAACCAACTATCAAAATAATAATAATAATAATAATAATATCATCAACACACACAAGTGAAATTAATGCTGAAGTCTAATCATGTCAGTTTGAATGGATACTCAACTCTTTTGTATATCAATGCATTTTAATGCATGTTTGTTCCTTCTAAAATGTATCCTGATTTACAGGAGTCGAGAATGTATGTATGTACACCAAAGTAAACTAAGGCTGAAATAAACTGTTATTATTATTTTCTCTAAATTGCATTATGACTTGTTGGTGTCAAGAATGTGTTCATGTATGTATTAATATGATATCTGTTGACAGTGATGAAGAACAGGCTGAAATAAACTGTGGTCTTGACTTGTTTTTAAAGAAAAAGCAGGGGGTATAATCTGGACTGGGGGGGTATAGTCTGGCCTAGCCCAAAGTAACCCCGGGTATATTCTGGGCGGGGGGTATATTTTGGCCTGTTACACCGTTAAATTAACTCCAATGAGCCTTACCTCCTCTGTACTTTGTCCACTTAAGGCAAATGCCCCTGTCACACATTTTTGAAACCACATCCGAGTGATTCACATCTATGGGATCCGAGCAAGTGCTGTTTTCTGCTGTGCCTTCGCAGGTATAACACTTAATGGGGCCTGTGAAAAATAAGATGACAAAGTAATATAAATGAATGCAAGTGGTTCTGGAGGTGGAAAACTGCAAGACAGAGACTTTCGATTTGACAGATTTTTAAATGAGAAAATAGCTTTGGAGAGCTTTGGTACCTTACTGCTTTCTTCATCCTTCCTCTCTCCATCCCACTTTCCATTCCACTTCACTCTGAACTTCCACCACACTTTCCATTCCACCTCACTCTTAACTCCACCCCAGCCTCCACTGGATTCTCCACGCTCCATTGGGAGTTTATGTTGGAACATACATGTGTAGAACAGCCAGCGAACCTTGGAGCTCCTGAAGAGACTGTTATGTACTACTTGTGGAGACTTTTTTTGTTTTGTTTTGACATATCATAATTGTAACTCAACGTAACTAGATAGGCATCGCAAAATGAGAATGTTTCGTATGGTATATTTACTCATGATAAACGGCCTAGCATTTGGATGGACTCAATTCTCAAAACATCAAAATAATTTGTTGCCTCTTAAAGACGCACTTTAAGAATCATCTTTGACCAGAAATATCACTCCATTGACAACGGCCTTGCGACAATTTGCCCCCTACAACTTGGGAGGTGGGGGGGGGGGGCGCTGATATCGATGTGTCCCCCATGTTGGGCTGTCCGGTGACACGTTTACATCGGACAGTAGATGTCCGACAGATTTAGGCATACTGTAGCATTTGTCCTTGAGCCGCAGGAGAGAGTGAAACAGGATCTAGTAGCTTCTTTCCTAACTTCCGAGAATTTGGTTCATCCTGCTGACGGAGAACGCTCACGAATGGCAGCCGTTGAGATATATTGGTAGCACTAGAACTGCTACGTAGCGGCATAATGATTGGATAAAAACTACAGCAGTGCATCATGAGTATTCATGAGTGCTTAGAACAAGTTTACTTTGCAACTTTGGATCGAAACAGATCTGTTTACAAGCATCAGTTAGATCAATCTTCGTGAAACCAAGACAAAGTCAAGGTCTGCGCGTCAGGTCCTCCGGTAGGGGCACTGGATAACGACGAAGTTCAAATTGAGCAGTGTCTGTAACTGAATAATCTCCGCAGCCTTTGAGGTTAGATTTGCTTCTTTTCCTGGGGCAGTCTGTCACGAGTGGAGTGAGTGCAATTAAGGGGATTGCTACAGAGCGGGTGTAGAGTAAGGACTCACAGTAGACAGCAAGTTAAGCGTGCTGTTGTGAGTAGTAGTGGGGCGGGGTCTGAAGGAGGCGAAAGCGCTGTATAACTATCACTGCAAGTTAGAAGGTCCTAGGGATCGGACCTGTGAATAAAAGCCCATCGGGCGGACATAAAGGGGAAGCAGTCGAGAAGACTAGTGAGAGTCTTTCCAGTTATGACTGGTATGTAGAACGTTGATTGATTATTATGATTGATGTATTATATTATATTCGTCTATTACCATGATGTGAATAAGTATATGTGAGGAATGTGGAAGTCCTTGATATTGGATATAGCAATGTGCGCCACGAGCGATAGATGAAAGTGAGTTCATGGATTTGTAGCGCGAGTGAGTAGTGTGTACTCCGATGGAGGTGTGTTACCGTAAGATGTGTGGTGAGTGAAAGGTGAACTAGTGTGTGTACGCTTCATGGATTGTAAGGAGAGGTGGAGTGAATAGAAATGGTAGGGTATTATACCAATGTAATGTTATTCTTGTAGGTGTCGGGGACGGGCCGCAGAGCCACCTCGATGAGCACAGGAGATAGGCCAGCATAGGGCCGGGGGCCACACATAGGCCAGAAGTGAGGCTGTCAGTGCAGGACAGTAGAGGCACATAAAGTCGTGGCAGTCAGGCCACGGACAGGGACGTAGATATGAGAGTGAATGAGATACTATATTGTTGCCATGTTGATAGGCTCGTGAACTGATATTATGTTGTTGCCATGTTGATGGCTATGGAAATAATAATGTGTTATTGCCCTGCTGAGGTGCTAGGGGAGTGCTAAGGTGTATGACAATAGGAAGGTGATGGTGAGAGACTGCGGTGCCAGTGAATCATTAATGTACTATTAAGACCCTGAGGGGAGAGGCTGAGGCCGAAGTGCCTTTAGGAGTAACTACCGGATTGTGGATCCGAGGGAGCGTGTGTGTGAGAATAAGGCCGTTGTACGGCAGTCATTTCAATAATATAATATATGTAATTGCGCTATTATATGTATAATTAGGTTTAATAAATGTGTGAGTCTGATGGATTGTTTTGTTAAGTGTTAAACTTGGTTGTTCGTGATTGTCGTCCTGTCATAAACTATTACATCTCCCAGTCTGGGATTTGTGACATTGGGGGCTCGTCCATTGTGACTCGTCCATTTTCGTAATATTTAGTTGTAGTTAGTTAGTAGGTAATTGTGCTGTCTTGTTCGTTGGATGAATGGACATTTCATGATATGATTTATGTATAATAATGAATGTATATTGATGCATGTATTGCTATGAATAGGTATTAATTTGTATTTAAACTTTCCAGAGTGTGTGCGTGCAGCCTGAGGAGACGAGCAGCCAGAGCTCCGATTAAAGGGAGGAGTTTTACTCAAAAATTTGAAAGTTAAGTAAAAGTCAAAATTTTTGTGCCCTGGATTGTGGGCTGTTCCTTTAATCTGTCTTTTTCCCTGTTTTTGCTGTTTTTGTTGTCGTTATAGGTTATACGGGCGGTGGCGCGGGTTTGCTGTGTTGAACTTAGTTTATCCTTTTAAAAAGGTGTGGTAAACTTTGGAACTTCGTTCATCACAGTGACCAGTTCTGTAGGGACCTGTAATATTGTTTAGTTGTAGCGTCGATATCTTCTCTGTTCCGCAGGAAGACGTATTCTCTTGTCCCTCTTTCTACCTATCTATAGATACGTTCTTTTTTTTCAGACTCTGTTCTTGTTCGTACCTTGTTGTGTAATCGGCGTAGTAGGTTGCATTTTTTTTTCCATTATAGTTTTTTTTGTAGAAGCTTTGTCCTAGTCTGGTTCGTTGTCCTTGACGTACTTGTGGTCCTTCTACTGTATTTCTTCATTCTTGTCGTTTCTATTTTCTTTTATAATTAATAGTGCATGCATTTTGTAGATGTAGAATTAGTTTTGCTGTAAAGGTAAATTTCTGAATTGTATTCTGAATTGGGTATTGTTATATCTGGTGTGATCTCAGGTCTCTGGTCGTGTCGTTAGTTATCATACCGACAGGTTAGCCGTTTTTTTAAATACATACCATAACCATAAATCTGTGAAATGGCGGAACTCCAACAACTAATGAAGTTGGGTAAGGAACTTGGTCTGGAGGGAGAGGAGCTACGCGGCTGGATTAAAGAACAGCAGGCGGATTTGCGCGATGAGCGTGCTAAGGATAGAGAGCGAGAAAAAGAGGCTAAGGCTCAGGAGCAGGAGAGAGAGGCTAAGGATAAGGAAGAGGAAAGAGAGTTTAAGTTGAAGGAGTTAGAGGCTCAGCAACAGGAAAGGGAGTTTAAGTTAAAGGAGTTGCATCAGCAACAGGAGAAACAGGCTCAGGAGAGGGAATTAAAGTTAAAGGAGATAGAGGCGCAAGTAAAGATCGCCGAGTTGGAAATCAAAAAGAATGCGCCAACAGAAACAGTTGAGCGGCAGGTACACAATAAAGGTGGCGTTAGGATTAAGCTCCCTACGTTCGACGACCGGAAGGACGACATAGACGCCTTCCTTTACAGGTTCGAGCTGAACGCACAATTGCAATGGGGGGAAAATAAGGAATTATGGGCCACGTACCTGGCATCGCTATTGCAGGGGCGAGCGTTAACCTACTTTAAAGAGCTACAGCGCGAAGACGTGCAAGACTACGATAAGCTGAAGGCTTTGCTGCTTCGCCGATTTGCGCGTACCGAGGAATATTTCAGGGAGCAGTTTAGGCGAGCACGTGCAGACACCAGGGAGGACTTTGCTGCCTTCGTCGCGAGACTAACGGAGTATTTCGCGAACTGGGTAGACC
Organism: Onchidella celtica; assembly: GCA_963931925.1. Taxonomy (NCBI): domain Eukaryota; kingdom Metazoa; phylum Mollusca; class Gastropoda; order Systellommatophora; family Onchidiidae; genus Onchidella; species Onchidella celtica. The sequence goes on from OZ007582.1 coordinate 24,901,895, forward strand.
TGGCGCATGTGGGCACGGATTTCGCTAAACTGAAAGACTTAATGATCCGTGACCAGCTGTACGCGTCGTGCCACAAAGATCTGGTGGCTTTCCTGAAAGAGAACGAACCCGCGACGGTGCAGGAGGCGTCTAAGTTGGCGGAGGCATACCGTACGGCGCATCCGTCCAAACCAGTCGCCAGGGCGTACGTCCAAGATGCTGGGTACGTCGCCGTTGTCGAGGGGTCGCCGGCAGGACTTAGGGACAGGTCGCGTCAGCGTGGTGCCTATAGCGGGCAAGGCCAGGGGCAGCATAGGGGCTATCACCAATCACCGGCGTATGGATCCGGTAAGTTTGACCGAGCAGGAGGGCTAGGTCGCGGTAATGGCCGGGGGCGAGTTGTGACCTTTGCCGATGACCGACGGCATAGGGACTTTAGTTCCGGTCGCGATGGGTCACGGGGACCCAGGCCTAGTACAGCACAGGGAGCGGAGTGTTGGACTTGCGGACGCGTGGGTCACTTTTCGCGCGAGTGTAGGGCCGCGAAGTGTTGGAACTGCGGAAGAGCAGATCACATCAGCGTGAACTGCCCTGCAGGTGGGATAGCGGCGAACGTGGACAGTAGCTCCAGTCCATGTTCCCCAAATAAATTTCATCATGCGGCTGCGTGCGTTACATCGGACAACGGAGGCGGACAGTATTCTAAGTGTCCCAGTTGTGAGAAGTTATTATCTTCCGGTGTTTTACCTTGTGGGAGAAAGATCCCCGTTATAAATTCATGTCATACAGGAGGTGGTCTTAGGGTTTATCCGGGGTTTGTTGGGGACGAACCGGTCTCGGTTTTACGAGATACAGGATCTACCGTTGTGGGAGTGCATAGGGATTGCATTCGGGATTCACAGCTTACAGGTGAGACTGTCCCGTGCATCCAATTTTCGGGGGCCATTGAGAAATTACCCATGGCAAAAATAATGATAGATACACCTTTCCTTAGCGGGGAAGTCGAAGCAGTCGTTGGTTGTTTTCCAGGCGCCCAGCTCATCATTGGGAATGTATCCCGGGTAGGTTCCCCTTCCGATGAGAACGTGCAAGCATGGTCGCAATCAAAAGGTATTGACTTTTGCGCCGCGGTCGAAACACGCCGACGGGTAGCGGATAAAGATAAGATTAGACCTTTGGCGACGCCAGCGGTCAACCTAGATATCACGCCAGAGCGCTTGGCGAGATTACAAAGGGAGGACCCATCATTAAACCCATGTTTTGGGGAAGCGCGAACCGAGAAAACGAGGAGATATAAGAACGGGTCGTCCTCCTTTATTGTTCAGGCGGGCATTCTGTTCCGTAAGTATGTAACGGTGTCCTCCATTTTAAAGCAGGTCGTTGTGCCAGCGTTGCTGATCGCAACAGTATTGCATTTGGCACATGATGTCCCATTAGCGGGTCATATGGGGATAGCTAGAACCAAAGAAAGGGTTCTTAAAAATTTTTACTGGCCATCGATCCACAGAGATGTGCAGGTCTATTGTAAGACGTGCAGTGCGTGCCAAAAGACGACGCATAAGGGTCGTACACCCCAGGCCCCTCTTCAGAAGATCCCCACGGTCTCGGAACCGTTTAAAAAGGTCTCGATAGACCTTGTTGGCCCCATTCACCCAGCGACCGATAGGGGGAATCGATTTTTCTTAACGGTCATATGTAATGCTACGAGATGGCCAGAGGCGGTTCCTCTGCGGACCATAACGTCTGAGGCAGTCGCGGAAGCGTTGTTTGCAATTTTCGCTAGGGTAGGAATACCAGAGCAAATTCTGTCTGATAGGGGCGCGCAATTTACGTCGCAGATGATGAAGGAATTGTTCCGCTTATTCAGTATACAACCCATCACTACCACCCCTTATCATCCGCAGGCTAATGGCATGTGCGAGAGATTGAACTCGACGTTAAAGTCGATGCTGCGTAAGGTAGCTGCTGATCGCCCTAAAGATTGGGATAGATATATCCCTGCAGTGTTATTCGCGTACAGAGAGGTACGGCAGGAGTCAACGGGATTCTCGCCGTTCGAAATGATGTACGGTCGTAGTCCTAGGGGCCCAACTGATGTTCTTCGGGACATGATGACGTCGCCATCATCGGGAGACGATGAGCAGATTTCGGTGTTTCAGTACCTTGTTGATTTAAGAGAAAGACTATCTGCAGCGCGCACTATAGCAGAAGAAGCGTCTAGTATCGCTTCGAAAAGAGCAAAAGACTATAAAGATAGAGGGTCCAAACTGAGAATTTTTAAGCCAGGAGACAAGGTTCTGCTGTTGTTACCTACGGACCATAATAAGTTATTGATGACATGGAAAGGCCCTTATGTTATTGAGCGAGTTGTTTCAAAGGTAGATTACGCTATCCACATTGATGGAGCGAGTAAGGTTTTCCATGTTAACATGCTACAGAGATTTTATGAGAGACCACAGTATCTGTGTGCACAGACAAGACCAAAGGAGACTGTCTTCTCTACGGCTTGTACGGGGGTCGTAGACCAGTTGGACTGTGACGTAAGCGACACCGAGGCGCAGGAGGAGTTACAAATTCAATTGCCGGAGTTAACTCCGACACAAGGTTACAGGGACGTAAAAATTAACCCTGACCTTACGAGTTCAAGGAGTAGGGAACTTGAGACCCTATTAGCGTCATTTCCGGATGTTGTTACGGATTTGCCGGGTCGCACTACGGTGATTCAGCACCAAATAAAGTTGACTTCGGATAAGCCAGTATTTCTTAGACCGTATCCGTTGCCGTTTTCTTCGAGAGATAGAGTCATAAAGGAAGTTGAGTCAATGTTGAAGTTAGATGTGATAGAACCATCAACATCGCCGTATTCATCACCCATCGTCCTCGTGAAAAAACTTGATGGATCGGTGCGGTTCTGTATTGATTTTCGAAGATTGAACACTATTACGGTAGGCGATAGGGAGCCTATCCCGTTCCAGGAGGAATTAATAGCTTCATTGGCCGGGTCCACGTGGTTTTCCAAGATTGATTTGACGAAAGGGTATTGGGAAATCCCGCTTACTGAGGAGTCGAAACAATACACGGCGTTCCAAACGCCCATTGGATTATTCCAATTTAAGGTCATGCCATTTGGGTTGGTAAACGCGCCAGCGACGTTTGCACGATTAATGAGATTAGTGTTGAAGGACATACCTAATGTCGTGTCATTCTTTGACGATATAGCATGCCATACGTCGACATGGTCTGATCATATTCAGACACTAACAGTAATTTTTCAACGATTACGCCAGTTTGGGCTAACTGCTAAACCCGCAAAGATGGATTTGGCATGTCCAGAGATAATATTCTTAGGACATATCGTGGGTAGAGGTGTTCAGAGACCTGAAGTAACAAAAATTGACAAGTTAGTAGGGTTGCAAATCCCTAAAACAAAGAAACAAGTCAGAAGCTTAGTGGGAATTTTAAATTATTACAGAAAGTTCATTCCAAATTTTTCCTCCTTGTCATCTTCTCTTACTGACCTTACTAAGAAGGGACAACCCGATAAGGTCCAGTGGACGTCTGAATGTCAGACAGCATTTGATAATTTGGTGACAGCGTTATCATCGTCACCCATTCTGATATTACCCGATTTTCGATCTAATTTTATCCTCAGAACGGATGCGTCGGACTCTGGTGTCGGCGCTTGTCTTCTACAGGAGAAGAACGAATGTCTCCATCCTGTATGTTATGTCAGTAGGAAGTTATTGCAGAGAGAAAGAAAGTATTCTGTGATAGAGCGTGAGTGTCTTGCCATTGTCTGGTCCGTCCAGAAACTAGGACGTTATCTCATGGGACGAGAATTTTGTATCCAGACGGACCACAAGCCACTGACATTTTTGTCGAAGAATCGTTCGTCCAGCCCACGCTTGTCTAGATGGGCATTGGCTTTACAGCCGTACACCTTCGTTATTCAACCAATTCCAGGAACCAGCAATCATATCGCCGACTACCTTAGTCGAGCCTAGGGGAAGATTTCAGGAGCTTATACATCGGAGGACAGGAACATTGACAGGATCTGTGTGAATGAGTCGACTTTAAAATATTGACATTATAAAATATATGATATGAAGAATGGTTGATAGGTTGAATGGTTTTTGATTCTGTATTAGATATTGTGTTTAGTTAGCTATTCATGAGGTGACACATATATGCATATTTCAGACCATATTGATCCCCATATTTTCCCCTGATTTCGGTATTTTATATACTAGGGGAACTGCTAGGTCATTTTTCTAGTGTAGGTATTGCTCACGCTCACTCGTTGACAGTCATCTTGATGCGATTTGAAATTAATTGCATTAATTTTTTTGGGGTGGGGGATGATGTCACGAGTGGAGTGAGTGCAATTAAGGGGATTGCTACAGAGCGGGTGTAGAGTAAGGACTCACAGTAGACAGCAAGTTAAGCGTGCTGTTGTGAGTAGTAGTGGGGCGGGGTCTGAAGGAGGCGAAAGCGCTGTATAACTATCACTGCAAGTTAGAAGGTCCTAGGGATCGGACCTGTGAATAAAAGCCCATCGGGCGGACATAAAGGGGAAGCAGTCGAGAAGACTAGTGAGAGTCTTTCCAGTTATGACTGGTATGTAGAACGTTGATTGATTATTATGATTGATGTATTATATTATATTCGTCTATTACCATGATGTGAATAAGTATATGTGAGGAATGTGGAAGTCCTTGATATTGGATATAGCAATGTGCGCCACGAGCGATAGATGAAAGTGAGTTCATGGATTTGTAGCGCGAGTGAGTAGTGTGTACTCCGATGGAGGTGTGTTACCGTAAGATGTGTGGTGAGTGAAAGGTGAACTAGTGTGTGTACGCTTCATGGATTGTAAGGAGAGGTGGAGTGAATAGAAATGGTAGGGTATTATACCAATGTAATGTTATTCTTGTAGGTGTCGGGGACGGGCCGCAGAGCCACCTCGATGAGCACAGGAGATAGGCCAGCATAGGGCCGGGGGCCACACATAGGCCAGAAGTGAGGCTGTCAGTGCAGGACAGTAGAGGCACATAAAGTCGTGGCAGTCAGGCCACGGACAGGGACGTAGATATGAGAGTGAATGAGATACTATATTGTTGCCATGTTGATAGGCTCGTGAACTGATATTATGTTGTTGCCATGTTGATGGCTATGGAAATAATAATGTGTTATTGCCCTGCTGAGGTGCTAGGGGAGTGCTAAGGTGTATGACAATAGGAAGGTGATGGTGAGAGACTGCGGTGCCAGTGAATCATTAATGTACTATTAAGACCCTGAGGGGAGAGGCTGAGGCCGAAGTGCCTTTAGGAGTAACTACCGGATTGTGGATCCGAGGGAGCGTGTGTGTGAGAATAAGGCCGTTGTACGGCAGTCATTTCAATAATATAATATATGTAATTGCGCTATTATATGTATAATTAGGTTTAATAAATGTGTGAGTCTGATGGATTGTTTTGTTAAGTGTTAAACTTGGTTGTTCGTGATTGTCGTCCTGTCATAAACTATTACATCTCCCAGTCTGGGATTTGTGACACAGTCTTTTTTTAAAGGGTACAATTGAAAAGCCGCAAAGGTTAAACTGAGTCAGCTGCCATGTGCATTTATTGGTGGCGGCCTGGAGAATTTCGTCAAGGTTCTCCTGGATGGCGATTGGCACTTGACGTAGTTTTGGGAGAATTGGAGTAATGTCTGGCTTGAACTTGATCTCCAGATCTTTCTTGAGGAGAATGGGAAACCAGGGCACCAAAAGATCCCGTCTTCCTTCAGATTAATTATAGTAATACGTTTTCCCACTGAAGTGAAACAAACCTGCTACTCTTCCGGAACTATATCGTTTACAAACAAGGAAAGATGGTGTAGGAACGATATATCACTTAAAAGCTCGGGGTGTAAATCTATTGTTTTTTTTTAAAAAAAGCTGTACTTTCAAGAAAATACTCAGTATACTATTGGTTCCTGTATTTTGTTATTGCTACTTCTTATTGTGTGTTTTGGGTGTATTCTGAGAGTGGCCAAGATTTAATTAGACTGTCTCAATAAAGTGCAAACATTGTATTTCCTTTTACACGGAAAATTGAGGTTATGCCTGCGACGTCATCAATTGTAAAGCCTTTAGAATTTGAAAATTATAAACAATTTTTCCTGAAAAGCTGTAGACTCAATCACATCTGCTATCACTTCATTTCATAATCCAGACGTTAAGCTTTCTAACAATCAATGTGGCAATTTCCCCCCCATGAGTGGATCTCTTTGGCCCTTTTTGCCCATCCAACTGTAACACAATGATGCCTTGGAACTTCCCATGTAAGGCCAAATAAATTTTTAAAAGAATGCATGAATTTTTAGCCTGCTATCATTGGATGCTACATCAAAATGCACTTTTAACCATTGACAAACATTACCAGATGTCTGGTAAACATAGCATTTTACAAACACAGAAGACATGCCCCCCCCCCCCTTACCTCCTTACCACAAAAGAAACAGGAAAGGCCACACACACACACGCACCTACACACACACACACACACACACACACACACACACACGCGCGCACGCACCTACACACACACACACACACACACACACACACACACACACACACACACACACACACACACACAAACGTATTGTTGTAACAGACATGGCAAACAGAAGGAATGTTTTTGTTTTTGATATTTAAAAGGCAGAATAGGCATTCATAGGCAAAATTGTTCATGGGGGGATTTCTACCTGCCAACAAAAAAAAAAACAAAAAACAAGACCAACCTGAAAAATCATCTTGAGCCACCCCTTCTCCTATGAAAAGGAGAATCAACAGAAGCAATGGGATCATACTCCAATCCATTCAGTTTCTAGACCCTCAGTGAAATTTTGATGAGTGCCTCATTAAAGACATTGGTTAATTCCTTCCCATTCTTGCAATTGTCCTTTCGAAAAACGCTGGCTTCACCCTGATGCACAGCAATCTAGTGGAGAGGGCATAGGCACCTGAACGTGCCGCACACCAGGTAGTTCTATTTGTTGGACGTTTGGTCTATGGCACAACAATTTCGGCACTGGCAAAGAATTGATCTGACCTGTGGACATATTAAAAAAAAAAAACAGTGAGGAGAGAGTAATGCAAACACTGCATGCAGTATAACATTTGCAAACTCATCCTCCCCACAATTTGTTCTGCACAGGTTGGGTGGGTCCTTTACCTGGTAAATCTAACCAAATTTTCACATGCAAGTACAGAAAAAATTATGTGCAGGTATGCACACACGATCTCCATCTACTTCATTTCTTTCAACAGTGTGCCGCGCACAACGAATCTCAGAATTTTTACATCAATTTTCCCTCATAACAGATTATTAGGTCTTACCGCCCTATGAATTACAACAGTAAATTGATGACACCTGAAAGGATGACGATTACTATTATTTTGCTTAAGACACGTTTGAATTAACACATGGACAAAGGCTCATGAATATTCAAATTTCTTCAGTTAAATTGCGTACAGTATGTGATATGATACAAGATACAGGGGACCATATTTTAAGAAATTACTATTACTTTGTTCAGATTTTCATTGAAAAAACTAAACATCACAAATTGTGATAAAATCCTTGTGATCTCTTCACCAACATGGATGCGCCTGGCTGGCACAGTGATAAATTACCAATACTTGTGCAGTCAAGAAAAACGAAGCAACAGCTGGATTATCTGGCGTATCCAATTTCAAGATAGTAACATTTTTTCAATATCTGAGATGAAATAATACGAACTCGTATGCGCCAACTTTACACATAGGAACCCAGCGTTCGAACACTTATGTGCCAACTTTTCAGATTTCATAAGGACAGAGCGACCTGCCCCGTACACATGCTGAAAGTTTAAAGTGTTCAGAACTCGGTGCCATTCTTTCTAAACTTGCCATGTCGATTAGTTTGTTGAGCTAATCAGCTTATTTCTTTTCCGTCCATTGATTCCAAGTGTGTATTACGCTACTAAACCAGAGGATTTAGATCTATGAGACCCACATTATTCAAATACATTTATAGACATGTATGTCTGAGATACGTTACATAGTGCTCTGTTAGAAAACTGGAATAAGTTCGCGTAAACTGGATTTTTACAGTAGTCCTCTGTCAGCTAAACGTTTTTTTTTCCTACGCCCTGACAATCGCCTCATTCAATAATACAACATGCGTGCCAAATGTACCAACCGATCATTTCATTTTGTTTAGAACTGCAAGGCGGTTCACTTCATAAGAGCCAGTCATTTACTGTAAGTCTGACATATACATGTAATGTCCTTTTAATCCATGTCCAAATTTACTTCCAACAAATATTTTGGCATTTCGAAATCATTATTATAAAGTATGTAAAATACATTTAACTGTGTAAATCCTGCTGAAACAAAACATCACATTACGCCCGTCCCCAAAACATTCCAAGCCTTTTATGAATTCAGTAGTGTTAAAACAATATACAATAATTATGTGCCAAAAAAGAGGTCCAGAAAGCGGGTCCATTATATTTTAAATTTAATAGGCCTACGCATTACTGTGAACGACTGACAGACGTGCTGCGCTCAGGAAATTGAAGTCAGGACTCGCAGACAAATGGTAGTATACAAATATTTAATACTAGATGACCTGCCGGGCATTGCCCGGAATAAACAATCATGTGCCCCCCCCCCCCCCCCAATTCTCTCTCTCTCTCATATATAATAGAAGTAATAAACTGCTATCGTCTTGCTTCAGAACTCATGCGCACCAGAACACTACGCACCAAACTGGACGCTTGATACGGTTACTTTTTATGACATGCACGAAACAAACATGCAAAAATACAGATGTTACATAGCAATAAACATTGTTATTTTTTTAAAATACATGCTTGAAGTAAACAACTTTTAATTATAGGAAACAAACATGCAAATATACAGATGTTACATAGCAATAAACATTGTTATTTTAAAAAAAAATACAGGCTTGAAGTAAACAACTTTTAATTATAGCTATCGTCTTCCTGATCTCAATTGCCACCTTCCTGCCAAATTTAAGGCCTGAAGAGTGTACAGTTTGGTCAGTTAGTCATGCCAAAGGTTGCAAGTTACTGATATATATAATAGATTCTGCAATTTTTATTGTTCAGTTGTTTTGAATGTGTTCAAATTAACGTCCTGTTTTTTTTTGTTTTTGTTTTGTTTTCCAGATGAAGGTTTGTAACTGAAAGCTGGATTTGTCGTTTCTTTTTCTTTGAGTTGTATTGTATCATTTCGGTATTAATTCTAATGCGAGGCTTTTTTTTTTATTGCTATGACTTGTACATATAATCTTGTGCTGCTCCAAACAAGAACTCGCAGCTAAGTACCATAATTCTGTTTCGCTTCGATTGCACACATTTCCTGTTGAAACCTTTTATTGTTCAATTGTTTTCTCTGTTCCATTTTTTTTTTCTTGATAAAGGCGAAAGCCGAAAATTAAAACATTTTTTGTCTTCTCTTCAGTTTGCTTTGTATCGTTTGGGTTTTATTTTTCACGCGGGACTTTGCAACATACAACTTTTTCTTTTTGCCCGTTTTTGACATTGTTTTATAGTCCTGCTGCGACCCCACAGTTTTTCTGCGTTTTTTATAATATTTCGTCAATATAATCCCCAAGTATTTTGCGTAGGTATTTTAAAGCCTATTGTGACTCAGAGCTAGAGAGCTCCTCCATAAATACTCCTAACAAACAACGGCCTTAATTAAAATTTTATTCTTTCAGATTTTCTTTTTGTTTTCCTCCTGTTTTTTGGTTGAAAATTAAGGGACAACACAGTCATGGAATAGTCAGATGGACCTGGGGGCGTGAAGGTTTAGTCAGTTTGTATCAATGGGCGGTAGTCAGATTGACTAATCAGGCGAAAAGGGGTTGGGGTAGCTGTCACGAGCAGAGTTAGGGTCTTGGGGATGTTACGACTGCACGAGAGGCAGCTAACTCACACTCGGACACAACCACACAAGAAAAGTATTAAATAACTAGAGCGTATACATGTCAGGCCGGTCAGGCCATAGTTTACATCAATATTAATAACAAAACAAAAGACAATAGGGGTATATATTCAAACCAAAAAAACTCTAATTAATAACTTAACCCATGATATTCATGTAACTATGGAGGTACTGCAATCAATAAGCAAATAGGTATATTATACGAAACTAGATATCAATTTAAAGTGACAGTTGAGTCGCCACTGGCCAGTCGCCAGGCAAACTCTCCATAAATCATATGGGCTTAAATATTTGTTAGGAGAGCCCAGTACGTTCAAAGCCTACAGAAGCACTCTTCGGCTTGTAGGTAATTTAAGCAGTTGCCAAAAGACTATATTTTATGCACAATCACTATTCAATTCATCAACAATGTGCTATATTATTCCAATCATACTATGGCAATAGATCTATGATACAGGACACTCGTGGTCGAGTGCCAGCTGGGGTTTCCTTAGTCTTCCTATGAGGCTGTAGTTCTCTCTCTATCTCCGATCTCTATTATACTTGAATAAATAAGATATATTACCATTGCTCACGCCTACTGGTAGGCGCGAACATCAATATAGCGCAGCGTGGACTTTCAAAGGTCAGCCCACTCAGACCTTTCTTTCTAGAGCTCAGTCAGTCCGTTAGCAAGGACTTCTTGTCTTCAAAGCACACAGTTCAGGTACTGGTCAACCGGAGATACTTCACGACACGATGCTTCTGCTCGTCTGTATTCACCAAATCTGAACGTTTACACGATGTTTTATACTATCTAACTACCCAGCGTGCTAGTCCGCTGGCCCAATTAGTTCAGCTATCTCATAGGTCGAAACCTCCCACCATTTTAATTGTAGTAATACGTCTGCACTATTCTACCAGCCAGTTAACGTGCAAAAACTTGTCTAGTCATACTTAACAATGTCAACTATCCCCACCTTGTTTCACCCCTACTCCATTACTTATTAATCACGAACATTAAAACCGACAAGCGTGAATCTAACAGTTTAACTTTACATTTATTTACTCACCAACTATAATTTGGCGAGGACCGTTCAAGGCCACCAGCCAATTTCTCATGGCCCTGGTAAACAACAACAACTCACTCTCTGCGTGAGTTTCAACAACATCCGAATCATGACAGTAGCCATCGATGATCGACGTACACTCAAGTATTATTATTAGCGCAGATCACGCAATCTCCGAACAGAAGTCTGATTGTTTTGCTACTAAGCCGATTCATATTTTTAAAAACTATGCAAATTAACAAGGTCAGTATTCCGGTGTGTGTTCTACGTCATCGAATTGTGTGCGTTGTAGGGATACGCACTGTCCATATCCTGTCCACATGTTGTACGGATATGTGGTTCCCTATTGTTTACTTTCTTACTTACAATGCTTTTGGGAGACACAGCGCTCGAGTTACGTCATGAACTGAAAATCCAGCCTCGGTCCTTTGTTATTCTAAAAATATATTAGGTCTGTCTTCGGCATGATGGTAAATTGATAAACCGATTGTGACGTTGCTGCCACATTAAAAAAAGGAAAAAAAGTGCCAAAGGTTTCCTACAAAGAACTACTTTATAATTACAAAGTATGACTTCCAGCAAGGTCTAGGGTGAGAGACACTGAACAAAACTCGGCATTTTCTCTATTCGGCTTTGTAAAAAAAGCCGTTATTTACTTCTCTCACACTTACGCTACAAGGTGGCGCTGCCAAACCCGTGCACGCGAAAACCCCGAGCTGCCTCATTTCTAGTATTTTGTTACAAGTAACAACAGCATTTTCTTTTTGCAATATTTTGACTTTGCTTCAAGCCTTGCTGCAACCAGTTTTTCTGCGTTTTTTTTACGACAATTATTTCGACAATTCTGAGCAGGTCAAATCATTTTCAGTTCCGACACAAAAAGCAAAATCAATGAGACTGCTGGCACCCGTCAACTAGTTTTAGATCTAGATCTATTGAATTCAGTGTCGTGGCGCCACATAAAGCCAGTGGGTCCATTAATACTGGTTGGTATGCCTCTAGACTAAAGCTTTTTGTACATGATTGTAATAATTGTTTCCAAATCCCCCCTCCCCCCTTTTTTTTAAGAAGCCGATATATTCTTAAATTACACTTCCAAATTTCTTCTGTTTCAGCGGTTTTATTGTTACAATCTAACATTTTTACCGCCTTTCTAAGTTAGAATTGTGAATGCACTTCTCGAATTTCGTATCTGGTAGGCCTACTCTTGAATCGTTTCAAACGGAGATAAAGCAGAAAAAACATCTGAAAATGTGACATGATCTTGCTTAAAAGGAATGGCGACTGCCGGGAGGTGAATCTGAACCCGAGCGATGAAGAAATTTTGGCTATCACGTTTGTCACAAACCTGCTTGAAAATGAAAAAAAAAAAAAAGACAGGAGGAAAAAAAAAAAACTATAAGAAGTGCGTGGGAGGGAGACTAGGCATCATACAAAACGGGATGGGCTTCGAATGAAGTGATACATGCGCCACTTGTCCAGGGTTGCCAGACAGAAATTTTAAGTTTAAGCCAAACAATGCTAGAAAAAAGCCAAACAAATTTTACTATCGTTTTCATACACTAAACATCTCACGAAAAGCTCCAGAAACAGGTTAATATCGTCCTCCCCACTAGAATGAGTGGAACATTGGCTTAAATCTTGACAGGTGTGATATTTTTTTTTCAAAGCATTTCTAGTGGTACAGTGAAAGCCTTTGCACATTTTTTTTTCATTGAAAGCAATAGTTCTGCCCCGATTCTCACAATAGCATCAAGATGATTCAGCTACACTCTGTTTTCTAGTCTTAGTTTTAACGGAGGGTACATTAGAAACTATCCTCTGCAGTACAGCATTGCTGACTGAGGTTATTATTAGGCAAACAAAGACGAAAGTGGCCAGCTCTTTAATGTTTCATGGTGAAGGATATCAATCCAGAACCATAAAGTCTGGAGGGAGTTCTAAGGTGGGTCACAATCTTTCAAAAAACCGTATAAACCATAGAATCCAATGTCAACTGTATACTGACTTTGCCCGTTGTCACTTTCTTGACAGTTATCGGCAGAAATCAAAGCATTCTACATGTACATTGTACATATAACACATATGGCACCCACAACAACAAGCAGAGAGGAAAAACCTATGCTATACACACTTCTTACCCTCAATCATAATACATGTAGGCGCACGTGTATACCGCAGTCTTTATCTTTACTCTACATTCCCTTTCTTCTCTCAGCACACACAAACTTACTAGAGTGGGAAATCGAGTCAAAATAGTTCACGCCAAAATACCAAATAATCGTCACATAATAGTTTACACGAGCTGAAAGCGAGGCATGAATAGAGACTTTGACAGTAGTATTAATAATGACATGGATACCAATTTCCAGTGGCACACTCCAGTGCGGACAGCACTGACTACCAGACTTTGAGGAACTCCATGATCTCTCACAGGTTTGCCATTTTAATTTGATCATTGAATCTCTTTACACTATATCACAAACCTGTCTAAGTGAAGAGATACCACCTGAGGAAAATAAGAACGCCTGCCAATTGTCTTTTGTAACCGTCCTATATCAGAAGTAGATTTATTATAGTAAACAATTTCCTTAATACTTGTAGACAAAACTGTATCAAAAATGGTGCGGAGCTTGTTCTTCAGGGACACCATTGCATAGTTAATTTAGGATTCAAAATTCGGTGTGTGGCGGTAACCTCAATGTAAACAAACCACACATGTTTCAGAAAATTATGGTAATGCATAAGTCGATCACTTTAAAGCTACCACAGGTGTTGCAAAGCGTTACTTTCCCCGAATAATTATACAGACCTTGATGGCACAGCTGCTGCGTAGGCTTAAAAACATCTGGTATTCCAGTACTGCTAAAATCAATACTCGACGTCAGGATCGTGTCCCGTAACATTCACCAATTGCAGGGGAAGGAAATACTTCCATGGAAATCCTGGATGTTCTATTAAGCAAGATAACAAAGATAATTAATTCCAATGACTGCCTGGGTTATTTTGTGGCTAGTGATAATTTTCGTCAGCGGAATGTAAAATGTACTTGACAGTTAAATCAAAACGAATGTTCTAGTATGAAAAGTTCAGTTTTCCCTCTCATAAGGAACAAACTATTAATGACATAATAATAATTACAATAAGAGTAATAATAATAAGGACTGTCAGAAGTAGCATTGTAATATGAAGTAGAGAGTGAATGGCAGAACAATTTTTTGGTGATTATTGATACAGTACATGGCCACGAGACAGCGAACTCATTGTATGGTAAAGCTCTTTGTATACAAATGCTAAGGACTCTGATGCCACCACCCATGAAATTTACAGCGTAGAGTTACGGAGGAGAAAAAAGAAGCAGAGAAAGAAGATGATGGACAATAAGAACAACTAAGAACGGCAAATTTATCATGCAGATACTAGTTGAAGCGTACACATCCATGACTATAAGATGGTCTGCATCATCAGAGAACATGGGCACGACGTCTTAGCCCTAACCCTAACCCTATCAATGTGGTCTAAATCCAGTGGAATATAATTGGGCTCAAGTGAAAGGTGCAGGGTGCCGCAACAATAATGTCTACTCTCTCAGATCAACTGTTGCTCAGGCAGAAAATACAATGAAAGAGATGACTGCGCCGGACTGGCAAAAGGCAGCGCACTGTGTACGAACGATAGAAGAACAGTATGTGCAAACTGATGGAATCAGGCCTTCGATTGAAGGAGTCTTGTGATTCGTCTTCATGGCCCTGGTCAGGGGAGCTATAGTTCGTTACCCTGGATGCCATAATAACAACAAAAAATTGTAAGTCCTAAGTATAAACACGAATTCCCTCATAGTAAACAATCGAAATCCTTTAATAGTACTAATGAAACATGTCGTCGTGCATTTATCTGAATGCATCCCTCAAATTCTGTTTTCTGCCTTAACCCCCGTAAATAAACAAGTGTTTTGCGATTCCAAGCCTGACTGATACTTTTATGAATGAACTATACATTTCCACATAAAGCAGCATTAGAAAATGATTTCCTGCTAAAGAAAAAAAAAACACTGTATGGAAAGTTTTAGCTTTTTTCATCCGTCCATTTTAGTTGCGCCACGCATTTAAAAGGCACTACAATAGATTCTTCTCCCACTGAAGTTATTGTCACAATGGATGGCGCCTCTCTCTAAAAAAAACAACAACTGCCGTTCAGAGATAATTTAGGGAAAAAGGAGGAAATCGAGAGAGAGAGGGGTGGGGGGGGGGGTGGAGGGGAAAAAACCCCATTAAAAGTTGACGGATGCGGAACAGTTATCCTATCACCTAAAATTCTTCATCATAAGAGGTGGACAGAACACAGTGTAAAAATTTATCATGAGTGTAGTGTAACGAGTTTGAGTTTTGGGTTTCTGCACGATAACGGCCACTTTGCTTTTGGAATCGGAAAGGAACTGGTCTGATCGGAGATTACTTGAAGACTATTAGAGATAAATCTTTTGCTTTACAATTCCAACATTTTGCTGTGGCTTACAATTTACATCATCACCGACACACGTACAATTTGCCATATTTAGTTTATAACCAGGTTTCCGCACATACTTTGACGGCGAACGGTATACAAGTTGTCAAGCCGGAGACCAGTTTAATCTAGGATAAACTGGGATTTGGCCCCAAGTCTCCTACACAAATTTGACTAGCAGAGACAGCTTGTAAATGTCAAACGTACCATGGTAGATCAGAACTCCACGTCCTGGATTTTTCTCTCTGCTGTCCCATTGCCATGATGATTTTTCTAACCGTAAAAACTCGTCCTCCTTAGCAAGATCCTCAAGCGGAGTTAAAACATATCAGACAAAATTCCCCAGCAAACTCTTATTTTGTCTTTCGTCGCTGGTGGATAAGGAACTAAACATTATCCTGTCATAGAAAATCAATTGTTGTTCAGAGCTGTTTGTATTCACCCACGACTGACGACTGAAACGACGATTTATGCAAAATACCCCCCCCCCCCTGTGTTATTATTTACATAATATAATCGATCTGTTTTAAACATTTCACATACATTATACCCACAGGTCACTATGTGAAACCAACGTTGTTCTTATCAGATTTTATCTGTCAGTATGGCCAGCGAACTTTTCACAATTTTTCTTTGACTTGCGAGTGAAATGTTGTTATTGAGCTCATCTGTTCCTGACGTCGATCAACCCCCATACCTTTCATACACTCTCGGTCGTGGACAGTACAGGGAAATAAGCACAAACACACGCAGGCACACACACGTGCAGACACACACACATACTGACACTGACAC